>CM077078.1:263816922-264433704 GCA_039513925.1 Platanthera zijinensis
ATTAACAGAGGTGTAACTGGTGATCCCATATAAACCAATCAGACTGATTATAAATTTAAGACCCATAAACTCTCAAGAGGCTTCATCGATAATGAAGTGTTGAACCAAGGAAATATAATTTATATTTATTAATGTTGCGGGTCAATCGGTTTTCTCTCGGTCCAGAGAATCAGACCGCCTTTGCTCGAGTGCGAGCGAGCGCGTAAACAGTCAAATGAAAATGAAACAACAATGACACGAGACATTTCAGCATGGAAAAATTCGAAGATAGTGAAAAACCACGTGGTAGAATTGGTGGCAGGCCGAAATCCACTAGTTATTTTGAGATTACAAGAGTTTGAGATCTTCGAAGGGTGACGCGTCGCCTCTCTGTTTACAAGTCTTGAAGGCAAGGAAAGGGGGAAAAGACTAAGAGCGTCCACCAAAAGCATTCTTCAGTTCTATTGTTAGTGCTCGTGAGAGTGTCCACTGAAGTCTTGAGCTTGAGCAGACTTGAGAGCGAGCAAAGGGAATTCAAAGCGAAGGAACAATCTAAGTCCCACGTGATCATCAGAAAACCTCAAAACTTTCTTTTGTCGCTTTGGTTGTTTGTCTTCAAATGAAGGTTTGAGAGCCTTTTTAAAGATTTTTTGAAGGGTCATGTTGGTAATTTTACTTGGCTTAATCTTGAATTGACGAATGATGTTGCTTTATTTCGGTCTCCTACATCACCAATTTCTCAAAATGACGAACATGCCCCGTGGTCAGTCCGTACAAGCCGGGCAGATTGCCCGATGACGGTGGTTGCTGAAAGTGGTGGGCCGCCGGAGCGCCAGCGGTGCGGGAGGGGAGGAGGTAGGCGCGCAAGGAGTAAGACCCCCCCCCCCCCCCGCCTCAGAATTAGCGACCCGACCGGGGGAACCTACCGCACACCACCACCAACACACGAGTCTGAAGGGTCCAGTGAAGGCACATTCATCTCCATCACCTCCGTTCGGTTTTTCAGTGTCACGTATCGACGGTGATGTTAAGCGAACATGACTACACACCAATAGAGTAGGGAAGCAGTTTTCTAGGGGAAGACACAATTAACAGGTGCACCTAATAAGACTTAGCGGAAGACCTATTATTAGTAGTGGAAGACTATCAATATAAAACCAATACTCATGACCTGTATGAATAACATCAATATCTTCGCCACATCTTTCATCAATTTTACTCGAAGATAGGAGCACATATAAGAAGTGGCTTAATGAATTTATACATGAGGTAGTCCACTCTATGGCTTCCTCGTCACATGTGTGTTATCTTTCACTCGCACCTATCACCTAAGCTCATGACAAGTTATTAGAACCACGAATATAATCCAATCACTATTAGCTTCAAGTGCATAAGGGAGGTAAAATCTAGACTTCTATTGGGTCATGGTTGTCTTCTTGCAACTACAACCTACGTACTTTGTATCATCATGCATACGATCGCAGACCCATGTATTTCTATTAGTTTTGCATGAGTTGTTCTTTCCAAGACACATTTCTCGAAGGCACAATATTCGTACTTGAATTATTCTTGAAGGCAACATTTATTCTTGTGGGAATCATTTCTCGAGAGCAACATTTATTCCCATAAGAATCATTTCTCTGGGGTAACATTTATTCTCGTAGAAATCGTTTCTTGAGGGCAACATTTATTCGTGTAGAATTCATTTCTCGAAGGCACATCTTATTCCCGAATGAATATTCTTCAAAAGCAATTTAATCTCCATCAAAATCAAACATATCATTTTACCATTGTAAAATAAAATAATAGAAATTAAGCTAAATTAAAACAAACCTGTTTATTAGTTAAATGAAACTAAGATCACGGTATCCAAGGATTGACTCAAAGATTGGATTCTTATCTTGCCCAATAAAGTTCTTAATCCATATTTAAAATGTTGTGGCACTGGTAAGCTCCAATCCCTTGCTCAAGCGTCATGGTCTCTTAGAGTATGAACCAATTTGCGCTCAATAACAACTATAGTGATTAAAATCATAGCTCCAATCCCTTGCTCAACTATCATAGCTTTGTATACATAAAGCAAGTCATGTGCTTAAAATCAATCACTTGCCCTACATCGACCTTTAAATAGGTCAGACAAGTGACTATGACATTGAATTTGACTGCATTGCTTACTAATCAAGAGAGTTGAATGAGTTCGACACTATTCAGAGTTAAAACCTAAAAGGAAGCTTTCAACTCATGGTTGACTCTAAATTATTGGCAAATCTGAAATAAAAGCTAAAACATCGAACTTGTCCACTTTGCTTTACTAATAAGAGTGACGATCAGTTCGGCACTATTTAGGGTTGACCTCGAAGAAATATTTTGCCTCATGGTCAAGTCTAAATAATTAGCAGTAACAAAACTAAATAATATGAAGGGGCATCGAACTTGAACACTCTGCTATACTAACAAGAGAGGCAACCGAGTTTAGGATTATTTAGAATTAACTTCGAAGAAATGCCCCGTCTTCAGGTCAACTCGAAACTATAGGCAAACCTGAATAAAAAGTCCAATCATCGTCGGAAAAATCAAAACAGAGCCCTAGGAAAATATTATTATTCCTTAGGTGCCGCAGGAATCGAGTTTTCTGGCGATACCACCGCCTTCCACCGCCAGGGATGAGCTTATACGGTGGTGTAGCATCATTCTAGGGCCACTACTGGCGCTTATATCATTAAAAATCAGAGCCCGTAAGGGGCATATGATGACCTTGGAGTGGTAGCCTCAAGTGGGGCACCATTAAGATGAGCCTCTCTTTTTTTAAAAAGGGCATTCTAAGGGGGTTTGACCAAAAGTCAATCGTGGGGTGGGTCTCTCATGCTGGTCAAAGTCAAAGTAGGTCCAAGTCATCGGGATCGCGTCAAAGTTGGGATATCGTGTCATAATTGGTGTGTGCATACTTTTTGATGCACGATAGGGATTGGTTTGACCACATATTGACCACACATCATCGAAATTGACTGGGATGAACTACGTTGACTTCGTATTGATCATACGAATCCAACGCCACTAACCGGGGTCAAATCAGAGTTCGGTTCTAAATATCCAAAATTTGTGTGTCGCGACGCACTAAAAAGGTCAAAACGGTCATATTCTCCATCTGACTCTGAAAAGCAACGCAACAAGTTCCATCACACTCGTATTGATCATACAAAGCCATAAGAATTGATAGAACTAATATCGGAGTTCATTAGCTCAACGTCCCAAGATAAGGTCAACTTCTACCTCTTTTGGGCCTTGGGTAAAGGTTTGAGTCCCTTTTATTGGATCCACTAGGGTGTTAGTGACTCAATAAAAGTTTGGATGTTACAATCCAATAAAAGTACGAGGATTTTCGTCCCCAAAAATTTGCTTAAAGAATGTGGTAAGTGTAACATACCTGGGGAAAGAGCTCGGGGTGATTTTCTCGGGCGAGCGCTTCGGGTTCCCACGTGTACTTATCTCGTCCCCAATTTGACCACAAGATTTTGACCATCGAAATAGTCTTGTTGCGCAGATTCTTCACTTTGAAATCTACTATTTTCATTGACTCTAGTTGGATGGATCTATCTGACTGTAGTGGTATTGGCGGTGTAGGAAGGTGTTGATCTGGTTGTCGAAGAACTTGTCTCAAGGAAGAGACATGGAAAACATCGCGAAGGTTTCCGAACTCTGGGGGGAGGGCTAATCGATACGCAATTGGGCCAACACACTCTATCACCGGATAGGGGCCTAAATAGCAGGGGTCTAGCTTTTTCTGTTTTTTCAACAGGGAGATACCATGCATGAACTTGATTTTCAAAAATACCATTTCCCCTATGCTAAACTCCACTGGTCTGTATCGCACATCAAAATACTTAGCTTACCAGCTCTGAGCTTCTCGCATCCGCTCCTGGCTTAGTTGTACTGTTATCGTGGTGTCATCAATATAAGCCACTCCTAGGGCTTCAGGGTCCTCATCCTGAGCCCAAGATAATAGAGTCTGACAATGCCTTCCATACAGTGTCTCATACGATGCCATTTTAATAATGGCCTGGAAGCTGTTATTATAAGAAAATCCCACTAATGGAAGCAGATGCTTACACGACTTGTCGTGCTCCACTATGCATAGTCGGAGAAGATCCTCTATTATCCGGTTCATTCTTTCCGTCTGTCCATCTGTCTGAGGGTGGAAAGCGGTGCTAAAGACCAACTTGGTCCCTAAGTACGTCTGCACCTGCCTCCACTCTTTGGATATGAAGCACCCATCATGGTCCAACACAATGGACTTCGGCACTCCATGGAATCGGGCTCCTGTTCTATAAACAACTTGGCCAGAACATCAAATCCATCACTCTGTCGATTTGGAATGAATTGTGACACCTTGGTGAGTCGATCCACGACAACCCGTATAGATTCTTTTCTAGCACGGGATCAAGGTAACTCGTGGATGTAGTGATATATTTAAATTTCCACTCTAGTATCGGTAGGGGCTGCATCAGGCCTCTTGGGTTGCGGTATTCTACTTTGACCCTTTGACAAGTATGACATTGAGCCACGAAGTTGGTGACGTCTCTTTTCATTCCTGGCTAGTAAATGGTCCTACGTAGGTCAACATACATCTTAACCACACCAAGATGAATAGAATACCTTGACTAGTGCGCTTCTCGAAGAATCTTATCTCGAATTCCCAGATAGAAGGAATGAACACACGATGTCTGAACTACAAAATCTCATCATGCAGGTTGTACTTCTCCTGTGCTCCATCCTATAAAGACTCGATAATCGGGGCCACTTTCGGGTCGATCTTTTAGGCCTCACGTATTCGATCCAGGATGTCACGTTGTATCTTTATCCAGTACAACTGAGATTGACATTCTTTTGGGTCCCTACGAGCAACAAGAGTAATATCTAGATCTATAAATGATCAAAGCAACTCTTCCGGTATTTGCTCCATCTAGCTCCCGACTGCTGAGAGCTGACGACTCAGTTCATCTGCAACACTTGTTAGCCTTCATGGGTAGTACTGGAGTGATATTTTAGTCGTATAGGAATTCCAACCACCGGCATTGTTAGAGGTTCAGCTCTTTCTATGTGAAGATATATTAGAGGCTCTTATGATCGAAGAAGATCTCACATCTTGATCTATATAGGTAATGCCTCTATATCTTGAGGGCGAAAACGACGACGCCCAACTCTAAATCGTGAGTCGTATAATTTAGTTTATGTGACTTTAGATGTCGAGACGCGTATGAGACCACCTTACCCTGTTGTATCAGAATAGCTCCCAATCCCATTAGGGACGCATTAGTATAAATTTGGAACCCTTCGGTTTCTGAGGGGATCATAAGGATTGGGACAGAAGTTAGCCGCTTCTTCAGTTCAATGAAAGCAGTCTTACATTCCGGTGTCCACTAAAACACAACATACTTCCTCATGAGGTCGGTGAGGGGTAACGCAATCTTAGAAAAACTTTCAACAAACTTTTTGTAATAACCGGCGAGACCAAGGAAGCTCCAAATGTCTGTTGCCATCTTGAGTGGTGGGCGGTTCTGAACTGCTTAGATCTTAGCCTGGTCTACTGCTACCTCATTCTTGTTGATGGTGTGGCACAAGAATTCAACTTACTCTAACCAGAATTCACACTTGCTGAACTTGGATAAGAGCGAATGCTCTTGAAGCTTAAGTAACACCATCTGTAGGTGCCTAGAATGATCTGCATTGGTCTTCGAGTAAATCAAAATGTCATCTATGAAGATGATCACAAAGTGATTCAGAAACGGTTCAAATACCTTATTCATCAATGCCATAAAGGCGAAGGGTGCATTTGTCAGCCCAAATGGCATCACTAAGAACTCATAGAGACCGTAGCGAGAGCTAAAAGGGGGTCCTGGGAATGTCCTCTTCTTGAATTTGAAGCTGATTGTAACCAGATCTTAGGTCCATCTTGGAGAAGACGGACGCGCCCAGCAGATGATCAAATAACTCGTTAATTCTCGGCAGAGAATACATGTTCCATACAGTGAACTTGTTAAGCTACTTATAGTCGATACATAGGTGCAATGTCCCATTTTTCTTTTTCACGAATAACACAGGAGCTCCCTATATTGAGGAACTCGGGTGGACGAATCCTGCATCGATCAATTCTTGGAGTTGAATTTTTCGCTCCGCTAATTCCCTATGATCCATTTGGTAGGGTGCTCGGGACACCGGTAGGGCTTCAGGTACAAGCTCAATCTGAAACTCTAACTCCCGCTGTGGTGGAAAACCTGGGAGGGACTCGAGAAAATATCCGAAAAATCTCGTACCACCGGGACTTTGGCGATCACTTGGGTTTTATTTTCCATCTCGAAGAATATGAGATATACCTCGTCTCTTTGTCGGACTGACTTTACGGTCTGAGCAGAGGTTAGAATAATCCGGGAGATGGACAGAATAACTTTCAGTGTAATGATCTGCATGTTTGGGTTCTAAAGATTGACCTCTCAGTTTGAGCAGTTTATTTGGGACTTATGATCGGCCCGCCAATCCATCCCCGGGATGATGTCGAATCCAATTATTATTAGGATCGTTGCATAAATTTAAAATTCTACATTCCCTAGCATGGCCTGGAACGAGCATTTTTCTATATAAGTAATGTCTGATCCATATGGTAGTCGAATCTGTATGGACATTTCAGACGAGCGAACAACATTCTCCTTAGTTGCAATAAAATCCTAAGAAACGAAGGAGTTCGTTGCTCCAGTATTGCAAAGATTTTTCACGGGATGTCTGTACAACCCTGTATTTGCGGAGCGAGGTCCCAAGCAAGGCGTAAGACTTGCTACACATTTGTAAACTTTTAGGGGATTTTGCACTCTTGGAGTCAAATTTATTGTTGATCTGCATGATATTATAGTAGGGGGACGAAAGAATTGCCTAGCTTGCTAGTGCTTGGTGTACTCTTGGGGGGCGAGTGCAGCGAGAGGTCGGCACTCGCCCCGACCCCATTCCAGGGGGCGGGGGCGGCTGGAGGCCGGCACCCGCCCCGGCCTCATCTCAAGGGGAGGGTGCGGCGTGAGGCCAGCACCCGCCCTAGCCTCATCTTGGGGGGTGAGTGTTGTGGGAGGCCGACACTCGCCCCGGCCCCATTTTACGGGGCGGGTGCGGCGGGAGGCCGACACCTTCCCCAGCCACATCTTGGGAGGCGAGTGCGGCGGGAGGCCGGCACTCACCCCAGCCCCATTTCAGGGGGCAGGTGCGGCGGGAGGTCGGCACCTACCCCAACCTCATCTTGGGGGGGGGCGAGTGTGGCGAGAGGCCGGCACTCGCCCTGGCCCTATTTTAGGGGGCGGGTGCGGCGGGAGGCCGGCACCCGCCCCGACCCAATTTTTAGGGGGGCGGGTGCGGCGGGAGGCCGGCACCCGCCTCGGCCCTTCTTTAGGAAGGCGGATGAGGCGATAGGCCAGCTCCCTCCCAGCTCGCCCGGTTTGAGGGTCTCGCCCGGCTTGAAGGTCTTGTCTGGCTTGAGGGTCTCGCCTGGCTTGAGGGTCTGCTATTTTACCCCTAGTGGGTAGGGAATAGCCGTTCAAAACAGTAGAGTTTGGCTGTTGATAGACCAGCCCAGGGTATTTCAGTAAATTTAGAGCAGCGGATGTCGGTTATTTGCAGGCCGATTTCAGAAATCAATAAATAGACCTGTGGTGTGCCTTGGAGAGGGATCCGTTTTCCCTAATCCTCGTCTTCTTCCTTCATCCTCCAAGGCACCTTGCTCGACATTGGCTAGGGAGGGGGAGATCTCAAAGGTCTTCTAGGTGTGAGGTGGGACCTCCACGCTAAAGCCAAGGGTCATTTTCCAAATTCAAGTCTCTCACCAAGGGATGGCTTGGAAGAAGTAGATGCGAGCTATACCCCTAGGTACGAACTCTAGGTGGAACCGAATCTCGGTTTCAACGTTTTTAGTATGGTGAGCGTGGACCGCGGCTCATACAGAAGTTCCTAAACAAGTTCCATGGCAGGAGATCATAGAGGTGGAGATGAATCCAACGAGCTCCCCAACCCAGGACCCTTTGTAGGGAGGGAAGAGTTCATAGCATCCATCTAAGGCATCATGGAGATGCTGTGAAGTATTGCTCCTCGGGGTGACTGCTCAACTCCCACCCCCAGGATCTAGTTCGCAGGGGTCTTGGTGAGACAGCTCCCAGGGGTCTCAGCGTGACAGCTCCTAGGGATCTCAATGAGACAGCTTCCAGGGGCCTCGACGAGACATCTCTCAGGGGTCTAGGCGAGATGACCCCGGGAGGGGTAGTAGAAATTGCATCAGGAAGACAGCCCGGGAAGGAAAGGATGCGAGAGGGGGTTGAGCGAGACCTCACCGGCCGGGAGTTATTCCCCAGCCCGACGAGTACTAGCCTCCCAGGCGAGCAGGTCGCGCAAGTGGAGCATGCGAGATCGCCGAGTAGGTTGTCACCCTTCAGCGAGCTGATTATCTCAGCTCCCGTTCCCGAGGGGTTGTGAGAGCCTGACATGACTTATTATACCGGGAAGGATGATCTCGTCCAGCACCTGCAGTGGTTCGAAGATGCGGTCTCTATCAGGCCGATGATGGATGCATTCAAGTGTCGCCTCTTCGCGATCACATTGAAGGACAAGACAAGGGATTGATTCCATTAACTCCCAACGAGATCGATCTATGGGTTTGAATACTTGAGCCGGAGTTTTCAGCTTCGTTTCTCAACTTCTAAAAAGAGAAGGAAGAGTCCCGAGTCCATCTTCCTGATAAGACAGAGGGCTGAGGAGTTGTTGGCCCAATATATGGATAGGTTCCAAGAAGAGATCCTGGACATCCAAGAGATGCCGAGGTATGCCCTCCAAATGGAATTTACAGTGGGGTTACGTGAAGGGTTCTTCAAGATGAGTCTGACCCAAAAGGCCCCTTATCCTTCGAGAAGCTGATAGAAAAGGCGGTAGAGGAGATAGCAATTGAGGCGGCCAACCCGACATTTGTCAAGAAGTTGGTAAGGTTAACAGAGGTGGATTTGAAGGAGCAAGGTGGCTCGAGGCATCAGGACGGAAGAAGGAGAGAAGATCAGAGAGCTTAGGGGTTCCAGGGACCTCCGGAAGGTCCGGAGCCAGGTTGGAGGCAACAAGGAGGGCTCGTTCAGGGTCCAGGAAGAGGTCGCATCCAGGGTGGGGGGAACTTTCATGGAGGCCAAGAGAGGTCCAACTTCCAGAGGCAAACCCCTAGGCAGCTCCTACCCCCACCACAGTAAGCCATGGCGCTAGGAAGAGGGGGAAGAGGTAGCAGGAGGAATCACCCAGCCCGTCGAATAAGGGAAAAAAGAGTGTTGTCATACTGTGACTTCCACAAGGTAGAGGGTCAAGCCACAGTTACCTGCCCTAAATTACTGGAAGTGAGAGAGGCGAGAGGCCCAGCCCAACAGTAGCCACCGGTATGGATTGAAGAAGTTCTACACAGAGAGGGGGGAGATGATGTATGTGAGGATCGGGTCAACATTGGACCCTGAGGAGGTATAGGAGTGATCAACGGTGGAGTGGGGATCGAGGCACTCGAAAGGCAAGCCTCCATGTCATGTACCATCAGAGCATCGCTTCGACATCCCAGACCCCACCCTCAGAGGAGATCACCTTCTCAATGAAGGACATGCCGGATCATGAGTATCCGTTCTGTGATACGTTGGTCATCCAAATAGTCATCGAAGGCTACACCGTCTATCGGATCTTGGTCGACAATGGGAGCTCCATCAACGTCATTTTCAAGAAGGCATTTGACGAGATGAAGGTGGATCCAAGGAGGGTGTTGGCCTCGGACGGACTCCTGTTCGAATTTTCAGGGGAAAGGAAGAAGGTAGAAGGTGGAGCCGGACTCTAGGTGAAGTTAGGAGGGACCTGAAGGAACAGACAGTTCATCATTGTTGACGCTCCGAGCAGTTACAACGACATCTTCGGAAGACCCCTCATCAGCGCCTTTTGTTGTATGTCATCGTCATTTCACCAGTGCCTCAAATTTAACACTGGAAGGATCCAAGTCAAGATCAGGGGAACCCTAAGATGGCAAGGCAGTGCTACGTTACAGCTGTCAACACCATCTCATGGCTAGCCAAAGCAGAGGAGATGGAGAAGATCATAGAGAACTTGAACAGGATAGAGGTATCAGAGGAGAAGGAGGTGAATGACAGCCATCATACCCAAGCATCCTGAAGAAGCCTTGCTTTGGTGAATTCTTTTCCCTTTTATGTTTTTATAATGAGCTCTACCCCTGACCAGCTGAGTCAGGAGGTCATGTATCCTAAAAATTTCCCCGTTTGAGGATGTTGAATTTAGTATGGTTCGAATGACGTGCCTAATCTCACCCCGAGAGGATATCCTCATCCAGGCTCCCACTAGCTGGATGGGTCGAATGTGCCTCAGTAGTAAGTTCTCATCCCGAGAGAATCTCCTCATTCAGGCTCCCACTAGCTGGATACAGAAGTTCCTGAGCAAGTTCCATGTCGAGATATCATGGAGGTGGTGATGACTCCAATGAGCTCCCCAACCAAGTACCTTTTGTAGGGAGGGAAGAGTTCATGACATCCATCCAAGGCATCATGGAGATGTTGTAGAGTATTTATCCTCGGGGTGGTTGCTCAACTCCCACCCCCCAGGAACCAGTTTCTAGGGGTCTCGGCAAACCAGCTTCCAGGGGTCTCGACGAGCCAGCTCCCAGAGGTCTAGGCGAGATGACCCCAGGAGGGGTAGGAGAAAGTGCATCAGAAAGACGGCCCGGTAAGGAAAGGATGGGAGAGGAGGTCGAGCGAGACCTTACCGGTCAGGAGTTATTCCCCAGCCCGGCGAGTGCTAGCCTCCCAGGCGAGCAGGTCGCGCAGGTGGAGCATGGAAGAGCACCAAGTAGGGGGTCACCCTTCAACGAGCTGATTGTCTCAGCTCCCGTTCCCGATGGGTTCAGAGAACCTGACATGACTTACTATACCGGGAAGGATGACCCCGTCCAGCACCTGTAGTGGTTTGAAGATACGGTCTCTATCAGGCCGATGACGGATGCATTCAAGTGTCGTCTTTTCGTGATCACATTGAAATACAAGGCAGGGGATTGGTTCCATCAACTCCCAGTGAGATCGATCTACGGGTTCGAAGACTTGAGCCGGAGTTTTCATCTTCGCTTCTCACATCTAAAAAGAGGAAGAAGAGTTCCGAGTCCATCTTCCTGATAAGTCAAAGGGCGGAGGAATTAGTGGGCCAATATGTGGACAGGTTTTAAGAAGAGATGTTGGACATCTAGGAGGTGTCGGGGTATGCTCTCCAGTTGGTGTTTATAGTGGGGTTACGTGAGGGGTTCTTCAAGATAAGTCTGACCCGAAAGGCTTTCTATCCTTCAAGGAGCTGATGGAAATGGAGGCAGAGGAGATAGCAACTGAGGCTGCCAACCCGGCGTTTGTCAAGAAGTTGGCAAGGTTAACAGAGGTAGAGTCGAAGGAGCAAGGTGGCTCAAGGTATCAGGAGGGAAGAAGGAGAGAAGAGCAGAGAGCTCAAGGGTTCCAGGGACCTCAAGAAGGTCCGGAGCCAGGTTGGAGTCAATAGGGAGGGCCCGTTCAGGGTTCAGGAAGAGGACTTATCAAGGGTGGGGGGAACTTTCATGGAGACCAATGGAGGTTCAACTTGTAAGGGCAAGCCCCTAGACAGCTCCTACCCCCACCGCAACAAGCCATGGCGATAGGAAGAGGGGGAAGAGGTAATGGGATAGATCACCTAGCCCGTCGAAGAAGGGGAGGAAGAGTGTTGTCATACTTTGACTTCCACCAGGTAGAGGGTCACGCCACAGCTACCTGCCCCGAATTATTGGAAGTGAGAGATGCGAGAGGCCCAGCCCAGCAGCATACACCGATATGGATTGAAAAAGTTATACCTAGAGTAGGGGAGATGACCATATGTGAGGACCGGGTCGATATAGGACCACAAAGAGGTATAGGAGTGATCCACGGTAGAGTGAGGATCGAGGCCACTTAAAAGGCAAGCCTTCATATCATATACCGTCGGAGCGTCGCTTCGACATCCCAGACCCCACCCCAATAGGAGAGGATTGCCTTCTCAATGAAGGACATGCCAGATCATGAGGACCCGTTCTGCGATGCGCTAGTCATCCAAACAGTCATCAAAGGCTACACCGTCTCACGGATCTTGGTTGATAACGGGAGCTTCATTAACGTCATTTTCAAGAAAGCGTTTGATGAGATGAAGGTGGAACCAAGGAGGGTGTTGGCCTCGGACGGACACCTGTTCGGATTTTCAGGGGAAAGGAAGGAGGTAGAAGGTAGAGTCGAACTCCAGGTGAAGTTGGGGGGGACCTCAAGGAACTGTCGGTTAGTCATTGTTGATGCTCCGAGCAGTTACAACTCCATCTTTGGAAGATCCCTCATCAGCACCTTCCGTTGTGTGCCATTGTCATTTCACCAGTTCCTCAAGTTCAACATTGGAGGGATCCAAGTCAGGATCAGGGGAGACCCCAGTATGGCAAGGCAGTGCTATGTCACGGCTATCAACACCATCTCCTAGCTAGCCAGGGCAAAGGAGATGGAGAAGATCATGGAGAGCTTGAGCAGGATTGAGTTATCATAGAAGGAGGCGAATGACGGCCATCATGCCTAAGCAGCCTGAAGAGACCTTGCTTCGGTAAAGTCTTTTTCCCTTTATGTTTTTGTAATGAGCTCTACACCTGACCAGCTGAGTCAGGAGGTCATGTATCTTGAAATTTCCCTGTTTGAGGATGTTGAATTTAGTATGAATCGAATAACGTGCTTAAACCAACCCTGAGAGAATCTCCTCACCCACGCTCTCACTAGCTGGATGGGTCAAATATGCCTTGGAGGAGAGAAGGTTCCACCCCCGAGAGGATCTCCTCACCCTGGCTCTCACTGCTGGATGGGTCGAATGTGCCTCGGTGGAGAGAAGGTACCAACCCCGAGAGGATCTCCTTACCCAGGCTCTCACTAGCTGGATGGGTTGAATGTGTAACACCCCCCCCCCCATAAACCTTTGGCCGGCTCGGGCTGAAGGGGGTACAACAAGCGGAAGACGTCCACTCATTGCTCCTAGAGATGACAGTCTACCTTGTCTAAGCACTAGATGGATGTCTTCCTCAGCTAGAATCACAACATTCACAACACATCAGAGATTTGCAGAAGCATTAATAGAAAAATACTATCAAATATATACAATATCATATATATTTACATGAATACTAGGGTCATAGCCTATGTTCTTATATAAGCCCGCAGGCTGTACAAGTTCTACATATAATTCCTCACTCTCTCTCCCTATCCTGCTCGCTGGTACTCACGTCTCGAAACTCTGAAGACACTAGTGGTGCTTCTACTCGAGTAGTCCTAACTTCTTGAGCATTCTCCTAAGGCAGGGGGTCACTACGGTGCTCCGTTTCCTGTGAATGGTTATTTAAATAGCTGTTAGTCACATGATTAAGTGGAAATAAATCTCCTCCCCGGATCCATATCCTGGGGACGAGTACACACACACCCAGCAATATAAGATAGCTGAAGCATGAGAGGGTTAGCACACCATTTCATATTTTAAAGGAGCAACGATAAAGAAGGGCATCAAAATATAACTGAAGTGGATGCGGCAATAACATCAGTTATAATCAGGCCTCCACTAGCGCATTAGCACATTAGGTATTCACAACTTGTATCCTATCGCAGGCATTCACATCCGCGCACACATATCTTATGTCAACATAGTATGGACCGCTTCTATTCTAGCAGGGTAGTGAGCCCCGCGGGCATCACTGTGAGAGTAGCGAACAGGCAATTAAAAACACTCCAGAAATTTGAATAATTGAAAGTTTTATTATCCAAAAAGTTATCATTTACAAAGGTATGCCCTCCCTTTTATAGAATGGAGGAGAGAAGAGAGAATACATATACACAATGTGGGACTAAAAAAGCAAAATACAGAGTTGGGCAGCTATAAAAAAGAGACCGATCAGGCCGACAAGGCCGCGCGGTTAGACAACACTAACCGCTCGGCAACACCAGAGACAGAAGAGAACATGTTGCAGCAGTAGACCGCAAGACTGCAAGGATACCAACAACAACAGTCTGGACATCAATCCGCTGGAGATAAGCCGCCTGACCGCGCGGTTAACAACCCGCTGATTTTTTACCGCCAGTCCTCCCAGTCATACTTCAACACTCTCCCTCAAGCTGGAGCATAGATATCAATCATGCCTAGCTTGTCACAAATGTGGAAGAAGGAAGTAGAAACCGGCTTTGTGAATATATCCGACAATTCTTTGTCGGAGGTGATGAACAGAGTACAAATCTATTTCTTCAGGACCTCTTCCCGAATGAAATAGCAGTCAACTTCTATATGTTTTGTTCTCTCATGGAAGACCAGATTTCTGGATATGTATATGGCGTCCTTGTTGTCACAGAACATAAGAAGAGGATAGTCGTAGACCTCTCCTAAGTCAAGCATGAGAGCACGCAACCATTTTAACTCACAGGTGGTTGACGCCATACTCCGATATTCGGCTTCTGCACTGGATCTGGAGACAACAGACTGTTTCTTGCTCTTCCAGCTCACAAGATTTCCTCCAACAAAAGTGCAAAAGCCAGATGTAGATTTGCGGTCACCTTTATCATCCGCATAGCTAGAATCTGAGTAGGCTTCAACCTTTAGATGACCATTCTTCTGAAAAAGTAACCCTTTTCCTGGTGCAGCTTTGACGTACTCTAATATCCTCAAGGTAGACTGAAGATGGCATTCCCTAGGAGCTTGCATTAACTGACTAACCTTACCTACAGTATAGGAGATGTCTGGTCTAGTCACTGTGAGATAAATGAGTTTGCCCACCAGACGTCTGTACCTCGTGACATCGGATAGAAGAGGCGAGTCATCTGTCCATGTTTTTTCTTCTCCAGTATCCACGGGACACTGGGCCGGTTTGGCACCAATCAATCCTGCCTCTTGTAGAAGATCAAGAGCATACTTCCATTGAGAAAGAACCAAGGAGTCGGGATTTCGAGAGATTTTTATCCCCAAAAAGTATTTCGGGGAGCCCATATCCTTTGTGACCAGGTATTGACGAAGGTGTTTCTTTGTCAAGTCCACACCAGCCTAGTCATCGCCAGTAAGAAGAATATCATCCACATACACTGCTAAAACCACCAGTCCCAAGGCGGTTTTACGAATAAATAAGGAGTGATCGGCCGAACTCCTTGTACAGCCGATAGCAGCCACAATACCACTGAACTTGTCGAACCACGCCTGAGGGCTCTGTTTTAGGCCATAGATGGCCTTCCTCAACCGACATGTTGGAACACCCTATTACTAATTTGGGCAAGGATCACTATGTTTTTAGGAAATCAGTTTGACCTAGATGTATAGTTGAAAAGGCCAAGTTAGAATGAGTCTAGGGCTTAGAACTTAGGTTTGAAGCTGCCCCCAGGACCATTCATTGTTCAAGACTTAGAGCTGAGGCAAAGACAGTTTTCGTCGAGCTCAGGTCGACGAAACGTCGAACTCCGTTCGACGCTCTCTGAGCTCAACTCTGCTAAATCGTCGAACTCCTGTCGACGATCTTCGAGCTCAGATCGACGATCTGCCTTCAGCTTGTTTCCAAATCTCTGAGCTCAGGTCGACGATCGTAGAGCTCAGGTCGACGTTTTCTGTCTGATGTTCAATCCAATCTCTGAGCTCAGTTCGACGATCGTAGAGCTCAGATCGATGTTTTTCCTGAGAGATCGATGACTTTGAGGATTCAAATTCAGTCAGCTTTTGGAATGTTTTTCAAATTCTCTCAACATTTATTTCAAGAGATTTGCTAGCCGTTTTCATTTATTCTGGATCAAGTTTCAAGGGATTTATCAGAGAATGTTTATTGGACTTTCCTCCAGAAGACAAAATGTAACGTCCCAATTCGCGCTAGGCCCCTTGATTGCGCTTTTGAGTCAAGGGGGTTGTGGTGAGCCCAATGGGGGTGTGGGTGAACAGGTGCGAACGTATGGGAGATGAGGAAAACAAGGCAAAACGGTTATTTTGGCCGACACGGGTATGGACACGGCCGTGTCCATACCCGTGTGCCTCATGCCAATATTAGGCTTCCAGTCAGAGAGGTACACGGGTATTGGGACACGGGCGTGTCCCTACCCGTGTGCCGAGGACACGGGTAGAGACACGGCCGTGTCTCTACCCGTGTGCCGCAACCTCGACACGGCAGAAAGATGTTCTGGGATGAACACGGCCCTAAACACGGCAGGCGACACGGCCGTGTCACCTGAACACGGGTAGGAACACGGCCGTGTGCCTACCCGTGTCTGCGGTGTATAAAAACGAAAAAGATGTGAAACCCTAGCATTTCATCCCCTTTCTTCTGCCCCGAAATTTCTGAGGGAGTTCTCTTGGCTGGAGGAGGAAGAGGCTTGCCGGAGCCATCCTTGGAGGAAGATTGCCGGGCCATCCTTGGCGGAAACGAAATGCCGCTACGAAGGAGTGCGAGGCTCATGGCCGGCCATGGTGGTACCGCTGGACTTGAGGTGAGCTTCCTCCCCTCTCCCTTGGTGCTAGATCTATAGTTATTTTAGGAGAGACATCGACTCCATAGAGTCTTGATGGTGAGGAGGAGAGTTCTTAGGATAAGCCATGCCTAGGTTTTCTAGGCTTAGTCTCCCTCAACCTTCTCATCATTCAAAGTGGAGATGAGAGGGGTTTTCGTTGAGGGTTTGTCTTTGAAAGGAGAAATAAGGTTGTGTGTGATTTCTGGAGAAGTTTATGCGAGGTCGTTGCAAGGAAGAAGATGAACGGATGCCGTTCATCTCGCCTTAAGATGCGTGCAGAAATCTGATTTCTGCACGCGGCGAACTTCGTGGCCAATTTCAGAGGTGTTCTGGCCAGATCTGGGTGATCGACTCAACACGAAAGTCGTAGCCCTTGAAATTACCTTTCCAACGAGTAGTTGCACGTTTCCATGCGATACCCGTAGCCACGGGAAAGCTGGTTCGAGTCCGCTGCGTTCGGGAAAATCCTGTACAGGAAACTGTTTCCTGTACGTATTCGAGTTGAATTTCTGGTATGTTGCGACCAGATCTGGGCGATCGACTCAACACAAAAGTCGTAGCCCTCGCGAATACCTTTCCAACGAGGGGTTGAGCATTGTGATCGGATTCCTGTAGCTCCGGGAATCTCAGTTTTAGTATCGGGCTATCCTATGTTAATGCACTTGTTAATTTATAATGTTAGCACTCTTGCAATGGTTGTGATTTGCTCATTTGTTATCTTGCTCCCATATATTTATAATGCTGTAGTTACTGTAATTTAGCATGGTTACTCATTTGGTGGTGTAATAAGGAATAACCATGTATTGGTAGAGGAATGGATTGGATGAGAAGGCTAGAAATTAAGGGTTGAGAGTGGTACAAAATATATTTATATAGTTGGGAGTTGAACATATCTATTATGCGTAGTGTTGAGGTGAATTCATTGAATAGGTGGGCGTGAATATGATGAACACTATGTGAAGAGTACTTTGTAACCGTAATCCGAGCCCAAGGGGTTTATTAACAACCGATGCTTAGAGTTGAAGTCTCCCTACGGGTAGCATCGAGTGAGTTGTTTTGGGGCATGCGATGTGCGACGATTCATCGTGTCGCGATATTGAGATAATGACTGTGGCAGGTCTACGGGTTCGCCAGTCGTCACACCGATGGGAGCCAATGGGTAGACCTTGGGCGGTAGGGTTAGATACTTGGTGTCCATAAACCGAGATCTCCTCCGCGCCATGAGAACGGTTGGGCTTGCACCTCGTGCGTTTCCGAGGTTCCATCCGGTTCGAAATCAAAGGCCAGGTTGGGCTGTGTTCTTGGCGCACATCTACCCAAGACCCCTTCTAAGCCGTAGTACGCATGTGAGCTCCGCTGTTGTGTTTTTAGCGTTGAGGCGTACGGGGGCCTAGGATAGGTAGTGTGATACCACCTAGTAGTGGAGACGCCCGCTCCACTGTCGCCGTCTGGCCACGACGGACGACGCCTGAGAGGTTAGCTACCTGCTCGAAAAGTGGGAACTTCAAGTCTGTGTCGACATAGCAACTTGCATGTGCGTGCGCATGATTCGGTCATAGCATAACATTCATATCATGTCATTCATTGCATACACAAGATCCTCATCGTATGAGTTTGTATGGGCACTCTTATACGATGAGTTACTTTACTGTTAAGCCGATCCTTAACTTATAAGCTTGTATGGGCACTCTTATAAGTTAAGTTACTGTTCTGATTAATTATACCTGCTGTCATATATTATAGATATTTGTAGAACTGCTAGTTGTGTAGCGTAGTTTATACTCCACCATATTTACAGTCACCTGTTTGTTTACCTGCTTATATATATATACATTGTACCTTTGTTCCTTTATTCGCCCGGTGCCGAGGAGTCGCCGGGGGAGCGGATGTGAAGCCACTTAGTCTTATGACTAACGGTTGCTACGTCTTCCTTTTTAGGAGGAAACCCCGCAGGTAGAGCAGCAACGGACTATGCAGCAGGACAGCCAGGCCCGGACGATAGGACCTGAGGTGGTGGTGCCATCGGCACCGTCAGTGACAGTCGTGAGTGTTTTCATGTAGCCGTTTGGCAAAACATTTCTAGACTCTTGTTCTTTTGTACAAGCCTGTTGTGATTGTTATCTTCCGCTCTTTTGGACTTAAACTTAGCTGTGAATTGAACTGCTTTACTTTTCTGTTATGGTTGGGTTGACATTTTATGTGATATGGATTGTAGCCGGCGGAATAGGCGTCTTATGGTAAAGGCTAACCCGTGTGTTAGTGCTACCGCAAGGCGGCTATTTCGGGCATAAGACTCCCCTCGTGCTGTGTGTTGTGTTCCGGGAGGGGGGTCTTACAAATGGTATCAGACTTAGCCGATCTTCACCTACAGCAGTCAGGTAACAATGGGCCACTCCCGTTCGATTAGTCGGTTTGGGGACAAACCGACTTAGCGGAAGCAGTGGTGTGCCCATATGTAATTCACACTAAGTTGTCCAACTTTGACATTAGTTTTAGCCAACCTGACCCTAGTTTGTACCTTGCGTACAGGTCCCAGCGCAGGTGGAGCCGGTTGGGGGCACTCCTACCCCTTCCGTTCCTTCACAATTCCAGCAGTCGGAACTGGGACAAACGCTGTCAGCCATATTGGATGCATTTAAAGCCCAACAAGCTCCGGTGCAACAACAAGCGCCAGGCTCCAACTGGTTGAGCACCTTCCGTGCCCTGTCCCCTCCTGCCTATCTTGGGACAGAATCACCGGTGCGCACCGAGGAATGGCTTGATACCGTGCAGGAATTGATGGCTGGCATAAGATGTCCGAACAGCACGGCGGTGACATTGGTAGTGACGCTGCTAGAGCTGCATGCCAAAAGGTGGTGGAAGTCCCTCATAGGCTCCACCTTCCAAGGGCGGTTGTACACGGACATCAGTTGGAACGAGTTCACCGAGGCTTTTCTGGATCACTTCATCCCTTCTTCTGCTCGGGATGGACTTGAAGAAAAATTTCTGCAGCTGAAGCAGGGATCGAAATCGGTAACGGAGTACCAGAGGGAGTTCCAACACCTCGCTAGGTTTGCCGATTCCTATGATTTGGACGATAGAGGCTACGCGAAGCGCTTCTACAAAGGGTTGAGGGACCCCCTGAGGCAGGCCCTTTTGTTTATAGCTGATGGAAGCCTGGCAGAAATCATCGACATGGCAAAGAGACTGGAGGCGGACCACATGGGATGTGGCAAGAGACCTGCGGAAGGAGTAATTGAAGTCGGCCCTAGTAATAGAAGGCGGAATGATCATGGCAGAGGAAGGGGAAACCACAGAGGCGGTCGGTGGGTCAACCGGAACTATCGGGTGGAGTACCCAATTCCACAACCACTAGCTTTACCTCCACCACCGCAGCAGCAATATTATCAGCAACCTGGGGGCCGACGTGAGGTGATATGTTTTGAGTGCAACCAACCGGGGCATGTCCGACGAGTTTGCCCGCGACAGATCGGGGATGCTCCTATTGCTCTCCCTCCAGTAGCTCCACGGGGGCGAGGGCACATGCATGGCCGAGGAAGAGGACCACCAGGGAGAAATCAAGGACATGCACGGGAGCATGTATTCGCATTGGATATGACTCAGGAGAGAAATCCGCAGGAAGTCATCACCGGTACGTGCAAAATTTATTAATATTATATGACTTGTTAGATTTACGATACAAATGATACGCGCAATTCTAGATAGTGATTACCCTTTTGGAACCTAGGCACTGTCATGGTTAGCGGGAGACCCGCCTATACGTTATTTGACACGGGTGCGTCTCACTCGGTCATTTCGGCGGACTTCGTGAAGGACTTGGAGGGAGTGCAACACTTCACGGGCATTACTCAAAGGGTGCGCCTTCCGGACGGCTCTGAGATGACGTCGTCAGCAAGTTGCGACTTCGACACCCTTATTGGAGGAAAGTTCTTTGAAACTCCGACTACAGTGTTAAGAATCCCGGAGTTCGATCTCATCCTGGGCATGAAGTGGTTGGACTGGCACCACGCCAGGATCAATGGTGCGGAGAAGCAAGTTATGTTGAGGCATGGAGACTCGGAAGTCATCTTCCAAGGTATTAAATTCGCACCCCGTAAATTATTATCTTCAATCCAAGTTATGAAATCTCATATGGAAGGGGACGAGGTCTATGTAATTTGCTTCGAGTTGAAGAAATTGACATTAGAGGTCAAGGATGTGCGGGTGGTGCGAGAATTTCCCGAGGTATTTCCCGAGAAATTGCCGGGACTACCCCCGCATAGGGAAGTGGACTTCCAAATCAAGCTAATTCCGGGTGCCAAGCCCGTCTCGCGAGCTCCATACCGAATGGCTCCGAAGGAACTTGCAGAGTTTAGAGTCCAGCTTCAGGAATTGGTGGAAGCAGGGTTCGTTCGCCCAAGCTCGTCGCCTTGGGGAGCGCCCGTTTTGTTCGTCAAAAAGAAGGATGGCACCCTGCGGTTATGTATTGATTATCGAGAGTTGAACCGGTTAACGGTGCGGAACACCTATCCCCTACCGCGCATTGATGAATTATTTGATCAATTGGTGGGATCGTATTGGTTCTCCAAGTTAGATCTGCGTTCGGGATATTATCAGCTGAGGATACAAGAAGATGACATTCAGAAGACGGCGTTCAGTTCGAGATATGGTTTGTATGAATTCACCGTGATGCCATTTGGGCTCACAAACGCCCCTTCCGCCTTTATGAGCTTGATGAACAAGGTGTTCAGCCCTTATTTGGACATCTTTGTCATCGTGTTCATCGATGATATCCTAGTCTACTCCAAGACTGAAGCAGAACACGTCGAACATCTAACTTTAGTGCTGAGGAAGCTAAAGGAGCACACTTTGTTTGCCAAGTTCAGCAAATGCGAGTTTTGGCTTCAAGAGGTCGCGTTCTTGGGCCATGTGATTAGTGGGGCTAGCAGTAGATCCGGCCAAGGTGCGGGCCGTGAAGGAGTGGTCGCCATTGAAGTCAGCGGCCGACATACGGAGCTTTCTTGGACTTGCCGGGTACTATCGCAAGTTCGTGAAAGGCTTCTCGAAGATCGCCCTTCCCCTTACTACGCTGACCAAGAAAGGTGTGCCGTTTGAATGGACACCCCAGTGCGAAGCTGCATTCCAAGAGTTGAAGGACAGATTGACGACTGCACCCATCCTAACTCTTCCATCTGGGAAGGAGGGCTTTCAAGTCTACACGGATGCGTCGTATCAAGGGATGGGAGCTGTGTTGATGCAGAATGGGCATGTGATCGCTTATGCTTCAAGACAGTTGAAGAAGCATGAAGCCAGCTACCCGGTGCATGATCTAGAGTTGGGAGCGGTGGTATTCGCCTTGAAGATGTGGAGGCATTATTTATATGGCGTCCACTGCGAGATCTACTCGGATCACAAAAACCTGAAGTACGTTCACACCCAAAAGGAGTTAAACTTGAGACAGCGGCGGTGGTTGGAGTTCTTGTGCGACTATGAATTCACCTTGAACTACCACCCCGGGAAGGTTAATTCCGTAGCTGATGCCTTGAGCCGGAAAGCACCGGGAACGAGCACGGAATCCCGCTTGATGAGGATGGAGTTAATCCGGACACTGCAAGAGATGGAAATCACTTTGGTCTTTAAGAATCAATCGGAAGAGTATACAGAATATTTGGCCGCGATGAGTATAGTTTGCAACATACGAGACCGGATCCCGACGGAACAAAAGAAGGATGCGGCTTTAACCCCGGCTTTCAAGTCAATGGAGGATGGGACTACGAAAGAATACTCCCTAAAAGACGGCCTCGTCCATTTTCGTGGCCGGCTTTACATCCCCGAAGGTGACAACATTCGGGAGGATATTCTAAAGGAGGCCCATTGCTCCAAGTACTCGGTGCACCCGGGGATCGCGAAGATGTACACCGATTTGAGAAAGACAATGTGTTGGCCGGGCATGAAGAGGGATGTCAAGTACTTTGTTACTCATTGTATAGCCTGCCAAATGGTGAAGGCGGAGTGCAGAAGCCCCGGTGGAATGCTACAGTCGTTGCCCATCCCCGAATGGAAATTTGAGGACATCTCCATGGACTTCGTCCACGGGTTACCACGCTCGCGCTCGGGGAATGATTCTGTGTGGGTGATAGTTGACCGGTTGACCAAGGTAGCCCGATTTATCCCAATGAAGAAGGAGGCGCAGGTGGGCGTCCTAGTGCGTCTCTTTGTGGAGCAATTTGTGCGGTACCATGGTGTGCCGAAGACGATCGTCTCCGATCGGGATGGTCGGTTTACTTCAAGAGAATGGAGGGCTGTACAGGCTTATTTGGGCTCGCGCCTCGCCTTCAGCACAGCCTTTCACCCACAAACGGACGGGCAATCTGAACGAACCATCCGAACATTGGAGGACCTTCTGAGGTTGTGTGTGCTAGATAAAGGAGAACCATGGGAGAGACTCTTACCTCTCGTGGAGTTCTCTTATAATAACAGTCATCAAGCCAGTATTGGAATGGCACCTCATGAAGCTTTGTATGGAAGGAGGTGTAGAACACCCTTGTCCTGGGTGCAAGACGAAGATCCGAAGACATTGGGAAATGAGTATATTGATGACACGGACGCGGTGGTTAGGTTGATCCGGGATCGAATGCTAGAGGCTCAAAGCCGACAGGCGAAATATTACAACGCAAGGCACCGTATGGTGGAGTTTCAAGTGGGTGATAAGGTGTTCCTGAAGATTCGACTGATGCACGGAGTGTCGCGGGTACGTGGAGTCAAGAAGCTCAGCCCAAGGTATGTCGGGCCCTATGTCGTAGTGGAAAGGATTGGCCCTCTGGCCTATCGATTGGAGTTACCACCGGAGCTGGAGAACCTTCACGACGTGTTCCATGTATCATCGCTTCGGAAGGCTTTGTTGCGGCCTGAACAGTATATCCCCACGGCGGATGGTGCCGTGGCGTCTGATAGGTCTGTGCGACTGGAGCCGGTGCGGATCGTTGATAACGAGACCAGAACCTTGCGCCGCAAAAGTGTTCCCTTGGTGAAAGTGCTATGGTCTAATCACGGGAAGGAGGAGTTCACATGGGAGCCAAAGGATTTGATGCAAGGGCGCTACCCGGAATTATTTACTCCAGGTAAGAATTTTATTTGAAAGCATAGTTCCCTTTTATGTGTTTCACTCCCATAGCCTTACCCTGATTTCGGGGACGAAATCTTTTATTTTGTTTATAGGATTTGTAACGTCCCAATTCGCGCTAGGCCCCTTGATTGCGCTTTTGAGTCAAGGGGGCTGTGGTGAGCCCAATGGGGGTGTGGGTGAACAGGTACGAACATATGGGAGATGAGGAAAACAAGGCAAAACGGTGATTTTGGCCGACACGGGTATGGACACGGCCGTGTCCATACCCGTGTGCCTCATGCCAATATTAGGCTTCCAGTCAGAGAGGTACACGGGTATTGGGACACGGGCGTGTCCCTACCCGTGTGCCGAGGACACGGGTAGAGACACGGCCGTGTCTCTACCCGTGTGCCGCAACCCCGACACAGCAGAAAGATGTTCTGGGATGAACACGGCCCTAAATACGGCAGGCGACACGGCCATGTCACCTGAACACGGGTAGGAACACGGCCGTGTGCCTACCCGTGTCTGCGGTGTATAAAAACGAAAAAGATGTGAAACCCTAGCATTTCATCCCCTTTCTTCTGCCCCGAAATTTCTGAGGGAGTTCTCTTGGCTGGAGGAGGAAGAGGCTTGCCGGAGCCATCCTTGGAGGAAGATTGCCGGGCCATCCTTGGCGGAAACGAAATGCCGCTACGAAGGAGTGCGAGGCTCATGGCCGGCCATGGTGGTACCGCTGGACTTGAGGTGAGCTTCCTCCCCTCTCCCTTGGTGCTAGATCTATAGTTATTTTAGGAGAGACATCGACTCCATAGAGTCTTGATGGTGAGGAGGAGAGTTCTTAGGATAAGCCATGCCTAGGTTTTCTAGGCTTAGTCTCCCTCAACCTTCTCATCATTCAAAGTGGAGATGAGAGGGGTTTTCGTTGAGGGTTTGTCTTTGAAAGGAGAAATAAGGTTGTGTGTGATTTCTGGAGAAGTTTATGCGAGGTCGTTGCAAGGAAGAAGATGAACGGATGCCGTTCATCTCGCCTTAAGATGCGTGCAGAAATCTGATTTCTGCACGCGGCGACCTTCGTGGCCAATTTCAGAGGTGTTCTGGCCAGATCTGGGTGATCAACTCAACACGAAAGTCGTAGCCCTTGAAATTACCTTTCCAACGAGTGGTTGCACGTTTCCATGCGATACCCGTAGCCACGGGAAAGCTGGTTCGAGTCCGCTGCGTTCGGGAAAATCCTGTACAGGAAACTGTTTCCTGTACGTATTCGAGTTGAATTTCTGGTATGTTGCGACCAGATCTGGGCGATCTACTCAACACGAAAGTCGTAGCCCTCGCGAATACCTTTCCAACGAGGGGTTGAGCATTGTGATCGGATTCCTGTAGCTCCGGGAATCTCAGTTTTAGTATCGGGCTATCCTATGTTAATGCACTTGTTAATTTATAATGTTAGAACTCTTGCAATGGTTGTGATTTGCTCATTTGTTATCTTGCTCCCATATATTTATAATGCTGTAGTTACTGTAATTTAGCATGGTTACTCATTTGGTGGTGTAATAAGGAATAACCATGTATTGGTAGATGAATGGATTGGATGAGAAGGCTAGAAATTAAGGGTTGAGAGTGGTACAAAATATATTTATATAGTTGGGAGTTGAACATATCTATTATGCGTAGTGTTGAGGTGAATTCATTGAATAGGTGGGCGTGAATATGATGAACACTATGTGAAGAGTACTTTGTAACCGTAATCCGAGCCCAAGGGGTTTATTAACAACCGATGCTTAGAGTTGAAGTCTCCCTACGGGTAGCATCGAGTGAGTTGTTTTGGGGCATGCGATGTGCGACGATTCATCGTGTCGCGATATTGAGATAATGACTGTGGCAGGTCTACGGGTTCGCCAGTCGTCACACCGATGGGAGCCAATGGGTAGACCTTGGGCGGTAGGGTTAGATACTTGGTGTCCATAAACCGAGATCTCCTCCACGCCATGAGAACGGTTGGGCTTGCACCTCGTGCGTTTCCGAGGTTCCATCCGGTTCGAAATCAAAGGCCAGGTTGGGCTGTGTTCTTGGTGCACATCTACCCAAGACCCCTTCTGAGCCGTAGTACGCATGTGAGCTCCGCTGTTGTGTTTTTAGCGTTGAGGCGTACGGGGGCCTAGGATAGGTAGTGTGATACCACCTAGTAGTGGAGACGCCCGCTCCACTGTCGCCGTCTGGCCACGACGGACGACGCCTGAGAGGTTAGCTACCTGCTCGAAAAGTGGGAACTTCAAGTCTGTGTCGACATAGCAACTTGCATGTGCGTGCGCATGATTCGGTCATAGCATAACATTCATATCATGTCATTCATTGCATACACAAGATCCTCATCGTATGAGTTTGTATGGGCACTCTTATACGATGAGTTACTTTACTGTTAAGCCGATCCTTAACTTATAAGCTTGTATGGGCACTCTTATAAGTTAAGTTACTGTTCTGATTAATTATACCTGCTGTCATATATTATAGATATTTGTAGAACTGCTAGTTGTGTAGCGTAGTTTATACTCCACCATATTTACAGTCACCTGTTTGTTTACCTGCTTATATATATATACATTGTACCTTTGTTCCTTTCTCCGCCCGGTGCCGAGGAGTCGCCGGGGGAGCGGATGTGAAGCCACTTAGTCTTATGACTAACGGTTGCTACGTCTTCCTTTTTAGGAGGAAACCCCGCAGGTAGAGCAGCAACGGACTATGCAGCAGGACAGCCAGGCCCGGACGATAGGACCTGAGGTGGTAGTGCCATCGGCACCGTCAGTGATAGTCGTGAGTGTTTTCATGTAGCCGTTTGGCAAAACATTTCTAGACTCTTGTTCTTTTGTACAAGCCTGTTGTGCTTGTTATCTTCCGCTCTTTTGGACTTAAACTTAGCTGTGAATTGAACTGCTTTACTTTTCTGTTATGGTTGGGTTGGCATTTTATGTGATATGGATTGTAGCCGGCGGAATAGGCGTCTTATGGTAAAGGCTAACCCGTGTGTTAGTGCTACCGCAAGGCGGCTATTTCGGGCATAAGACTCCCCTCGTGCCGTGTGTTATGTTCCGGGAGGGGGGTCTTACACAAAATATTTATGGAAGACATTTATTGACTGCTAACGGCTATCTTGGATAAAGGATCATCAGAGAATAAAACATCCTACAGCTGATCAAGAAAAAATCCATCTATCACTCAATACAGACATACACAGATAGTCAGAAAAACTCAGAGGAAAATCAAGTGATCAATCCTGAAGAGTTTGATTGAATATTGGCATACTGAAAAGTGATCATAGCTTCAACATCAAGGACTCCAGACAATTCATATTTCAGCCTCTGCTGAAACCATCTTCTGCTGGAGATCTGAAGCTTCTGAAGACCTATCACCCTAGCAAAGCTCTCATCTCTGAACCATCTACATCTCAGGGGGAGCTTTGACATCACAATCAATCCACTAAGTATTCTCTCAGTGATTGAGACAGAGAAGACAACTTCACCTCTTCCTTTTTCTTTTCCTACTGTAAAAGGGTTATCAAAACTCCCTTCAAAAGTCTTGAATCTGGTTCTGAGAGCCTTGTCAAAACTCAGTGGTGGCAAGACACCTGATCAAAAAATCCCGTTTGGTTTTTGAGCACCTTATTAAAAGCTCATTGGTGCCCAGGACACCTGATCAACTCATCCTGCAGTGGATTCCTACCAAGGGTGGTAGAAGAGTGGATGTACCCAGGTTTTTGGGGAACCACTATAGTTCCTTGTGTCTTCTAGTTTCTTGTGCATATTCTTTGTTGTGTGCTGTGGTTTTTATTTTTACTGCTTTAGTTTTATTTCTACATCAAAGTTCCTTACACCTATACATAAATTAAGCCTTTACTGCTGTGCAATTTTAATTTGTAAATTTACTTTAAAATAATCTATTCAGCCCCCCTCTAGAGTTAAGATAGATCTTACCCTCACTTTCACGGCATACACGTGTCTCCTCCTGAGCAACATATCCAGGAGGTTGCTCCATGTAGACGTCCTCTTGAAGATCCCCATAGAGGAAGGCATTCTTCACATCAAGCTGGGAAATAGCCCAATCCCTATTGACGGCCGCAGAGAGAAGAATACGGATGGTGCTGAGGCGAGCGACCGGAGAGAAGGTATCAAAGTAATCAATCCCATAAGTCTGAGTAAAGCCTTTCTCCACCAGCCGGGCTTCATAGCGATCCACAGTACCGTCTGGGCGAAACTTCACAACAAACACCAAGCGACAACCAACTACATCAGTACCAACTGGTGGAGGAACAAAGGTCCAGGTTCCCCTCTCAGTAAGAGTGGCAATCTCCTCATCCATGGCAGTTTTCCAGTGGGGAATAGCAAGAGCCTCCTGGTAGGTGCGAGGAGTGGTAGTAGCCGAGATATCAAAAGCAAAGGACCTGCGAGAAGGAGTTAGCCGATCATAGGAAACAACTGTCGCAAGCGGGTGTTGAGTACACACTCGCACCCCTTTGCGAAGAGTAATGGGAAGATCTAGGTCGACGCATTCCTCTATGACCGGAGCATACGTAGCGGAGAAGTCGTGCCCAGGACTAGAGAGAGACAGCTGCGGAGGGGAGGGATAAGGGGGAGGGTATGGAAAGGGGAGAGGAGGAGACGGAGGAGGAGATGAAGTAGGAGGAGAGATGTTGATAGGCAGGGAAGGAATGGAGGTGGACGGTGGTGAATCAGATAGAGCAGGGAGAAGTGGGGATGTAGGAGAGAAGTAGGACACATTCTCGAAGAAGGTCACGTCTGCGGAGACAAATTGCTTGCGTAGAACGGGGTCAAAGCAATAATAGCTTTTCTGAGTTGTAGAATAACCAAAAAAGACACACTTGGTGGAACGGGGGGAAAGCTTGTCGCGGGTAGCGGAAGGAGCATGCACAAAAGCTGTGAATCCAAAGATACAGAGAGGGAGAGGAAATGGTTCCTTGCCTGGGCAGAGAATGGGGTCTTGCCATGGAGAACCGTAGAAGGAACTCGATTTATAAGATAGCAGGCGAGGAGAACAACGTAGCCCCAGTAGGAGCGAGGTACCTGCATCTGCGTCATGAGAGTGCGAGAGACATCAAGAAGGTGACGGTTTTTACGCTCCGCCACCCCATTTTACTGAGCTGTGTAAACACAGCTGGTATGATGAACAAGACCATGTTGCATACAAAAAGAGGAGAACTCATGACTATGATATTCTTTAGCATTATCAGAGCGCAAAATTTTAATAGAAACATTAAACTGAGTTCGAACCATAAAATAAAATGATTGTCATACAAAAAATACTTCAGAGCGATCTTTTAATAGATACACCCAGGTACATCGAGAGAAATCATCAATAAACGTTATAAAGTAAGAACTACCCCGACCAACAGCGAGGGTAGGAGAAGGACCCCAAACATCAGAATGAATGAGATCAAATGGACGAGAGGAGCTACGGCTCTGCTTTGTCGGGAAGGAGGAGCGGTGATGTTTGCCAAGCTGACACGCATCATAGTTGAGCGGAGGACTGGTCGGAGGTAGGTGGGGCAGAAGCTGACGAATAATCCAAGGAGGAGGATGTCCAAGGCGAAGATGTCATTGAAGCAGATCTGTAGAAGAAGAAGAGAATGTAGACAGAGCAGAAACATTATCAAGAAAGTAGAGGCCGCCGCTCTCAGTCCCAGTAGCAATCGTCTGTTGGGTGCTCGGGTCCTGAAAAGAACAAGAAGTGGGAGTGAATAAGATAGAGCACTGAAGTTGCTTGCATAATGTAGTAACAGATAACAAATTGCACGGGAACTTTGGGACATAAAAGGTGTCTGTCAAACGAAGTGACGGGGTGACTTGAACCATGCCCGTCCCGTGAACCGGGGAAGGCGAGCCATCTGCAACAAGAACTGGGGGCAACCGATCATGTGTTTCGAGGAGAGAGAAGAATTGAGGGTTGTCGGTCATGCGATTTGTCGTACTAAATTCAATCAGCCATTTACCTTGGGTAACGACATGGGCACTACCTGAAGTCGTGGCCACAGAGGCAGAGGGCCGAGAGGAGCCGGAGATGGAGGAAGATGTATCACTAGAGGTGCGAAGATGAGGATGTTTCTGCCAGCAACGGTCAACAGAATGACCGGTACGACCATAGTGAGAGCAGAGGAACCTGGACGAACCGCGCCCGCCTGACTGGCTGTGGCCACTGGGGCCACCCCGTTGAGCTTCGTGAGTATAAGAGTCCTGGGGAGGAGGGGAGGACAACAAAGGACGTTGGAGCAGCGAAGTAATAGCGACGATGCGAGCCGCGGTGTCATCCAAGGTTGGAGACTCCTCCTCGCCCAAGATTTGTTAGCAGATCAGATCATAAGTATCCGGAAGTCGCAGAAGATAACAAACAACCAGGAGTTCCTTGAAGTGCTTGTGCTGCTCGGCCAAGTCCGCGGAGAAGGGGCGATTCTGGAGGATTTCTGCACCAAGAGCTTGAACCTGCTAATAAGCCACAACAGGAGACATGGAAGGGCAGGCGAAGAGGTCCGCATAAAGAGTATAAATGCGGGACGTATGGGCCCCCTTTGAGTAGAGAGCGGCGAGGTGAAGCCAGACAGCCTTAACCATCTCATCATGGCGTATGACGGGAAGGCATTCATCAGAGAGGCTATTGGCCAGCCAAGTGCGGACAAGCGCATCACTTGCATCCCAGTCCTCAAAGTGAGCAGAGTCGGGAGGAGGAGGGTCATCGGTGAGGTGATGACGTTTGCGCTGAGAACGAAGAATAAAGGTGAAAGAAACGCTCCAATCCGGATAGTTGGTACCAACTAGTTTAGAAACCGTGCCAAGGTTTCCGCAAGGAGTAGGAGGAGGAGGGGGATGGGCCACAGGAGTGGTGGAGGTAGAGATGACGGGGGTTGAGATATCGGAGTTGGTCATTTGAAGGAGGAAACAAAGAAAGCCACGCGAGCAGAACAGAGGTCGCGCGGATAGAAAGCAGGGAAGCCGCGCGAGTAAAACAGAGGTCTCGCTGATAGAAAGCAGGGAAGCCGCGCGAGTATAAGGAGTCTGCGATAGCAGCGGCAAGAGAGAAGAAACCGCAGCGAAAAAGAGAGGAAACTGCAACAGTCACGGTATTAGAACACCAGCGGCAAGAAGGGCCACGACCAGGAAGCAGATCAAAGCACAGGGGCAGAGGTCATGCAAACTAGGAAGTTCGCGAGAAAAAAAAGGAGATCGCGCGAACAGGAAAGAGTTCGGGCGAACAAAGACTAAGTCGCGCAAACACAAAGGGTTCGAGCGAACGAGAAGAGAGAGTGGAGAGACTGCGAAGACAGGCCGCATAAACGAGGGAAAGAGGTCGCGCAAACAGGGCAGCGACAAAGAAAGGAAACCGCACGGATAGGGAACGAAGTTGCGCGGATAAAAGAGACTAAGGATTCAGGTGGAATCGGTCGTTTCCTCTGATACCATGTGAGAGTAGCGAACATGCGATTTAAAACACTCCAGAAATTTGAATAATTGGAAGTTTTATTATCCAAAAAGTTATCATTTACAAAGGTATGCCCTCCGTTTTATAGAATGGAGGAGAGAAGGGAGGATACATATACACAATGTGGGACTAAAAAAGAAAAATACAGAGATGGGCGGCTAGAACAAAGAGACCGATCAGGCCGACAAGGCCGCGCGGTTAGACAACACTAACCGCTCAGCAACACCAGAGATAGAAGAGAACATGTTGCAGTAGTAGACCGCAAGACTGCAAGGATACCAACAACAACAGTCTGGACATCAATCTGATGGAGATAAGCCGCCTGACCGTACGGTTAACAACCCGCTGATTTTTAACCGCCAGTCCGCCCAGTCATACTTCAACAATCACCGATGTGTTCGTCAGTGACAGTGGCCAGTAATGCCACTTCTGGGGGTGGTCATACTGCTCAGCCCGAGGCTCTAACGTACAACCCCGTGTACTCTTGGATGTGAGCGATATCCGGCGATTCATTTTGACCGACCAGCAGAGGAAAACCCGATGGGGAAAACATAGTGGTCAGTCACTTGTGGTACCCATCTCCCTGTCGCCTTGAGTCATCGACCTTCCCGCACCGGTACGAACAGTCTGCGGAAGTGACTGACCCGCCACTATTTCATTGCAAGAAATTTACAACCAATCAATCAATCAGTATTGCTAACACTCATCGGGTCTACGACAGCCTGCCCTACTATGCTTCAAACTTCGAGCGGCGGCGCTCGGCTCAACTTTCAACAAGGAGCATGGGAGCACTTTATTTGAGGCTAAACCTGGAGGAACACCTCAACTCTGGTTATCCCCAACTAAGGCTCAATCTTAACAGACAACTGCTCGTCAGAGCAGAACCCGTGCTTATATTAGTAAATTGTAGTAATGAAAAATGCGGTAATTAAAGTCGCCGATAATAAATGTTGCATAATTTAAGTGCTGAAATGAAATATGACCAGTACGAAACTGGAGTAATACTGAAACGAAAGTACTTAATGTAACTTGACCAGTACAAGACTGGAGTAGAACTGAATTGAAAGTACTAAACTGAAATGAACTTGACCAGTACGAGACTGCAGTAGTTCTGAATTGAAAGTAATGAATAGAAATGAACTTGACCAGTACGAGACTGGAGTAGTTACTGAATTGAAAGTACTGAACTGAAATGAACTTGACCAGTGTTGATGCAGAAAATACACTCTGCTCTACTCGAGGATGGAGAACGTTCGATCCAGGTTGTAGGGGCAAAGGAGGTTGAAGAGGAACTATCGAGCAGACGGTTACTTTGACGGTTGGGATTGATGGTTGAGAACGAGAGAGGGGAAGAGAGAGGAAAGGGGGCCGCTAGCAGTGGCAACAGCAGAATTCGCCCGCCGCGGATTGAATACCACTCCTGCGGCGGGCTTTCCTTTGATTATGAATCGATATTATAGCTTGAGATTGCACCTTTACATGGAAAGAAAATAAAGGGTATAAATGGGGAAGCGGGCGGCTAGAGGGAAGAGGGTGTCAGGGCTGCGCGGTTTGACAAAGCAGGTCGGCAGACCGTGCGGAAAGCTGATCCCTCAGTTCGCTACTCAAGACCGGGTGGACTGTGCGATCAGGATGAGAGGATAGCTGAGGTTGTTGAATCCAAGGAAGGCTGCAAAGACTTGACCGTAGAGGCTGCGCGGACTGAAAGTTGGAGTTCGCAGGTTCTGATGCCTTGGCTGACTGCTGAGTCATCCCCCCCCAACTTTTGTGAGATATGGGGTCCTATTTATAGGCTCGGGCCGGAGACGGCACTGGTAACATTACCCCGGTAGTGCGATGAGCTTTGACTAAGTCTGCGAAATGCTGCGGACTGAAGATGCATGCCGGCCTCTGCTGGCAGACTGGAGGAGGAGGTCGCCATCTTCTGGCGGACTAAGTAATGAGTCCGCCTCTACTATTGGAGGTTTATCATTCTTGCTGGGCGACAAGAGCTTGGCGACCTTGCGGACTGAGGAGGCAAGTCGCGCATGCTGGTGAGGTGGAGCAGGTAGCCATTGCTGACTAGCGGTCTTAAGGCTTGTCGCCACTGTTGATGGTGGGCAGCCTAGAGGCAGGTCGCCACTGCTTCTATGCGGCGAGCTGGCGGACTGAAGATAGAGTCTGCCCCTGGTGGAGTAGAGAATACTACGCGGTTAACCTAAGCTAACCGTGCGGCCTGCGGAGATGAATTGAGGAAGCAGTCTGCACCCCCGCAGACTATAGCTGTTGCGCGACGTGGGAGGTCAGACATGGGAGACCGCCCTAGCCGCGTGGCCTAATTTGATAAAAATGTCTATCTGTCTGGCCCAAAGAGGGGGCTACGGCAGGCCGCGACCTCAAGGGGAAACCTGGAGCAGGACGCGACTTGCGAGCTAGCTATATTGGGAGGGATCGCCGATTTCTGGGTCAACATAATCCCTGCACTTTTTTAAGTCCCGAAGGGAACTTCAAAAAGTAGGAGACCCACAAAAATCATGATCCTCCCCTCGAAAAAATAAGAGGTAGGGAGAGATAGAACCTGATGTCTCTCCTCAGAAAAGGTTTGACAATGCCTATCTTTTTCCTGCAAAGGAAAAGTTAATGCAGGCAAAAAGAGGAAAATCTTGTGCGTGCCTGAGTTGCTTTTGCAAAACGAAGAAGACATGAATGTCTTTCATTGAGCTCTTCAAAACAAAGGTGAGAGGAAACCATAGAAGAATAATAACTTGTGATTACCTGAAGGAAACTTACAAGCACTTGTTAACCTCTACAAAAGGAAGGGTAAGTAGTAGATATGAGAGAAAAGTAAGTTGCAAGTACTTGGATGGAACTTGCAAATATCTGGTAATCTTTGCAAAAGAAAAGTGTGTAGCAGATATGAAAGAAAACTAAGTCACATGTACCTGAAGAGAACTTGCAAATATCTGATAATTTCTGCAAAAGAAGAGTGAGTAGCAGATATGAAAGAAAACTAAGCTGCAAGTACCTGAAGAGAACTTGCAAATATCTGCTAATTTCTGCAAAAGAAGAGTGAGTAGCAGATATGAAAGAAAACTAAGCTGCAAGTACCTGAAGAAAACTTGCAAATATTTGCTAAGCTCTGTAAAAGAAGAGTGAGTAGCAGATATGAAAGAAGAGTAACTCGAGTACCTAAGGAGTTTATGGATAAATCTGATGTTAAAAGCTATTGCGATAAGTTAGATATGATTAGACAACAGAAGGAAAATCCATGAAATCCTGTTGTTGACTGAGTAAGCAAAATCAAGTAGGGATCAAGCCTCAATAATAAGCTTCTTGCTTGGTCAGATGTGATATCCCAATATGAAATCCTAATCAGTAAGATGAAAGAACTGGCTAGACTTCAACTGAATAGTTTGTCAATCAAAGGAACCAGATTCTCTGACTATCAATTAGTGTCAGAAATATCTAATAATAACAGAGAGTTTGTCAACTATCATCTGATAGAGCTTCATGCAAGCCGAGTATATAAGATGGACATAAGTAAAAAAGATGTTACAAATCCTTTGGATAGGTCGGATTTAATCTGTTAACCTGAAAAAAGGTAGCTGATAAAAAAGAGGTCTACACTCGAAGATGACCAAAAAAAAGGTCGGATGTGTCACAGGTGTTCCCTAGGGGCCTTATGCATCGCCTGCTCAAGAAAGGTCATCAATTGTGTAGTCCTACCTAGAGCGGACTAGTCGCATTCCCTTGAAAGGGCACAAAAGGAAGACATGCACAAAATCCTAAGAAAGAATGGAAGATATACTGCTTTCATGCCTCAGGTTATAAACAGTGTTGATCAGTTAGACTAGGTGCGCCAAGTGGTCTATAGGATTGCTTTTCTTTAGAAAGATTAGCAACATTGCGGGCCCCGCGAAAGCACGGATTGAGAGTACCATAGAGTATTCGACCATTACAGTCATGATATGATTGAAGAGACAAGGCTACACTTGATCACCATTGCTTTTCCAGCAAAGATCATCTTAACTGTAATGTATCCCTAGCAAAGCACAACAGAGCTAACACACTGGGACCTCCCTTGATGCACATTGTGTGTTAGATGTTGGCTAGGATCCGAATTCCCATAATCCTCCGCACGAGAATTGGAAGGCTCCCACTGCACATATGCGAACACTCCCCACTGTATGTGGTCATTGTGGTCTTATGCCAGAGTCCAATCTCGAGGGGGCCCAAGCAAGACTCGATGATATCTCGTTTGTTCAGTGATCCCTTTGGCAAAGAGAAAATAAAAGAGGCACTCCAAAAAGGGAAATGTGTCAGTATGAGATCTCTGACGTAAAAATTTATTAAAATGAATGGAAGAATACTTAGAAGTGTTTTAGAGAAAAATGTTTGAAGAATGAAAAGCAAAAAAACAAACAGCCATTGTTGTGAGGAACTTTGGGGACTTTGATGTCCTCCTTCAGCTCAGAATAGTAATCCCAAAGGTCCTTCATCGTTAGCGTTGATGGTTTCATAGATGTCGATGTTGCTGACTTGGTTTGTTCTTTTTGAGCCCAAAGAGGGATTCTCTACTTCTTTTCCCTTTGAAGTAGACGGATTAGAGCGATCACTCTTCGAGAAGAGTTCACGGAATTTGCCTAGCTTGAGCATTTTTTCTACCAACTGGCGAAGAGCTCGGAAATTTTAGGTTGAATGTCCTTTCTCTCTATGATATTCTCAGAACGGATCTGAATCTTTTGATCTTTGATCTGCCGGTTGATAAGACCTTTTATAGTTATCCTTGCCCTTCACGATTTAGCCTACTTCCTGCATGGCTGTTATAACGCCCCTAGCCGATCCAACGTGACAATATCACAGATCCGCTCTTGGCGACGCTACCGGGCTACAGCCCAAGCACCCCAACCCCTCTCCGGTCCACCGACGGGTTGTTGGTTTCCACAGCCTCCCTTTGATGAGTCAAATTCGATAGTCAAGCGCACACCACGGGGAATTCCCAGGAGGTCACTCATCCCAGTATTACTCCATCCCGAGCAAGCTTAAATATGGAGTTCTTTCAACTCTCATCACCAATTGAGCTGCAGCTCAATTGATGATGAGAGTTGAAAGAACTCCATAGTTAAGCGTGCTTGGGCGAGAGTAGTACTGGGATGGGTGACCTCCTGGGAATTCCCCGTACGGCCCAACTTAACTGTCGAGTTCGCTCATCAAAGGGATGTTGTAGCCACCAACAACCTGCCAGTGGGCTGGAGATGAATTGGGGTGCTTGGGCTGTAGTCCGGTAGCGATGTCATGGGGCGAGACAAGCTGCGGCCTCTGAGCTCTAAACCCGGGTCATTACAGCTGCATCCAGATCGAACTCAAACAAGTCTTCATCCTGCTGTTGATGAACCGAAGCTACTTACGGAGCTTGTGCGGGATAAGCAGGTGGGGCTGACAATAACAATTTCTGACCTTGGAAGTGATCCTGGCACTGGAAGGTGTGTCGATGACGTTGAAATTTTCTTCCCTTCTTTGATTGAAAATCTTTCCGAGGAGACTTCGGGGGTTGCTTGTAAGAAGAAGAATTTTTATCTGTTACAAGCCTAGAGATGAAGCTGTGTTGGGTACATTGGAAAATGTGTACCTGATTTGAAGAAGCCCAACCTAGCTCAATGATATACATCAAGGTGTATTTGATGTTGTTTTTTAGTTGACATGTGCAGGTGAAGGATTGATAAAGTATGCAGCAAAATTCTAAGTCCAAGTGTCGACACAGAGGAAGTAGTGTCGACACAGAAGAAGTAAGTCGACACAATACTGGGAAGCAGTGTCGACACATAGCAGTTAGTCTACAACTACACTGGGAAAAAGTGTCGACACAGAAGAAGTAAGTCGACACAACACTGGGAAGCAGTGTCGACACATAGCAGTTAGTCTACAACTACACTGGGAAAAAGTGTCGACACAGAAGAAGTAAGTCGACACAACACTGGGAAGCAGTGTCGACACATAGCAGTTAGTCTACAACTACACTGGGAAAAAGTGTCGACACAGAAGAAGTAAGTCGACACAACACTGGGAAGCAGTGTCGACACATAGCAGTTAGTCTACAACTACACTGGGAAAAAGTGTCGACACAGAAGAAGTAAGTCGACACTTACTAAGTTATGATTCTACAACAACTGTGTCGACACACAGGACTTGTGTCGACACACTGAAGAGTCAAGACCAAGTTATTTTCAGAAGGAGCTGTGTCGACTCAAAGGAAACTTAGTCGACATCACTGAAGACTGTGTCGACACCAAAGTCAATTGTGTCGACACAAATAAACAGATGGTCTCGACACTTTCTGACGGACTGTCTCGACAACTTATGGTTCAAGACTAAGGCACAGGACTTGTTTGGAGACTTGACAGCTGAGGATTGCCACCAGTTAACTGAAGCTGTCAGACTTGTCAGAAAACGGTTAGAAACCGGATCAGCCGGTTACCATGAAGAAAGTCTATAAATAGACGGATTCAGAAGGAGAAAGCAACTGTTGGAAAACATTGTTGAGAATCAAAAAGTTGAGAAGGATTACGATCCAATTCATTTCAAGAAAGTGCTAGGCACTTAAGAAGATCTTCTCCGGGAGATCTAAGAAGACTATCTAAGGATAGATCAAAGAAGAGTTCTAATCAGAATTCAGAAGAATCATTCAAAGTGCTGGATAGAGAGAGATCAAGCCAGAATTTGAAGAAGAATAAAGAAACCACCAGTGGATTCTCAAGAAGCTGTTTGGAAATCAACTCAGCTAAGTTCTTATTCAAGAAGCTTTGAAGAAAGCTCAGATACAGTTGATTTCATCAGCTGTTCAAGAATTGTCTTGGCCTTTTCTCTCTCAATTTTAGGCAAGACAGTTAGATAATATTTTCCATATTTCTGTAGGATCTGTTTACACAGATCTGAGTTGTAAGCCTATGCTATAAAGGCTGAGTGTAGGAGTGTTGAACTCTGAGTGGTAGGGCTGTTTGCCTGAGTGTAGGAGAAGGATATTCTCTGAGTTGTAGGCCTTGGGGCAAGGCTGAGGTAGGGCAGTTGTGCCTGAGTTGTAGGAACCAGTTGGGTTCTGAGTTGTAGGATCTGTTGATCTGAGATAAGTGGAAGTTTGGCCGAATCTAGCATACTGCTAGATAGGTGAAGGGGGAAAGTGGATGTACCCAGACCTTGGGGAACCACTATAAAACATTGTGCAATCTGTGATGCTTTATTTTCTGTGATTGCTGTACTTATTGTGTTAGCTATTGAATTGAATTCTGCCTAGAAGTTTTTATAAGAAAAGCAGAACCTATTCACCCCCCCCCCCCCTCTAGGTGTTTAGGCTGCCTTGAAAGTTAAACTATCAAGTGGTATCAGAGGGAGGTTCCTCAAAAAGGACTTAACAGTCTGAGGTAGATCTGAAAGGCAGATTCAAGATTCAAGAAGATGGGTTCTGGAGAGAATCATAAGGAGCTAGGGTCTATGAAATTACCCATATGCAAGAAGGAAATCTTTGGGATCTGGAAAGAAAGAGTCAGATTGTTTATGGAAGCATCTGACCCAAGGATTTACATCACAGTACAGGAAGGGCCCTTCATTCCAATGAAGATATCTATTCTTGATGCAAATATCCAAATACCAAAGACTTATTCAAAAATGACCAAGGATGAAATCATCTTGGCAACCATGGACAAAAGGGCACAGAACATCATTGTTAGTGCCATAGATGATTCAACATTTCAGAATCTGATTCACTGCAAGACCTCCAAGGAGATGTGGGACACATTGATTGTCTACATGGAGGGATCTGAAGAAGTAAGGCTGGACAGAAAGTCTATGCTAAATCAGGAGTATGAAAGCTTTAGACAAGGAAAATCTGACAGCATAACTGAGTGCTATAAGAAATTCTATAGAATTGTGAATGAGCTAATATCCTATGGAAGAGTCTTCAGTACCTATGAACTGAATGACAAATTCTTAAGATCCTTATCAAAGGACTGGGATACAAAGATCTGTGCCATAAGAGAAGTGGCTAAATTGGCAGAGATATCTCCTCCAACCCTGTTTGGAAAGTTACTATCCTATGAAATGCAACTTATGGTAAGGAAGGAGGAGGAAAGAAACTCAAGAGGAGAGCATAGAGAAAAGACTGTGGCATTTAATGCTGAAGCCACTAGAAAGAGTAGGAGGAAATCACCATCTCCTCCTAAAGAAGTTGAAGAAGATAGTTCTGAAAATTCAAATAAGAGTTCAGAAAGCTGTGATTCAGATGCAGACTTTGCTGCATTTACAAGGCAATTCCAAAGGTTCTTGAAAAAGAAGCAATGGAAGTCTAGGCCTTCCACATCACAGCAAGTTGATGACTATTATCAGAAGAGAAGGTCATCAAGGAAAGAGAAAAGCAGATCAAAGCCCAGCAAAGCCACTACTTCAAAGATTGTCTGTTATTGTTACAATAGGCCTGGACATGTAGTGGCTGATTGTCCTGACAAAAGGAAGGAATCTTCAGAAAAGAAGAAGACTTATCAGAAAGGCAAGAAGGAGAAATCCTTTGTAGCAAAGAAAGATAAAAGTATGTCAGACCAGTCAACTTCAGAATCAGGATCTGAAGCTGAAGCATATATTGGACTATATGCTGCATCTGAGGAAGAGGAGTTTATGCAGTTGCTAGACTCCATCAATGAACATCAATGCATGGGTTTGATGACAAGATCAGAAGAGGACATATGCCAGAATCAGTCTGGTCCTAATGAGGTAAACTGTCCTTCTTGTACATCTGTTTGTAGTACAAGTGAAGAATCAGCTACATCTGCATCAAGTGATGAAGATGCATCTGGATCTGAAGGAGATGTCTATCAATTGATAGACAAGTATGGGGACTTGTTGCAGGCCCTTAAGAAAAGCAAGAACCTGGTTAAAACACAGGCTCAGGAAATTGCTGAACTAAGGGTAGCAACAACTGAGTTAGAAAAAGTCCTTGATCAAAAATTAAATGAAATTGCCAAGCTGAAGAATATAACTATTATTCAGATGGGCACAATTAATTATACTAATGATCAAGTAAAGAGTCTGGAGGCCAGACTTAGAATTGAAAGGGATTTAGTGGCTAGTTACTCTAAGCCAAAATCTGTCTTACCCTTGATAGATGAATTTGTCACTCAGAAGGGTAAGGCTGGATTAGGATTTAAAGGTAACTCCAGGGCTGGCAGATTCAAGAGGAAAGGCAAAGCCCCTATTCAGCCACTAAACCTTTCAGTCCCCATAAAGTTTAGTAAGGAGAAAGTGCCTTCTAACATATATGATCATGAAGACATTCAAGGTCATATTAAGACAAATGTTCTGAAAAACAAGGGTGTTAAGGCAAGCAGGCCTACCTATGGTCATAAACCCAATGGTTTTAAGAAATCAGTAGGTGAAGTTGCAACAGCACCAGCAATGAACAGAAATTCTTCTGACAAGGATGTATCTAGATCTAGATACAATAAGTTTGAATGTTGGTGCTGTGGCAAGAGAGGCCATTTTGCATTGGACTGTTGGTATAACACAAGTGTTATAAAGAATAAGAGTCTACCTGTTAGAAGAGGTTATGATAACTTTATTAATGCTAACCTGAACCAAGGACCCAAGACTTACTTGGGTTCTAAGGGTAAGTAATTCTGTATTGCAGGTGAATCCAAGTAACCATGCCCCTATATGGTACTTGGATAGTGGTTGTTCCAGGCACATGACTGGAACAAAGGGGCTGCTGAAGGAGTATTCATCTGTCAAAGATGGACATAAAGTGATCTTTGGTGGATCTGAAAAAGGAGTCATCAAAGGGTTTGGTAACATTTCTTCTAACCTAATTACTATCACCCAAGTGGCCTATGTAAAAGGTTTGAAACATAATCTAATAAGCATAAGCCAGCTGAGTGATCTAGGATATGACATTTCATTTGGTAAGGATGGATGTCATATCAAAAGGTCAAGTGATCAAGAGATCATTTTGACTGGGTATAGGAAGAGAAATGTATATTGCCTTAATTTTGAGTGTGAAAATAAGGCTTCCCCCATTTGTCTTGTAGCTGATGACAATGCTTCCCATTGTGTTAAGTGGCACAAGATATTGGCTCATCTAAACTACAAGACAATTGGCCAACTCATTAATAAAGAACTAGTGAGGAATGGGCCTCAAGTTAAGTGTATAAAGGAAGGGGTATGCTCAGCTTGTCAAAAGGGCAAGCAGACAAAATCCTCATTTCAAAGCCTTGAAAACAAGGATTCTGTGAGGTGCTTATACCTCTTGCATATGGATCTTTTTGGTCCTATGCCAGTTCATAGTCTAGGTAGGAAGGTCTACACTTTTGTGGTTGTAGATGACTATTCTAGATTTACATGGGTGTTCTTTCTAAGACAAAAATCTGAAACCCCAAGTGTACTACTTAATTTTGTAAAGCAAATTCAGAATGAACTGAATAGTACAGTGGTCAAAATCAGAAGTGATCATGGTACTGAGTTCCATTCTGAAAGCATAACAAATTTGTATAAAGACTTTGGGATTTTCCAAGAGTTCTCCTCACCAAGAACACCTCAGCAAAATGGAATTGCTGAAAGAAAGAATAGAACATTAATTGAAGCTGGTAGAACTCTATTGAGTGACACCTCTCTCCCAGAATATTTTTGGGCTGAGGCAGTTAACACTGCTTGTCATGTCATCAATAGGGCTTCTATCACCAAAAGCCACAGAAAGACTCCCTATGAGATTGTGAAAGGCAGAAAACCAAATCTATCCTATTTTAGGATCTTTGGTTGCAAGTGCTATATACTTAACAATGGCAAGTCATATTTGACTAAGTTTGCTGCCAAATCCCAGGATGGAATATTTGTTGGGTACAGCACAAATAGTAAGGCCTATAGAGTCTTCAACTTAACTACTCAAGTTGTTGAAGAATCTGTGCATGTTGTATTTGATGAAACAAGATTAATCAATTGTGAGTTGTCTTGTAGATCAAATGACTCAACAGGTATAAGCAAGAAGATGGACAAGCTCTCCATTGCTGAAGCTTCAAAGGAAGATGGAGCATTGGAAAATGAAGGCTGCTGTCCAGGGGGAGTACAAGAGATAATGGAAATTGATGAAAACCAAGAGGCTCAGCAGAATGAAGAAGCTGGAGATGCTCAACCTGAAGGGAATCTTCCTCCAGCTATAAGATATCTAAGAGATCATCCAACTGATCAGATAATTGGTGATCCAAGACAAGGAGTGCAAACTAGAAGCAGAAATCAAAGCACAGTTTTGCATTCAAGTTTCTTGTCCCAGATGGAACCTAAGAAGTTTGAAGAAGCTATCCAAGACCAGCACTGGATTGATGCTATGCAAGAGGAGCTGAATCAATTTAGAAGATGCAAAGTCTGGGAGCTTGTTCCTAAACCAAGAGGCCACAACATAATTGGCACTAAGTGGATCTATAGGAACAAGCTAGATGAAAGTGGGATAATAGTGAAGAATAAAGCAAGGTTAGTTGCAAAAGGATACAGGCAGGAAGAAGGAATTGACTTTGATCAAACCTTTGCTCCAGTAGCAAGGCTAGAGGCAATCAGAATGTTCCTTGCCTATGCAGCCTACCAAGACTTCAAAGTATACCAAATGGATGTGAAGTCAGCATTTCTGAATGGTGATCTTAAAGAAGAAGTATATGTAGAGCAGCCATCAGGTTTTATAGATCCTCTTAAACCTGATTATGTGTATAAGCTTAGGAAAGCTTTGTATGGGTTAAAACAAGCTCCAAGGGCTTGGTATGAAACCCTGTCTACCTTCCTCATTGAGAATAAATTCTCAAGAGGAAAGATAGACAAAACTCTATTCCTTAGGGAATCCAAAGGAAAGATCATCTTAGTCCAGATCTATGTTGATGACATAATCTTTGGATCTACTGAAAACAACCTTTGTAAAAAGTTTGCCAAACTTATGCAAGGGAAGTTTGAGATGAGCAGTATGGGAGAACTTAAGTTCTTCTTGGGACTCCAAGTAAGACAGACTGATGATGGATTGTCCATATCCCAGTCTAAGTTCACCAAAGAATTAATTAAGAAGTATGGTATGGAGTCATCCTCCACCATGAGAACTCCAATGGGAACTAGTATGCCTATATGCAAAGATGAGACAGGTAAACCTGTTGATGAATCATTGTATAGAGGAATAGTTGGGTCTCTACTATATCTCACTGCTAGTAGACCTGACATTATGTATGCAACATGTGTCTATGCTAGGTACCAAGCCTGCCCTAAAGAATCTCATTATACTGCAGTCAAAAGGATTCTGAGATATCTAAAGGGCACTCCTACTCTAGGTCTTTGGTACCCTAGGAATAGAGATTTTCTACTAACAGGCTATTCAGATGCAGATTTTGCAGGATGTAGAGAGGATAGAAAGAGTACTACAGGTACTTGTCAATTCCTGGGAGGAAGACTAATATCTTGGAGTAGTAAGAAGCAGACCAGTGTGGCAATTTCCACAGCTGAGTCAGAGTATGTTGCTGCTGGAAGCTGCTGTGCACAGCTATTGTGGATGCAGCATCAGCTTAAGGATTATGGTATTCAGGTAAGTAGAACACCCCTTTTATGTGATTCAAAGAGTGCTATTTCTATTGCTAATAATCCAGTTTCTCATAGTAGAACTAAGCATATAGAAATCAAATACCATTTTCTTAGAGAACATGTAGAAAGAGGAGACATCTCATTGGAATTTGTAAAAACAGATTATCAAATAGCAGATGTATTTACTAAGCCTTTAGATGAAACCAAATTCAATAAATTCAAAATTGAATTAGGTATGTTAACCATTGATTAATGTATTAACAAAATCATTAACAATACAATTGAAGTGGAATATAAGTAAGTAAAGGTAATAACAACATAATCAAGTGTTAAAAAGGACACATTGAAGTTACAGAAATTGGCTAAGTAAGAATGTGTCGACACATTCAGTAGTAATGTGTCGACTCAGAGAAATTATGTCGACAAGTCAGAAATATTGTGTCGACACAGAGAATATGTGTCGACACTTGAGAATTATATTGTCGACTTAACCAGAAATGTAATGTCGACTCAACCAGGAAAATGGTGTCGACACTTACAGAATATGTGTCGACACTTATCCTTAGAGTCGACACAGAATTTCTGTCTATCTAAGGTGTCGACATAACCACAAATTGGTATCGACACATAGTAGGCTGAAGTAATGTCGAGACATAGAAGTTTGTATCGACACATTCCGTCTGTGTCGACACATTTTGACTGTTTTTGGCGCCTTTTGAACTTCTTTCAACTGAGGCTATAAATAGGTCAAAAACTCATTCTGTCGACACGCTTCCAAGGTTTTCGAGACTAAACCCTGTGTCGACAGTCTATCTTTCTCTCTTCTCTCAAGCTTTCTCGACGAACCGATGGCGCCAAGGATTGAAGACAACATTAATGAAGGGTATGAGTTGGTGCGCCAGGCCTTTGCAGAGGCGCCACCAGATGTTCAAGGAGTTATCACCCTACTCTCTGAGTAAGGGATAGAATTTCTCATCTCAGAACCAACAAAAATCTGGAAGGAGGTGCACGAGTTCTTTATCTCTGCATCAGTCCACTCTACTGGCCTCAAGATTAAGTCCATTGTTCAAGGGACTAAGGTGAAGATTAATCAAAGAAGTTTAAGAAAGATCTTTCAATTGCAAGTAGTTGAGAATGAAGAGGAAGTTCCTATATCTAAGACAAGGGAAGCCCTTCAATGGTGTGGACTAGACTCAGGATTGAAGATTGGAGCTGCATTCAACAGGAAGGGTATGAATCAGCAAGGGAAGTTCTTGTCAGAAGTAGTTGGGAAAGTAATCCTTTGCAAGACAGGTGGACATGATAGGATTTCTGCCTATATGTTCAGCCTGATGACCAGGATTGTTTTTACTATTCCTACTGATTGGTCAGGAGTGATCTTTGACAAGATCAAAGAAGGAATCAAGAAGCCTAACATGGCTAGGATCATGAGCCTGTACCTCACTGGAGTGATTCCTGAAGTGATGCAGCAACTGCAAGGGAGTAAGATTAATCATATGAGAAGAATGGATATGAGATTGTTCTCTAGGTGGGATAGGGTGCTGTCCAAGGATATGCCTGAAGAGAGCAGGCCAGACACCCCTGTGAAATCCCCTACACAAAATCAAGAATCTGAAGAACTACAAGAAGACCCACTGAGGACACAGGTTGAAAAATAGCTTGACTCAACTATAGTCCAGCAAGTATCAACACCTGCACAGATGCAGGGGGAGCCAGTTTCCACTCCTGCTCAAAATGTATCTGCACCTGATCAGGTACATATGTAGGGGGAGCTAATGTATTTTACTATAAAAGACTTTGCTCATATTCTTATTAATGCACAGGTTCAGGGAGAGCTAGTGTCCACTCCTACTCCAGATACTACAAATACTGAAGTGCAAGTACAAGAGGATGCACAGTTAAACTTGTCTCAAGATTTAACTGCTGCAGAAGTTACAGCTCAACTGGAATTTACTATGGAGGAGTTATTCCCTGATATTGATACTACTGCTGATAAAGTAGGAGGTGGACCAGATATTGAGAAGTCCATAGGTATGGACATTGCTCAGGAAGCTGAAGTTGAGCCACAGGTTGAGGGTGAGCCAGTGGATGTTGAAGCTGAGCAACAGGCCCCTGGAACAGATACAATTCATCATCCTCAAGAAAGAATTCATGTAGATACTTCATCTGAAACAGAAACTGAAGATGCCAGGGTGGCAAAGAAAAGAAAACTTGTTGTCTTTAAGAGAAGAAGCAAGAATTATAAGCAGGCTTTACAGACCACACCTCTACAAGTATCTCCAGCCTTTGATTACAACAAATTTATGGTAGATCTACAAGTAAAATTGGATGAACAAAGGATGGCTCTGGAAAAGTATGTTGATGAAAATAGCAAGTCACTTCAGTTTGACTTAGCTCAGGATATAAAGTCCATCCAGTTTCAAGTCAACATGCATAAAAAGGAAATGACAGATTGCTTCCACAAGGGTGGCAATGCTGTGGTTTATCTAGCTAAACAACAGGAGGCTATTACTACAAAGGTGGATGACATAGCTTTGAAGCAAAGCTATGTTTTGGAAAACCAGCTAAGAATGAATGATAATTTAACTGAATCTCATAATGAGATCATTGAGGAAGTAAAGAAGATTGGTCCAGGTCTGCCTGCAGATAGAGCCAAAGAAAGGGAAGAATTTGATAAGAATTTTCAAGCTGTCATTGCATCTGTTAAGACTGCCATCACAACCTCTCAAAAATAAATATCTGAAAAGCTTCAAAAGTTAAAACCATTTTTCAAAGAGGGTGTGAATTATTTGGATGGCCAAATCCGATTTCAAAAGGAAGATCTAAGAGATCATGTATCTAGAGAAGCCATAAAGGGGGAGAGGATGCTAATTCATGCAGGCTCAGAGCACACTAAATGGGTGACCAATAGCATTCGAGCCACTTTGGGATATCCCCCATTGTGTGATGATGCTATGGTAGCTGAGTCAGGAATACAATCAAATCTACTTGAAGGCAATCAACCTGAGGTTGCCCAAGTCATTTACCCCCCTCCAGATTTTGACATGATTGATCAGAAAGTTCAAGGAATGTATAGTCCTCCAAAGGAGGTTACTAATATTGTCTTTGGAAAGGTTGATAAGCCTGAGGCTACTCTGAAAGAACAGCAAGATGCTCTATTAGCAAAGAAAAGATTCAGAGAGCAGGCTGTACTTAAGCCAGATTATGAGCAGTGGAGTCCTACTTCAAGGAACATAATACTCACTGCATGGAAAGCTGTACAAGATAAATTTCATGAGAGAGGGAAGTGGTACAATGAAATAGAATGGCAGAAGTATGAGGCAAGACAAGAAGCAATAGTACAATTCAGAAGGAAAGCTAAGCTGGGAAGACTGCCATCAGATGCTAAGGAGCCAAGCAAATACTTCCCAAAGCCTTTTCATTATTTTGAAAGGCAAAGGATCAAGGAAGAAGCTCAGAAGAAAGCTGATCTTAAAGGAAAGAAGATAGCTGAAGAATCAGAAGCTCCTGTGACAGCTACAATTCAATCTGGCAAAGGGATTATAATTAGAGAGCCTGATCAATCCTGATTATGTTTTAAGTTCTTTTATAGTGTTTTGTAATGTTGTGATGTAATCATTAAATGTAAAACATTGTAATCAAACATTACCCAGTTATAAACAAAATGTTGTTTGGCATATTATAATGTGCATTCTGTGGTGAATTGTTTTTTATGTGTTGTTTATATTAAGTATTCCTGTCATGTCATATATCATCATTTAGTACTGTTTATAAATGGTGTATATCATTGGCTAGAAGGGTTATGACTTCTCCAAATAGGGGGAGATTGTTGGGTATATTGGAAAATGTGTACCTGATTTGAAGAAGCCCAACCTAGCTCAATGATATACATCAAGGTGTATTTGATGTTATTTTTTAGTTGACATGTGCAGGTGAAGGATTGATAAAGTATGCAGCAAAATTCTAAGTCCAAGTGTCGATACAGAGGAAGTAGTGTCGACACAGAAGAAGTAAGTCGACACAACACTGGGAAGCAGTGTCGACACATAGCAGTTAGTCTACAACTACACTGGGAAAAAGTGTCGACACAGAAGAAGTAAGTCGACACAACACTGGGAAGCAGTGTCGACACATAGCAGTTAGTCTACAACTACACTGGGAAAAAGTGTCGACACAGAAGAAGTAAGTCGACACAACACTGGGAAGCAGTGTCGACACATAGCAGTTAGTCTACAACTACACTGGGAAAAAGTGTCGACACAGAAGAAGTAAGTCGACACTTACTAAGTTATGATTCTACAACAACTGTGTCGACACACAGGACTTGTGTCGACACACTGAAGAGTCAAGACCAAGTTATTTTCAGAAGGAGCTGTGTCGACTCAAAGGCAACTTAGTCGACATCACTGAAGACTGTGTCGACACCAAAGTCAATTGTGTCGACACAAATAAACAGATGGTCTCGACACTTTCTGACGGACTGTCTCGACAACTTATAGTTCAAGACTAAGGCACAGGACTTGTTTGGAGACTTGACAGCTGAGGATTGCCACCAGTTAACTGAAGCTGTCAGACTTGTCAGAAAACGGTTAGAAACCGGATCAGCCGGTTACCATGAAGAAAGTCTATAAATAGACAGATTCAGAAGGAGAAAGCAACTGTTGGAAAACATTGTTGAGAATCAAAAAGTTGAGAAGGATTACGATCCAATTCATTTCAAGAAAGTGCTAGGCACTTAAGAAGATCTTCTCCGGGAGATCTAAGAAGACTATCTAAGGATAGATCAAAGAAGAGTTCTAATCAGAATTCAGAAGAATCATTCAAAGTGCTGGATAGAGAGAGATCAAGCCAGAATTTGAAGAAGAATAAAGAAACCACCAGTGGATTCTCAAGAAGCTGTTTGGAAATCAACTCAGCTAAGTTCTTATTCAAGAAGCTTTGAAGAAAGCTCAGATACAGTTGATTTCATCAGCTGTTCAAGAATTGTCTTGGCCTTTTCTCTCTCAATTTTAGGCAAGACAGTTAGATAATATTTTCCATATTTCTGTAGGATCTGTTTACACAGATCTGAGTTGTAAGCCTATGCTATAAAGGCTGAGTGTAGGAGTGTTGAACTCTGAGTGGTAGGGCTGTTTGCCTGAGTGTAGGAGAAGGATATTCTCTGAGTTGTAGGCCTTGGGGCAAGGCTGAGGTAGGGCAGTTGTGCCTGAGTTGTAGGAACCAGTTGGGTTCTGAGTTGTAGGATCTGTTGATCTGAGATAAGTGGAAGTTTGGCCGAATCTAGCATACTGCTAGATAGGTGAAGGGGGAAAGTGGATGTACCCAGACCTTAGGGAACCACTATAAAACATTGTGCAATCTGTGATGCTTTATTTTCTGTGATTGCTGTACTTATTGTGTTAGCTATTGAATTGAATTCTGCCTAGAAGTTTTTATAAGAAAAGCAGAACCTATTCACCCCCCCCCCCCCCTCTAGGTGTTTAGGCTGCCTTGAAAGTTAAACTATCATGCTGGGATTGCTCTTTTCACCTCGTATGTATAAGTTAGCCAGGCTAATCATCTCCTGGAGTGTCCTCGGCTCTCGGACATTAGCTTCAAATTTTAGTGGCCCTTCTCTTAAACCATTTATTAGAGAAACTCGGTACATTTCTGGATTGACATTCACGATGTGCAGAATCTCTCTCTGAAAGCGATCCACGAAATGAGACCAAGTCTCATTCTCACGCTACCTGATCTCGAAGAGGGCTTCAGGACCGCTCTTCCTCTTTGAAGAAATAGAAAATCTAAGTAAGATCTCCCTCCGCAGATCGGCAAAGGAAGCGATTGATTGAGGACGTAACCCATAGAACAACTCTCTTACCTGTCCATCAAAGGACGTTACGAGGAGCTTGTATTTGGTAACATCTGTAAGGGTCCTGAGAGCGATGGCTGACTCAAAGGCTTGAAGGTATGTTGATGGGTCAGACTCTCCATTGTAAATTGGCAATCGCGGCTCTCTGAAGTTAGTCGGAGTTGGTTCTTGTCGTACACTCTCTATAAACGACGACGGTTATTCCAGCTCTCCTGAAACATAAGGAAAAAAGGGAGAATAAGCTGTAGCTGTAAAAGTAGCAGGAGGATAGAAGGGAAAAGCTGTTGCAGGAGGAGCAAAGGCAGGAGCTGAAGAGTAGGGATGACTTCCCTAAAGATTTGGAAATCTTGCTGGACTTCCTCGGGCAACTTCCCGGAAGAAGTTTTGACGAGCTATGAACTCATAACTTTGATACCGCAAAGGGGCTGCGGGCACTTGCAGAAAGGTTGGTGGGTAAACAGGAGGATAGACCAGAGGATAGGCCGGTGGGTAAGTTTGCGGATTCTCCAATACTGGTGTTGGATTAACTAGAGGAACTGGTGCTACTGTAGATTGCATTTCTAACCGCTGTGTGACTGCAGCTAGAGTACGGTTGATTGCTTGGAACTGGGTGGCAGTTTCTTTACGCGATTGCTCCAAGGCTTCCCAGAGAGGATCTTCACTAGGACTTGAAGGAGAAAGGTTCTCGGCTAGTTGATGATTTTTCATGGCTACCCGCTAGTTTTCACCGTCTGTTCGAGATCTGAAGGTCGCTTGTTAATGTTGATGCAGAAAATGCACTCTGCTCTGCTCGAGGGTGGAGCATGTTTGATTCGTGTTAAGGGGGCAAAGGAGATTGATGAGGAACTGTCGAGCAGACAGTTAGGATTGATGGTTGGGATCGAGAGAGGGGAAGAGAGAGGGAAAGGGGGCCGCTGGCAGCAGCAACAGCAGAGTTCGCCCGCCGCGGCTTGAATACCACTCCTGCGACGGGCTTTCCTTTGATTATGAATCGATATTACAGCTTGAGATTATACCTTTACATGGAAAGCAAATAAAGGGTACGAAGGGGGAAGCTGGCGGCTAGAGGGAAGAGGGCGCCAAAGGCCGCGCGGTTTGACAAAGCAGGTCGGCAGACCGCGCGGGAAGCTGATCCCGCAGTTCACTACTCAATACCAAGCGGATTGCGTGATAAGGATGAGAGGACAGCTGAGGTTGCTGAAGCCAAGGAAGGCTGCAAAGACTTGACCATGGAGGCCACGCAGACTGAAAGTTGGAGTCTACAGGTTCTGATTCCTCTGCTGACTGCTGAGTCGTCCCCCCCCCCCCCCCACTTCTGTGAGGTATGGGGGCATATTTATAGGTTCGGGCCGGAGACGGTGCTGGTAACGTTACCCCGGATAGGGCGGTGAGCATTGACCGAGTCAGCGATATGCTGCGGACTGAAGAGGCAGGTCGGCCTTTGTTGGCAGACTAGAGGAGCAGGCCGCCATCTTCTGGCGGACTGAGTAACGAGTCTGTCTTTGTTGCTGGAGGTTTGTCGTTCCTGCTAGGCGATAAGAGCTTGGCGACCTAGCGTACTGAGGAGGCAGATCGCGCATGCTGGCGAGGTGGAGCAGGTAGCCGTTGCTGACTGGAGGTCTTAAGGCTTGTCGTCGCTGTTGATGGTGGGCGACCTAGAGGCAGGTCGCCACTGCTGCTATGTGGCGAGCTGGCGGACTGAAGATAGAGTCCGCACCTAGTGGAGTAGGGAATACTGCGCGCTTAGCCTAAGATAATCGCGCGGACTGCGGAGATGAACTGCGGAAACAGTCCGCACCCCCGTAGACTACAGCTACTGCGCGACCTGGGCGGCCAGACAGGGGAGACCTCCCTAGCCGCGTGGCTTGAGCGGATAAATGGCCGATCCACCTGGCCCAAAGAGGGGACTGAGGCAGGCCGCGAACTCCAGGGGGAACCTGGAGCAGACCGCAACTTGCGAGCTGGCTACCTTGGGAGGGATCGTCGATTTCTGGGTCAACAACCAGTACGAGACTGGAGTAGTACTGAATTGAAAGTACTGAACTGAAATGAACTTGACCAGTACGAGACTGGAGTAGTACTGAATTTTAAAGTACTGAACTGAAATGAACTTGACCAGTACAAGACTGAAGTGTATTGAATTGAAAGTACTGAACTGAAATAAACTTGACCAGTACGAGCTTGAAGTAGTACTGAATTGAAATTACTGAACGGAAATGAACTTTACCAGTACGAGACTGGAGTTGTACTGAATTGAAATTACTGAACTGAAATGAACTTGACCAGTAAGAGATTATAGTAGTACTAAATTGAAGGTACAGAACAGAAATGAATAAAGGAACTGGACCAGTGCAAGACTGGAATAATCATAAAGAAAATGGTTAGTTGTCCAATCACTCCATCCAAGAGGCTTCAGTTCCATCTCTGTTCTCAAGAGGCACATTCAGTTCCATCTTCGTTCACAGGAGGCACATTCAGTTCCATCTTCATTCACAGGAGGCACATTCAGTTCCGTCTCCGTTCACAGGAGGCACATTCAGTTCCATCTCCGTTCACAGGAGGCACATTCAGTTTTATTTCCATTTACAGGAGGCACATTCAGTTCCGTCTCTATTCACAGGAGGCACATTTAGTTCCATCTCCGTTCACAGGAGGCACATTCAGTTCTATTTCAGTTTTTAAAAGGCTTCCTTGGATTACTCCTATTATTAAGATCTGATAGTAATTGGGTTGCGCCTTATCAATCACGGCTTAATCAGATCATGGGCTTATTAGGAGTTACCCCCTTATTATTCGTCGAGAATAATTCATAACTCACTATTCGTACTCTCACTTTCCGAGTGTTCCCAAATCACCCAAGAGTCGAGGCGCTCGACGGTTTCACAAAATCTCGGAGCACACAGAGCTTGACCGGCCACTTGTCTTGGCCACTCTCGTCGATAAGACAATTTGAATTTATAATTCAAATTAGAAAGGATAGTCGCGCGCTCTAATTTTCATTTTCGAAGAAAACGAGCGTAATAAATACCGATTGCGACCATAGGCTTCCATAATTTGGGAAAAATATCAAATCTTATCACCATCACCCCAAATTTTGCTACAACTTCTAAGAGGGATTAAAGTGAGCCTAGAAAAATTTCATAATTTTTTTCAAAGAGTTTTGGGTCTTTAATCTGGCCAAATAAATTTTATTTGAGATTTTAAAAATATTAAATCAACTCCAAAAATTCTCAAATTTTTGTGGAGGAAGCCCTAATTATGGAGAACATTTTTCATATTGACTACTTTTTCATCATGGCCCTACTTTACCCTCCAGAAAATCAAAACCAATTATATTATAATATTATATATAAAAAATTATATAATTATATAATTTTTTTTGTTTTCCTCTTCTTCTCCAAACAGAGAGCCGAAGTCCTGAAGTCCTGTATGGAAAAGGCCCTTACGTGCCTTCCCCACCGCTGGCCGGCCGCCAGCCGGCCATAGCTCTGCCACCGGCAAACTTCCCAGGGTCGGGCGCTCCCTCCGACGGTGGTCCGGTAGTCTGCCTCAACTGTGATGACATAAGCCAAAACAAGTTAAAAGCCACTTGCAACAACACACAGCTGTGAGTTAGGAAGGAGGAAGAAAGTCCTACAGTGTCTATCGCAACAACGCCTGCAGATAAGAAAGAAAACAGAGAAGAAGAGTCAATAGTGTATCCTGTGAATACAGGTTGTAAAGATAAGCTAGTACTTATCTTGGAATAGGGGCTGATCTTATTACTTATAAAAGTCTTGTGTTAGTGGCTGTAAAAAAAGACATATGAGTGATATGAATAAAAATATGTTTTATCAGATCTTATAATTTATATCACTGGCATCAGAGGCATACTATCCCCCGACCTATAAAAGTTGGGATCATCTTTGGAGTTCATGGCGGCATAAACCTTCTTTCTCTCCCAAACTACCATCCCTGTTTTCACAGGAGATAAGTATTATTTTTGGAGTATTCATATGCGTGCAATCTTTATATCGCAAGGCCTATGGGATGTTGTGTTACATGGACCAGAATTACCAGAACCTGCTGAATCAGGACCTGTTCGAATTACACCCACAAAAGCCCATGTACCTACTAAAGATGCAAAACAGCAAGAAGAAATATATCAGAAGGATGCTCGCGCCCTTTGTTTTATATTTCAAGGTGTAGCTAAATCTGTGTTTCCTAGGATAATGGGAGCTCAAACATCAAAAGCTGCTTAGGATATATTAAAAGAAACCTATAAGGGGGATGAGAAAGTTATAGCCTTGAAACTACAAAACTCATGGAAAGAGTTTGAAAACTTATCCATGAAAGCTGGGGAAAAAGTAGAAAGCCTCCTTACGAGAGCACTCCACATCATTAATCAGATACATAGTTTAGGGTACATAATTGAAGATCGGCAAGTTGTGCCCAAATTACTACGTAGTCTGCCGCCTAGTTATTATCCAGTCGTCACAGCAATTGAAGAGTTGAAAGACCTTAGAACTCTTTCACTCACTGCTCTCATAGGGTCATTACAAACCCATGAAGAACGATTGACCAATGTCACCCCCCTAGCTTGATCAAGCCTTACAAGTCAGATTTTTGAATACAAAAAATACGTCACTAAAAAGTAAGAAGAGTGTTCAGAAAGTGCCTCCAGTCTATAATCAGCAAGTGAAATAAGGAGACTACAAAGGAAAAGGAATAAGCAATACAAATGACAAGTATTGTATTATTTGTAAAAAAACAAACCATATATCCAAGGACTGTTTTTTTTCGATGTAAGAATTGTCGGATACCAAATCATTCTTACTCAAACTGCAACAATAATACTAAGACAGCGGCTAAAGTAACTGAAGTATCTGAACAACAGCTAGAGCACATGTTCTATGCTACAACTTCTACTCAAGACTCAAAATCAAACTCTTAGTATCTAGATAGTGGGTGTTCATGTCATATGACAAATGATGCTACCAAATTCCATGAAATTGACAAAACCCGAAAAGCTCAAGTCTTATTGGGAAATTGTTTGACTGTCCTCATAGAAGGTAAAGGTTCTATTAAAGTGCAAGATCAGACTGGAGAGCCTAAATTACTTACTGATTTTAGTCTTGTGCCCACCTTAACACAAAACCTTCTAAGTGTTGAGCAACTAATAATTAAAGGGTACAATATAAACTTTGAACAAGATGGAGCACATATAATACATAGAGCCTCAGGTGTCGTACTAGCCTCAGCTGAACCTACCAATAACTGATTATTTATCCTTAACTTATCAAGTATAGGGCAGCAGGCCTTCAACTGTTTTGAGCAGAGTTGCCTTTCCCCACTTCTTCTTTGGCATCATCGGCTTGGACACCTTCATTGGCAGGCACTGAAACAAATGTCAAAAAAGGCTCTTGTAATTGGATTACCCATATTTCTAAAACAACATATAGATTTTTGTGAAGATTGTGCACATGGAAAAGCGCATGTTCTGCCCTTTCCCAAACAAGCGCAGATCATTTCATCTACTCCCTTGCAATTGATACATGCAGATATATGGGGACCAGCTCCAACTCTCTCCATTGGAGGAAAATGGTATTATCTACTATTTGTTGATGACTATAGTAGATATATGTGGATTTATTATTTAACTTTAAAATCTGAAGCATTGGATATGTTCCTTATTTTTAAAAGGAGAGTTGAGCTAGAATTTGGAGCAAAAATTAAAACTTTGATAACAGATGGAGGTGGTGAATTCACCTCTTTGCAATTTATAAAAGTATGTCAAGAGGCTGGAATAAAGAGACAACTCACTGCACCATACTCCCCACAACAGAATGGAGTTGTTGAGATGAGAAACTGCACTATACTGGAGAGGACAAGAGCAATGATGCAAGCCAGAAATGTACCACCACAGTTTTGGGCAGAGGCTACCCAAACTGCAATATACCTGCTAAATAGGATACCCAAAAAGACAAGGAATTATCACACGCCTTATTACCTCCTTACACATCGAATTCCTTCTGTAGAACATCTAAAGGTGTTTTGTTGTGTTGCATATATATTAATCCCACCAGAGAAAAGAAATAAGTTGGAAAGTAAAGGAGAAAAGTGTGTCTTTATAGGGTACAATGAAGAATCTAAAGCATATATATTCTTCAATCCCTTATCACAAAAACCGAGTGTCTCTAGAAATGTTCTCTTTGATGAAGCAGCAAAATGGGAGTGGGGCTCAGAAGAAGTAGTTAGGCAGTCAGATATACAAACCATTCAACATATTCATAGCCCTATCCAATAGCAATTAGAGACAACTCCATTAGACAGTCCTGTGATCGAAGACAGTTGACAGGGACATAGTTCAGATGATACTCCTGCCACTTCATCCTCATCATCGCCCATTAAAACCAGAAGTATACAAGAGTTATATCAAGAAACTCAAGCAACACTCTTTACTTCTAGTACTCCTACATCTTATGAAGAAGCTTGCTTAGAACCCAAGTGGATAACTGCCATGATTGAAGAGTGGAACACAATTGTAAAAAACAAAATGTGGTCCTTAGTTCCTTTACTACCAAATAAACAGCCAATATGACTTAAATGGTTGTTTAAAACTAAATTTACAGAAACTGGAGCTATTGTCAAGCACAAACCCCGCTTGGTAGTAAAGGGCTATTCGCAAAAACCAGGAGAGAATTATGAAGAAACATTTGCTCCAGTTGCCCGGATGGATACTATACGGCTTGTAATTGCATATGCAGCACAACACAGTTACCCCATCTACCATTTTGATGTAAAGGCAGCATTCCTAAATGAAATTTTAGAAGAAGAAGTATATGTACAGCAGCCTATGGGTTTCATTAAAGAAGGCGAAGATAAAGAGAAAGTATATAAATTACATAAAGCACTTTATGGGCTTAAACAAGCCCATAGAGCTTGGAATATCAATATAGACAAATATTTTCTCACTCAAGGCTTCAATCGATGTGCCAGTGATCCGTCATTATACTTGTTAAAACAAAATACAAAACATCTCATAGTAGGTCTCTATGTTGATGATATGCTTGTAACAGGAAATTGTGAAACCATGATCCTCAAGTTCAAACAACAAATGAAAGCTACTTATGATATGACAGATCTCGGTATAATGAAATAATTTTTGGCCTTAAACTTCAATACTTTCCCAAAGGTATCTTCCTATCTCGACAGAAATTTACTGCAGATCATCTGCACAAAGCTAAATTCGATCTCTGCAATGTTACTCTCACACCAATGCCCACAAAAGAGATATTAAAGAAAGCTAATACTAAAGATGAAAAGGTGGAAGAAAAACACTATCAATCCCTAACAGGCTCATTGCTATATCTGACGAATACACATCCAGACATAGCTCATGTTGTGCATCAAGTATCCAGATTTATGCAATCACCATCCAAAAAGCATCTGCTAGTTGTGCATCGCATTCTGCGATATTTAAAAGGTACACAAAACTATGGTTTAATGTATAAACAGTAAGTAAACAACGATCTCGAAGGATTTGCAGATGCGGATTGGGGTGCAAGCTTAGATGACCAGAAGAGCATTACCGATTTTGTATTTCTTCTTGGTTCAAAACCTATTACTTGGGGTGTTCACAAACAACCGACTGTAGCATTGTCTACCACGGAAGCTGAGTTTATAGCCCTTAGCACAGCAGGGTGTGAATGTCTATGGATCAGACAAATACTAAAAGAAATAAATGATAATAAAGAAGAACCTGCTACAACAATCTGATGCGACAATACCTCTATAATATTTCTGGCAACAAACCCTATTACCCAGAAACGAAGTAAACATATCGACTTGCGATTCCATTTTATCTGTGATCAAGTCTAAAAAGGGGTCATCAAAGTAAAGTTCTGCCCTACTGAACTGCAGTACGCAGATCTACTAACAAAACCCTTAGATCGACAATGATTCACGGAGATGCGGAAACAAATCGGCATAGAGCCTTGCTCGGCCTATGGGAGGGATGATGACATAATCCAAGACAAGTTCAAAGCCACTTGCAGCAACACACAGCTGTGAGTCAGGAAGGAGGAAGAAAGTCCTGCAGTGTCCATCGCAACAACACCTGCAGATAAGAAAGAAAACAGAGAAGAAGAGTCAATAGTGTATCCTATGAATACAGGCTGTAAAGATAAGCTAGTACTTATCTTGGAATAGGGGCTGACCCTATTACCTATAAAAGTCGTGTTAGTGGCTGTAAAAAAGTACATATGAGTGATATGAATAAAAATAAAAACTTTGCCCTGTAATATGTTTTATCAGATCTTCTAATTTATATCACACTGGCCATCGCCGGAAAAGTGCTTTCAGAGCACTTTTTTCTCCAACCGTGGTGGTGCTGCGGCAGCGCTCCGGCCACCGAACTTTACATGCGATACGTCCAAAAGGTAGGGAATGAGGAGAGGAGGAGGTTTCCACCTTGTTTGTTGGTATCCGGGAGCTCTCGACGAAGTTTCCATGAGAGGTGGTGGAAGGTGGCAGAGCTCGGCTTCTCATTTTCTGACGAGGTGGAGCTCCGGCAGGGGCATGGCTTGGGTCGTTTTGAGATGGGGAAGAAGATTTTCATCCTATGGTGTGGAGGGCTGAATTTATAAAGGGAGAGGGTGAGCCCCTCCTTCTTCCTTCTTGGCCAAGGAAGGGGAACCATGGTTGGGTTGCACCAACCATAGTTGGCAGCTGGCAGTCTTCCAACTAGCCTTGGATAGATGTCTCTCATCCAGGGAGGTAGTACAGCCACTTGGGGAAATCTTAAGGTTTGGACCTAGGCTTGGGGAAAAAGGGTGAGGTGGAGGCCTAGGATTGATCCTCTCCTTGCTTTGGCTTCCAAGCTTCACAAAGTATGCTGGTTTGGGACAGATGTAAGCCTCCCAATAGAGGGTTATACATCCTAAAAGCCTAGCTAGGCCATTAGTCATGGGAGGGAAAGGAGAAGAGGGAGAAAGAGAGAAGGTGGGCATTGTCCCTTGCTTTAGCCAAAATGCCATCTTCCTTGGCTGACTCCAGGAAAATCAGAGCCCATAAGAGGCCCATAAATAGCTTGGAGTGGTGGCCTCAAGTGGGGGTACCTTGAAAATTAGAATTTTTCATGAAAATTCAATTTTTAGGGAGGTTTGACCAAGTCAACAATGGGGTGGGTCCATCATGCTGGTTAAAGTCATATTATGTCCAAGTCATCGGGATTGGGTCAAGGTTGGGGTGTCGTGTCACAATTAGTGTGTGCACGCTTTTCGGTGCATGGTTGTGCTCGATTGGACCACTGGTTGACCACTCATCATAAAAATTGTCTGGGATGACTTTTGTTGACTTTGTATTTACCATATGAGTCCAATGCCATTGATTGGGGTTGAATCAGAGTCTGTTTGGTAAAAGTCCAAAATCTGTGCGTTGCAGCGCGCTAAAATGGTCAAAATGTCTAAAATTGTCGTTAGATCTCGAATTGTAACGCAACGAGTTCTTATGCGCTCGTATTGGTCATACGAGGCCACGAGAACTGATAGAACTCAAATCGGAGTTCTCTAGGCTGATATCCAAAATCTTGCTCTCGTGACGTTTTACTAGAAGAGGCAATATCCACCATATGACCTCGGGGTCCATCGGAACGGGTTCCGACGCACTCGTATTGATTATACGATGCCACAAGAACTGACAGAACTCAAATCGAAGTTCTTTAGCTCCATTTCCCATCTATTGTTACCTTCTACCGGGTTACGGGTAGGGGTTCAGATCACTTTTATTATGTCCACTAGGGTTTTGGTGGCCCAATAAAAGTCCGGATGTTACAGAATGTGCCTCGGTGGAGAGAAAGTCAAAATCCCAAGAGGATCTCCTCACCCAGGCACTCACTAGCTGGATGGGTCGAATGTGCCTCGGTGGAGAGAAAGTCCCAACCCGGAGAGGATCTCCTCGCCCAGGCTCTCACTAGCTGGATGGGTCGAATGTACCTTCGTGGAGAGAAAGTACCAACCCCGAGAGGATCTCCTCACCCAGGCTCTCACTAGATGGATGGGTAGAATGTGCCTCAAAGGAGCGAAAGTACCAACCCCGAGATGATCAACTCACTCAGGCTCTCACTCTGGATGGGTCGAATGTGTCTCGGTGGAGAGAAACTCTCAACCCCAAGAGAATCTCCTCACTCAGGCTCTCACTAGTTGGATGGGTTTAATGTGTCTTGGTGGAGAGAAGGTACCAACCCCGAGAGGATCTCCTCACCGAGGCTCTCACTAGCTGGATGGGTCGAATATGCCTCGGTGGAGAGAAGGTACGAACCCCGAGAGGATCTCCTCATCTAGGCTCTCACTAGCTGGATGAGTCGAATGTTCCTCGGTGGAGAGAAAGTCTCAACCCTGAGAGGATCTCCTCACCCGGGCTCTCTCTAGTTGGATGGGTTGAATGTGTCTGGGTGGAGAGAAGATACCAACCCCGAGAGGATCTCCTCACCCAGGCTCTCACTAACTGGATTGGTCGAATGTGCCTCGGTGGAGAGAAAGTCCTAGCCTCTAGAGGATCTCCCCACCCAGACTCTCTCTAGCTGGATGGGTCGAATGTGCCTCGGTGGAGAAAAAGTTCCAACCTCGAGAGGATCTCCTCACCTAGGCTCCCACTAGTTGGATGGGTAAAATGTGCCTCGGTGGAGAGAAAGTTCCAACCCTGAGAGGATCTCCTCACCCAGGCTCTTACTAGCTAGATGGGTTGAATGTGCCTCGGTGGAGAAAAAGTTTCTACCCAGAGGGGATCTCGCCACCCAGGCTCCCGATAGCTGCTACGGCAGGTTGACCCCTCAGAGAGGCCAAGTATTTTCGGCTCCAAGAGTGCTACACTCAGCGAATACGTTGGGTTGGATGTTTCTTTCCGAGCGTGGAACTCGCTCAAAAAGAGCGGGGATTGTGTTTTTGGGTATTGTATCCACAATAAACTAGATTTGTATGAAGTCACCCTTGAACTAAGATGAATTAAGTTTGTATTTGATGCACTTTTCAAGTTGAGTGCTTGTAGGTTATAATTGATAAGTGTAGACCAATGTCAGTCTACAATGAGTCACCAAACACAGGACCATACAATGTGAAAGTGAAGGGATAGATACTACTCTAGAGGGGGGTGAATAGAGTTATCAAATTTTGCACTAGACAAAACTTAATAGTCTACCCAACTCCCTTGGAGTGAAATGCGGAATGAAAAACTTATAGATAAGGAGATAACCCTAAAGCCTAACACAAGTGTTGTGCACAAACTCAAGCTAACTGTAATTACAGTTAAGGCTTGGAAAACCTAATCAGCAACTAGCAAACCTAGTTATATCTAATCATAGCCACAATGCAAGAAATAAATTAAGCAAGCCAGACGACACAAGGAATTTATAGTGGTTCCCCAAACAACTTGGGTACGTCCACTCTTCTACCAACACGGTAGGAATCCACTACAGGTTTTTGATCAGGTGCCCTGCCACCAACAAGATCTGCTTCAGGTAGATCAAGAGACCCTTTAGACTTTTGATCAGGTGTCTAAAAACCGAACACAGGTTTTTGATCAGGTGCCCTGCCACCAAGGGATACTTTTGAAGGGAGTAATAACCCTGTATAGGAGGGGGAAGAGGTTAAGGTGTCTTCTCTATTTTACAATAGATTAGAGAAGCACAAAGACTTGCACTGAGCTAGAAAGCTCAAAGAAATCAAGGCTCCCCCTAGCTCAAAGAATGTCCAGGTGAAGTCTTGCTTCAGTGCAGAAACTCTTCAGTAAGAACTGAAGGAAAAACTACAAGAAGATATAAAATAATAAAATAGAAAATCTTCTAGCAGCTATCTTCTTCTTCTTCTTCAAAAGAACTCTGAGTTAGAACTTCCTGGAACAGGAGATCTCAGGTTGAAGAAGAGCAGAAGAGCTTAACACCTCTCAGTTGAATCAATATTGCTGAGAGCAATGAGCTTGAACTTGATGAAGGCTTGAATGTTAAATGAATAACTCTTTTAATAACTGGTTAGGTAGCTCAAATCCTTCACCAAAGGATTCCTTTTATAACAGCAACAAGCAACGGCTCTTTTCAATTTGAACTGTTTGTCTTCTTTTGAAACTTGAAACCTGGGCTGCAAATATCACAAGGACAAACAAACTCTGCAGCAAAATATTCTATAAAAGGGATAAACCTTTTTCAAAGAAACTGCAGGCAGCAATCTGATAATAAAGGTACTAAATAAAATCACATCAGAAACAAACTCTTTATAGCAAAAGGAAGACTTTTCAGTCTAACGGCTACAAAGGACTGACAGCAGATAAAGTAAAATATAATGACAGCTAATAAGACAAACGACTTTATCTGAAAAGATTTTACTCAGGCAAAAGGAATGGAGCAGATATTGCCTGGAAATATTATCATAAAACAACTGAAATAAAAAGTCAGATAATGTATTAATTTATTAAATAGAATAAATAAATACAAAATAAAAAGGCAGACAAAAAACGTCGAACGACCCTCGGAGATCGTCGACCGACGCACGGAGATCGTCGACCTATCGGGCAGATAGTCGAACGATCCAGATAGTCGACCTATCAAAGAAGATAGTCGAACTACCTCGGCAGATAGTCGACCTATCAGAGCAGATAGTCGAACTATCAAATAGTCGATCTATCCGGACAGATAGTCGAACTATCAAACACAAACAGATAGTCGAACTATCAAGCAGATAGTTGACCTATCACAGAAAACAGATAGTCGACCTATCAATAGATAGTCGACCTATCAGATAGTTGAACTATCAGGACAGATAGTCGAACTATCAAAGACGACAGATAGTCGACCTATCAACAGATAGTCGACCTATCAAAGCGGAACAGATAGTCGACCTATCAACAGATAGTCGAGCTATCAGATAGTTGAACTATCAGGACAGATAGTCGAACTACCAAACCAAGCAGATAGACGACCTATCAACAGATAGTCGAGCTATCAACGCAGACAGAGCGTCGACCAACTGATAGACGATCGTCGATCAGCCGATAGACGATAGTCGAGCGGCGTTCGACTATAGTCGAACGAAAAACCTACTTAACCAAATTCTTCATCTGGAAAAGCGGGGACTCTACAGCTAGACCACTAACCATTGACCATAGATATTTCTTGGGTCAAGGGACTAAAAAGACAAGACTAAACTCAAATCAAACTAGGGTACCAACACAATGTAATCTCTCATTGTGTGACCCATGGTGTTGACTCATGTGCAGCCTCTCTATTGGGATACACTTTATTTTCAAAGTACTAAAGTAATAGAAGAAAGACTAGTTGTTGAATACCTTGAGGAAAAACATTTTTCAGAAAGTCAAAATTCTTCTATGTCCAATACTCGAGTAAGAGATCTTTGTACTCAAGTAGTGTTGTAGAAATTTCTCGAGTCTGCTCAGTGTAGTCTTCGAGTAGCAGAAGTTATTCTCGAGAAGGCTTTGTTTAGTACTCGAAAAAACCATGCAGTACTCGAGTAAGACTTACCTCCTTCTCGAGTTTACTCAAAACTCATCTCAGAATTTTTCTAAGTCTTGTACTCGAGTAACAGAAGTCATTACTTGAGAAGGCCAAGCCTTGTCTCGAGAAAGCTGAAGACTAGTACTCGAGTAAGAAGAAGTTAAGTCTCGAGAAGTTTATTTGTTCTCGAGGAGTCCAGTTAGTTCTCGAGAAGACTTTTATCTATTTCTCGAGTAATAGAAGTTATTTCTCGAGAAGCCAAATCTCATTTCCGTGTTTTACTTAAGGACTTGTTCTCGAGAACCGTATACCTTCTTCTCGAGAAACTAATGTTGTTCTCGAGTAGTCTGTTCTTCACTCGAATAATGAAGTAAATTTCTTGAAATTTTCGTTAAGTCCTGACGGAAACATTTTCAAATTAATCTTGATTCTTTTTGGTCCACGTGTGCAGTCATTTATGATTATGACCGTTAAACAAGTCTTATAAAAGGTCTTATCAAATTTGACTAACCCTAACACAAAAAATCAAGTTTTCTAAATCGTACTATTCATTCTAAATCGGGAAGGCCGTCGCTGTTCTTCGTCATTCTCGTCGCTGTTCTTCTCTGATCCAAGTGATTCAGAACAAGAAAGCATCAAGAAATCAAGACGTTCAACTTCTACAGATCTATTTTTTGATCGTGCTGATCCTAAGCTTTCAGATCCAGAGATTTCGTCGCAGTCTTCTTCGATCCTTTTCCGATAGAGCTTCAAGTTTTAAGAAGGAAGAAGGGTTGATGACTTGGATCTGAAGTAATTTTTGTGTGTATATTTTCTGTAAAATATTTTAATCTTGTAGGAGATTTTTCTCCGAGTTGTAGGAGTTTTGTTCTTTGAGATTTTGTATGAGCGTTTTGACTTCGAGTTGTAGTGGTGTTTCTCCGAGTTGTAGGATTGGTTTTCAATCCGAGATAATAATGAAGTAGCCGAGTCTAGCGTGGTGCTAGATCGGTGAGGTGGAGAGTGGACATACCCAAAGTTGGGGAACCACTATAAATCTTATGTCTCTTGTGGCTTGTTTGTTTATTTTGTGTGCTCCGTTCTTTCAAGTTTTTATTCCTCAAAAAGATGCAGACCTGACCTATTCACCCCCCTCTAGGTGATTTAGGTAGACAACTAAAAATATCATATGTACAACCCCGTATTCGCTGAGTGAGGTCCCGAAGTAAGGCGTAAGACTTACTACATATTTGTATGCTTTTAGGGGGTTTTGCACTCTTGGAGTAAAATTTATTGTTAATCTGCATGATATTCTAGTAGGGGGCGAAAGACTTGCCTAGCTTGCTAGTGCTTGGTGTATTTTGGGGGGAAGTGTGCGGCGGGAGGCTGGCACTCGCCTCGACCCCATTCCAGGGGGCAGGTGCGGCGGGGGGCCGGTACACGCCCAAGCCTCATCTCAGGTGGCGGGTGCGACGTGAGGCCAACACCCGCCCTAGCCTCATCTTGGGGGGCGAGTGCGGCGGGAGGTCGGCACTCGCCCCGGTCCCATTTCAGGGGGCGCGTACGACGGGAGGTCGGCACCCGCCCCAGCCTCATCTTGGGGGGCGAGTACGGCGGGAGGCCGACACTTGCCCCTGTCCCATTTCAGGTGGTGGGTGTGGCGGGAGTCCGGCACCCGCCCCAGCCTCATCTTGGGGGGCGAGTGCGGCGGGAGGCCGTCATTTGGCCCGTCCCCATTTTAGGGGGCGGGTGCGGCGGGAGACTGACACCAACCCCAGCCCAATTTTTAGGGGGGCAGGTGCGGCAGGAGGTCGGGACCCGCCCCGGCCCTTCTTCAGGAAGGCGGGTGCGGCGGGAGGCTGGCACTCTCCCGGCTTGACAGTCTCGCCCGGCTTGAAGGTCTTGCATGGCTTGAGGGTCTCGCACGGCTTGAGGGTCTGTTATTTTACCCCTGGTGGGCTGGGAATAGCTGTTCAAAACAGCGGAGTTTGGTTATTGGCAAACCAGCCTAGGGTATTTCAGTAATTTTAGAGCAGCAGATGTCAGTAATTTGCTGGCCGTTTTCATAAATCTATAAATAGATCCTTGGGGTGCCTTGGATAGGGATCCGTTTTTGCCAATTCTCATATTTTTCCTTCATCCTCCAAGGCACCTAGCTTGGCATTGGCTAGGAGGGGGAGATCTCAAGGGTCTTCCAGGTGTGAGGTAGGACCTACACGCTAGAGCCATGGGTCAATTTCCAAATTCAGGTCTCTCACCAAGGGACGGCTTGGGAGAAGTAGGTGTGAGCTACACCCCTAGGTCCGTACTGGAGGTGGAACCGAATCTCGGTTTCAATAATGTCCTTCTACCAAGAGTAATCCTGAAAATATGTAGGTGTGTGTGTGTGTGTGTGTGTGTGTGTCTATATATATATATATATATATATATATATATATATATATATATATATATATATATATATATATCATACAATGAGTATACACATCAGATATAAGTATTTATATATACATTGAGTATAGATCTTGCCACATCATAATTATCACAACATCTACTATATCACTAATGTCAGAGATAAATACCTATCACCACATCTGGTGATGGTCCATGCTGAAGGTCTAATGCATATGCCTTTAAGGGTGTTGCTCGACCCCACTGATCTCTCATGTCTGGTATACCTCTTCGGCCTCTCTGGCCCTGTCCTCTCATGCCTAGTCCTCCCTACACTGCCCCTAATCACGGCCTTCATGTTGTCGCCCTAGAGCTAGACTAGAGGATGGTGTCCCAACAGCATTTAGGGCAGGTGTGGTCCCACGAGGTCAGGGACAAGATAGAGGAGCTATTCCCCGTCGATAAGAGAGAGACAAGAGGCAGTGTCAATGCCGGCAGCCTTATAGGCATCCACCCCCTCCCAGGCAGGCACTCTATTAAGCACTAGTTGGTCGCACTGCCTGGCTTGAATCACAACATTAACATCATATATTTGCGAAAGCAATAAAAGAAAACCATATAAATACATATAATAATATATATTTATCAGAGTAAGCATAGGCTGAAGCCACTATTTATTCAACAAGCTCGTATGCTTCAAAATTCTACTACTTCTAACACTACCTCTCTCTATCTCAAGCATGCACGTTAGTAACTCACATCTCAGAAGTCTGGTGACGATAAGGGTGCCTCTACTCGGGTAGTCATATCAGCTGGTCTATCATCTTGCGGCAGCTGGACTTCACGGTGCTTCGTATCCTGTGAATGGTTATTAAAATAAACGTTAGTCATAAAGCTAAGTGAAAACACATCTCCTCCCCGGATCCATATCCTAGGGACGAGCTCACGCACCCAACAAAAGTAAATAACTGAAGTACGAGAGAGTTAGTACAACATTTCATTTATAGGCTAGGAGCAACTATCTGGAAAAAGTGCAGCATAATATAACTTGAATAGTAGCAACTTAATTCATGAGTTATATATAAAAAACACTTTGGTAGCTATTAATCCGACAGGTACACTCAACCTGTACTCACACCGCAGGAATTCAAAACCCTCCAACACACCGCAGGTGTTTAAACTCGCGCACACTACAGGTGTTCAAACCTGCGCACACCGCAGGTGATCAAACTTGCACACACCATAGGTGTTCAAACCAGTGCACCAACCTTATATCAACATAGTATAGACTGCTTATCTTTAAGCAGGATATCGAATCACGCGGGCCTCACGGATGTGGTCGTCGGCAATAGTGGCCAGTCCTGCCACTTCTAAGGGTGGTCGTACCGCACTACCCAAGCTCTAAAATACAATCAAGTGTACTCTTAGATGTGAGCGACATCTGGCGAATCGTAATTTAGGCCTGCTAGTGGAGGAAACCCAATGGGGAGAAAATATAACGGCCGGTCACCTGTGGAACACATCTCCCTATCGTCATGAGTCGTCGGCCTTCCTGCACTTGTACGAACGGTCTGTGGAAGTGACTGACTCGCCACTATTTACCATAAGCAATTTATAAGCTTTCAATTTTAGGGCAAAGCGAGCTCGCAGCTGGGTGACCTCCTCCTCCAACCCAGTGGCGTGGGTGTGCAGTTTGCCCGCGACCTCGGCATCTTGTGAATCAAAAACTAAGTGTTGTTACAAGAAGCACAAGTGAAAACAAGAAGAGGCGGCCAACACTTACCAACCCACCTGCAGCTCTCGCGAGCATACCCTCGGCGATGCCGCACCGTCTCTCCACGTCAGCGGCTTTGTCCTTCGGCACGTCGCGCTCCTGCTCGGCTTTTAGCAGGAGCTGGTTAAGGTTGAAGCCGCGGCGCACCATCATGTGATGCAATTCCAGGGACCGCATATGGGCACGTAGACCCTCGTGACCCAGCTGGTGATGGGTCATGCGTTTGTAAGCCTCGGCACCGTCACGACCATAAAGGCCGAAGCAGAGCGCATAGACGTGGTTGGTGGGAGGTTGGCGAGCACCCCAAGAAGGGCGACGAGTGGAGATAGAGACCCGATGGTCCTGCTCATCCCACTTAACCATCGGCTCGCCAGCCGAATCCTTGCACTTCCCCCCATGCCGAAATGGGGGAGGTCCTTGGGTATGCCCAGCTCGCGGGGCGCGATCTCCTCAGCAGCATCTGGGGAGGAGGGCCCGTGCGCCTTTTGATCCTTCCCCGTAATCTCTTTCAGCGGGCTACCCGGCGAGGCGTCGGAAGAGGTCGCAGGCAAGTCCATGTATGCGGGGGACACCCTTTTCACCACCCTGGCCCTCTTCTTCTGAGTCGGGGGCCGGCGAGACGGGCCCGACCCCTCGGTGTTCAACCGCCTCTTGCTAGAGGAGGTCTAGGGCACCGCCTGTTCGTCTTGGCAAGCCATCGCGGCCGCCCAGGCGAGCTGGAGCGGGTCAGAGTAAAGCATTGAATCCGCAAAAGGCGGGTTCTCGGGGATAATCCGCTCCCCTGCAGGAAAAAACTTAGTCAGAATTTTTTATTACATCTGCCGAGCCCAGCGAAAAAAGGAATCGAGGCATACCTTCACCGGGGAGGACGGGCAGGAGAGAGTCGAGGCCTCGGTGGAGGCAGGATCCGATTAATGCCCAAAGCAGAAATGAAAAAAACCTCTGACACGCGCGGACCAGGTGAGAGCGGGGGCGAGTGCCGGTAGGCCCATCAGGGGGGCCGTCTCTAGTTACCCCGATCTCGCGACCCCGTCATCGCAGGTCGTTGCGCGCAGAGTTCACGGAGTCGCCCCAAATTCTTGTGAACGATCTGAAGGTTTTTGTCGATCTCGTCCAGGAGCATGGAAGAAGACGTCGCCTCATACACTGGGCTGACCCTCACCATTTCCGCAAGCCGTGCGCACTCCCGATGTAGCCTGTGGTTTTCTCTCCGCACCTCGTGGAGCTCGCGCACTAGCTTCTTGAGAACAAGCTGTTCTCACCTCGACCGTTCGGGGCCCTCCAGCTCGGATTCCAGGAAGGCATCTAGAGTGTATGGAAAAGGGAGGGGCGAGTATCAAACCTGGCCCATGGATTCGTCGGCCTCAGATTACACAGTGAGGTTTGCGTGACCTGTTGAAGGCAACATTAAATGCAGGGGATGAGCACCGCCAAAGCCGAGCAGGATTTGGGGAAGTTGAAAACCTACCGTGCAAATCCGGCTCCTCTGGGTTGACGCGAAGAGGAGGAGGGCCTAAAACCTTGCCACGACCATGGCGGGGAGCCTCGGGAGAGATACGGATAAAGCCAGGGGTGGGTATGACCTCAGTACCTCCTCCCATAGGCGCAGGAGCAATAGGTTGCTGTGAAGAAGGGCAAGTTGGCGACCTCAGCTTCTGCGAGTCAAGCCCCGTGGCCCCGAAAGAGGGGGGAGAGGTCCGCGGGCGCGCGTCGAAAGCCTGATTCTGCGGACTGTCGGGAGGATTCTTGGTTCGCGGTGTGGATATCTCGTCGCTATGTCCTCGGTTGGCCTGGTCGGCAAAAAGGACAATGATATTTTTGCCCTTGGGTTCAGGAGTTAGCCGAGTGGAGGAACCCGCCCCGTTATTCAGGGTTGTCTGAAATTCATTATAGATGGGCTCGACATCTTTGGGGAGAGGCTTCGCCTTTTTGGCCGAACTAAACTCGGCAAAGTTACGAGGCGGGGCGCCAAGGTCGATCAGGCCCACGATGCGAGCTGCAGCCTCCTCGCGTGATCGTGCCACTCGCTCTAGGATCTCTTGGGGAAGCGGCATCTTGACAAGGCTAAAGTAAAGAGAATGGCAAAGGTCAGCCAGGTATACAGGCGCATGTATATATATCCGCTGGTGGACCCCACCAAAAGATTACTTCAGGCTCCCATCGCACTCACTGAATCCTGTGGTGTTGGATGTTTCTTTCTGAGCTTGTCCTAACCTCGCAAAGAGCGGGGATTGTGTACAACCCCGTATCCGGCGAGTGGGTTGACGGGAGCCCCGACCAATCGGTTTAGACCGCCCAAATCCCAGGCGAGCTCGGTAGGGAAATGTGTAGGCCGAGTCGAGCATGCCGAGCTCAACCTCCACTGGGCTGAGCTCGGAGTTCGCCGAGCCGAGCACTCCGGGCCGAGCTCGGAGTTCGCCGAGCTGAGCACGCCGAGCTCGTCTTCTGTCGGGCCGGTTCCAGCATTCTTCGGGCTGATCTCGGAGTTTGTCGAGCCGAGCACAACGAATTGTGTTTAGACGTCAGGCGAGCAGAGCCGGCCGAGCCCATACTCGCCCGAGACCCTGGAGGAAAGGTGGGCGCGAGCTCCACCGGGCACTCCCCCCTCAAGGGCGAGCAGAGACTTCAAAGGGTTGTTCGCTTAGGTCCATACTGTGTTTTTACTACGTTGCCCCATTGATTTGCCCCTAGCCCCTCAGAATAGCGGAGTTACGTTGTTGGCAGACCGACATGGGCTGCACATAGCTATTCAGAACAGCAGGATCTAGCTATTTGCAGGCCGTTTGCAGAATCCTATAAATAGGACCCAAGGGATATCTCAAAAGGGCATGCTCACTTGTGCCCGGTCTTCTAGCGCTTTCTGAGATACCTTAGCTTCAGAACTTGGCTATGGAGGGGAAGCGCTCTAAGAACTTTCGGGTGTGTGGAGGGACCTCCGTGTTGGAGCCTTGGGTCTGTCCCTAGTTCTTCTTCCTCGGTTTTTTGGGCTCGTAGGAGAGAAGTAAGTGTGTGATCACCCCTTCCCCAAGGGTGAACTCCTCGTGACCGACTTTTCGATTTCAACAGGAAGCTTAGCAAAATCCTTAACTCTGTCCATGCTTAAATCCTCTGTAGACAACTAGGAGCAGATCTGTTCAAGGTGTTATCCTTTTTAATGAACAACCTACCTCTGATACCAATTGGTGTTTTAGTTGTCTACCTAAATCACCTAGAGTGGGGTGAATAGGTGAGGTCTGCATCTTTTTGTGTAATCAAAATTTTAACAAGTGAAGCACAAAAAATAAGCACACACAGCATAGAGAACACCAGATATATAGTGGTTCCCCAATCTTGGGTACGTCCACTCTCCACCTCACCAATCTAGCAACACGCTAGACTCAGCTACTTCACTATTTTCTCGGATTGAAAACCAATCCTACAACTCAGAGCAATGCCCCTATAACTCGATCCACAAAACGGATCTACACTCGAAAGAAAAACTTCCTACAAACTCGGAGACAATCTCTCCTACAAGAATAAAATTGCTTACAAATAATAAAACAAACTTTTCTTCACAGATCTGACAAAGACTCGGCTTCTTCCTTCTTGAAACTTGAAAAGCCCTTTCAGAATAGTTGAGGAAGAAATCGGAGTATGCTAGGATCTGAGAACTTTGAATCACCACGATCAAGGTAGACATGTGCGACAGTCAAGAAGACTTGATCTGATGAATCTACTTATCTGAATCTTTAGGATCGAGACGATCGAAGTCGATGAAGACGAGGAACAGCGGCCGATCTTCCTAAAATGAAATGAAAAATACGGATTCAGAAAACACGATTTCTCTTTGTTATTCTCCCTTAGGGTTAGACAAAAACAATTAGACCTTTTATAGGAGTTAACTAACGATCATAATCATAAATGACTTGGACACGTGGACCAATAATTAAGGAAATTATTTTGAACAACGTGTCCTGATTGTAACACCCCCAAAATGTTGTAGGAGCGACGAGGATCAAATTTGGCCAAGGCAGATTTTTGGTGCAGGTGACACGGGCCCCGACACGGGCGTGTCGGAGGCCGTGTCGAGCTCGAGCCGTCGAGCTGGCCGTGTCGTCGACCAGTGCAGATCGACGATGGTCGTGTGGTGGAACACGGCCTAGGACACGGGCGTGTCCCAGGCCGTGTCACACCTGGGCTGTGCGGTTGGGTACACGGGAAATGACACGGGCACGAACACGGGCGTGTCTAGTTTGACACGGGCGTGTCTGATGCCGTGTCTCCAAGCCGTGTACCTCTCTGACTGCGAAGTGTTGATAATTTGCACACGGCGGGCGTGACACGGGTCCCGACACGAGCGTGTCGCAGGCGACACGGGCGTGTCGGAGGCCGTGTCAAAGGCCGTGTGCTGGTTTTCAATTTTGGTCGAGACGGCGAATGAGCTACACGGCCAGGCACACGGCCGTGTGTGAACCCGTGTTCGGCCCAGTTTTTGGGATTTCAGATCTAATCTTGACCGTTCGTTTCCTTGGCTTTGGATCCAACGGTGGGGGGCTGTTCCTGAGGGGTTTTATCCGGGATTTAGGGTTGGGAATCCTCATTTCCCTTAGCCAATCTCTCTCTAAGAGTTTAGAGAGAGGGGAGAGCAAGTTTGGAGGAGGAGACCAAGATCCGGCCGCCGGAGGAGCTTCGGAGCTCCGAATCGCGATCCGAGTCCAGATCCGCGGAGGTGACGCCGTTGCGGTGCTTTCCAACCACATAGTTTTCGATGGCGCCGCGGAAAAGCGAAAGGGTAACGATTCTCTTCTTGAGCATGTGAAGCTCTTCTTCCTTTGCATGGGAAAACCCCTCTCCCGCGAGTGTGCGGCGAGATCGTGGTATTCCTTGGGGTAGATATGTAAAGTCCCCCTTGTTAGAGTCCGGAATCGTAGTACGGACATAGGCATGTTGTGTGAAGCCTACCCGGACGTGTGTTCCGGATCGGTGATGTTTTGCTATGCATATTTTAGCCGGAGAAGACTCCGAGCGTTGTGGTTGTTTTCGGGTTGCTATGCGGTAGAATGCATCAGGGAATCTTGGATATTAACCCCGAGGTGCACCCGGAAATCTGGGCGGAAACGAAGTTCTGCCATCTCGGTGGCCTGGGTTCCAGCCGGGAACATAGCGGGGCTATGTATCATGATTGGATTGCAGCAGGGAGCCTTGGGGATGAAACCCAAGGTGCACCCGAAAATCTTGGACGGAAATGTAGTTCTGTCATAACGGTGGCCTGGGAGCCAACCGGGTACTTAGCGGGGCTATGTACCGTGTTTGATCGTTAATTGGGACTGGGGAAAGCTTAGTCCGCGCCAAAGGGCCGAATGGCAGTGGCGGAGTGAGCAACGTACTAGTAGCCATCTACCCGCTCCACCTGCTCGGTTAAAGCGACCTAAAGTTTACGTGGGACTTACCGAGATTTGGAGATCGAGTCTAGGCTGCGGCTGAGAAGACTAAATGCTCACAAAGATTGCCATCCTGGGGGTGGTGGTGGAGTCGAGGACCGGACGGGGTTCGGACTGGCTTCGCCGAGTAAGTGCCCTGAGAGCACGGGGTGTACGGCCGTGAGAGCGTGCACCTATGTTGAGATGCTTGTTTGGCTGTGTTGCGTGTTTTGCTAACAAGTGCAGGGAAGAAGCTTTGCCGCCCCGGTTTGGGGGCGGAATCGTTATAATTTGGTCAGCATTGCTGACCGTTGCCTTTGTTTACCACCGTGCGGTGGGTTGTTGCTTGCAGGTGCTGCGGAGCTGAGAGGTAATTAGCGGGCTAAAGCCCAAGTTGCTGTACTGGCCCTCGAAGGCCTTGTTTTGAGTGTTTTACCTCTTGTACTCATGTGTGGCCGGCTTGCGTGCCGAGGTTTGGAAGATACTTGTATTTAAGCAACTCTTGTAAAGCCTTAAGGCTATTTCTTCCGTTTTGTGTATTATACATTCCTATGGGTTTGAGTAGTGGGCATTCATGCTTGGCAGGGTTCTTTATTCTTTGCAACTCTAATAAATTGCTTCCGCTAGGTGTTGTGTAGGACGTTGTGATTGGTTGATTGGTTTCAACGTGTAACCAACCGGTCTGTCCGTAGTATATGGCGTCGGGCCCCGGCCGGACCTACTACTATATGCTATGCGACGGATAGGGGTGTTACAAATTGGTATCAGACTACTGGTTTCGGTCAAGCTTAAATGAATTCGTGGACGAATTCACTTTAAGGGGTGGTGAGCACATGTATGTGCGTCATCGTTATAACATGAAAAGAACCCATGAATGTCCACTTAGGAATGAAAATATACATGTTTGGGGAACCTGCGTGTTCCTATAATTGCTTTTTGCAATTTTGTTCGGTCCCTTATTGGTGTTCTGTTCGACTGTAGGTGTCCGAGAGTGGCGCGTGGCAGTCTGAATACGCACTTTCTGAGAAAAGTAATGCACCCAGCGATGTGCTGGAGAACCCTACGTCTTTGGAAACCAAAAGAAGGGTGGTTGAAGTGGTGTTCACTGTGAGCAACGCACATCATGGGAGTAATGTGCAACCATTTGTCCCTGAGATGGCCCCAACATCGGGTGGTATGCTGGAGCAAAGGGCATTTGGGGGTCAAGTAGAGCAGCAGAGGAGCATGACAGTGGCGCAGGGAGCGCATTCGGTGGACGCATATTTGCAGACGTTCCTTATGGTAAGGCGCTACCCAGGCTTTGAATGGGAAAGCGAGCAATCTATAGTGGATAGATTTTATAACGGTCTGCGCAGCGAGTTGCGTATCCTACTGCTAGGACCAAAGTTATTGGGATTCCGAGCCTTGGTGGAATCGGCCAGAGCGTTGGAAGTGGAGTTGGGGGAAACTCACCGAGTACCGGTGAATAGGGTACCAAACCTTACGGATCCTAAAAGGACTGCGTATCGAAAGATGCCGAGAGAAGAGGCTGGGTCATCTACTACCCAAACTACCGTCAAATGTTATTCTTGTGGCAAGAAAGGGCACCTCGCCAGAGAGTGTTGGGAGAGTGATCAGAAGACAAGGAAAGTTTCGGCAGGAACAGTCGGAGATTCGGTGGTCAAGCGGACAACCTCAAAATCTGGGTACCGTGGGTGGTATAAGAAGGCTAGGAGGTCGGGTCTAGTCCCTTCCTCTAGCACATCCGGAGCGACTACAGTCCAAACCCTGGATGAATGCTTTGTTTGTGGAAAGTCGAGGCACTATGCCCGGGACTGTTGGTTCGGATGCCCAATGTCCAAAAAGAAGTCGGGGGCAATCTTGGAGGAGAAAGGAAAGGCGGTGGCGTCTACCGCACCGCTATTTACTCCGGCACAACTGGGAGTGAACATCCTTGGCCAGCAGGAGGTCATGTGGCCGACCGTCGGGAAATCAGGTATGGTTTAATTGATAGCAATTTAGCTTCTTATACCTGCTACCTTTTGCGTGTTAGCTTAGGACTGGAGGTTCTAGGCTTTGTTTGGATTATTGGCAATCCGGCGAGAGCATTGTTCGATACGAGAGCTTCGCGCACCTTTTGTCCAAGGGGTTTATATCATGTATTGAAGTACCTTCTTCGATGGCAAAGGACAAATTGGATGCGTTGTGGCGTTACGGATGTTCAATGCGTGCGAAAAGAGATTCTGTGTTGCAAGGTTACAGTTTAGGGGTCAGGGATTCGACGTGCAAGCGTCGTTACTGCCACCATGGGAGGCTTTGAAGCCTAAGCCTACATTGGGTAGTATCTCGGGTGTATCCGAATATCCTGATGAGTTTCCCTGGAGTCCCCCCCCCCCCGTAGCGAACAATCGATTTCGCGAGTAAGCTGGCGTCAGGTGCCAAATCTGGGTCATGCTCTCCTTATAGGCTAACGCCTAATGAGTTGGCAGAACTGAAAGTTCAATTTGATGAGGGTATGGATCAAGGTTTTTGTGCGTCCAAGTTTGTCGTCTTGGAGCACGCCGGCCCTCTTCGTGTAGAAGAAGGACGGGAGTTTGCGGCTCTGAATCGTTTATGAAAAATTGAGCAAGTCGTTAAAAGAGATCAAGTACCCGATCCCAAGTATTGGCGATCTGATTGATCAGCTGGGTGGGTCATCGGTGTACTTAAAGTTGGAACTTAAGTCTGGTTACTATCAGATGAGAATCAAGGAAAGTGTTGTCTCAAAGATAGCGTTCAACACAAGATATGGGCATTTCGAGTTTACGGTCATGTCGTTCGGGCTGACTAATGCGCCATCGGTGTTCATGGACCTGATGAACAGAACGTTCAGGGAGTACTTAGACCGTGTTGTGATCGTCTTTATTGATAACCTATCGGTGTGCTCGCAGTGCGAAGAAGATCGCTTCAAGCATCTGCGTTTGGTTTTGGGGACGCTAAGGAGGAACGAGCTATATGCAAAGTTCTCCAAAGGCGAGCCTTGGTTATCTTCAGTGTCATTTCTTGGTCACTTAGTCAGTGGGGAAGAGTTGCGGTGGATCCGGCGTAGACTGTTACAATACGGAAGTGGCCTGTGTTGTCTTCGGTAGAGGAAGTCCGGAGTTTGCTGGGGCTTGCCGGCTTTTACAGGCACTTCGTGGAAAACTTCTCGCGGATAGCGCTACCTCTCACGACTTTGACAAGGAAAGATCAGAGTTTTGTGTGGGCGCATGAGGGTGCGCAAGCTTTTGAAGAGCTGAAGAGTCGGTTAACTACGACGCCAGTGCTTAGTTCGCCGAGTGGGACCGAGGGCTTCGAGGTTCTTAGTGACGCTTCGGGTAGTGGTTTGGGTTGCGTGTTGTTGCAGCATGGGAACTTGAAGCCTATGGTTCGCGTCAGCTAAAAGTGCATGAAAGGAATTATTCGGTCCGCGACTGGGAGTTGGCGGCCGTGATATTTGCGCTTAAGCTGTGGAGGCGCTACTCGTATGACGTTAGGTCGATATTCATACCGACCTCAAGAGCCTGAAATATCTGTTGGATCAATAGGACCTGAACTTGAGGCAGCGGAGATGAAAGGAGTTCCTGGGGGACTATACGTTCAAGATTTATCATGCACCCGACGAGGACAACGCAGTGTGGAGGCGTTGAGTCGCAGGGCTCCCGCCCAAGCCAAATGGTTGTTGGTACTTGTTGAGAGGCTAGTTTAGGAATTGGAAGCGCTGCAGATCCGTTGTGTTGACAAGCAGACTAGCGCCGAAGCATTGTTGAACTGGACGGAAGTCCAGTATGACCTGGCTGATCGTAATTGGCAAACTATGGTTTGTGTAGCTGCATGAAGGAAATCATGAGTGCGGCTCGTTGGATCGAAATCCTGAATCGACGGTTGTAGGTGGGCCACCAAGGTAAGACCATTGTTTGTGCGGCCCAAGCGTGGATAATCTGTTGGTGGAGTTGTGATACGTCATATCAAGTACTCAACTCGCTTAAGAGGCACGAAGTTGTGCCGATATCTGAAGAAGTACTCTGGTGGCCAGAACTTTAGAAGGTCGTGGCACCATAGGTGGCAAAGTGCCAGCCTTGCGCCTTAGTGAAGGCAGAGTGCCAAGTGCCGGGGGATTCTTGAATCCATGCCTAGTTCAGAATAGAAGTTTGACTGGACTGTGGGCATGGTTTGCCAAAGTCACAGTGAATTAACGACGCCGTTTGTGTGATCGTAGTTGTGGTGACACTGGTGTCGCACTTCATTCCGCATAGGAAGGATGACTCGGTGAAGAAGTTGGCAAAGTTGTATGTTGACCATATTGTTAGACTGCATGGTGTGCCCCGTAGCATTGTGAGTGATCGCGATGGGCGGTTCACGTCCAATGATTGGAGGTTGGTGCAGCAGATGCTGGGAACAAAGTTAAAGTTCAGCACAGCTTTCCATCCGCAGACGGATGGGCAGACCGAGAGGGTCAAGAGAACGATGGAGGACATGCCCAGCATGTGTGTTCTAGACTTCGGGAAGCTTTGGGAGGACCACCTGTTTTAGTGGAGTTCTCGTACAACAATAGCTACCAGGCGAGTATCCAAATGGCGCCCTTGGAGGCCCTATATGGTAGAAAATGTCGCACGCCATTATCCTGGTTAGAAACGGGTGAGGCAAGGTTGTACAAGAAGCTGGAGGTGGAGAGTGCTACCTCGTTAGTGCGGATCATTCGGGAGCGCTTGTTGATCGCTCAGGACCGGCAGACGAAGTATTACAATGCCAAGCACCGGAACGTGGAGTTCGCGGTAGGCGATTGGGTATACCTTAAAGTGAAGCCGTTCAAGGGGGTTTCGCGGGTGAGACGCTTGAAGAAGCTGAGCCTGAGATACCTTGGACCTTTTGGGGTTCTGGAGCGAGTCGACGAAGCTGCTTACCGTGTGAGGTTATCGGAGAAATTAAGTGGATTACATGATGTGTTCCACATTTCTGTGTGCGGAAGGCGGTGCAAGAGCCTTCGCAGGTGATCGCGGTTGACCAAGTGCCGGTAGACGAGGGGTTGACGACTAAGGTCAAGCCCATTCGTATCGAAGTTGTGGAGGTCAAGAGACTCCGTAACAAGGAGATCCGGATGGTTAAGGTCCAGTGGGAATAATTGCGGGTGTGAGGAGCTCTCTTGGGAACGGGAGCAGTCTATGCTCGTGGAGTACCCGGGATTGTTCCGCTCAGGTACTGTTTTGCGTTAAGTTTTGTTCTTCCTATATTAATTTCATGGACGAAATTCTTTAAGGGGGGTAGAATTGTAACACCCCAAAATGTTGTAGGAGCGACGGGGATCAAATTTGGCCAAGACAGATTTTTGGTGCAGGTGACACGGGCCCCGACACGGGCGTGTCGGAGGCCGTGTCGGGCGTGTCGAGCTCGAGCCGTCGAGCTGGCCGTGTCGTCGACCAGTGCAGATCGACGATGGTCGTGTGGTGGAACACGGCCTAGGACACGGGCGTGTCCCAGGCCATGTCACACCTGGGCTGTGCGGTTGGGTACACGGGAAATGACACGGGCATGAACACGGGCGTGTCTAGTTTGACACGGGCGTGTCTGATGCCGTGTCTCCAAGCCGTGTACCTCTCTGACTGGGAAGTGTTGATAATTTGCACACGGCGGGCGTGACACGGGTCCCGACACGGGCGTGTCGCAGGCGACACGGGCGTGTCGGAGGCCGTGTCAAAGGCCGTGTGCTGGTTTTCAATTTTGGTCGAGACGGCGAATGAGCTACACGGCCAGGCACATGGCCGTGTGTGAACCCGTGTTCGGCCCAGTTTTTGGGATTTCAGATCTAATCTTGACTGTTCGTTTCCTTGGCTTTGGATCCAACGGTGGGGGGTTGTTCCTGAGGGGTTTTATCCGGGATTTAGGGTTGGGAATCCTCATTTCCCTTAGCCAATCTCTCTCTAAGAGTTTAGAGAGAGGGGAGAGCAAGTTTGGAGGAGGAGACCAAGATCCGGCCGCCGGAGGAGATTCGGAGCTCCGAATCGCGATCCGAGTCCAGATCCGCGGAGGTGACGCCGTTGCGGTGCTTTCCAACCGCATAGTTTTCGATGGCGCCGCGGAAAAGCGAAAGGGTAACGATTCTCTTCTTGAGCATGTGAAGCTCTTCTTCCTTTGCATGGGAAAACCCCTCTCCTGCGAGTGTGCGGCGAGATCGTGATATTCCTTGGGGTAGATATGTAAAGTCCCCCTTGTTAGAGTCCGGAATCGTAGTACGGACATAGGCATGTTGTGTGAAGCCTACCCGGACGTGTGTTCCGGATCGGTGATGTTTTGCTATGCATATTTTAGCCGGAGAAGACTCCGAGCGTTGTGGTTGTTTTCGGGTTGCTATGCGGTAGAATGCATCAGGGAATCTTGGGGATTAACCCCGAGGTGCACCCGGAAATCTGGGCGGAAACGAAGTTCTGCCATCTCGGTGGCCTGGGTGCCAGCCAGGAACATAGTGGGGCTATGTATCATGATTGGATTGCAGCAGGGAGCCTTGGGGATGAAACCCGAGGTCACCCGGAAATCTTGGACGGAAATGTAGTTCTGTCATAACGGTGGCCTGGGAGCCAACCGGGTACTTAGCGGGGCTATGTACCGTGTTTGATCGTTAATTGGGACTGGGGAAAGCTTAGTCCGCGCCAAAGGGCCGAATGGCAGTGGCGGAGTGAGCAACGGACTAGTAGCCCTCTACCCGCTCCACCTGCTCGGTTAAAGCGACCTAAAGTTTACGTGGGACTTACCGAGATTTGGAGATCGAGTCTAGGTTGCGGCTGAGAAGACTAAATGCTCACAAAGATTGCCATCCTGGGGGTGGTGGTGGAGTCGAGGACCGGACGGGGTTCGGACTGGCTTCGCCGAGTAAGTGCCCTGAGAGCACGGGGTGTACGGCCGTGAGAGCGTGTACCTATGTTGAGATGCTTGTTTGGCTGTGTTGAGTGTTTTGCTAACAAGTGCAGGGAAGAAGCTTTGCCGCCCCGGTTTGGGGGCGGAATCGTTATAATTTGGTCAGCATTGCTGACCGTTGCCTTTGTTTACCGCCGTGCGGTGGGTTGTTGCTTGCAGGTGCTGCGGAGCTGAGAGGTAATTAGCGGGCTAAAGCCCAAGTTGCTGTGCTGGCCCTCGAAGGCCTTGTTTTGAGTGTTTTACCTCTTGTACTCATGTGTGGCTGGCCTGCGTGCCGAGGTTTGGAAGATACTTGTATTTAAGCAACTCTTGTAAAGCCTTAAGGCTATTTCTTCCGTTTTGTGTATTATACATTCCTATGGGTTTGAGTAGTGGGCATTCATGCTTGGCAGGGTTCTTTATTCTTTGCAACTCTAATAAATTGCTTCCGCTAGGTGTTGTGTAGGACGTTGTGATTGGTTGATTGGTTTCAACGTGTAACCAACCGGTCTGTCCGTAGTATATGGCGTCGGGCCCCGGTCGGACCTACTGCTATATGTTATGCGACGGATAGGGGTGTTACACTGATACTTAGCGAATTTTCAGAGAGAAACCAACTTCATTACTCGAGTGAATAATGGATTACTCGAGTACTACTTAAGGTTCTCGAGAAGACAGCTTCAAGCTTCTCGAGAAGAAGCACTTAAGGAAACTTCAGGAAAGAATTCATCATTACTCCAATGAAATGAGGATTACTCGAGTACTCAATGTGTTACTCGAGAAATGGATGTAATCTTCTCGAGTAAAAGACTTAGAGAAAATTCAGAGAGGAAATCTAACTACTCGAGTACTAGAGCTTGACTACTCGAGAAGTAAATGGACTTCTTGAGTACAGTTACTTCACTACTCGAGTAAGATAGACATTTCTCGAGTACTTGTCTTCTGTCACTCGAGACAAAATACTTAGCTACTCGAGTAATGAACTTAACTACTCGAGATAGGAATTTCTGGTAACTCGAGAATAAGAAAAGATCTACTCGAGTAATGGAACTGGCTTCTTGAAAACTATGTTCAATCTTCTCGAGAACTATTTCCCTTACTCGAAATCTAGACTTTAACTTACTCGAGTACTGTCAAAGAATCTACTCGAGTAAAATACTTGGAAAAATTTTGTTTCCTGAAAAGTTTTCTTTCTTCAATAAAATCAACAATATGTCTTTCTCCAACAAGTATAGTTCTTGAAAATGAAGTGTATCCCAATAGAGAGGCTACACATGAGTCAACACCATGAATCACACAATGAGGGATTACATTGTATGGTCCTGTGTTTGGTGACCCACTATAGATTGACATTGGTCTACACTTGGCAATTAAGTCTTGCAAACACATAACTCAAATATGACATCAAATACAACTTAATTCATCTTAGTTTAAGGGTGACTTCATACAAATCTAGGTTATTATGGATATAATGCTCAACACACATTTATCTTATTAAAACTAAAGATGAAGCATTTGAAACGTTCTGTCTTTTTAAAACTATGGTAGAAAAACAGCTAGACTTGAAGATTAAAAGGTTTAGAAGTGATAGAGGATGAGAATATATGTCCAGTGAGTTCAGATGTTTCCTTGCCTCTTAAGGAATCATAGCAGAAATCATTGCTCCTTACTCACCCCAATCGAATGTTATAGCCGAGAGAAAGAAAAGAACATTAATAGAGATGTTGAATTCTATGCTCCTCATTCAAGGCATGTCTACTGCTTATTGGGGAGAAGAAGTTTTAACTGTAAATCACATTCTGAACAAAGTTTCTCATGCTAAGTTAGAGGTTTCACCCCTACGAGTTTTGATTTAAGATACCCCCATCTATAACTAGACTTAAGACCTCGGGCTATATAGGCTATGTTAGGGTTTCTGACCCTAGAAGGTCTAAGCTTGGACCTAGGACCAACACTTGTGTATACTTAGGTTGTGCTGAGGATAGTGTTGTAGATAAATTCTTAGATATTTCTAATAACATCATTATAGAATCTAGGGATGCAGTGTTCTTTGAGGATAAATTCCTTAAAGACAAGAACATGTCATTTCCAAGTATGCAAACAACTATTATTGAGGAAGATCCTGAATCAGTACCGAGCACCTCCTATTCAGTTCCAGTAGATAATAGTAGCCTAGAGTTTAGAAGGACTTCGGTGAGAGAGAGAACTCCCAAAATCTTTGGTAGTTATTTTTTCATTTACCACGTCGAGGCTGATCCATCTATATATAAGGAAGCGATGAGATCAAGAGATTTACTACTCTGGAAAGAAATCATAGATGAAGAGATGAACTCTTTACTTCAGAACAATACTTAGACGTTAGTTGATAAGCCAAAATGGGCTAAAACTATAGGGTGTAAGTGGGTTCTGAAAAAGAAATTTAATCACGATGGTTACGTAGCTAAGTATAAAGCACGCCTGGTGGCTAAAGGTTTTACACAAGTTAGTGGGGTGTATTACTTTGATGTATATTTACCAGTGTGTCACTTAGCAACCATTAGGATCCTCCTTGCTATTGCATTTATTGAAAACTTTATTGTTCATCAAATGGATATTAAGACTGCGTTCTTGAACTGAGATCTGATCGAAGAGATATACATGAGCCAACTTGAAGGCTTCATAGTAGAAAGTCACGAAAATAAGGCCTGTAAGTTAATCAAATCGCTATATGGACTAAAACAAGCACCTAAATTATAGTATGAGAAGTTTGACTATAGTGCAAAGAACATGAGATTCATGTCAAGTATCTCTTATAAATGTCTTTACATATTTCATAGATCAAAAAAAGTCGTTATAATATGCTTGTATGTGGATGATATGTTGATTCTTAGTTCTGATCAATCTGAGTTGGATGGCGTTAAGTCAGGACTAATGAAAGAGTTTAACATTAAATACCTCGGTGTAGCTGAGACTATATTGGGCATGTAAGTGAGCTTTGGGAAAATGGTATTTCCCTAAGTAAAAGTCACTACATAAAATCCATGTTGAATACGTGGGGATATAGTGAACGTAAAGCATTAGAGACACCATACGATTATAACAACCAATTAAAGCCCAATGAAGGAGCTGCGGTTAGACAGTTAGAATATGCTAAACTGATTGGTAGTCTCATGTATGTTATGGTCTGCACTAGACCTGACATAGCCTTTACAGTTGGCATGTAAAGTAGATTCACTAGTAATCCTAGCCAAGACCATTGGGATGCCCTCGATAGGCTAATGTGATACCTAAAGTACACCTAAAAGTATGATTTATGTTACCATGGTCATCCTCCAATCCTGAAAGGATATTCTGATGCATTATGATGCTCAGAAATAAATGACAGCAAGTTCACTAGTGGATTTATATTCATAATAGGAGGAGCAGTTATAGCCTGGAAGTCCAAGATGCAATCATGTATTGCACTATCTTCTATGAAATCTGAACTCTGTGCTCTAACTTCAGGGGGAGAAGAAGCGGAGTACATAAGAGATTTGGTGATAGAAATTCCACTGTCAAGCCTGAAATTGAGTTCTGTTGCAGCTTACTCTGACAATCAGGCTACTAAAATGATTGCTACGAACACTTTGTTCAATAGTAAAAGAAGACAACTAAGGATGAAGTAAGTCTGGTTGACCTCCCTCACGAGTCAAGGAATTATTACCCTAATTGATGTGAGGTCGAAAGATAATGTTGCAGACGTCTTGACGAAAAGATTAAATAGAGCTCTCACAATCAAAACATCGCGGAGATGGGATTAAAGTTCATAGAAATATGAAACTTTCCTCTTATGTTTATGTTTTAATGGTAAGAGTCTATAGCTGTAATATTCAAGCATCTAATAACAGACTGAAAACCCCCAAATAATCTCTTGATGAAAACCCAAGATGGTTGGATGCTAGTCATTTCACATTTGATGGCTTAACATCATTATCATTATAAGTTGATTTGAGAATTATTCAATTGGGAATAAAAAGTCGTTGTACGAGTTAATCTAACATTAGTGATCATAACACATTATTCCACATTTGATAATATTGCAAATGATGGTGTGCCAAGTCATATGATAAGGTACATAGTGGTCACTAATGAGTAAGATAACAATGTGTGATTTGTTAAAATCATAACTTGACTGGTCCTACTGAGACTAGATAGAGATGCTGACAGTGTTATTTCACTGCTGCTACAAGTACTAATTCATTTAGGTAGAGCTAATTTATTTTGATATATCACTGCATATGTTTATGAATTCATAGAGTCTGACTCATGAAATTCCTTGCAGACACTACTGAAAATGAAGGAGAGAAAGTAGAATTTGACATGGATGCTGATGATCTACTCTCTGAGTAGAATTATTATATTTTTTGATTCATTGTTATTTAATTTTCAGACTTATTTATTCATGAGTAACACTATATGTTTGGATGTTCATGTTACTGTTTTTTGGTAAAATCCTACTTGTGTGTTAACTCTTACGAAAATGTGTAAAGTCGAAATTTTTTCCTTATAGTACTCTCTATTTTCTGCATTCCGAGACGTACATGTTATTTGTCGCAAATATAAAAGGAGATTGTTAATGCATATTTGGACAAATATCGGGTTCAGAGGTTTAACGGGTCGGTTCGGATACACAGATATCTGATACCCGTAGTTACTCCTAGGGTTTGCCTATTTATACCCACCTAGTGGCAACGGGTAGGAGATTTCACTTAGATCTCCATCTGGATGCTTCAAGCAAAACTTAACACAAACTTGAGCCTGCGACCGCAATAACCTAGCCCGCGGACGGCCTCCTGGCCAGCCAATGGCGTCTGTCCACACGGTTCTGGCACTCCCCCTTCCGACCAGCCGCGACCGCGCCTCGTGGTCGCGAGTCTGCTGCTGCAAGGTGTGGCCACCGCCGCGCCCCACCTCCCGGCCGGTGCGCCTGCGGCTAGATGCGACTCTCCCTTCTCCCCTTGCGGCCACCCGTTGTCGGGTGCTCACCACCCAAAAACAGCCAACGACGACCCCTCAATGCCATTCAATCATTCATTTTAGATCGTCGGCGTTCGTTTTGCGGGCAACCACCAACATAACCACCAACGTAATCACTATCACGAGTGGGTCCCAATAACAAAAATTATTTCGGTATGTGCGTAGTAAAATTATAAAAACAATGCGCACCTTAAACTATATTAAAAATGGTCTGAAGTTAATAATTTGCGTGGTTACCGTCTGCAGATAACCACACAACCACCGTAATCACCCATGGGGGCCTATAAATAAAACCTCAGACCCCCTCTCATTCTAACTTTTCTCCTCTCAGTCTTAGCCTACAGGTCAGAGTTCTTCTAAAATCCTCCTACGAGTCGCCTCCCTTCGAGCGCTTTGAAGATTCGCCAAAGTCCCTGACGCTCCTACGTACATGGCGTTCTTGCAGCCTTCCTCAGTAATCCTTCTACGCGTCACCCTCCATCACTAAGCGTTCGACAACAACCGCGAGCGTTTTACACCACCAGAGAAGACCAGTATTAAGTTTTGCGAGCGATGACATGTCACCCTCCAAGCTGTAACGAGGAGCGGTCTGTCGCCCTCGATTTCTCCAAAGCCTTGTAAACATAAGCAAATAGTGAAGTTTGACTGGCATCGTATCGGTCATGTGGTTTTTTACTCTATTCAAGGGTTTTCCACGTTAAAAATCTGTCTGTCCATCTCTCTACTTACTCAGCGATTGATTGCGCGCTTGACTGCTCCACGGGCTAAGACTGTCAAGTTTAGTCTGGTCTACCAGAGTCTCGAGCGACCCACAGCACCTCTAAATTCAGTTGAAGCAAATTCAAAGTAACATGTTATACTTGGGGTGCAAATAGTCACCACGGCCTTTTTTTTAAACTCAATTTGGTTACTCAACCCATCATGTGAAGCCAATTCAGTATGCCTGCACCCTGAGTTAATAAATCAAAGAATGTTCTTTCACCCAAGTAACTCACAAACGGGTAGAGCCCACTTGCATTTTGGTGCAACCTACAAGTTTGCATCGAGCACGGGTCTAATCTGTTCGCATGCGAGCACAACCCGTGTGCATGCGAGTGCAACCCACATGCATGGGGGCACAGCCCGCAAGAGAGCATCAAGCACGAAGGGCGGCCCTATTCAGCATCTGAGAGCAACATCTAAATTCCACGGCTATATCCACATGAGATTAAGGCTCCGTTTTGGGGGACTTATTTTCTCCGGTCAAGCAGTTACGACCACATGAACTGGACCTTAATTTAAGGCTCGGTTCATGAAAATAAGTCCCCCCAAACGGAGCCTAAGCATCCCTATTCAGCAGCTGTAAAAACTTCAACTAAGGCTTTGTTTGGGAGGACTTATTTTCACCGATCAAGCGGTTACGACCGCATGAACCAGACCTTAATTAAGTTCCGGTTCATGCGGAACCTAACTAATGAAGCCTTAAGTTGTGTTTGGCACGGCTTATCGTGGCTTATTGGCTCCGGTGAGGTTGGACAAAAATGTCATTGTTATGTCAAAATCTTATATCTCAAATTTTTCCTTTTTTGTAACATTTGTCATGCCAAACATACATTCAATGACAATGACATTTTTGTCCAACCTCATCGGAACAAATAAGTTGTGATAAGCTACGCCAAACGTTAGTAAAAGTGCCTCTTCCGCTTGCCGAGAATGGGGTGAAATGAAAACAAAATGCCTAGGAAATGTATGACTTTAACACAATCTCAAGTTATCCTTTATTCGTTGCTTTCAGAAACTGTTCTTATATTACATATTAGTCCACACTATTAATTAATTGCTTTCTGACTTTGTCCAGCCAAAACACAGCTACTAAACTTTCAAAAAAACACCAGCACTACATAGGAGGGTGGATTTTGATTTCTTTTGTCGAGACAATAAATTTCGATTATTTATACATCAAAAATGGTGGACGAATAGATGAGAAATAACTTCTGCAAGAAGAATATATTCAGATTTCTTTTTGATTAAAGCGTGACTTCTAGTACTACATGTTAGAATGTAATGGTGGATTGATGAATTAAATTTAACATGAGTTTATTTCAAATGAGTAATGACGGTTCCCCTAAACTCTATCTGAGTCCGATCGACATTTCAAAATCGTGACACCGAGTGGATCGCCTCGACCGAGCAAAGCCTCACCCCCTCCGATGAAAGCCCGGCGACAGGAACCTGCGTGCACGCTGCTCTGGGTGCGCAAACACGCGGGAGCGCACGCGTGCATGCCATGCAAGCTTATGCATGTGCGGCCTCGTAATCCCCTCCCCGCGCTCTTCTTCCCACATGTTTCAGGGTTTTATTTGTTAAATTTTGAGGTTACCAAATTTATTTCTAGTCAACTAGCAATAAAGAGAAAAAATGTTCAATTTGTAGCCGGCTCGACTCAATTTCGAGGCATTTCGAATCGAGTCCATTCAAAGCCAAGTTCGACTAAAAAATTTTGGTTTAAACTCGAGCTCAAATCACATGCACGAACTCGACTTGATAACAGTAATATTAGCCCTACACACAACTGCTAGTAATACTTTAGCTGTATAATGAAGGTGCACTGAGGTATGGGGCAAGTGTAATGCCTTTATATATCCATCCTCCTTTTTTTCAGTTTTTTTAATTCTGTGTATGCAATGCAAGCAATGTAGTTTTTCCTTTTTCTTGATAATTTTGAATTCCCAATTAAAAAATGATTTCTACCTAAAAATTTATATTTTAATATGACAATTTTTAATCGCAACTCGGATTTGGCTATCTGCACTTTAAAACTATTAAAAATTCTATACTTTTTTGAGTAAATTGTTGATACCTCTTTTATTTTATGATCATTGTCAATAAGGCTATGTTTGGGGGATTAATTTTCACCGGCCAAGCAATTGCGACAGTATGAACCGAATCTTAATTAAGGTCTGATTCATGCGATCGCAATCGCTTGGCCCGTGAAAAGTAGTCCCCCCAAACGGAGCCTAAGTCAATAACCCTCTAAACTTTAGAAAAAGCTGGAAAAGAAGACTCTTAACTTTAACTTTTGAAACTTATGAGAGGTTATGGAAAAGAAGACTCTAAACTTAATATCGTTAATTATATGTAAGTAGGTTTTTTTGAATGAAATAAAATATTGCACTCTCTCATCTAAGCCTTAGAGAATTAATCAAGAAGGATAAACTTTTGTAGACATATAAAGTGCGTTCTGCAAAGGATTTGAGTGCATGCACGTATGATTGATATAAAAAAACAAAATTATTGCAGAAATATGAAAATATTGAAGAATGAAACCGAAATCAAACATTCATAGATGACACAGATTTACGTGATCTACCCCAAAATGAGTTACGTCCACGGGCAGCAACGATCGGATAATCACTATCAAGAACATAGGAGATTACAGAGAGGGAAGTTTTCAGAATTTAGATTTCTCAATACTCAAAGCTAAGAACAACCATGAGTTATATATAACAATTCATATAATTACAATTTTGGGAAACAAGATTGACATGCGGACAGAGGCACACAGCCTTGTGTCCCAATCATTGCGTCCTTTTATCAATAGACGTATTGCAAATCGTCATGAGACCATCAGAATGGCACACGGTTTGTGCACATGCCCGTGTGCCTCAACCTGTGCCCTGAAAAGTCGCGTCTCCGCCCATGTGTCAGAAAAATTTCTGCCAGAGCCGCAACCCGCAGTCCCAAATCTTGTAGGTCGTATTTTGCATTGATCATAGCCTTTGGGATAGGATTCTAAGGCATACTATTAATGATAACCAGTATTATTATTAAAATTGAGTAAATTAGAAGAGTCTACGAGGGTTATTTATGAATTTGAAAACCACATTGGCTCTACATCTGATTTCTTTTTAGGACATTACATGTAAGCTTTGAATGTGGGTTTGGGTTCTTTATCCTCATCACGATAAATTTGAAAAAAAAAATGTAAATACTATAAATTTCAATTATGTTATTAATTGATTACATGTGTATCATTTATTGTCTTTTTTTTTGAAAAAATTGCTAAATATTAACATAATTTGACTGTATAAACTGATATAAAATATATAATTTTTTTTGGCAAAGTTGCTAAACAAAATCATAACCCACTTAGACTCTTTTAGGCTCTGTTTGGGGGAACTTATTTTCACCGGTCAAGTGGTTACGATCGCATGAACCGAACCTTCTTAACCAAGTGAAAATAAGTCCCCCAAAAAGAGCTTTAATCTACTTAATTTTTAAGGGTCAAGTAACTAAAGATGTCAAAATCGTGTTAAATCAAATTATTGATACTCCCTCCTATTTTTTAGAAATAGGCACATAAATCAAATAAATTTTAAGAAATAAAGATAAAAGGAGTTATCCACCTATTTCTAGAGGTGGGCAAAAAGACCGGGCCCGGCCCGGCAAAAGCCCGGTTAGGCTCGGCCTGGGCCAAGGCCGGGCTTGGGACCCTTATCGGGCCCCAGTTTTGTCGATTGCCCGGCCTGGTGTTCTGCCCGGGCACCGGGCTAGCCTGAGCCCGGCACCGGGATAAGCCAGAACGCCAGGCGTGATTTTATCCCGCCTAATCCCGCCTATGATTAGGCGGGATAAAATCCCGCCTAATCAGGCGGAATTTAATCCCGCCAATTTTGAATTCAGGTCGGGCCGGGCCGGCCTATCAGGCCCATCCTTTGGGAGGGAGACCGACCCGACACATCTCAAATTGAGCCCGGGCCGAGCCCGGTCGGGAAAAGCCCGGGCCTGATCGGGTCGGGCCAAGCCCGGCCCGATCAGACTTTTTGAACACGACTACCTATTTCTAAAGATTAGAGGAATTATTGACAATGGCAAAAAAGTATAAAGATTTATCAACAATTTACTCTATTTTTTTCCTCCCTGGCTTTCTTTAATCGCAACCCAGAGAGTTTGTCATTCTCTTTCCTTCTGAATCCAGAGCGGAGCCCTAACTTCTCTCGTTCCCGATGCCAATGTCTAGGTCGTAATAATTCCTTTCGTCGCCGCCAGAAGCCCCCATCATTCCCTTCATCGATGCTAAAAGGATTTTTGTTCCCGTCATTGACACCAAATATGAGCTCCTTCACGTCATCGACACTTTGAACTTGTGATAGTTCCTGTATCGTTCTGCTTATCTGCAATCGAGTGGCGGGCTATCGATATATGCCTCAGACATCCATCATGTCTAATTTACTGTTACACCACCTCATTTTTCCTCGAGAAAATGAGATAAGATCTAGAAATGGTTGGAATTGAGGAGTGGTAGAATGATGGTTTGTTTATGGTTTATGTTTTTGTATGCCCTTTGAGCACTATAGTTTGAGATCCATTGTCAAAGATGGATTTGTGGTGATGCTCACCGGGCGGCGGGCACGGGTGCCTTGTAAAGGTTTTTTGGTCAGGATTCTGGACCATGGGCATGGTCAAGATTTAAATACCCAATTGGCGGTGGGCCCCCCTGAAAACACTCTTCTGGAAAAAATTTGGCTGCTCTTCCCGTTCCGCGCGCCTCGCCAGTGCTTTCCCCGTGCCCTAGCTTTTCCCCCGCAGCTCCGCCTCTTCCGCCACCGAAAATTGCCTCTTCCGCTGCCGTGCCTCTTCCGTCGCCGTGCTATCCCCGTATTTCTTAGGTATGGAATCGTGTCTTCTAGCTTCTCATTATTTTTCTGGGAAACCTTGATTGCAATCGTTTTTTATATATTTTTGCAGTTGTTTTCTTTTCTTAGCTCTTTTCATGGCCATTGTTTTCAGGCGTTATATTTACTCGGAAATGAAAGTTGATGGAGCAATAAATATACAAGACTCCTCCAACAATGATCATGTGGTAATGTCCACTGTTAGTTGTTTTTTTATCTTGTGCTGCAAGTTTAATTTTTTCTGAATATCTCTATTCCCAACAGGAGAAGACAACTTTCCTTTTATGTTTTTAACTGCATTTGTAATAAAAAATACAACTGCAATTCAATGCAACTGTTTTTTGACCTTTATTTGCACTTTCTTTTCAGTCTTCTAATAAACTAACTCTTTATTTTGTTTTATTAGGTCGACAGACAGCCGGTTGTTTTCCCAACTGTGCATTCAGAAGACGATACGTATCATATGTATTGTGAGTATGCCCACAACATGGGATTCAGTGTTCGGAAAGAACATTTGAGCTACTAGACACGCACAAGGATTACTAAATGTTGAGAGTTTACCTGCGCTAAAGCTGGATTGAGGAAGGTGAGACCCTCCCAAAAATGTATCGCAAATTAGAAACATGCACGGGTTGTCCAACCCGTATTTTTTTACCAATGATACAGATGGTAGGAATTGGACAGCAACAAAGTTCATTGAGAAACACAATCACCCGTTAACGATGGAGAACGAGCAACACCTTTTGAGATCTCATCGCAGCATTTATAAAATGCAGGATAACCTTATTAAGAACCTGACAGATGTCGGAGTTAGGACAGTTCATGTGTACAACTTTCTATCTAACCAAGTCGGTGGGATTGCGAATGTTTGTTTCACTAAATCCGATGTCTACAACTTTGTGCACCGAGAAAAGAGGGCACTAATATAAAGTGGTGACGTTCTTAGTTTGTTGAAGATACTATAGGAGGAATAGTTAGAGGACAACATGGTCTCATATGATATTCAAACCAATGAGATGAATAAGTTGACCAGCTTCTTTTGGATGGACGGACACAACAAGATTGATTATGACTGCTACGGAGACGTAATTATTTTTGACACAACATTCAGATTGAATAAGTATAACTTGGCTTGTGCGCCATTCATCATTGTCAACAACCACTGACATAATGTATTTGTCGGTGGGGCTTTTATTTCTAAGGAGACTATCGATACATTTTTTTTAGCTCTTCAACAAATTTCTAAAATTTGTTGGGGATAAACAACCAACAACTATATTCACAGACCAAGATCAAGCCATGGCCGTCGTTATTGAAGGAGTTTTTACAAGGACTCGTCACCGGTTATGTCAATGACATATCTCCAAGAATGCGCCTACAAAAGTCTCATGCTACAATATTAAGAAAAGTGTTCGCGGGATCTTTTATAAATGCTTGAGTAAGTGCGACAATGAGTTTGAGTTTGACAATTATTGGAATGAGATGATTAGTACAGGAAACTTGAAAGAAAATAGATGGTTGGAAGACTTACATAAAGTAAGGAAGAAGTGATTTACAGCCTTCAACAAGGATGTTTTAGACCTTGGTATATTGTCAACACAACGAAATGAATCTGCAAATAATGGATTGCATGGTTATTTAAAAGCTACTAGTACACTGGTGGAGTGTTTTATGGGATTGGAGAAATTAGTGGAGTCTTGACGAAGATTTTAGAGACAAACAAGGAAAGGTAAGTTTAAATTATAGAACTTGTGAGATCCTTAAACATGTCTCTAAGTTTTACACCCGTAAAATATTTGGTATTTTTGAAAAAGTGTTCCTGGAGGGAGTTGTTGGTGTATGCATTGTGGATGAAATAAGACATGATGAAAATCAGTTCGTATATATTACAAAGTATTGTGATGGTAGTGAAGATAACAAACGATGGTTTGTTAGCTACAATTCGGAGACCAATGTCGCTGATTGTTCATGTAGAGGTTTTGAGACTAGAGGCATATTATGCAAACATATTCTGAGGATTTATAATATGAAAAATGAAAGGGGAATTCCTAGCAAATATCTGCTTAGACGGTTCTATCATAATGCTAAAAGGGGCATATACCTACCAAATACCTCAAACATTGTCGATTGTGACTCCAATTTGATATTTAGAAATCATTTAATGCGTTTCTCTTATGACCTAGCACACCGAGTAGAGAACTGCAAGGCAGCAAAGACACATGTTTTGGAAGGCTTGCATGTTTTAGCAAAGCAAGCCGATGATATAGTTGAGGCAGATGAAATGCGAAAGAGAGGTTTTAGTGATGAGAACGATAAGAATATTTCATCGGTTAAAGACCCTGCAAAGAAGAAACCCAAAGGAATTTCAAATGTAAGGCTAAAAGGATAGTGGGAGTTAGGAGCTAAAAAACAAAGTAAGGTCCTCCATCTTTTAATTGTACTCTTGATTTATATCATTTTTACTCACTTGTTTTTTTTTCTACAGGGAGGAAAACCACAGTCAAGAAGAAGATAATTGTAGAAGAAACTGTGCAGGAGTTCAACTTTTTCGACATTTCAGCTGAAGAGCAGGGTACGACAAAAACAAATACCCCAACTCCATTGCCAACCGATGCACCAAGCGAATTTAATGATGACTTTTACGTAAATTTAGCTTTTGATTTCCCTGGAATTCCTGATGTCTTTAAGCCGTAATATATGTGTGTGTCGTAATTTAGCTTTGGAAAACAATGGAAACTGCATTTTGTTATTTGAAAGAGTCACTTTTACTAAACATAATGGTTGTGGTAGGTATTTATTTCAAAACCGCACCTTGCTCATAATATAAGCACAACACCTTGCTTTTAACACACACATGCATTGAAGTTGCAAATGTTGATGGAGACTCAAAAATCAAAAAAATTATCCTTTTGAGGTCGGCTCGGTCGAGCCACTAGAAGTATAAAGCCTCATAACATAAGAAAAAATCTGAAATATATTGAATGAATTGCATGGTGAGGTTCTGCACTCCAGCAACTATGCAAGCATAAATATATGTATTGTCATAACATAAGAAAAAATTCTGAAATATATTGAATGTATTGCGGTGGTTTTAAAGCATAACCATGCTTAACCATAACAAGCCCCAAAATTCTGCGGTTATGAAAAGAAATTATGTATTGTCTTTTATGATTAAGTCAGAGCTATTGTTGGAGCAAGCATTGTATTTTACGATGTCCGGATAGCTATTAAGTTTAGATATCCTCTCTAAAATAGCGCTAGAGAATTTTTTACAAATATCGGCCACGATCTCGGCGCGAAATCGTGGTATGTCGTCTTGCCACTTCTGATGATCTCCCCATGATATACTTATTGTGGAGGAAGAAACTGCTTTCATGTACTTTATAAGAAAGACTCCACAATCCCATGTGTTGTCCTGCTTTGGCAAGCTAATGTCATCCTCTAGCGTCCACTTAGCAAATCCTTCCGGAAATGTAGTCGAAACATCATCAACTAGGGCCTTCAGCTGCAGTACATGTGACAATATAAAATTAATTAACCACAACAAATATAATGTTCGATGTTCAACATAAAGTCAAATCTTTGCACATACGTTATCACGCACCCCAGCCCAATGAAGGTTGTTTGGCATCGAATCGTAGTACTCCCAACGGTTCTCCTTTATCCAGCACACCAACAATGCCTAGTGGCTGCCGAGGTGGCAAGGCATAAGAATTATGTCGGCAGAATTAACCGTCTCGGGGGTGATGTGACTAATAAGCCTGCTATCGTTTTTAGCTTTATATCTTCTATAGTACTGCACAATAAAATACAATATTGTGATTGAAATTATTTCACCAAAAAATGTTAATGCTCAAGTAACATACCTCGTGATTGGAAGACACAGAAAAAATTTCTAACACTTTTGGGGGGTTTTTTCTTGGCTCCAAGGATAACAGAGTACGCGTTCAAATGATTGTCCTGAATCCATCCTTAACCCAAAAGAATATCTAATTCCTCTCGGCACATTGTAATGTTTCCACTTTGAAAAATTAACATATCTCTGCTAAGAATAAAATTAGCATTTAATTAGCACTATTTGTTTAATGAGAAATATGAAACTCTTATATAAAAAGGCTAAAGAAAAGGAAAGTCAAAAACATAAGCATCGATTAATGATAATATTGTTCTGATTGTAAATAAAATAAAAGAAAATACCTGTCTGTAAATGTGCTCAGGACAAACTCAACACTTTTTCTAGCACTATCTGCAAGAAGTAATCTCCTGGGATAGTCGGGTCGTGTACCAGAAATGCTAACTGTCTGTGTACGTTTAATACCCTTTGTGACCCACCTTGGGCTACTTCTAATTACCTTCGGAGAAGAGTGTTTTGTTTTTAGAACAGTAGTGTGCTTTGGAGTAGAAGTGGTCTTTGACGGTTGTGTGCTTGTAACAAGAGTGCGCTCCGGTGAAAGAGGGGGTGAAGGTGCTGAACTAGAAGGCTTACAATGTGCTTCTAAGGCCTTAAACCGTTCTTCGCAGAAGGTCCTCAATCCATCAACCTCTAATTTGATATAAGCCTTGAGTCAATCTTCAAGCCATCTCCAACCCTCATCAGGCTTAACAACTTTTCTCAGCAGGCTTTTCTCCTGCTTCACCCTACTCCTCTTCTCCTTCATCCTTCTCTCATAACCTAACTTCTCATCCAAGGCGGCAAAGTCTACCCTTTTTCTTTTGTGTTTCTTCGGCAGAGGATTCTCAAAATCAGAATAATCTTCCTCCTCAGCCAGTAGGGTCTTCTCCTCATTTAACACATCCATAAACTTATAGTAGACCTACAAAGAACAATTGACGATTAAAAGAAAAAATAGCACATGCACATGCGCATAATTATATTATGTTTTTGAGGACATACATAATTCTTGAGAAAGAAGTTCTCCTGCATTTTAGTGCAGAATTTGGCACTGTACCGAAGAAGGGGGGACCAACGACTTATTCTAGGGTGTGATAATTCGTGCACTAGAGGATGTACTCTTGTATGTTCATACATCCACACCTTCAAATATAAAATATTATTAGAGCAATAAATATTAAACATAATACAATAAATACAATGTTGGTTAGAATATCAACTACCAACAATAATATAGCGCAACCCTCCAGAGAACCAATGTTGCTAGCTACACTTCGGATAGCACTGACACAACTTAATTGATCAAACTGTACATGAAGAAACTCATGGATGGCAAGCGGTCAGTTATATTTCACAAACTCACGAACACATGTAAATTATCTTGGTAATACAGGTTGGAACCTTCAAGCTATTCAACGGGAAAAAAATATAGCTAATAAATATTTTATCAACAAACTTATTCTTTTATCCTCGACTCCCTCGACTGTGGGAGACCTATCCTCAGCTGCAGCTCCATGAAGTTCTTCAGTTAAGCTCTTGTGGGTTATGTCCAGGAGGGGTGTTCTTGAAAAAGTAAAGCGACGACTCGCATTTGGGAGACTTAATATAAGGGCCACTTTGTTGACCGTCATCTTCACAAGGTAATGCCCGAGCTGGAAGGCTTCCCTATCCCTATTGTATAACCTCAGAAGAATGTACAACATCGGTATGTTTTGGGGGTAGGTTGGCATTCGAAATCGGGGAAGGAGACGGGCATCCCTAAGTGATACAATAGATTTCTCGGACAACCTACTCAAGAGAGGTGTCACATTTGCTATGAAGGTGTTAGGAGCGCATATACAGCTTAAGTACTTGCTCCCGGACATGCTTCACAACTGCAAAATCGTATAAAAATGCGACTGCAAGCTAAGTTTTTTAGAAAATAACTACAAAAACATATAAAAAATGACTGCAATCAAGGTTTCCCAGAAAAATGATGAGAAACTAGAAAAACATGAGTTCATATCTACGAAACACAAGATTTAATATATAAACACTCTAAATATACCTACTAGTTTGGACTAGAATGCTTCACTAAATTCAACTGCATCTATATACTAAAAAGCGACTGAAATCTTTACTTAAAAATAGTATCGCAAAATCGTATTAAAAAGCGACTGCTATCTAAGTTTTTTAGAAAACAACTGCAAAAACATATTAAAAAATGACTGCAATCGAGGTTTCCCAGAAAAATGATGAGAAGCTAGAAAGACATGATTCCATATCTAAGAAATACGGGGAAAGCACGGCGATGGAAGAGGCACGGCGGCAGAAGATGCGATTTTCGGTGGCGGAAGAGGCGGAGCTCCTGGGGAAAAGCTAGGGCATGGGGAAAGCACCAACGAGGCGCGCGGAACGGGAAGAGCAGTCGAAAATTTTCCAGAGGAGTGTTTTCAAGGGGGGCCCACCGCCAATTGGGTATTTAAATCTGGACCATGCCCATGGTCCGGAATCCTGACCAAAAAATGTTCCCTTGTAAAGAGCACTAAATCTACACTTGATGACTGCATTTACAACAGGTCTTATCAGTTACACATGAAATAATAAATCACATTAAGTAGTCTTTATAATATAAGTTATATGTTTGTAATAACCCGAAAAAGGTTTTAATATTTCTAATGTTTTTTGTTACTTTATGTAGCCTATTTAAAGGCATTTCCCCATGCATGAAATATATGAAAAAACTAAAACTAGTAATATTTTCTATCCAATTGCTTTCTCTTTTATCACCTTTGCGGTTGAGAGGAAATCATGGTTGATTCAACTCCTCCAGTGGTGGCTTCATCATCTACCACTTCCAATACTTTATTCTCACATTTTTCCATTCCCACCTTCATCGGCGAGCTTTATGAATTCTGGAGTGACGGGATGATGACACTTCTCCTGTCCCAGGATTTATGGGATGTAGTTCAAACATAAGTCGTCGCATCGAAGAATATAGTGGAAGGATGAGCTCACAAATTCTCCAAAGAATAAAAGATAAAAGACTCCCGTGCTTTGCATCTTATACGAAATGTTGTCACCAGAAATATGTATCCACGGATCATGGGCTCCCAATCCGCCAAAGAAGCATGGGATCAACTTGCAAATGAATACAAAGGTTTGAAGAAGGTAATAAAAATCAAACTACAAACTTTTCGACGTGCCTTTGATTCATTGAGTATGAAAGATGGAGAGCTCATCCAAGACTATTTTGCCAAAGTCGTTGGTGTTGTTAATCAAATACAGAATCTTGGAGGAATTCTTGATGAAAAACAAATAGTTGAAAAGTCCTGAGGTCCCTTCCTAGGACTTATAACCATATAGTCTCAGCTATTCTTGAGGCATAAGATCTTGATACACTAACAACAACAGAACTCATGGGTTCTCTACAATCCCATGAGGATCTGCTTATTCGAGATTCTCTCCATCTTGAACAAGCATTTCAAAGTAAAATGAATTTCAGAAAATATCATAATGATGAATGCAAGAGGAATGATGGGGGAAAACAAACAAAATAAGTTTTCAAAAATATAGGAAGGGGAAGTTCAAAGCACTAGAGGAAAATTCCGAGCCTGGACAACATCCAAGTTGCCTGATTTTTAATAATACAAATCACGAGACAATGGACTGTCACTTTAGGTGTAAAAAGTGTAAGATTCATAATCATTCAGAAACTAACTATTGGTATAAAAATAAGGAAGAAGCTAAGGTCACTGAAACAGAAGGCAACCAATACCTGTTTACCTGTAATACCAGTACAGCCACAAGTGGCACTTCACTTTGGTTTGTTGTCTCAGGGTATTCAAGCCACGTGGTGAATATCAAAAGTTTTTTCACTCATCTAAATTACTTTTCAAATCTGAAGTCATTTTAGTTGATGGAAAAATAGGAAAAATTGAAGGTCGGGGCACAATTTAAGTTATCACTCCCACTAGAGATCACAAACTGATTTCAAATGTTCAATTTATTCCCTCATTAACACAAGATTTGTTGAGTGTTGGTAAATTTCTCACAAAAGAGTATAGAGTGGTTTTTTGTTCATAGGATTTGTCATATTGTTGAAGCAAGATCACAACAAATTGTAGCATCAGCAAAGATGAATTCAAATAGCATTTTGCACTGGATCACCTGATGTCCTTTGGCATCATCGACTAGGACACATGGGGTATCTTATATTGAAACATTACAACAACAACTAGTGGAAGGTATACCTCAACTCAAGTTTCAAAAGACTACTTGTGATGCATGTGCAAGAGGAAAATCGCATCGACTACCTTTCCCTCAAGCTACATTCAGAAATGCAGCTTCTCCACTTGATCTAATTCACACGGATCTTTGGGGACCATCCAGTGCACCTTCTTTGGCCAGCAAGCAATACTTTATGCTCCTAGTTGATGATTTCATACACCATATGTGGATTCATCACTTAGAACATAAATATAATGCCCTAGAATTTTTCAAAGCATTCAAGCAGCAAATAGAAACTCAATTTGAGAAGAAAATTAAAACATTAAGGAGTGATAGGAGAGGAGAGTTTGTTTCTAATGATTTCTCCAGTTATTATCAAGAGCATGATATCCATAGAGAGATAAATTCACCGAGCACTCCCCAAAAAATGGCGTTGTCGAGAGAAGAAAACGAATAATCGTGAAGATGGCAAGAGCAATGCTACTCAACAAACAATGCCCTGAATTTCTTTGGGCAGAAGCTACAATAACAATAGTGTGCATCCTCAATCTTGCTCCCACAAAGGCTCTTCAAGTATCAACATCTTATCAACCCTTGTTCAATCAGGTACCTAATATTGCTCATCTCCGAGTATTTAGGTTCATTGCCTATGCTCACAAGATCAGGGAGAAGAAGGATAAGCTTGATGAAACAAGTCACAAATGTGTCCTAGTGGGATACTACGATCAAAGCAAAGCTTACCGATTGCTGGAACCATTAAGTAAGAAGCTTATTTGAAAGTCTTTGATTACAAGGGTAGCTAATCACCAGGAGGGGGGTGAATAGGTTATTGCAGTCTTTTGTTGAGTCTTTAAGATCTTCTTTGACTTATGTCCTACTGTGTATACTTATTTCAGCTTTCAAGAAAACAATATTCAGCACAGCAAAACACAATACACAGCACACTAGATTTTATAGTGGTTCCCCAGTGTATGAGTCACTATTAAAAAAATGAGTATTAGCTACACGTTTTTTTGCCAGGGTCAAAATTCGTGGCTAATAGTTAAGTATTATCAACGGATCATATTTCGTGGCTAATAATTAATTATTAGCCACTGATAACAAATTCGTGGCAAAAAACTAAACCATTAGCCACGGCCTTGACAAAATCGTGGCTAAACAAATGACATTATATAGTTTATAAAAATTATATATATATATATATATATTAAATAAATTTTTATTATATATATAAATATTATAGGAATCGATAATTAGGGCACGGAGCATCTGCGATTCATTCTGAAACTGAAATCGGGAGCCATCTCTTTCGTGATTCGCGGCGAGCTCCAGTCGAGAATCCTTCCTCCCATCTATTCTCCGGCGAACCCCAGTGAAGAATCCTTCCTCCCATCTGTTCTCCGGCGAACCCCTTCCCCATTTGCGGTATGTTGTTCTTCCTCTATTGCCGATCCGCGGCAGATATGCCTCTTCTTCCATCTTTGCTTCGGTTTTGCCCTAGAAAATAATTTTTTGTCCATCTACTTATTTTTTTATTTTTAAAGGAGTTTTGTTATGGATTTGCCCTAGAACCCCCTTAGCCCTTCACCCACCTTCTTCCTTCCCTCGCCTTTCAGTTCCTATTCCTGCAAGAAAAAAATGTGCATCAATGTTAGCTTGTTTATTGCATTAATTTTCCGATTTTGAGCATCCATGATTTTGATTATGTATGTTTTTGTGTGTTTTTTGTATATGTGTGTGTGTGTGGTTTTTGTTTGTGCATATGTGTGTGTGTGTATGTGTTTTTGATTGTGTATGTGTTTTTTTTGTGTGTGTGTGTTTTTAATGTGTATGTGTGTTATTGATTTTGTGTGTGTGTGTGTTTGATTGTTTATATGTGTATGTGTGTGTGTTTTTTGTTTGTGTATGTGTACGTGTATGTGTGTGTTTTTTGATTGTGTATCTGTGTATGTGTGTGTGTGTTTTTGATTTTGTATGTGTGTATGTTTATGTTTTTTTTGTTTGTGTATGTGTATGTTTGTGTGTGTTTTTTTGATTGTGTATTTATGTATGTGTGGGTTTTATTTTGTATGTGTGTATGTGTGTGTTTTTTTTAATTGAGTGTTTTTTGATTGTGTATGTGTATATGTGTGTGTATTTGTGTATGTGTGTGTGTGTGTGTGTGTGTGTGTGTTTTATTGTGTATGCGTGTATATGTGATTTTTTTTGTTTGTGTATGTGTGTGTGTGTGTTTTGATTGTGTATGTGTGTGTTTTTTGATTGTGTATGTGTGTTTTATATATATATATATGTGTGTGTGTGTGTGTGTGTGTGTATATATATATGTGTGTGTGTGTGTGTATGTGTTTGTATATGGGTACATCCACTGTCCCTCTCCGCTTTTCTAACAGTATGTTAGACAAGGCTCTTCTCCAAAAACTATGACTCCTCAGAGATTACAGCACGATCCCACTGGACTAGTCAGTCTCCACTGAGACTTACAATACTGGCTCACAACCCTCCACACAGTAATCACCTAACAACCTCACACAGGCACAAATGCCCTTTACACAGGCTGGGAGAAACAACCTCGCACAGATTCACACAGGAATCCAATCACACAGCCTTTATAATTTAGGCTTTACAATTAGATCTCACACAGAGCCTAATCAATCAAGGCCTCACCACAGATCTTTCACAGATCCATTGATTTTGAAAGTGTTTGTTGATTTGACTCAAGAGAAATTATTCTCTGAGTCAATTTCTTCCTGGGCTAAGAAATTCTCAGCCCTATCTGCTTCCCAGCAATAAGGATGATAATCTTTGAATATCTACTGCTTGTGCTGGAAGTTCCTCAGAACCTTGATCCTATTCTTGCTGATGAAGGGATAATATTCAGAATAAATATCTTCAATCAGCTAACCTTTATTGGCAGGAAAATGAATTGCACCTCCTCTCCTTCTGTCCATAAAAAACTCTATGCAGATATCTTCTTCTTCTTCTTCAATGATCCAGAGATAGATCTTCAGATTTGGCTCAGCTTGGATCATGAATAAACTTTAGCTAGGGTTTGCCTAGAATGATTTGTCTTCCTCAGAGAAATCCTCTGTTCTTACAATAACAGATGTTGATTGCACAAGCAAACTCAGAAACCCTTCAGATTTTTCAATTGAAGTTCTTGATTTTGTAACAATGGCAGATGAAGACGACGAACTCCCGCTTCTCATTGTTTAGAATGTTAATCAGAATCCCTGCTTTGACCTTAATCTCAGTTGTTATTTATAAACCTCGTCGATTTGTGGGATGTTTGACACGTGTCCTAGTTTTAACGGTGGTTAAAACCTCATCTTAATCAAATTGAGATCCACTGTAGACTGACAGCGACGTTAATGTCGATTTGCAGCATTTAAATAACAAATCAAAAAATTGTTGACTTGTTGACTTTGCTGACGTCAGCATCATTCTGGACTTAGCCAAAATCAAGCAATACTTCAGAAATCCTCAGTTCGACGAACTCAAAACTCAGTTCGACGAACCCTAAGCTCAGCTCAACGAAATCAAGCAATACTTCAGAAAACTTCAGTTCGATGAAATCAAAGCTTAGTTCGACGAATCTAGGGCTCAGCTCGACGAAATCAAGCATCATCTCAAAAAACTTCAGTTCGACGAACTCAAAACTTAGTTCGATGAATCTAGAACTCAGCTTTCTGCCTGATGGTGTTGAGTGTATAAGCTTCACTTAACGCTTTTATACTTAGCCTGATTTTCTACAATCTTGCCTTCTTGCTGAAGTTTGACATTGACAGACTCAGCATGACGTTGAGTGATGAAGCTTCACTCAACGCTTCTAGACTTGGTCGATTTTCTAGCTTCCACTGCTTAGGCTTTGACATGATATCCTTGTCTCAATGATTCTGGTCATATGGCGTTGAGAGCGTTGAGTTAGCTTGCCTTACTCAATGCTTCTGGACTTAGGCATTTTTCTGACTTTCTAGCCTATCACCTTGAGTCCACCTGTCATTGTATCTTGAACTATATGTCCAATCAATATGACAAAGACCAACTTGTATGCATAAACTTAAACATACATCAAATACAACTATGTGTATACCATTGACCTATTTGACTTCTTACAAATCTAGGACATTGGGATCAATGGACCCAACAATCTCCCCCTATTTGAAGAAGTCAAAACACTACTTGAGAATTCTTTGTCAATGATATACACTAACATAAGCAGCACAAATATTATTAAAGCAACAAGAGTTACCACTTATCAAATTATCAAAGCAACAAGAGTTACCACTTATCAATAAGTTTACCATATTTTCCCTTATGCTCCCCCTGCTTTACTGTATTTTCCCTTGTGCTCCCCCTACATTGCTGCATCCTGCAGCTACAAACTGCTTCTTTGTTGCTGCTACGTACTCCCCCTTGCTACTTTGTTCTTATATTACTTCTCCCCCTTTTTGACTTCTTTGAAATAGCACTTGAAAGTCTGTGAAATAGCTTAGGAGCAATATGTTATCTACTCCCCCTATTTGAGAGAAGAGAAGCACCTAGAGCATAACTTGCTCCCCCTCAATAAGAACAACTGAAGCTATACCAAATTCAACATACCCAATTCAAATTTAAAGGTGTTGAACTTTGCTTCATCTAGTAGCTTGGTGAAAATATCAGCCACTTGCTCGTCTATTGGGACAAACTCAAGATTAATGTCCTCACATTCCACATGCTCTCTTATAAAATGATATCTAATCTCTATGTGCTTAGTCCTGCTATGTGATACAGGATTCCTAGCTATTGATATTGCACTTGTAGAGTCACAAAACAAAGAGCTTTTACTTATCTGGAGGTTATAATCTTGGAGTTGATGTTGAATCCACAGCAACTGTGCACAGCGGCTTCCTGTAGCTATGTATTCTGATTATACAGTAGAATAGATACACTAGTTTGCTTCTTGCTACTCCAGGACACTAGCCTTCTACCCAGAAACTGACAAGAACCTGATGTACTTTTCCTGTCCTCTATATAGCTTGCAAAGTCTACATCTGAATAGCCAATTAGCTCAAAACCCCTATTCCTAGGGTACCATAGGCCAAGATTTGGTGTGTCCTTTAGATATCTCAAAATTCTCTTAACAGCTAAGAAATGAGTCTCTTTAGGGCATGCCTGATATCTAGTACAGACACATGTAGCATATATGATGTCTGGCCTACTAATAGTGAGGTATAAAAGAGAACCAATTATCCCTCTATACAAAGTTTGATCAACAGGTTTTCCTGCCTCATCTTTGTCTAAAGACATATTTGATCCCATGGGAGTTTTCGCGGAGGAAGCATTCTCCATCCCAAATTTCTTAAGTAACTTCCTGGTAAACTTAGATTGTGATATGGATAATCCATTGACAGTCTGTCTTACTTGAAGACCCAAGAAGAACTTAAGTTCACCCATGCTACTGTTTGGTAAACTTCTCTTGCATAAGTTTGATAAACTTCCTGCAAAGGTTATCATCAGTAGACCCAAAGATAATGTCATCAACATATATCTGGACTAGGATGATCTTGCCCTTAGATTCCCTAAGGAATAGTCTTGTCTATCTTCCCCCTTGAGAATTTATTTTCATTGAGAAAGTTATACAATGTTTCATACCAAGCTCTAGGGGCTTGCTTTAGCCTATATAGAGCTTTCCTTAATCTATAAACAAAATCAGGATGGTAAGGAACAACAAAACCTGGAGGTTGTTCCACATAGACTTCTTCTTTCAAATATCCATTCAGAAATATTGATTTCACACTCATCTGAAAAAATCTGAACCCTTGGAATGCAGCATATGAAAGGAATAATCTGATAGCTTCTAGTCTTGTTACAGTGGCAAATGTTTGATCAAAGTCAACACCTTCATCTTGTATGTACCCTTGAGCCACCAGTCTAGCTTTATTCCTAACTATAATGTCATTTTCATCAAACTTATTCATATAGATCCACTTAGTTCCAATGACATTATATCCTTGAGGTATGGGAACCAACTTCCAGACCTTACATCTTTTAAACTGGTTCAATTCCTCTTGCATAGCTCCAATCCAAAACTGGTCTTGGTTAGCCTCTTCAAATTTCTTAGGTTCTACCTGTGATAGGAAGCAAGAGTACATTAATGTGTTGAGATATCTGCTCCTTGTCATTACTCCTTGTCTTGCATCACCAATAATCTAATGGTTTGGTTGATCCCTCAGATGTCTTACTACTGGAGGTAGTACTGTTTTAACATTATATTCTTCATAATGTTGATCTTCATCTACTTCTTGTGATTCGTGTGCTTTTTCTAGAATACACACACCCTCTTCTTGGTCTTGCACAGTTGGAGCATCTTCTTCATTTCTTTTGAGAGTGAGCTTTTTCATCCCTACTTCAGTACCTATAGAACTAGAAGAAGAGCTTGATAACTCATTGTTAATCAGATTTGCTTCATCAAACATTACATTAACTGACTCCTCTACAACTTGACTTAACAAGTTATAGATCCTATAAGCCTTACTATGATTGTTTTACCCAACAAATATCCCCTCATAGGCTTTGACAGCAAACTTAGTTTTATAGGATTTCCCATTATTGAGTAAAAATGCACTTGCTCCCAAAAATTCTGAGATATGAAAGGTTTGGTTTCCAACCCTTCATAATCTCATAGGGAGTCTTATTGTGGCTCTTGGTGATAGAAGCTCTGTTAAGGACATGACAAGCTGTATTTACAGCCTCAGTCCAGAAATATTCTAGGAGAGAAGTGTCATTTAATAGTGTTCTACCAGCCTCTATGAGAGTTCTATTCTTCCTCTCAGCTATCCCATTTTGCTGGGGTGTTCTTGGAGAGGAAAACTCTTGTTGAATCCCATGATGTTCACATATTCTTGTCATGCATTCAGACTGAAACTTAGTCTCATGGTCACTTCAGATTTTGATCACAGTATTGTTCAGCTTATTCTATATTTGCAAGACAAATATCTTGAAAACATCTAAGGTTTCAGACTTTTTCTTCAAAAAAAATACCCAAACAAATTTGGAAAAGTCATCAACCACCACAAAGGTGTAGACCTTCCTACCTAGACTATGAACTGACATTGGACCAAACAAATCCATATGCAAGAGGTATAAACACCTCACAGAATCTTTAGTCTCAATACTTTTGAAAGAAGCTTTTGTCTGCTTACCCTTTTGACATACAGAGCAAATACCTTTCTTAGAGCATTTCATGTTAGGACCATTCCTAACTAGCTCTTGACTATAGAGCTTTCCTATAGTCTTATAATTCAAATGAGCTAGCCTCTTATGCCATTTAACACAATATGAGGCTTTCTCATTTGCAACTAGACAAATGGGAGAGTCAGATGATAAACAAAGAGAATTAAGACAATAGACATTCTCACTCCTAGTTCCAGTCAAAGTGACCTCTTGGTCACTTGATCTTCTTATATGTCACTTATCCTTGTGTAAAGAAATGACATAGCCAAGATCACATAGTTGGCTTATGCTTATAAGGTTGTGTTGCAACCCTTCCACATAAACCACTTTTGTGAAAGTGATTAAGCCATTAGTGATCTTACCATAACCTTTGGTGATCCCTTTATCTGATCCACCAAATATCACCTTAGGTCAATCCTTTACTAGAATGAAATCCTTCAGGATGCACTTTGTTCCAGTCATGTGTCTGGAACAACCACTGTCCAAGTACCATATAGGGGTATGGCTACTTGGACTCACCTGTAAGAAATAAATTACTTATCCTTAGGACCATAATTCTCATTGGGTCCTAGGTGCATGTTAGGCTTAAGATGAACATGCCTGTCTGCAGCTCTTCTGACAGGTAAGTGTACATTAGCTCTCTGTACACTATTGTTGTGCCAGCAATCAATGGCATAGTGACCCACTTTGCCACAACACCAGCACTCAAAGATGTTGCACCTCTTTTTAAAGGCTGGTTTAAAAGCATTGTTGTCAGTAGCTCTTAGTCTAGCAGGTATAACAACAGACTTTTTCTTGAGTGCTGGGGCTGGTATACCAAACCTAAATGGTCCAGGATGGGCCATTTGAACCTCCTCATAGGCTGCCTTATAGCCACTAACACCCTTTTCATTCCTACCACCATAGTGGTGAACAGTTTTGTTCTTCCTTTTGAAATTACCAGCTCTAGTATTCCCTTTGAAACCTATCCCTTTCCTATCCTTTTGGGAGAAGAAGGAATCTATCAAAGGTAACACAGTACATGACTTTGAAAACTTAGCCACTAGCTCCTTCTCTTTTTGGAGCTTACTTTCTAGATTCCTGATAAAATCATTCTTAAAAGTTATGGTGCCCATCTGAATAACAGTAATATTCTTCAGCTTACTAACTTCCCTAATTTTTTGTTCTAGTAAAGTTGTTATTTCAGAATGCTAGGAAGCAGCAAGCTTCAGAGATGCAATCTCTTGAGCCTGTTTTTTGATCAGCAGCTTACTCCTTTTGAATGCTTCCAGAAGTTCACCATATCTTTCAATTATTTGATCTCTGTCTTCCTCAGATTCAGAGTCATCTTCATCTCTTAATGAAGAAGCACTTGAATCTAATCCAGTCACATATTTGGACTTGGATGAAGAGTTGGATGAAGAGTGTACCTTAGATGGTCCAGGCTTATCCTGGTAGGATTCCTCATGTGATCTTGCCATCAGCCCAATGTAGGCTTCATCATCCTCTTCTGATTCTGATGAGGAAGACTCAGTCCAGCTTTTCTCCCTCTTAGCAATGAAGGTTTTCTCCTTCTTGCTTCTCTTGTGGTGATGATTCTTTTCACCGGCTTCTTTCTTCTCAGGACAATCAGCCATAACATGACCTGGCTTGCTGCAACAGAAGCAAACGATCTTTTTATAAAAATGTTTACCAGGTTTTGGATCATACCTGCCCTCTTTGGAGGGTTTCTTCTTATTACTGTAGTAGTCCTCTTTGTGCTAGAAGGAAGAGGTAGGTTTGCTTCTCCATCCCTTCTTTTTCATCAGCCTTATAAACTGCTTTGAGAAAGCAACAAACTCCCCATCAGACATATTACAGCCTGATTCCTCTTGATCTGAATCTTCTGACTCAGCTGGCCTTCTTAAGGGAGAAGGATTCTTCTCCTTGCTCCTCTTAGATCTATCTACCTTCAAGGCCATAGAAGTTTCTTTGGTCTGACCTCTACTAGTATTCTCTTTCTCTTTCCTTGATGTCAGTTGTATCTCATATGAAAGCAGCTTACCAAACAATATGGATGGTGGAGTATCTGCCAGCTTTGCCAATTCTCTAATGGCACATATCTTAGTGTCTCAGTCTCTAGTAAGAGACCTAAGAAACTTATCATTTAGCTCATAATTATTAAAGGCCCTGCCATAGGTCCTTAACTCATTGACTGTCCTGAAGAACCTTTCATAACAGCTAGTTATGGTCTCCTTCCCTGATCTGTCTGAAAGCTTCATACTCTTGATTCAACATTGACTTTCTATCATCTCTCACTTCCTCAGTTCCTTCCATATACACTATCAAGGTGTCCCACATTTCCTTTGAGGTCTTGCAATGCACCAGATTTTGAAAGGTGGAGTCATCTATGGCACTAAATATGATGTTTTGTGCCCTCTTATCCATTGTTGCTAAGATAACTTCATCCTTAGTCATTTCAGTGTACTTCTTTGGAGTCTGAAGATTTGCATCAAGGACAGATATCTTCATTGGGATGAAGGGTCCTTCTTGAACTGTGATATAGATCCTAGGATCAAATGCTTCCATGAACAATCTGACCCTTTCTTTCCATATACCAAAATTTTCCTTCCAACGGAGAGGAAGTTTAATGGATCCAAGCTCTTTATGATTCTCTCCTGAACCCATCTTAACCTTCTGACAGCTACCCTGGAGATCTCCTCAGACTGTTAAGTCTTTCCTTGAGTAACCTCCCTCTAATACCACTTGAAAGTCTTTGATTACAAGGGTAGTTAATCACTTAGAGGGGGGTGAATAGGTTATTACAGTCTTTTGTTGAGTCTTTAAGATCTTCTTTGACTTATGTCCTACTGTATATACTTATTTCAGCTTTCAAGAAAATAATATTCAGCATAACAAAACACAATACACAGCACACCAGATTTTATAGTGGTTTCCCAGTATATGGGTACATCCATTATCCCTCTCCGCCTTTCTAACAGTATGTTAGACAAGGCTCTTCTCCAAAAACTATGGCTCCTCAAAGATTACAGCACGATCCCACTAGATCAGTCAGTCTCCACTGAGACTTACAACACTGGCTCACAGCCCTGCACACAGTAATCACCTGACAATCTCATACAGGCACAAATGCCCTTTACACAGGCTGGGAGAAACATCCTCACACAAATTCACACAGGAATCCAATCACACAACCTTTATAATTTAGGCTTTACAATTAGATCTCACAGATCTCACACAGAGCTTAATCAATCTAGGCCTAACCACAGATCTTTCACAGATCCACTGATTTGGAAAGTGTTTGTTGATTTGACTCAAGAAAAATTATTCTCTAAGTCAATTTCTTCATGGGCTAAGAAATTCTCAGCCCTATCTACTTCCCAGCAACAGATATGACAATCTTTGACTATCTGCTGTTTGTGCTGGAAGTTTCTCAGGACCTTGATCCTATTCTTGCTGATGAAAGGAGAATATTCAGAATAAATACCTTCAATCAACTAACCTTTATAGGCAGGAAAATGAATTCCACTGCCTCTCCTTTTGTCCATAGAAAACTCTGTACAGATATCTTCTTCTTCTTCAACGATCTAGAGATAGATCTTCAGATTTGGCTCAGCTTAGATCATGAATCAACTTCAGCTAGGGTTTGCCTAGACTGATTCGTCTTCCTTAAAGAAATCTTTTGTTCTTGCTGTAGCAGATGTTGATTGCACTAGCGAACTCAGAAACCCTTCAGATTTTTCAATTGAAGTTCTTGGTTCTGTAACAATAACGGATGAAGACGATGAACTCCCGCTTCTCGTTTTTTAGAATGTTAATCAGAATCCCTGCTTTGATCTTAATCTCAATTGTTATTTATAAACCTTGTCGATTTGTGGGATGTTTGACACGTGTCCCAGTTGTCGGTGTTTAAAACCTCTGCTTAATCAAATTGAGATCCATTGTAGACTGACGACGACATTAATGTCGATTTGCAGCATTTAAATAACAAAATAGAAAATTGTTGACTTGTTGACTTTGCTGACGTCAGCATCATTCTGGACTTAGCCAAAATCAAGCAATACTTCAGAAATCCTCAGTTCGACGAACTCAAAACTCAGTTTGACGAACCCAGAGCTCAGCTCGACGAAATCAAGCAATACATCAGAAAACTTCAGTTCGACGAACTCAAAACTTAGTTCGATGAATCCATGGCTCAGCTCGATGAAATCAAGCATTATCTCAGAAAACTTCAGTTCGACGAACTCAAAACTTAGTTCGACGAATCCCGAACTCAGCTTTTCTGTCTGATGGCGTTGAGAGCGTTGAGTGTATAAGCTTCACTCAACGCTTTTATACTTAGCCTGATTTTTTGCAATCTTGCCTTCTTGTTGAAGTTTGGCGTTGACAGACTCAGCATGGCGTTGAGTGATGAAGCTTCACTCAACGCTTCTGGACTTAGTCGATTTTCTGGCTTCCACTGCTTAGGCTTTGACATGATATCTTTGTCTCAACGATTATGGCCATATGGCATTGAGAGCGTTGAGTGAGCTTGCTTTACTCAACGCTTCTGGACTTAGGCATTTTTCTGACTTTTCAGTCTATCACCTTAAGTCCACCTGTCATTGTCTGTTGAACTTTATGTCCAATCATTGTGACAAAGACCAACCTATATGCATGAACTTAAATATACATCAAATACAACTATGTGTATACCATTGACCTATTTGACTTCTTACAAATCTAGGACATTGAGATCAATGGACCCAACATTATTATTTCTAGAGATGTCATTTTTGATGAAGATGGGATTTGGGACTGGGGCTCGGTTCAAGATCTTCTCACACTAAAGATCCTCCATTGTTTGTTGAGATAAGGAGTCATCCTTGTTGAAACTGAAAACTCAGTCTCGATTGAGTTCACTCTTGGGGAAGGGGTGATCACGCACCTACTTCTCTCCTGCAAGAAAAACAACAAAGAAAAAGAACAAGGGATTGGACCAAGGGCCCGGCGCGGAGGACCCACCACATACCCGGAAGATCACTAAGCACTTCCCCTCCTTAGCCAAATGTCGGGCTAAGGTACCGCAGAAAGCGCTAGAAGACTGGGAGATAGGTAAGCATGCCCTTCTGAAGTACTCCTTGCGTCCTATTTATAGTTTTCTGGGAATAGCCTGCCAATAACCAACCTCCGCTGTTTTGAAATTACTGAAATGCCCCCAAATTGATCTGTCAACAGCCAAATCCCGATGTTCTAAACAGTTAAATGCAGTCCGATAGGGGCAGCCCCTTGAGCCGGGCGAGCAGGCGACAAGGCGAGCTGAGGTCGGGCGAGTAGACGGCTAGGGGCAAGCTCGGTGGCCAGGGGCGAGCTCGGCAGCCTGGGGTGAGCACAGCGGCCTAGGGCGAGTAGGCGGCTAGAGGCGAGCTCAGCGGCTAGAGGCGAGCTCAGCGGCCTGTGGCGAGCCCGGCGGCCTGTGGCGAGCCCGGCGGGCTGTGGCGAGCCCGGCGGGCTGGGGCGAGCCCGGCGGGCTGGGGCGAGCCCGGCGGCCTGGGGCGAGCCCGGCGGCCTGGGGCGAGCCCGGCGGCCTGGGGCGAGCCCGGCGGCCTGGGGCGAGCCCAGCGGCTTGGGGCGAGCCCGGCTGCCTGGGGCGAGCCCGGCGGCCTGGGACGAGCCCGGCGGCCTGGGGCGAGCCCGGCGGCCTGGGGCGAGCCCGGCGGCCTGGGGCGATCCCGACGGCCTGGGGGAAGCCCGGCGGCCTGGGGCGATCTCGGTGGCCTGGGGCGAGCTCGGCGGCCTGGAGGCTGGGTGACCCCCCGAGGGGGACGGGGAGAGAAAAATATTTTATCCCCCCTACTAGTATAAAACTCAGATTCACACTAAATTGGTCTCCAAGAGTGCAAAACCTTTAAAAAGCTTAAAAATGCATAGCTAGCCCCGCGCCTGCTGGAGGGACCCCACTCCGTGAATACGAGCTTGTACACAATCCTTGCTCTTTTCGAGGTTGGCACAAGTTCGGAAAGAAACATCCAACCCAACGTATTCGCTTTGTAATTTTCTTGTGTGGTCGAAAAGATACTTGGCCTCTTATGGGTTTGACCTGTCATACCAGCTAATGGGAGCCTCGGTGATGAGACGACATCGGGGTAAAAAACACTTGGCCTCCCCGAGGGGTCAACCTGTCATGTCAGCTAATGGGAGCATGGGTGACGAGACGACCTCGGGGTAAAAAACACTTGGCCTCCCTAAGGGGTCAATCTGTCACGCCAGCTAATGGGAGCCTGGGTGATGAGACGACCTCGGGGTAAAAAGGACTTGGCCTCCCCGAGGGGTCAACCTGCCCTGCCAATTAATGGCAGTCTGGGTGACGAGACGACCTCGGGGTAAAAAACACTTGGCCTCCCCGAGGGGTTAACCTGTCATGCCAGCTAATGAGAGCCTGAGTGATGAGACAGCCTCGGGGTAAAAAAGACTTAGCCTCCACGAGAGATCAACCTGCTCTGCCAGCTAGTGGGAGCCTGGTCAGTGAAATCATCTAGGAGCTAAAAGGACATAGCCTCCACGAGAGATCAACCTGCCCTACCAGCTAGTGGGAGCCTGGTCAGCGAAATCATCTCGGGGCTAAGGCACGGATCACAAATGTCTTCTGACGGTCATTTTCATCAATCATAGTTAATACAACACAAGCAAAGTTCATTACAAGAGATGATCCACTTCACTACCTTACTCTTCCCTCGTGAATCATGGGATCCATCCTCGGGTGCCCACATCAACCCTATCCTAACACCTCTCCCCTGCTGCCTCGGGTTGGACTTCTTCAGTCCGGACCGGATCTTGTGATTGTTGAGGTTATGGTGTCAGAGCTCTTATCCTTCTCAACTCCTGGAACTCGGGGTAAGTAGCTGTTGCATGGCCCTCCTCCTAGTTTAACTCACAGTAGGGTAACTTTATTCTGACTCTTCCTCTTCCCGCACGGTTCCTCCCATCCCTTCGACCGATCGCCATCGCTTGCTGCGGTGGGGGTAGGAGCTGCCTAGAGGCTTACCTTTGGAAGTTGAACCTCCCTTGGCCTCCATGAAAATCCCCCCACCCTTGATGAGAGCTCTCCCTGGACCCTGGGCAGGTCCTCCCTTCTGCCTCCAACCTGGCTCCGGACCCTCCTGTCCCTGGAACCCCAGAGCTCTCTGCTTCTCTCTTCGTCTTCCCTCTTGATGCCTCGAACCGCCTTGCTCCTTCGGCTCCGCCTCTGTTAGCCTTGCCAACTTCTTGATAAATGCCGAGTTGGCCTCCTTCATGGATATCTCCTCAGCTGCCCTTTCCATCAACTCCTCGAAGGAAAGGGGGGCCTTTCGAGTCAGGCTCATCTTGAAGAACTCCTCGCGCAACCCCACCATGAACGCCATCTGAAGGGCATACCCTGGCATCTCCTGGATATCCAGGATCTCCCCTGTCAATATAGTGGGCCAGCGAATCCTCGGCCCCCTGCCTTATCAGAAACATGGACTCAGGACCCTTCTTCCTCTTCTTGGAGGTGGAGAAGCGAAGCTAAAATCTCCAGCTCAAGTCCTCAAACCCATAGATCGATTTTGGTGGGAGTTGGTGGAACCAGTCTCTTGCTTTGTCCCTTAGCGTGATCGTGAAAAGGCGACACTTGAAGGAATCCGTCATTGGCCTGATGGAGACGGCATCCTCAAACCACTACAGGTGCTGGACGGGGTAATCCTTCCCGGTATAGTAGGGCATGTCAGACTCTCTGAACCCCTCGGGAACGGGAGCCGAGATGATCAGCTCGCTGAAGGGTGACCCCCTCATTGGTGGTCTCTCGAGCTCTACTCGTGCGACCTTGTCGCCTGGGAGGCGAGCACTTGTCGGGCTGGGGAACAACTCCCGTCTGGGGAGGTCGCTCGACCCCCTCTTCCATTCTTTCCTACCCAGGCCTTCTTCCTGGTGCACTTCCTTCTCCCCCTGCTGGGGTCATCTCGCATATGCCCCTGGGAGGCAGCTCGTCGAGACCACTCTGGGGTCAGCTCGTCGAGACCCTTGGGAGCCAGTCCCTGGGGGGTGGGGGTTGAGCTGCCAGCCCGAGAGGCAATACTTCGCAGCATCTCCATGATGCCTTGGATAAACTCCATGAACTCCTCCCTTCCTACGAAGGGTGACAGGTTGGGGAGCTCGTCGAGATCATCACTACCTCCCTAATCTCCAGCCATGACACTCTCCCGAGATCTTTTGTGTTGGTCACTCTCCACGCTCACCGCACCAAAATGTTAAAACCGAAAAATCGGTCTCGATGGAGTTCACCCTTGGGGAAGGGGTGATCGCGCACCTACTTCTCTCCTGCAAGAAAAACAACAAGGAAAAAGAACAAGGGACTAGACCAAGGACCCGACACGGAGGACCCACCACACACCCGGAAGATCACTGAGCCCTTCCCCTCCTTAGTCAAATGTCGGGCTAAGGTACCTTAGAAGCACTAGAAGACTGGGATACAGGTAAGCATGCCCTTCTAAGGTACCCCTTGGGTCCTATTTATAGTTTTCTAGGAATGTCCTGCCAATAACGAACCTCTGCTGCTCTGAAATTACTGAAATGCCCCCAAATTGATCTGCCAACAGCAAAATCTCGTTGTTCTAAACAGTTAAATCCAGTCCACCAGGGGCAACCCCTCGAGCAGGGCGAGCAAGCGACAAGGCGAGCTGAGGTCAGGCAAGTAGACGGGTAGGGGCGAGCTCGGTAGCCTGGGGCAAGTAGGCGGCTAGGGGCGAGCTCGGCGGCCTGGGGTGCGCTCGGCAGCCTGGGGCGAGCTCGGCGGCCTGGGGTGCGCTCGGCAGCCTGGGGCGAGCTCGGCGTCCTGGGGAGAGCTCGGAGGCCTGGGGCGAGCTCGGCGGCCTAGGGCGAGTAGGTGTCTAGGGGCGAGCTCAGTGGGCTGGGGCGAGCTCGGCAGCCTGGGGCGAGCTCGGCGTCCTGGGGCGAGCTCGGCGGCCTGGGGCGAGCTCGGCGGCCTGGGTCGAGCTTGGTGGCCTGGGGCGAGTAGGCGGCTAGAGGCGAAATCGGCGGCCTGGGGCGAGCTCGGCGGCCTGGGGCGAGTAGGCGGCTAGGGGCGAGATCGGCGGCCTGGGGCGAGCTCGGTGGCCTGGGGCGAGCTCGGCGGCGTGGGGGGGCTCGACGCCCTGGGGTGAGCTCGGCGGCCTGGGGCGAGCTCGGCGGCCTAGGGCGAGCTCGGCGGCCTCGAGGCTGGGTGACCCCCGAGGGGGCCGGGGGGAGAAAAATATTGTATCCCCCTACTAGTATAAAACCAAGATTCACACTAAATTGGCCTCCAAGAGTTCAAAACCTTCAAAAAGCTTAAAAATGCATAGCTAGTCCCGCGCCTGCTGGAGGGACCCCACTCCGCGAATACGGGATTGTACAATCCTCTACCAGTCTCCATCCAAAATAATGAAGAAGTTGTACCTGTTCCTCAAGAACCTGAACCTATTTCTCTAGAGGATGAGGAAACATCATCTGAATACTCTAGTTCAAGAAATTCTGATTCATCATTGCCCAAATGAACCTGAAATATTGAAGACATCAACCTACATGGCCAAAGAGCTTTTGTGGCATACTCCTCTACAACCTTTGAAGAAGAAGCAACCTCAAAACTATGGTGTGTTGCTATGGAGGAAGAATTATCAGTTATCAATAAAATAATACATGGCATATGGTCACTAGATCTCTGAATCATGTTATCAGTGGACTCAAGTGGGTATTTAAAGCAAAAGAAAATGAAGTGGTGGTGAAACACAAGGCCAGATTTGTGACCAAAGGGTATTCCCAACGCGCAGATGAAGATTATGATGAAACTTTCGCACCTGTGGCAAGGATGACTAGCATTCAAATTGTTCTAGCCGTTGTCGCACAAAATCAGTACCCGGTGTTTCAATTACATGTTAAATTTGTGTTTTTGAATGTGCATCTTAATGAAGATGTTTATGTAAGCCAGCCGCCGGGATTTGAGAAGAAATGTGAGGAGAAGAAAGTATATAAGCTCCACAAGGCCTTGTATGGGCTCAAACAGGCTTCGAGAGCATGTCATGATAATATTGATAGGTTTTTCATTAAAGATGGGTTTGCACGCAGCAAGAATGAAGCCTCCATCTATTCAAAGAAAGATCTACAAGACATCAACATCGTCTGTCTCTATGTAGATGATCTTCTTATAACTGGCACCAATATTCCCCTTATTTCTAATTTCAGGGAGAAGATGAAGTCAACCTATGAAATGACTGATATAGGTTTACTTAAGTTTTTCTAGGGAGGCATATCAAACAGCTTCCAAGAAATATTTTCATCTCACAGGAATGCTACACTGAAAGTCTACTCCATAAATTCTCAATGGTTGACTGCAACTCAACTATCACACCCATGAAAACCACTGACAAGTTGAGTGCCATTGTAGAACATAGAGAAGAGGTTAGTAAAGAATACTACCGGAGCTTAATTGGATCTTTAATTTGTCTTGTAAACACACGGTCTGATATAAAGAATGCAGTCAATATCATAGCTTGGTTTATAAGCAATCCAGGTAAAACTCATTTGCTTGCAGGAAAGCGAATTCTTTGATTTCCACATGGTACTAAAGCCTATGAAATTTTATACCACAAATTAGAACTCAATGCCCTAGTCGGGTTTAGTGATTCTGACTGGGCTGGGAATATTGATGATCGCAAAAGTACTGAGGGTTTTTGTAACACCCAAAAAAGGAGTAGTGGTCATTGGAGGCTACCGCGCGGCGATAGTCTTATCACAGGCGGTAGCCCAGTGAATTAAAAGGCTAAGTGCTCGGGTTTGTACCGTCTGGCGATAGTAAGCTATCGCGCCGCGTTAGCAAAAAGCCTTCGTCGAAACCACTCAACGCATTCGAAGAATTGTCGAGAGCGCTAACGCCAGGCGATAGGAGTTACCACGCCGCGCTAGCCACTCGATGAACGTCAAAAGATCCGCTCGCCGAACGTCTACCGCCAGGCGCTAAAGAGTTATCGCAGGGCGCTATCTATGGATAGCGGCGCTGGATGGTCAAAGCAGTTACCGCCTATGTTACCGCGCGGCGGTAGGAGTTACCATGCGGCGGTAGATTTCAGATAAAGGCTGGACATGAGAATTCATTCTCATTTTCTCTCACACACTCTCTTGCTTAGTTATGGAGAGGGAAGAGGAGGAAAAGTCCAGGAGCTCTTGTGGAGATCGATCCAAGGTGTGCTTGTGCTTGGAATCAAGATACGATACTAGATCCGTGAAGAGGAAAGTAACGTGACCGTTTACAATCGGATAGAACGCTAACGTCATGGCTCCAAAACGAGCTACAAGGGTAACGATCTTCCTTTTTGGACAAGTGAAGTCCTTCTTTTGGCATATGCATGAAATTCCCCACCAAAAGGTGGAGAATCGAGAGAATTCCTTTGGGTTGATTTATGAAATCCCCAGTGAGTCTTGCATATAGATCTGGAAATGTGTAGTACGGAATAGACATGTTGTGTGAAGCCCATCTGAACAGGTTGGTCTGGATTGGTGATATTTATTTTGCGTGCCGTAGAAGACTCCGCGTATAAACGAGTATTTTACGGAGTCTATGGGTTGTGCCTGTGAAGTGGAGTAACAGGAAGTACTGGAGTGGAGTTCTAGGAAAACACCCTAGAAATTCATGTGTTGTATTCCATGAAAAGACCAGTGTTTTTGGCACTGCAGGATGCTGCAGGGTTTGGGTTGAGTTTGGGCGCATAAAGAGAGCTTCTGTTGGCCTTTCCAAACTATCGTGACGAACGCTCGCGCTAAATCCCTTTTTGATTGTGAAGTCAGTCCTTGAAGGACAGTGTGGCTATTGTGAGCTGCAAGCTCTTAAAGGCCATCAAGCTGAACGGACAAGGGGAAGCCGACCCGCGTCAGTCTAGACATTGAAATGGTGATTTAAGCAACATGCAAGGGCTGAACTGTATCCGCGTTATGGTTGTCTAACTTGAGTGCCTAAGTTATTGGCGTTCGTTAGGATCACATAATGAGAGTCTTGGGCTGTTCGCCATCAAGACTAATGTCTTCGGTCGTAGGTCGTGGAGCATGAATGCTCAATATCGTGGTCTGGGACCTTAGGAACGGTGGTGGGACCCTGGTTTCCCGGTACACCGATAATGTGCCCTGAGTGCACGGAGCGTCGAGTCATACGACCGACATTTGTGATATATTGAACTGTGCATGAGTGCACGTTTTGTAATATATTTGCTTGTGAAAATACTTTGCTTGCAGGGAGGAATACAACTGCCCCGGGAAAGGGATAAGGTCGTTATAAATTGGTCAGCTGAATACTGACCGTTGCCTTGTTTGCCACCCTCGTGGTGGATTGTCTCTGTGCAGGTGTTAGGGAGCCGAGCGGGAAATAGCGGGCGGAAGCTCTTGCTGCTTTACTGGCCCTCGAAGGCCAAGATGAATAGTTTTACTGTTTTCATGTATGGTCGGCCTGCACGCCGAAGTATGTAAACCACACTTGTGAAGTTTAACTGTAAGGCCTTAAGACCAAACACTTTTGTGTATTTTTGTATACATTCCTGTGATATATAAATGTGGTTGTTTATATATAGTGGACATTCCTGGTTGTTGAGACCTTCAACACATGACCAAAGTTTTTCAGTCCATTGATGCAACATATCTTGCTCATGGTAAAAGGATTATGAGTTCTGATACCATTCATTAAGTCCTTCGAAATATAAGTTAAATATCGAAGAGTGTATAGTGAGAGTACTCGAAATGATTCACAATTGGTAAAAAAATGAAACTCAAGGGGGGATTGAAGAGGGCGATTGAGATGAGAAGAACAAAGCTTAATCAACCAATACAATTGATATGAACCCCTTGGGTTAATAGGGAAAATTGGGCTCCAAATATTAAAAAAGAATAAGTAGCTTCCAATAGTTTCACCTTCCCCACTATCTTAGGTAGTGTCATTAGTGGGGAGGGAGTGGAGTACCTCAAACAGCCTACTTGAAGATCGCCTTTTGAGTTCAAAGATTTCTTGAAGACGGGCCGAAGACCTCCTTTGCCTTTGAAGATGGCTCGAAGATATCCTTCAGCCTTCGAAGATCCCTTCGGAGCCTTGAAGATCTCCTTCTCTCCGCGAAGATTCCCCTGAAGACGGTTCAAAGAACTCATGCAGCTCCGAGATCAGAGCCTCGTTGCCGCAACCTTCTGTCGAGATTGCTCCAGAGCACGCTCACCACAATCACATTTCAAATGACCTCCGCGGTCCGGAAAAATTATTGTATCGAGCGGCGGTATGTCACCCTTGAAAGAAAATTATTAACTTTTTAAAAAATAGTGGACTTTGGCTGACACAGACCTGCGCTCATGGTTTTTCCCCATTTTCGGGGTTTTTCCCCGTAAAAAAGTTGTAGTCAGTTGTTTATCTTTTCTGTAACTATTTGCACGCTCGACCCGCTCCTGAGCTAAGACAGTTTGCTTCGACGGAGCTACAAGCGCTTCGAGTGTCCCGCAACAACAATGATTAATATTATTTGTTGTTAATATTTCAGAGTGTGCAAGTGAGCGGTACACGCGCGGCCGCACAAGAGAACGGGGTCCGCAGGAGAATGCAATGTAGCAGTGCACGCATGAGCGCGCAAGATAGCATCACTCTCATGAGCGTGCAAGGAAGCGGCGTGGGCGGGAGCGCGCAAGGAAGCGACGTGTGAGGGGAGAAGTGGAGGGAGAAATTCGTAGGTGGCAGGAGAAGAAGAAGATGGAAATGAGGGAGGATTGAGTTCTATTTATAGATTCTAACAGGGGTGACTCAGTAATTTTACCTGATAACTACCAGACGAACGAATAGAAACATCCAGATTGAAGCACGCGGATCACGACTTTTTTAAAAATGATGACTTTGCTCCTGGTCTAACCATGTCCAACGGGAGGCCAAATCGCTCGTCCGGCGAGGGGAGGGGCGACTCGGTGAAACCGGCAGCCGAGCGAGGAGGAGGCTGCCCATCTTTGGGCGGCCTCCCCCCTAGCAAACCCCCGACGAAGGGGAGGGAGGCCCAACAAGGAGGCCACCCAGGTAGGGCGGCTAGAGGGCCGCACGACCTGGGCGGCCTCGCCTCCCAGCGGGTGGCCGGCAAAAGGGCGGGAGACCAGGGGTCGCCCACCCTAAAGTGGAGGAGGCCGCCCAGATCGGGCGGCAAGGGGTCCGCCCGACCCAGACAGGGAGATGGTGGACACGCCTCTTTTGGAGAGCGGTGGCGAGGCATAGAAGGCCAAGGGGCCACCCATCCTAGGTTGGGAAAAGGGCCGCCAGATCGGGCTGCCAGAGGGCCGCCCGATGTAGGCGACCCGCCTCCTTTGCAAGGTGGCGGCGAGGGGATGGGCGACCCTATTTCCACCCACCCTAAGTGAACATAAGGCCGCCTCGATGGGGCGGTCAGAGGGCCGCCCAATCCGGGCGGCCTAGCCCCCCTTGCAGGGAGGATGACGAGGGGACGGGCGACCAAGGGGCTGCCAATCCCATGCGGCAAGGAGGCTAGCCTTGCACATGCCGACGGAGAGCTGGGCGACGAAGAGGCCGCCTGGTGATGGGCGGCCAGAGGGCCGCCGGCTCGCGCGTCTGCGCGGCCAAGGGGTCGTGGTGCAGTTGGATTGAGGTGATTACACCTTGCTTGGCTCTCCCCACTATTGGGTCGTTATCCCGTTAATGAGGAGTTTCTTTGATATCTGCACCTTATATGTGGGGTGCACCTAACGCTTCTAAAGGGACTCCATCAATCACGGTGAGCTGTCCGCACCTCAGTTTCTATTTAGAATTTTTTAGGATACCCCATCACTCATCCCTAATTTCGAATTATTTTTTTTAAAATTATTTTTTTGAATTGCAATTTACAATGCGACCAGTACGACCAATTCCAAGTTATTGTTAATAATGGTTGTAGTTTATATCAACCTTTTAAAATCGGATCGGACTGGCCGGTTCAACCAGTCAGACCGAGGACCGGATCACCACCTGGTCTGGTCAAGGGAGGAGGACCGGTAGAACAACAGACCGCCCAAGAATCGGAAAACCGGGTGGGAGGACCGGTGTCCCGGGAACCGGGGGCGGGTTTACTAAACCGGGTGGGCCAAAGAGCCCGTGATTAAAATAGCCAAAATGTGAAGGGAGTGGGATTCGATCTACCGCCAGTTCTAATTTAGCCAAAGTGATAAACCACTAAGCCATGTGGTTCTCATTAACAATTATTATAGGGTGCTGTTACTATCAAACCCAGTTTGATTTCTAGCAAACCATTACTATTAGCAAACCCTCACTTTTCAAAATGGCTATTTGAAAATCATTTTGTTACCAGCAAACCAACATAAATTTTTTTAAAAAAAAATTATTTTTTATTTAAAACATTCATTCTTTCAAAATAACCCGCTGCATATAATGACATTACAACTGATTTCAAATGTATTCATTCAACCACTTATGTTAGCATTATAGACGAGTCAAAATGCCGCAAATGTTTAGTATGTCCAAAACTACTTTTTCAACAAAATATCATTATCTGCATCAAAACCTTTAAACAAAATATCAGTCAATTTAGAAATATATTTGATTTCTAATTCCTATATGAATGTGTTGTATATACGAGTTAAGTGTATATAAGAATATATACGTCCTTTTGAACTGCGTCTTATACGTACAATTTCATTAGAAGTGTTCAACTTGAAAGTTGTAGATCCGACGAGATCTACAATTTTCATGTTGAACACTTTTTGATTTGAAGCACTTTAGACCCCCGATTTGGCCCCTGAAAAAAGTTACGTCGTACATATGTACGGACGCCCGGGATCAGCGTGACTTTTTTGGGGGGCTAAATCGGGGTCATAAACGGCTTCAAATCAAAAAGTGTTCAACATGAAAGTTGTAGATCTCGTCGAGATCTACAACTTTCATGTTGAACACTTTTTAATTTGAAGTAGTTTAGATCCCCGATTTGGGCCCCTAAAAAAGTCACGCCGAAAATCTGTACGTTCCGTGCATGTCTTTTTTAAGGCCCAAATTTGAGGCCTAAACGGCTGCAAATCAAAAAATGATCAACATGAAAGTTGTAGATCTACAACTTTCATGTTGATCACTTTTTTAAATGAAAAATATTTGGGGCTCAAAATTCAAAAATGCAAAAAATGTCAAAAAAACAAGAAAAAAATGCAAAAAATAACTGAATCTGTTTTTTTCTGATTTGCTAGAAACGAAAGTGGATTTGCTAATAGCATATTATATACATATACATATTAATGTAAATATAAAATTTCACTTGGGTAAGTTTTAAAAAGTGGCCAAATTGCTACATTTTTATTCATTTTTCAATTATATTTTTGCGTACAAACTAAAAATTATCCTATTAATTATTTATTTATTTCGATTTTATGAGGAAAGTAAAATAAATATGAATTTAGTTATGTCGTGTATTGTACATGAGTTTAGATTGATCTTGTTCTTACATAATACTGTCATCAAGAAGTAATCAAAGCATGCATGTGCGGTGCATAAAAATGTTAATTTTTTTATTTTCTAATTATATATATATATATTTATTTATATATATTTATACATAACGGTTCGACCCCGATTAAATTGGTTGGATCGGTTCAACCTTGAACCTCTCCATCTGCCGGTTCGATATCGGGACCGGTTTTCAAAACCTTGATTTATATATATATATATATATACGAGTGACAGGCACGGGCCTCCGGCCCAAGGAGCATTCGACGGGGGAGCGACATTTGTCGTGGGGGCAACGTTTGTCGTGGGAGCGAGATTTATTGTGGATGGCAACATTTGTCGTGGGTGCGACATTTATCGTGGGGGCGACCATTTGTTGTGGGGACGACATTTGTCGTGGGAGCGACATTTGTCGTGAGGGCCGACATTTGTCATGGGGGCGACATAAGTCGAGGGGGTGACATTTGTCGTGGTGGACGACATTTGTCATTATGAACGACATTGGTCGTGGGGGAGGCATTGATCGTGGGGGCGGCATTGGTGGCGAGGGTGACATTGGTCGTGAGGGTGGCATTGGTCGTGAGGACAACATTTGTGATGGGGGCGGCATTGGTCGTGGGAGCGACATTGGTCGTGGAGCTACATTGGTCGTGGGAGTGGCATTAGTCGTGGGGGTGGCATTAGTCATGGGGGAGGCATTGGTCGTGGAAGGCGACATTATTTGTGGGCGGCGGCATTGGTCGTGGGCGGCGACATTGTTTGTGGGCGGCGACATTGGTCATGGACGGCGACATTGATCGTGAGGGACATCATTCTTTGGTGATGACGTCATTCGTAGGGAGCGATGTCATTCGTCGAGGGCGGCGTCATTCGTCGAGGGCTGCAACATTCGACAGAGGCGGGGGCAGCGTCATTCGCCAGAGATGGTGACATTCACTGAGATTGATGCTCGTGAATCTTATGGACTGTTACGAAGTTGGAAGGAAACAGTTAAAGGGACTAATTTCATTAAAAAAAAAATTAAAGGACATTTGTCGTTATGAGCGACATTGGTCGTAGGAGAGGCATTGATCGTGAGGGCGGCATTGGTTGTGAGGGTGACATTGGTCGTGAGGACAACATTTGTCATGGGGGCGGCATTGGTCGTGGGAGCGGCATTGGTCGTGGGGATGGCATTGGTCATGGGGGCGGCATTGGTCGTGAGCGGCGACATTATTTGTGGGCGGCGACATTGGTCGTGGGCGGCGACATTGTTTGTGAGCGGCGACATTGGTCATGGATTGCGACATTGATCGTGAGGGACATCATTCTTTGGTGACGGCATCATTCGTAGGGAGCGATGTCATTCGTCGGGGGCGGCAACATTCGACAGAGGAGGGGGCAGCGACATTCGCCAGAGAGGGTGACATTCGCCGACATTGATGCTCGTGAATCTTATGGACAGTTACCTAGTTGGAAGGAAACTGTTAAAGGGACTAATTTCATAAAAAAAATTAAATTAAAGGACCTTTTTCCTAAAGCAAGTAAAATTTTGGGACTAATCTTCGAGTTTTGCATACAAAACTATCTTGAAAAGTAAAAGTCTAATTAGCTGATTTTGCAGCAAATGTAAATTTCTAAGACCTAAGCATACAATATAATCACAACATGAAACATAAAAATTTATAAATACAAATTGCACAGCTGCATCACAAATTGCATTAATTATTAAAATTAATTGCATTAATTATTAAAATTAATTGCAAAATTAAGCACGAAGGAGGAAGCAAAGGTGAAAGTTACCTCCCTCTGCTCGACTCAGTGTCAGCATGAGTGAAATCAAAGGGCCAAAACTTCTTGAACCTCCCTGGTAATGGATAGAGCCTCGGGGCTTGTGAACGGCCTAAACTTCAGAGCTTTTAAATTAATTGTGAAATTACGCAAGTAGGAGTTAGCAAGGGAGAAACAGATTTCCCAATAGTTGACTCAGTGCCAACATGCCGTAAATGGAAGTGTTGGCACTTGTTGGACTTTTCTGATGACCAGGTAATGGATAGAAACGCAGGGCTCGTGAATTATCTAAACTTCAAAACTTCTCGGATGGCCTGGTAATTGAAGGGAATCAATTTTTAGAACTTCTCCCAGAAAACCATGTGATTCTTAGGGGAATAAAAGAGGCAGTTACCTGGATGGGGAGAAGGAAGTTAAGAAACGATCCCCTGTTTAGTAGATCTGGAGGTGAGTTTAGTAGGCTGCCCTGAAGGAGTGGATGTGAAGCAAGGCCGATGAAATGGAGTGAGATGGACATCGACTTGCTGTTTTGCGAGGAGTAGTGGGGTGGACGGAGGAGGTTGGATTTAGGGTTTAGGGTGGCTGTCGGAAGAGGCGTTTTTGAGACCGTTTCTTAGCCGATCAATGTTTGTGGTATATTGCTTTGGAGGTGATCAATGTTTTAGTAGATTGCCTTGAAGGAGTCAGATGTTAAGTAAGACGGATGAAATCAAAAAGATGAAGTGGATTGAGATGGTTTCCGGCTTACCGTTTTGCGAGGAGTAGTGGGGTGGGCGGAGGAGGGTGGGGTTTATGGAAGCCTGAGCAGTGGCCGGAGGATTCATTTTTGAGAGTCGAGCAGCGTGGAAATGGAGCCGGGGGAGAGAGCAGCGTGCGGTTGCGGCCCAGGGAGGAAGCCGTCGTCGAGGAGCGTGGAAATGGCGAGGGGGAGAGCGTGTGATGTTGCGGCACAATGTTAGGGCAAAAATGCACGATTCTAAAACGATACTTATCGGAGTGCAGCGCCTTGATTGCAGATTCAAATGGACGGTTTTGATTCATCGGATGTCTTATTTATCTCGCCATAGGACTTAAAATGATATTTCTTTTTAATATAGTATAGATTTAAATCGTTATTATTTACGGAAGATTGGCCATGATTGCTGCCGGTGACGAGTGACGACACCATAATTTTTAAATAAATATTAAAAAATTACAAAATTCCGATTTAACCCCCAATCACTCTACTCGCTTTCCCTCGTCTCTTTCTATTACCAGTTTCAACGTTGCGGCGATTAAAAAAAACACAGAGAAAGAGAGAGAGAGCCGACGGTGGGGGCTATAAATGCCCTGAGACGCCGCTCGGAATTGTCAGGTCTCCTCGAAGCCTTGAATCAAGGTGGGTTCTTTTTTATTCCTGGGCAGATTTATTGGGGGAGGGGAGATCAAAAGAGGTACTTTAGCTCTGCAGATAGTGTACTTCTTGTTCTTCCACTTATAGTGATGTTGATAGAAAATACTGTTTTGTGAGTTATAATCGTTGTCTGTTTGGGAGCAGAAAGGGCTAGGTAGCGTTTAATCCGGTTAAGTGTCTCCTGTTTGTGGTTTTGCCAAAGAGAATTTGGTGTTTTGGAGCCTGAGATCTATCTGTTTGTGATGAAATTCATTATATTGTTTGAATCTGGAGCTTTAATCTTGAGTTTAGAGATTTCTTTCAGAGTAGATCTTATCAATTTGTGCTTAATCGTATAGCTGGGTTCTTTCAGTTGTTGTGGCTTTGGGTCTATGAACGCTTCTGATGGGGCTTGATTATTTTTTGAAGCCTGCATGTGAATTGAGTTCATGTACATTAAAGTTGTGAGGGTTGTTGTGAAGATTGGTATTGAATATGTTTGATGTGGAAAGCAGTTCAATTTCTTATCATTTTGAAGTTTTGCCTACAAATCTTAAAAATTTATGGTTGATCTTGGCTAATTCTGATTTCTTTGATGGGCAAATCTAGTGTTTGAGATCACAGATCCGTAGTTCTGACGACCGACGATGTTATGTTCTGTGATAGAAAAATTCTTCTTGTATAACAAAATCTCTACTTGAAATTGTTCATTAGATTTCTGCATTCAATCAGCTTAGACCTGTTTAGTAGGGCTGAAACTGTACTGAAAGATGAATTTTCGGCATGATCTTCAAAATAACTCTGGCTCAAAGTAAATAACCTTGATAAAATTTTACTCTTTCACTAAATTAAGATGGATGAGAGGCACATGCCTGTCTATAGCCTACCATTTCTACTTCTTTTTCATCAATATTATTGGCTGATTTTACAAATTTGTTCACTTCCCTAATTGTTTGTTTCACTTTTTACCCAAAAATGGTCTTCTTGACATTATGCAATCCACTTGTTATGTCATTCTCATATTCTTTTTATATTTTCTTCTCTTTTTAGGAAACTGTTCTTCTGTGGACTACAAGCTTTTTCTTTGAGTAGCCTTTAATAGTTTCTTACTTCAGCATTAAACTGGTGTTTTTTTTCTTCTGATGAAAGTACCTTGCATCATCCAATGGATTTTATAATTACATCTGTTCCTTCATCAAAGTCATTATGCAGCCTTCACATTTTTGTGGTTCTTCCTCTTGTTCAAAGTTGATTGGAGTGTGCATACTGTAATTGTTTCTGTTAGAAGTTGCTATGAACTAATTCTATCAATCCTAATATTATTTTTGTTTTCATATTAGTTTTTGTGAATAATTGGTTTCCCGTGTTGTAGGCATTGGAGCATATAAAAAATGAAGAGTAAAGATGGAAAGCCTGGAAGCAACTCTAACAAATATTTCAGGGCTGTTCCTATGATTTTATTGTTTATAGTATTATGTGGAATTTCTTTCTATCTTGGAGGCATCTTTCTCTCTGAGAAAAATAGCTTCATATCTAGGGTTTCAATGCCAACAACAATTACTCGGAGAGAAACTGCAGTTGTCTCCCTTCAAATTGAGCCTATTTCTTTCGTCGATTGTGGAGTTGACTATCAGGATTACACCCCATGCACGGACCCAAAAGTAATTCGGCATTCCACCATAATATTTGGATTTTTTTCATTGTACTATAAAATTGGATAACAATTAAGCCCTTTTTGAAATATTTGGAATTTAAAAAAAAAAATAGCTTGTATTACTTTTATGTTCCTTGATGATTACTTGGAATTTTGAAATTTTGTAAAATTGTAGATAAAATTGTTTATCGTGTCTCTTTTAAGAGGAAGAATGGCTTGAAAAAACTATTTTCAGTTAACAATCTAAAACTCCATTTGCCTTACAACTAGAGTCTCACTGATCTCCTCCTTGCCTCTTACTTGCTATAGTTTACAGCAGTAAACTTGAAAAGGTTGCTTGATTTCCCATTCCTATGAAAGAAATTGAGCTAAGCCAAATTGTGTGCCAGCTCAAGCTCGATTTTAATAAATGGACTGTGAGCCAAAATCAACAAGCTAATGAACCAAACTTGAGCCATTTTAAATTGGCTTGTTAGCTCCTAAACCAGTTCATTTATAAAGCAATGATTTAAAATGCACCTAAAAATGTTAAATTTCAAAGGCCTAATTACAACCTTATTAAACATTTCAAAAAAACTAGTTTTCTTCCTTGATTTCACATTATCTCTTCTTCGATTTCTCCTTTTTATGACTTTATGGTTTCAACTCCTTGGATTGATTATCTTCTTTTCATAATAAATGTGATGGTTCATGAATGCTTGCACATGCTCATGTGTACTTCATCCTTATAAATAGTATACCATTTTGTTAACACATTCACAGATATTTTAAAACACTTATTAGATGCTAAGGTGCCGTTTTGTATCCTTTTTTAAACTTCAAGTTCAAACATGTTAATACATTACTAATATTTTTTTTATTACATTTGATGATGATGAAAGTATCATCATCAATAACCTTATATCCCACTAAACTGATTGAAATGTCCCTAAATAATTGGTTTTACCATTCACAGAGATGGAGGAGGTATGGTAATTACAGGCTCAGTTTTATGGAACGCCATTGCCCACCAATGAGTGAAAGGAAAGAGTGCCTTGTACCCCCACCAGCGGGGTATAAAGTTCCAATCAGGTGGCCTCAAAGCAAAAGTGAATGCTGGTACAGGTATATTTTTTATTTACTTTATTTAGTCACCAAACTTGTAGATATACTGCATTTTATTATTTCTTTCTAAGATCATGTTTATTTTATTGACACTAGAGAGACATGAATTTTACAATATTTTCACAATGTACATTTTTCAGAAATGTGCCATATGACTGGATAAATAATCAGAAATCAAATCAACACTGGCTTAGAAAAGATGGCGAGAAGTTTCTCTTCCCTGGTGGAGGTACTATGTTTCCCAACGGGGTCAGTGAGTATGTTGATTTAATGGAAAATCTCATTCCTGAAATGAAGGATGGTACTGTTCGTACTGCCATTGATACCGGCTGCGGGGTGAGTTTTCTACCAATAGTATTCTCTATGATTTTTTGGGGGGGTTTATATCCAGTGCCTTTTATTATAAAGGTTATATTACAGTGCTGTGATTTTCTGCAAAAGAAACAAAAGTTGCAGTCCTGCTTGTTATGCCCTTTTTTAATTCATTTTGTATGTCATTCCGTTGTTTTGGAGACATAGTTAGACAGTGTTTTGGAGACTACTTGATACTCTGGCCACCCAGGCACTTATCGAGGATCTCATCGTTGACCCGCACCTTGGGTATGTTATAGCCTCCACCGCCGCAAATTCCTCAAACGATGTAGTCCATGCACAAGATTCACGCGATAACATCACAACTTCCGATGATAATATTGTCTTCATCGCCGCCAACAAAGTGCCAGATCCACTGCTGCCTTGCTGTGATTGTTTAGCCTTTGGCTACCTCTTTTTCACCAAACAACCCCTAATTTTCAGTTATTTGTGTCTTGAAAGATCTGGTTCTGAGTTCTCTATATCCAGAAGTTGTGGTTTTGGTTCCTATTATGAAGGAGTTTGATATTCTGAAATCTGTGTTGTGCTTTACCCTACTGTTTTGCTTTCGGCTAGATCTCCCTCCACCGTGTTGGTTTTGTCACCATCTCATTTTCAATTACACCTCTAGCATTGTCACAACAATCTCATAGTAACAATTATGGCTGTCATTGTACTGCCACATTTCCCATCCACGATCACCACAAACTTCCTTTTTGGCCACAATCGCCCCTCTATCGGTGATAACTGCCTTGATCCAGTCATTTCCCTCTTGAATTAGGACACTTTCTCTTCGATTCTCTCACATGCATTACCACTACCCCACTTTCTCGGCAGCACCCACCTCCTCATTTGGACAAAACCATCTCTACCTTCTCCTCCCTAACCTACATTAATTCCAAACCAATTTCAGCCATTTTTGTCCAATGCAATCATTGCATCTGTTTCCTCCATTGAAGGCTTCCTCCCTCAACTCCACCTTAACGACCGAACTTGTACAACAACATTTTTTGTCATCAGCAATCTCCTAAGAAAATATGCCACTTTCTGGCACTCCCACCTCATTTCACTATTGTCCGCATTGCCAATGACTTCATTGAGCAATATATTGGTAGAACATCTCTTATGATTCTTGTGCTAGACTTCCACATTTTTAAGCCTATTGCCCCAAGCTATGTACAAGGCTCCCTGTCTGATGTATATATTGATAATCTTCTTCGCTAAGTTCCGGTTTTAACTTTTAAGATACCTAAAATATAACCTTTTGCAAGCTCAATATCTCATGGAGCAGGAGACTGATAAAGTTGGACCGATCTCTCCTACTCTATGGGGACTAGGTGCTTATAAAGCTCATGAACTAATTACCAGAATTCAGTTGGGAGACCTGTTTTACAACCATCACGTTCATTCCATATATTTCCATCTTGGGCCAGAAAACATACAAATTGGCTCTCACATTTGCACCACACATCCACTGATTTTCCATATCTCAGGCCAACTTTTTAGAGGCAACCCATCAATCTTCACTCCTTCAGATGTTTCACTGCTGGACAAATGGTACTCAGGGGACAAGGTTCTTCTTGCTGAGGATGGTGACAATATGCTCACCGGATGCCTTGGATCCTGTCGTCGCCTTTGTCCCCGACCTCCAACCTTATCCTGTAACTTACACAACTACCGCAGTTCCTGAGATTGTCAACTTTGTACACCCCACAAGCTGTTCATCGATTCGTACGTTGATGTCACAACAACTGATGCCAACTATGTCCCTACCACCACCAACAAAGAACCCAATCTACCACCTCCTTCCAGTGCCCGATCTCCGACAACTCCTTCCCCTCCAAAAAATCCCTCCCCGGCTCCATGATTTTGCCTAGAAATCCACTAAATTTTTTTTATTATGTAGAGTTGCAAAAATGCAAGGTAAGGTTTGCCTACATTTCACCCTTGTGGTGGGACCCTTCCCTGGACCTTTGCTGTGTAGGGATGCTTTGTGCACTGGGCTGCCCTTTAGAGTAGTTCCCAAGCAAACACAGACCCTTGAGTTCTCTCATTTTTATCTTCTCAGCTCCCTCGGTTTCCCCTATTTCTAGCTATTTGAGTTTTGGAAGTTCTGGAATGAGTTCTTAAATTTAGTAGTTGAGCTTTCAATTCCTATTATATTAGTAAGGAGCTTGGTGTTATTTGGATGAGTCTTGGTTACCTGTAGGGATAAGCTGTATAAACTATAGCAAGTATTTTATATATTAGTATGAGAAATTATTCCTTTTTAGTGGCATTTGGACACGGGAGTTAAATCCAAAAGCAATCTTCCACTTCTTTTATAGTTAGTTTTACAACCCTGGTCATATGGTGGGATTTATTTGGATCAGCAGCAGCATTTTCTTTGTGATGTTGTTCGCCGCTTGCTCAAATAGCCAAGCAAGTCAGTCAGCGGCCATTGTAGATATAAAAGTTTTTATATTCTATCAAATGTTCTCAGTTTCATTACTCGTGTTTTCATTGTTGCATGTTGTGGTAGTTAGATACATTGTATCTTACTTGTAATGTTGAAACTGTTTGAAATGTTAACATGTGATGCCACACGGTCTTCGTTTTCGATTTTAACATTTTGATTGCTGTGTGTTGTCTATACTGTGATGAAGGGTTCCATATCTTTCTATGTTTATTTAAGTTTATTGTACTTTTGTGTGTACATGGTTTATTAGCATGGCCCAACATGTCAAGGTTCGCTTTTTTCCTATCACTGGATTCATAATATTCGTTTTCTTTTTTGTAGGTTGCAAGTTGGGGTGGTGATTTATTGGACCGAGGAATTTTGACCCTTTCACTTGCGCCTAGAGATAATCATGAAGCTCAAGTCCAATTCGCTCTTGAACGAGGCATTCCAGCTATTTTAGGGATCATATCTACACAACGCCTTCCCTTTCCTTCCAACTCTTTTGACATGGCTCACTGCTCCAGATGTCTCATCCCATGGATAGAATTTGGTAAATTTCTATATATTATATTTTAGGGATCATATCTACACAACGCCTTCCCTTTCCGTCCAACTCTTTTGTCATTCATTTATGTTTGGCAAGTGGATTCTTTTCATGAGATATAAATATGATTCCATGAACATGTCCTTAGAAATCCTGTTGGGCTACTTTCTTCATTAAATTGTCACATTTTTCTCATCCTGATCTTTTTTTTTAATCTGAGGCAGTTTATGTTTTTCTCATCCTGCTCTTATTTTAAAATATATTTTGCATCATTTGGGAATAGGCCTCTCAGGCATTATCTGTTTGCATATGAAGGGTATGGCATGCTAAGAAATATTAGCGCTATATGTTTCTAAAACAAAATTGAAGAAGTGTAGGATGGTAACTGTCATTCAAACACATAATTATGTTATTAATTGCTATAAATTTAATTATTTTGGTTGCAGGTGGGCTTTATCTTTTAGAAATACACAGAATTCTCAGGCCCGGAGGATTCTGGGTGCTCTCTGGACCCCCAGTAAATTATCAGAACAGATGGCGAGGTTGGAACACGACAATAGAGGAGCAAAAATCAGATTTTGATAATTTAAAGAAGTTGCTGAAAAGCATGTGCTTTAAAATGTATAGTATGAAGGAAGATATTGCCGTGTGGCAGAAGTCCACAGATGATAGCTGCTATGATATGCTAACTCCATCTGCGTATCCTCCTAAATGTGACGACAGTAGGGATCCTGATTCAGCATGGTACATTCCTCTCCGGCCCTGCATAACCACCTCGATCCCCAACTCGAATAAATTGAGCTTGAAATCTACTCCAAAATGGCCAGAGCGTCTAAATACAGCCCCCAACCATGTTTCTGATCTACCAGGTGGAAGTAATATATTCAAGCATGATCAATCTAAATGGAAGGTCAGAGTGAAGCACTATCAGAAACTTCTCCCGGCTCTTGGTAGTGATAAAATTAGAAATGTTATGGATATGAATACACTTTATGGTGGATTTGCAGCAGCCCTCATCAAATCGCCTTTATGGGTAATGAATGTTGTGTCATCGTATGGTACGAATTCCCTTGGTGCTATCTATGACCGAGGATTGATTGGTACCTACCATGATTGGTGAGTGATTGCTAGCCATTTAATTGTTTGTATTTATAAATTTTCCTGTTTTTATGTACAAATCAATAGAACCGATATTTCTTTCCTAAAGAGAAACTTATATGAAATACAAGACAATGCCCTTTTTAAAAGGTTAGTTACTATGATCTCCCATGGGTGTTTGCATAATTACCGAAATTTCCCGTCTATGTATCAAAATTACAAAAATTTCCTCCATAAGTTTGCTCCATTTATAGAACTGCCCTCTATTAGAGTTTTGGATGGAAAACCATAAAATTGGCCTCAAAGAATATTGGGAGACATTACATTCTAAAAGCGCAGCTATTAGTTCAGGGTGCCCTTTTTTAAAGGGTTAGTTACTATGATCTCCCATGGGTGTTTTCATAATTACAGAAATTTCCCCTCTATGTATCAAAATTACAAAAATCTCCCCCATAAGTTTGCTCCATTTATAGAACTGCCCTCTATTAGAGTTTTGGATGGAAAACCATAAAATTGGCCTCAAAGAATATTGGGAGACATTACATTCTAAAAGCGCAGCTATTAGTTCAGGGTGCCCTTTTTTAAAGGGTTAGTTACTATGATCTCCCATGGGTGTTTTCATAATTACAGAAATTTCCCCTCTATGTATCAAAATTACAAAAATCTCCCCCATAAGTTTGCTCCATTTATAGAACTGCCCTCTATTAGAGTTTTGGATGGAAAACCATAAAATTGGCCTCAAAGAATATTGGGAGACATTACATTCTAAAAGCGCAGCTATTAGTTCAGGGTGCCCTTTTTTAAAGGGTTAGTTACTATGATCTCCCATGGGTGTTTTCATAATTACAGAAATTTCCCCTCTATGTATCAAAATTACAAAAATCTCCCCCATAAGTTTGCTCCATTTATAGAACTGCCCTCTATTAGAGTTTTGGATGGAAAACCATAAAATTGGCCTCAAAGAATATTGGGAGACATTACATTCTAAAAGCGCAGCTATTAGTTCAGGGTGCCCTTTTTTAAAGGGTTAGTTACTATGATCTCCCATGGGTGTTTTCATAATTACAGAAATTTCCCCTCTATGTATCAAAATTACAAAAATCTCCCCCATAAGTTTGCTCCATTTATAGAACTGCCCTCTATTAGAGTTTTGGATTGAAAACCATAAAATTGGCCTCAAAGAATATTGGGAGATATTACATTCTAAAAGCGCAGCTATTAGTTCAAGTTGCTATTGATGTTGATTCTGTTGCAGGGCAACAGCTAAATATGCTGCAGAAGCATAATATGTACTTATTAAAATTTGCACCTACTGCAAAAAAACTGTGTTTTTTATATACTCATAAATATGATTCCTGAATGGAAATGTACTTCAATTAACTTTAAACCAGCTTATATCATCTAATTTTTGGCAATATGGTTTTTTGTATATAGGTGTGAGCCTTTCTCAACATACCCTAGAACATATGATCTTTTACATCTCGATGGCTTATTTGCTGCAGAGAGCCACAGGTAAAGTTACTCTCTGAATCTCTTTCTACTTTACTGTTTTGTACTTTACAGATTAAGTATTTGTGAAACATTCAAATTTCTTGGACCTTGGTCGGTAACATTTTCAATTAGAATTGTAAGATCATTTTAAATGAGGAGAGTGAGTGCCGTGAGAGTTACAGGTAAAAATGCCATCCTAGAGGGCGCAAATCAATTCTTTAACAAAGAGAAGGGAAGAAGAGGCCACAAGAATATGGCATGTGATTAATTCATTAAACTTTCTTGTAGAAAAATAAAGTATAATTTAATCCAATTTAAAGTAGAAAATAAGCTTGTTATGACTCACCGATTTGGATCAGGTGCTCTATCCTGAGATGGTAAAGTTGCGTAAGAGATCCTTTTGGCCCTTCTTGGATATAGGGTTTCCAATGGCAGAGGGTTAGGGGTGGGGGTGTGAAGGGTATTTTTGGAGAGGAATCAAGCTCAACCACACCCCCTTAAATAGGGGAAGAAGGAATTAAGAGAAAGGGAATAATTCTTCTTGCTTGCCATTTACTACCCCTCCTCACTTAAATAGTGAGGGAAAATGTGTAAATTTATATAAACGGGATGTCGCAGGACCACTCTCAACCAACCAAGAGAAGCAAACCACTAAGGTGATGCAATAACACTTGTATTATTTATTGTTTTACAGGGCGAGAAATGATTTCACATTGCTCTCGATGGAGATAAAAAAACAGACAAGTAAACAAAACTGACGAACTGCAAATACAAGCCGCCTATTCACATCTCTAGCCGTGAGGTCGCACGAACAAGTTCGTATTGACTTTGCTGGAAATCAGACCGTCCAAGTCGCGCGAGCTGACAAGACAAATCCCACGAACTAACCCTTAGACCACCTGCTTGAGAACTGCCAAGGAGAACTGCTCTGGTCGCCAACCCGCGATATCGCCAGCGATAACACGTATCGTCAGGCGATATCCACAATTCGCCAACCGCTTCCGCGACTTTCACACAGAGGCTATCACTGACCAAAGCGCCAATACTAGTTGCCTAGTCACTCATTGCTAACCACACAGTTTGCAAAAGCTGACCAAGAGACCTCTGCTGCTCCTTGTCGCGTGGTTAGAAAAAATCAAACCGCAACCTTGCTCCAAGCACTGTTCTCACTGGTCTAGGATCGGTCACAAATGAGGGGTTCGGAACCCCTATTTATAGTCGAAGGGGAGAATATAGACACCGTCGTAGACGATAGGGATACCGCCAACAGAAAGGCGGTTAGATAACTATAACCGCACAACTATGTGGTCTGCCAGAATCCAAATCGCGCGGACTCCGCGGTTAGCCAAAACTCCAAACTGCGTGGCCTCCGCGGTTAGCAAAATCCTAACCGCGCGACTTCACACTTCAATATTTTCAACACTCCCCCTTGAAGTTGGAAGTGGAAGTCAAGCCAAGCAATCCCTGCATCCGCTCAAACGGCCCTTTCGACAATGCCTTCATGAAGATGTCTGCAACATGTCCTTTGTCTGCACATACTCCACCATCAGAGATCCTTCCAACACCTTCTCTCGAACAAAATGATACCCGATCTCATTGTGCTTCATCTGCGCATGACACACTGAATTTTTTACCAGCTTCAAAGCACTCTCGTTGTCACCGCGAAACATAGTAGGATCTCACACCACCTCATGGATATCCTCCACTAACCTACGCAACCAGATGGCCTCCTGGGTTGCCAAGGCCAACGCTTTGTATTATGCCTCTGTGGTGGAAATAGACACAGAATCATGCTTCTTACTGCACCATGAAATTGTCGTTGATCCGCACATGAAGACATACCTAGATGTTAACTTCCGATCATCTGTATCTCCACCATAATCAGTATTGTGAACCCGTGCAAGTCGAAGCTCGTGTCCTTCTCATAAAAGAGCCACATGTCCGAGGTGGACTTCACATACTTTAAAATCCCCTTAGCAGCCATAAGATGAGGCTTCCTGGGCTCCTGCATGTACCGACTTACTCGGCCAACAACATATGAAATATTTGGCCTAGTAATCGTCAAGTATATCAAGCTCCTGACTAGAGTCCGGAAGACCAAAGGATCTGGAAGAATCCTTCATTCATCTCACCGAAGATTTATCCCGACTTCAAGTGGCGTAGAGCTGCTCTTTCACTCCCACATGCCGAATCGCTTCACGATCCGCTCCACATATCCTTTCCGTGAGACAAGCACACCGCTCTTCTTTCTCTCCACTTCCAGACCAAGGAAATGGTGCAGCTCACCAAGATCCTTCATCTCAAACCGAATAGGTAACCTACCCTCAGTTTCGCTACCTCTTCGTCAGAGTTCTCCGTCACGATCATATCATCAACATATAATAGTACCAGGACTCGAAGCTCCGTCCTCTTCTTGATGAACATACTTGAATCTAAATCAGAAGTAAAGTACCCGCAAAACTGAAGGTATTATGCTATCTTCCCGTACCAGGTCTGATGCGTCTGCTTCAAGTCATAGAGGGCCTTCTTGAGCTTGCAGACATGTCCTGGATGAGTCTCGGATACATACCCTGGTGGTTGCACCATGAAGATATATTCGTCAATCTCACCATAAAGAAACACATTCTTCACATCAAGTTGCCAAATCTTCCATGACCGGCAAGCTACCAAAACAATTACCATCTGTACCAGTATCATCTTGGCCACATGTCTGAATGTCTACTCGTAGTCTTCTCCGCACTGCTGAGAGAACCCGCGAGCTACATGGAGAGCCTTGTACCGTTCGATACTGCCGTCTGCTTTCTTCTTCAGCTTGTAAACTCATTTGCAAGTAACCAGAGTTATGCCATCCACCTTGGGTATAAGATCCCAAGTTTCATTCTTCCGCGGTCATCTCCTCATTTATGACATCTCCCACTCTTTTACTCTAATGACGTTTTCAAAGCACGATGACTCCTACTCGTCTAGAGGTCCAACAAAGAAACATGAGACCAAACTCATCATGTGGTCATCTCTGTACCAAGCTGGTGGTATGATGATCCACTTCGACCTTCGCAAGGCTGGACCACTCTCCACCACTTCCGCTGCCTCTTCTGTATTAGCTCGTCTGTTAGAAGTGTCAGGAGCATCGCTCCCCCTGCTTCCAGAACCCGAAGTACCTGACCCTAAGCCTGATGTAACTAGAGCTCCTTGAGACACAGGAAGCTCCACCAGAAGATCATCAACAACTTCTTTTCCCTTGCCTTCTGCCCTGCTCTCTTGTAGCTCAATACTTGAGCTACCCAGGTATGACGTCAGCTCGTCAAATATCACATCTCTCGAGACAGCAAACTTTTTTGTCTCAGGATCCATGCATTTCCATCTTTTCTTCTGCTCATCATAGCTGATGAAGACACACTTCTTCGCCTTAGCATCCATCTTTGTCCTGAGAGCATCCGAGATATGCACGTAGCAGGTAGAACTAAACACCCAAAGGTTTCCTACATTTGGCTTCTCTTTGAACATCAACTCATGTGGAGACTTTATGTTGTTGGGACTCAAGGGCATCCGGTTGATGACATATGCCCCACAGACCATTCCCTACACCCATAAGGCCTTATAAATGCCTTTGGCATGAAGCCAGCTTTTGCAAGTCTCTACCAAGTGACAGATCTTCCTCTCCGTCGCCACATTCTGTTGTGGAGTGTAAATACAAGTCAGCTCCCTCTTGATCTCGCGCTTTCTGCAGAAGTTAGAGAACTCATGAGAAGTAAACTCTCTCATATTGTTCGTCCTCAGCTTCTTTATCCGCAACCCAAGCATGCTTTCAACGAGCTACTTGAACTTCACAAAGTTTTGGAAGACTTATGACTTCTCTTTCACGAAGTACACCCAAGTGTATCTGGTGAAGTCATCAATCAAGACTAGGATATATTTGCTGCCTCCGAGACTAGGGGTGACGCATGGTCCCATCAGATCACCATGAATGCACTCCAACGGTGCCTTGCATATGGAAAAGGACTTGTCAAATAAAATGCGACGTGTCTTCCCATACTGACAGCCTTCACAGACATGATCATTGCCCAGATATGAAATACTAGACAAGCCTTTCACCAGGTCTTTTGTCGTCATAGTCTTCAACTTATCCATCCCAATATGCCTAAGCCTCTCATGTCAGCTGTGTTGTCGTTACCCTCATCTTCTCAAGATAGGAACTTGTCGACAGAACGAATAAGTTTTTCACCCGTCTCCCGACATGAGTCACATCGGCCTTTACCGCTGACACGTTCCAAAGGAACTTCACTTCTATTGGGCCAAACAGACCGTGATAGTCAACATCAATAACATTGTCACAGAAAATAAGTTCTTCTTCATCCCCGACACGTGATACACACTCTTCAAGGTGAGCGGACATTTATCACTATCTAAAGAAACTATTCCCTCCTCCACTGCATGAACCGTATCATCAGTTGTTATAATCGCATCATTACCCTTATACACCTGCAGAGTAGAGAACTTTGATTCATCACCGGTGAGCTGATGGCCACACCCAGAGTCGTTGATCCATTCCTGCTGGAAGTTGATAGAGGCCAAGACATCAACAAACGTCACAGTCATGTCTGCCAAGAAGCAACTGCCCCCCCCCCCCCCCCACTCACCTTCACTCTTGGATCCATCCCTCCTCTTCCGACAGCGTGTCTCTCCATCATAGGTCTTCTTCTTATCTCATCTCTTCTTCTTCCCAGAATACAGAACTTCGTTATCTCCTCCAGAGATAGAACATCCAGACATATGTCTTGCTAAGCTCTCCTGAGAGATTAGCAAGTTCTCCAGCTCCAACAGAGGCAGTTGAGTAGCCCACCCCTACACTGAAGTGATGAAAGCAACATATTCTTTCTGCAAACTGCGGACGATGTGTCTCTTCATCTTAGCCTTATAAATAGGCTCATCTAAATCAAGTGTTGAAATCTCAGCACACCTATGAAGCACGGGTACCGGTACGCGTACCGGTACGGGTGCCGGCACGCGGTACGGGTGCCGGCACGCGGTACGGGTGCCGGCACGCGGTACGGGTGCCGGCACGCGGTACGGATACTGATACGACAAAATTATAAAATAGCACCGTACGGGTACGTTTGGGTATGTGAACAAAATTTAAAAAATACATATACTATGTTAATTCGCAGCAAGAATATATTCAATGAAATGTTATCAGTTATCACCATACATGCACATGATTGTCCATATAAACAAAAAAACTAGACTAATCTAAGAAATGATGAAAGTGAGAATTATACTAAAAATATCCTTTAGAAACATGCAATAAAATAAATCCATCTAAAAGAAAATATAGGGCATACATAGTTCAACAAACACAAAAGAAATCCAATGAAGATATATGACATACATAGTTCAACAAAACAAATAAAAATTTTATAATGATTGAAGTTCTTGAATTTCAATGTCATCATTTTCTTCATCGTTAAATAATATTGTTTCCATTTCTGGCTCATCAAACGATAGGTTAGCAACTTCAAGAATCAAATGCGTCTTCACTAATGTCCCATAGTTTGGTGGCTCCTTTAGTATAAAGTGGCGTTCTCCTTTAAAGAAGACGAATATTAGAATGCACAAAGACTAAATCTTCACATTACTGTGGTGTCATCTTATATCCCCTCATGGAATGAATGAAAAAGTAAGTGCTTCAATTCATTTCACAACATGAAGATGAACACGATTGACTAAGCAGTTTTAGGGCTAATGAGTATAGCATAGATGTTGAAGCCCCATGTGCTAACCACCAAACTATTGGCTCCACTGCACCTCTATCAATCATTGAGTCCGAATCCCGAAAATGTTCTAGACATCCAAAAAATTTAGCATACTTAGTATTGACTAGCCTCCTTTCATCTTGATTCGAAAAATACTTCTTAAAGCACTTATTAAAGGTGCCCCACAATCTAATGCTCCCATCAAATTGATAAGAGGTCTTCTTTGTGCATCACTCCATCCATCAACACAAATACTAAGACCCTTCTTATTCCATGATTTTTTAATAGACTCTAGCAATCTTTCAATATTTGTCTTTTTCTCTTTGGAGAAGTGTTGTCCGTAGTAAATTATATTCAGGAGGGACATACCCAACTATATTATTCTCAGCAGCATATCTAAAAGCATCAACAAAGTGAGGATTTCTTGCTAAATGAAAAGGCAACCCAGCAGAATAAAACATGCGAGCAATCATAGAGTTTAAAGTTTCACGAGCACCCATATTCATCACTTTCTCTAAGGGATTGTTGCCCAATGCCTTTCTCTTCCTTGGCTCATATCCTCCTAATCTAAAATCACCTGTATTATCAACAATTGATCTAGTTGTAGTGTTAAAGGGGGAAGGTGGTAGAGGAACCATTTTAATCTTTGACAATTTCTTTCAATTTTCAGTTTGTTCATGAGCTTTTCGCAACTCCGAAAGAATATCAACTTTGTTACTAAAAACAGAACAAACCTTTATACTTTCATTCTTTATTAACAACAAATGAGCTTTGACTCTTACATATGACCCTTGAAAATCCATGTTGCAATAATTGCATTTCCATTTTGAATTTCCTTCTCTTCCCCCCTTTTTTAGAGTTAATGTAACGCGCTTCCAAAGCGGAAAAAATTCATCTTTTTCAAGATTAGTTGAAGGCACATTTGCACTAGTTGAACCCATTGAGCTTGATGTAAACTCGTTTTGAATTTAAAAAAAATCCTGAAGGAGTGATAACAACAATATTTGTCATAATTCAAATTAAAATTATAAATTAAATGACAATAGTTTCAGTCTTTCAGATGTTGTCTTCTTCACTAGACTAACTAGTGATAGAGATGAAATTGTATAATGAAAATGACAAATTTCTCTAACCTGAAAAATGAAATGTCAAGAGTACCACTAAATTGAAATTAAACAATTTGAAATTGTCATCCATGTCGCCCCTCCACTGACCAAGGAGGGCTCTTCCAAATGAAACGTCCAGTTACGAGAACAACTGAGAACAATCAGTTATGAGAACAACTGAACAAGCTGTCCAGGTAAACCGAAAGCCCAAACCTTAATTGCAAAATCGAAAGCCAGAAACCGTCCAGGAAATTCAATGAAGATGTTCTAAAACACGGATTTCTTAAAGGCAGACTGCAATATAAAAAACCCTAACAGCAAAAATGCAAAATCCAGGGTTTACCTAGCTGAGGACCTGAGATCCCGAGGTCCAACCGTCCAGGAGTCATCCAGCCGTCAAGGAATCAAATGTCAGGGTTGAGATCTTGAGCCACGAGAAATCAAAGACGAAGATGACGGGCACTGTGTCGTCGCCGTTATCGTGGATGCGATTTGCGAAATCTTCCTTGCGGCACTGCAGTCGTTGAAAGCCTAGGAAGGAGACCTCGATAAATAACCTTATCCGACGTTGTTGTCGTCGCCGAACCGGGAAGTACCCGAAAGTACCGGACCGTACCAAAAACAGTAAAGTACCGGGTACGTATTTTGCCGTACCGGGGCGTACTGAGTCGTTCCAGTACCCATAAAATACTGGGTACGTGTACGAGACATTTGTTTGAGTACCCATGCTTTAAAGTAGCACACAAGTTCTTCATTTTCAAGAAGAAGGAAGAGATGAACAGATCTCCTTGAGTGACCCTTGTTATCTCATTCTCTAGGAACTATAACGTAGCTACATTCTTCTTGTTGAACAACCAGTCCAAGGAAGTTCAAATCTCAGAAGCCGACTTGCAACCTATGATGTGGTCAACTCCGGTAAGATAGCTCTCTTGAGAGTGAACTCTGCATTAGCATTAGTTCTCCTCCAAGCTCTCACCTCCTGGACATTATCTCCAGCAGCCACCACCCCATGTCTGTCATCTCCGCCGATAACCCCCCAGAGATCCTCGCCAAGTAAGTAACTCTCTATACAAGACTTCAATTTCTTGTAATTGGTCTAAGTTAGCAGCTCAATACCAAAGCCTCTTGCATAACCACCTTCATTCTAGATCTCCTGGTTTACTTGTCTTTCAAAGGTGCTTAGCAGTCAATCAACTAAAACCTTTGTCGCTCTGATACCATGTAAAATTATATGAACGGGAGGTCGCATTACCACTCTCAACCAACAAAGAGAAGTCAACCACTAGCAATAAAAGATGCAAGAATAACACTTGTGTTATTTACTGCTTTACAGGGCGAGACATATAAGCGCGAGACATGATTTCGCATTGCACTCGATGTTGATCAAAAAATAGACAAGTAAATAAAACTGGCGAACTGCAAATACAAGCCGCCTGTTCGCACCTCTAGCCGTGAGGTCGGACAAACACGTCCTTATTGACTTTGCTGGAAATCAGACCGCCCAGGTCGCGCGAGCTGACAAGCCAAACTGTGCAAATTGACCCTCTGACCACCGGCTTGAGAACTGCCAAGGAGAACTGCTTTGGTCGCCAACCCGCGATATCGCAAGTGATAGCACTTATCGCCAGGCAATAGCCACAATCCGCCAACTGCTTTCGCGACTTTCTCACTGAGGCTAACACTGACCAAACCGTCAATACTAGTTGCCTAGTCGCCCAGTGCTAACCGCACTATTCACAAAAGCTGACAAAGAGACTTATGTTGCTCCTTGTCACGCGGTTAGGAAAAACCAAACCACAACCTTGCACCAAACACTGCTCTCACTTCTCGCTGATTTAAGATCGGTCACAAACGAGGGGTGAAGAACCCCTATTTATAAGAGAAGAGGGAGAATACAGACACCGCCGTAGACGATAAGGATACTGCCAGCAGAAAGACGGTTAGATAACTATAACCACACAACTATGCGGTCTGCTAGAATCCAAATCGCGCGGACTCTGCGGTTAGCCAAAACTCCAAACTGCGTGGCCCCCGCAGTTAGAAAAATCCTAACCGCGCGGCTTCACCCTTCAATATCTTCAACAGAATGTCCAAAATATTATAAAATTGCTCATCACCTAAGATGCATGCATCATCAACGAGTGAAAATGGAAGAGCGCAAAATATATAAAAAAAATTTTTTGAGACACACATGTCCGACACTTCGGAGTTTCCCGACCGCAATAGTACGCCGCCTTTCCTGAGCCTGAGACTGAATCATCACCTCCCCTATGTTCACCAAGCTTTTAAAATATGATATAAATCATGCTACCCTGCTGAGTCCACGTTTGCATACTTCTAGAAATGTTCTTTTCTTTATGTAAGTATTTATATATGTTACCTTGACATCTTAGGCTCGGGAACCTAAATGTATGTGTAATTTATTTTTTTTATCTTGATCTTTTTTTAAAATTATAAGCTAATAATCGTGGTTGTTGATGTTTTGTCTTTTGTGATTATTGCAATATCAATAAACGTGATTGTTGTAGGCTTAAATCTTTTTAATAAGATATAGACAAAGAATGCATGATTCTGCAGCAAACGTGACAGTATAGGGGGCCACTATTTCAGTGGTATCTCTGAGCAGTCACTTTGTGCATTTATTGTCAAAGGTTAGGTCTTTCTCTTCTGAGAGAAGCCACTTTGTGCATAGTGCCAAAGTTTATTGTCAAAGATTGGGGACTATATGGGTTCTGTTGTTGTTGTTGTTGTGTTGTTGTTATATAGACAAAGAATGCATCTATAAACTCTTTCACTTGTAATTGTTGGAAATGTGGACATTGATGAATCCTTTTGTTGATTGAGAGTAGTTTGGTCAGCTAATCATTTATGTAACCCAACTTTTTGACAATCTCTTGTAATCATATATCACAAGAAATTATGCGAGACCTTAATGCTGTCGGTGGAGTAGTTAAGAACCACCATGTACGCCTTCGTCTTCTTTACTTCATATAGGTTTTCATTTTTCGCATTTTTCTTTCTAATGATCGTAGGAGCGTCCGGTGCCTAATTTTTTCATGTGAAATTTAGTTTTGTTTGTTTTGTGAGAATGTATGTAGCCTGGTTCTGTTTACTCTATCAGTACACATTCTTTTTACTAAAGTGTTTGTTCCCTGCATGCCTAAAGAGGTGCATGCCTAAAGAGGTGCATGCCTAAAGAGGTGGATGTTCTGTTTGCTGATATTTTTACTTAATCTTTTTAAAATGACAAAATCGAGGGAGATCTTATAAGTGACATATATTGGCAACTTAAGATTTAGATAAATTTTCTTAATGCAATAACACTAATATAAGTAGAATATCCGACAATTTACACCGGCATCTCAACAACACCGAACCAAATATATCAAGACTGACCCATTTTTTCACACAGGTGCGAAATGAAGTATGTGCTCCTCGAGATGGATAGGATACTTCGGCCGAGTGGTTACGCGATTATTCGGGAATCAGGCTACTTCATAGACGCAATTTCCACGGTTGCAAGAGGTATGAAATGGGGCTGTCGGAAAGAAGAAACCGAGTACGGAGTGGAAAAGGAGAAGCTCTTAATTTGCCAGAAGAAGCTCTGGTACTCAAAAGTCAGTCAGGATTGAGAATTTTTTTATTTGTTTTACAGAAAAGAAACAATCTTTAGAATATATATATTTTTAATTTATCGTCTTCAGGAAGCCAAGAACAGATAAATAGAGCAATAGAGTCTTTAGGTATGGTGTCATGGTATTCTTTCTGTAGTAAATGCGAGATTTATGAGGTTATATGAGGAATTGGCGCGGCCAAACCTTATTCTGGGATAGAGTTTTTTTTCTTTTTGGGCAGGTGGTATAAGTTTAAGAAAGTGAGGTTATGACAATAAAGTCAAGTGTACCATTTATACATGTTTATGTTGTGGGGTTGATTATTTTATGAATAAGCTGTTAGTTTCAAGTGATTTCTTTTGCAAATTACTATGTAATCTCTGCCCTAGTTTCAATTTATTCTTGTTTTTGGGGTGCTTTTTGGGTATGCAAATTACTATGTGATCTCACATATTGCGCTTAGCAAAGAACCCACACGGAGAGAATTTGCAAAAAATGCCGAGCTTTTAGTTCATAACGTGGTTGAGGCGATCCCATCTTGTATTTAATTGTGAACGTGCCCGATCGTCCAATTTATCACCCTTCTTTGAATAGTTTCCTTTTCCAAAACTTTTATGGATACTTTGACCGAATGCTAGATGTTGCATGCGGCTTTAGCATTCATGAAGGTATTGCATTGCAATTCCGCAGAGTTACCCATTGACGTCTTGTGTCTAACATCCCTATTGTGGAGACTTTGCTATGAAGTCTTAGCGGAATAAACTATGCATAACTTCGTCGAACAAATTTGCTGAGAACTTTGTTCCTGAGCTGGTCTGCTGTTGAGTGTTGCCAAAATCCCCTTGGGATGAAGGATTAATGTTGAGTTTAGGGTGTTGAGGTATTTCCTATTCCCAATTTTGGAGAAATATGTCAATGAATCTTGTTTTTTTTAGAAATATATGATAGACTCACTATACTTATTGATGAAGAGGCATCCATCTATTATAAATACCAAGGCAATAGCGAACAAATCTTAGACTTATCGTGTACGAGATAAATTTGGTTGAAGACGACAAATTTGGGCTAAATGTCGATCATCTTTTATTTTAGAGTAGATGGACTGACTACCTGTCTATCAATTCAAAGACGGAGATGGTCATCAGTTTTTTTGACGTTTCCTCTTGTAACAAGTGTGGAGCATATCAATGTTATGATAATGATTTCGATCAAGAAGATCCGCCCAAAAAGAAGTCAACGCAACACCTGCTCGTGGAACGTTACACAAGAGGAGAACTACAAGTAGGATTGTTTGGCGAGTCATCAGGAAAGTTTGGATATTATGTCTTTTATTCTAAAGGACTAGAGTGTAACATGCTCAAACCAACTCTTTATGATGAATAATTTCCTCTGATTGAGTTTGATAAAGATAGAACTTCTCATGCTTGAAGGGTAAAAATCAGAGCACCAAAAATTCAGATGGAACAATTAAACATGTATCTCATGTAGAGGCTATGTTAAATTCATAGTCTGAAAATGCAATGTCACAGAATAAAGTCTTGAAGCAAATAGTAGCAATCCAACATACAATAGAGAAAAAGTTTGACCATGGGCTTTCATCCATTACATGAGTCACGATATAGCTACAGGACAGGATAACAGCCTTGCACCATGAATTACTCAAATTGGCCAGTAGTGTTTCTTTTTATTCGATTGGCAGGGTGGTTTGGGTTTGATGCATAATCTGTGTTAGGGTCTATGATTTACAATGATCGATGTTTCCTTAGCATGTCGTGTGGTATCAAAGCTTTGATGTGTTTGAAAAAGGATGGGAACTAGCATTTTTGAAGGTGATTATAACACATTGGCTTGGAGGTTGTCATATCAAGACCTTCATGAGGTGTGTAAATGATGTTGGCATGATACATTCATAGACTGTCATTCAATATAGAACCAAAAATGGTCTCAATAGCCAACTTGTAATCTTCCAAGGGAAGGTTAAGAGATGGTACATGAGAATCGACATAGGAAGTCCTGACTAGATTGTTTCTAGTTTGAGTGAAAAGAATGTTGACATTTTCATTATGAGGAACTAAAGCTAAGATTGAACAACAATAAGATGTGTAATCAAGTTCAACACAAGTACATTAGGCCTGATCAACACTGAGGTCAGGGAGTGTGTGATTTTCACCATTATGAAAAGTAGCTCGATGATAATTTTGAATCTTGATGTAGCATGTGATATTCCGAATCTGATGATGGTGGGGGAGTGTCTTTGGAGGTAGTAAAGCTCGGGAAAAACAACTCATAATATGCTTCTAGGGACTAGGATAGTGTTGCGGACTAACTCGATGCTCCGGTCGGACCGGATATTCTTGGACCGCCTTAGCTCGCGGAGCGGTCGAGCGCACACACAGTCAATTGAAAAATGGGGGACGGACACAGGAGGTTTTAACGTGGAAAACCCTTCAACCGGGTGAAAAACCACGTGACCGGGTCGGTGCCGATCAAAATCCACTAGATTGCTGGAGGTTACAATTTGACGGGGGAAATCGGGGCGACAGGCCGCTCCCGTTACAACCTTGAGGAGAGAGAGAGTATATGCGCTCGTCGGTGGGCAACAGACTGCCTCGCCAACGGGACTTGGATGGTGGAATGCGCGGGATGCTTCAGTTGCGTGCGCTCAGAGGCGACGCGTGTCCAGAGGTTGTCACTGCTTCCTTTGTGCGTCTTTCTCCGTCCTTGGAGTGTTTCCTTGGTAACTGAGCTCTGGTGGGGTGCAAATAGCCGATGATAGGTTCTGGTAACTGTTGGCAGGAGCTGATAGCCACTAGGGGCCGCTGGAGGCCTCGGGCGGCGGCCGGTGGTTGGCGGCGAGAGGCGGCCGCTGGTGGTTGGCGACGAGGGGTGGCCGCCGGCGGAGAAGAACGGGAAAGCTCCCACCTGAGGAAGAAGAAGAAGAAGAAGCGTAGGAGGAGAAAGTTCGGAAATGAGGAGCCCCTGGGGTCCTTTTATAGGCTCCAGGGGGAAGTTATGGCGGGCCCCCCACTAACCTAGTGGGTTAGTGGGTGGTTTTGTCCCGATCGGACGGCCGGTGGGGCCTCTCCCTCGATCGGACGGCGGGGGGGTCTTCCCACGATGGCGGGCCGTCATGACGGCGGCAGCCGGGCGGCCGGCGAGGGAGGCCGGCGGCGGCCAAGGTCATGGCCGGGGCGGCCATGGCCATGGCCGGGGCGGCCATGGCCATGGCCGGGGCGGCCATGGCCACGGCCGGCCATGGCCGGGGCGGCCATGGCCGGGGCGGCCATGGCCACGGCCGGCCATGGCCGGGGCGGCCATGGCCGGGGCGGCCATGGCCGGGGCGGCCATGGCCGGGGCGGCCATGGCCGGGGCGGCCATGGCCGGGGCGGCCATGGCCACTGCCGGCCATGGCCACGGCGGCGGCCGGCCATGGTCGGGGCCATGGCCGGGGTTGGCCATGGCCGAGGCCGGCCATGGCCGGCCATGGCCGAGGCCGGCCACGGCTGGGCCATGGCCATGGCCGCGGCCGGCCATGGCCGCGGCCGGCCATGGCCGCGGCCGGCCATGGCCGCGGCCGGCCATGGCCGGCCAAGGCCGAGGCCGGCCACGGCTGGGCCATGGCCATGGCCGCGGCCGGCCATGGCCGCGGCCGGCCATGGCCGCGGCCGGCCATGGCCGCGGCCGGCCATGGCCGCGGCCGGCCATGGCCGCGACCGGCCACGATCGTGGCCGGCCGGCCATGGCCGGAGGGGAACCGCCGGGGGCGGTTCCTTCCCCCAATGGTGGGGAGAGAGGGGGCCCACTCCCATGATCTCCATGAGAGATCATGGGGGTTAGGGGGCCCGCCCATGATCTCCATTCATGGGGATCATGGGGGTCTCCTTTTTCTTATAAATTAAGGTGGAGCCCATCAATTGCCCCCCAAATCTCTTTCAGTTGGGAGGGAAGCGAGCACGTGGAGAGATTTTTAACTCTGGTTGCGGTGGTGATTGCCGGCGTGGAATCCGGGATGGCGGTGATGGTGAGCGGCTCCAAGGTATGCTGGTTCGTGTTAGTTTGGAAAGCGGATGCCGGACTGGCTCGCGCGGGTGCCGGCAAGGCGTAGGAGTTGGGGGTGTGCCACCGTTGCGGGAGAGGGACCGAGCGCGCAGGCCGCGCGGGCGCAGGTCGCGCGCGCGCCGGCCGCGTGCGCGCAGGCTGCGCGCGCGGGCCTTGCGCGCTGGCCGCGCGCGCGCGCGGGCCTTGCGCGCAGGCCGCGCGCGCGCAGGCCGCGCGCAGGCTGCGCGCGCAGGCCGCGCGCGCAGGCCGCGCGCAGGCCGCGCGCGCAGGCCGCGCGCGCAGGCCGCGCGCGCAGGCCGCGCGCAGGCCGCGCGCGCAGGCCGCGCGCAGGCCGCGCGCGCAGGCCGCGCGCAGGCCGCGCGCGCAGGCCGCGCGCGCAGGCCCCGCGCGCAGGCCGCGCGCAGGCCGCGCGCGCAGGCCGCGCGCGCAGGCCGCGCGCGCAGGCCGCGCGCGCTGGCCGCGCGCGCTGGCCGCGCGCGCTGGCCGCGCGCGCTGGCCGCGCGCGCTGGCCTTGCGCGCAGGCCGCGCGCGCAGGCCGCGCGCGCGCAGGCCGCGTGCGCGCGCGTAGGTGGACCTTGCGCGCAGGCCGCACGCGCGCGGGCCTTGCGCGCGGGCCTTGCGCGCGGGCCGCGCGCGCGTAGGCCGCGCGCGCAGGCCGCGTGCGCGCATGCCGCGCGCATGCCGCGTGCGCGCACAGGCCGCGTGCTTGCTAGCCGGACTTGGCGAGGCTGCGTGTACGCCATGGCCGCGTGCTTGCAGGCCGTGCGCGGCCATGGAGAGGGTTGTGCGCGTGATTTTTACTATTTGGAAATGACTAATTTTTTGCGGTGTGCAGGTACCGAAGCGCTCTGCTGGACCAATGCGTCTACGCTCCTCCTTGACTGAAGACGGTGTTGCTATTTGGAGAACAAAGTTCGGGCTTCCTTCAGACTTGGAGGTGAGGATCCCGCGTCCCGAGGAGCGGGTTCAAAATCCCCCCCGTGGTTGGCTGACTGTCTGCGAATTGTCGCTCAGATCTGGTTTCCGTCTTCCTCCCTGCGACGAGGTGGTGGAGATTCTGAAGTTTTGCGGAGTTCCTATTTCCCAGTTTGCCCCTACCGGGGTTACTCGTATCATGGGCTTGATTGCTTTTTTTCGTGAGCATGGGGGCTCCCTCTCTTTAGACCAGTTCCGTGATTGGTGCGACGTGCGCTTTGATGGTGGTAAGCGGATCGAGGTGCGCAGCAACAAGGTTTGGCTGGAGTTTGAGTCTCGCAAAGATCGTCGTCACGGTAACACTTTGTTCGGATATGTGAAGAACTCTTGGGGTCTTCCTGAGGTGTGGAATGCACTTCCCGACCGTTGTCGCCGTGTGAAAGGGAGGGAGCGAGACTTCTCTCCAGTGTTGGGATTTTCCGAGCCTCGTGAATTGGCTAACCGTCTCTTCAACATATATGCGTTTGTCGAAGAGAAGCGATTGTTGGGATGTGGTATTTCTGTTGGCACAGGACGGGCGGTGTTGTCTTCTCAGGGAGGAGGCCGCAAGAGAAAAGCGGTCATGGCTCCCGATAGTGATGTTGACGTTGTGGTGGTAGCCTCTGATGATTCAGTCCCAGAGACGCAGTTACCTATTTCCCCGACTCCACGGGCGCTTGCTAGCGCAACGGTTCCTCGGATGTCTTCCTCTTTGAAGGCGATGAGTGATGCGGTACGTTGGTGCCTTATTGTTTCTTCCTCCTTCTATTTTTTGTTTGAAGGCGGCTAATTGCGTGTTTTCCTTTTGCAGATCGAGACACAGGCGCAGATAGCGGTCACCTGGAATGATCATTACGTGAGCCTGAAGGATGGCTATCTTGCTTTGCAGGAGAAGCTTCGACTGTCGATGGGTTCACTTTCTTCTCTCAAGGAAGAACATGACCGGGACATCGCGCAGTATCATCGAGTTGGGTTAGAGCTGAAGTCTGAGATAGAAGACGTGCGTGCTTCCTTGGACGTGGAGAAAGCCGTGGTGGAGAGGACTGCCCAGATGTTGAAACATGCGAGGGAGGAAATATCTGGCTTGGAGACTCAATTGCATGCGGCGCGAGATGAGGTTGCAGGCCTTGAGACCCAGCTTTGTGCGACGAGGGCGCAGGTAGAGATGTTATCTTCGGATGACCGTACATCAGAATTGAAGGCCGCAGGCCTCGCGGAGTACCTGGAGTCCTTGGACTATATGCGGGATCGTAGCCTGATCGCGGAGGAGGTTCGTGATGACATTTGGTCCAAGGAAGTAGAGCCTCAGATGGATGACATGCGCCAGTTAGCGCTTCGTCGTGGTGTTTCGAAGGCTTTTCGCTTCATAGGGAAGCATCTTGGGTGTGATACTTCCAGTTTCAGCTTCGCGGACGTTTCAGATGATGAGCATTCTAGCTCAGATGCTGATGATGAGTAGCTGTAGTGTTTATCTGCTTTTGTCTGCCTCGTTGTTTATTTGTAGTCATTTGTTTCTATCATAGCTTTTGAGATTGTTGCCGCTAGGGCTCCAATTCATTGTTGTCTATGATAGCCTTACTTGTATGTCGTTGTCATGTGTTTTGCATAGATGCATTTTGCCACGAGATGGTTGTTTGTGGGAGTTGATCTTTGTCATGGTGTATTTGTATTTTGACGTGAGATAGTGTGTGGGTCTGGCTCGCGGCCTAGTTTGTATGTGGGCTTCTTTGTAAGGGGGTCAAGTCCTCACGGTGTTGCGTGGAACAGGTCCATGGCCTTTCGCGCGAGACAGGCTCGTGGCTTCTTCGTGAGGGGGGCAGGCCCCCACGGTGTTGCGTGGAACAGGCCCACGACTTTTCGCGCGAGACAGGCTCGTGGCTTCTTCGTGAGGGGGGCAGGCCCCCACGGTGTCGCGTGGGACAGGCCCACGGCTTTTCGCGCGAGACAGGCTTGCGGCTTCTTCGTGAGGGGGGCAGGTCCCCACGGTGTCGCGTGGGACAGGCCCACGGCTTTTCGCGCGAGACAGGCTCGTGGCTTCTTCGTGAGGGGGGCAGGCCCCCACGGTGTCGCGTGGGACAGGCCCACGGCTTTTCGCGCGAGACAGGCTTGCGGCTTCTTCGTGAGGGGGGCAGGCCCCCACGGTGTCGCGTGGGACAGGCCCACGGCTTTTCGCGCGAGACAGGCTCGCGGCTTCTTCGTGAGGGGGGCAGGCCCCCACGGTGTCACGTGGGACAGGCCCACGGCTTTTCGCGCGAGACAGGCTCGTGGCTTCTTCGTGAGGGGGGCAGGCCCCCACGGTGTCGCGTGGGACAGACCCACGGCTTTTCGCGCGAGACAGGCTCGCGGCTTCTTCGTGAGGGGGGTAGGCCCCCACGGTGTCGCGTGGGACAGGCCCACGGCTTTTGAATTTCGTTAGAACATACAGTGTTTACAGAAAATAAAAGGTAATTCTTTGAATAATAAGCGTGATTCAAAGTATTTGCATGAGATCAGGTTTGTGACTTATATAGGTCACCAAGTCTCGAATTGAAAATGACGGCATAAAAGAGTCGTAATGTGTCACTGGTAAAAGCGGCGTAGATTTTGTGCGTTCCAGGTGCGTGGGAGAATCTTTCCTTCGGCATTTCGTAGCTTGTATGTGCCTGGCTTCACCATAGCGGTGACAACGAATGGTCCTTCCCATGTTGGAGATAGCTTGTCGCCTTGTGTTCCCTTCCCGGCAGCTTCCAAGGTGCGAAGGACTAGGTCTCCGATGTTGATTGAGCGGGCCTTTACCCGGCGGTTGTAGTAGCGGGCTGTGCGTTGTTGGTAGGCGGCGGCGCGAAGAGCGGCTTCTTCTCGTACTTCGAAGATCAGGTCAAGGTTGTCTCGGAGCGCCTCGTTGTTTATCTGAGGATCGAAGTCGGATGTCCGAGGACTAGGGACGCCAATGTCGACGGGTATAATAGCCTCCGTTCCATAACAGAGATTATAAGGAGTTTCTCCGGTAGGCGTTCTCTCTGTGGTGCGATATGCCCATAGCACATTAGGAAGAGCGTCCACCCATTGCCCCCCAGCATCTTCTAGTCGTGTTTTTAGTCCCTTTAAGATAGTACGGTTGGTTACTTCAATTTGCCCATTGGATTGGGGATGTGATACTGCTGTGTGTCGCAATGCTATCTTTAAGTCTTCACATAACTTGGTGAAGGACTTTCCAGTGAATTGAGTGCCGTTGTCTGTGATAATGATTGCCGGTATGCCGAAGCGACATACGATGTTCTTCCAGACGAACTGTTTGGCGTTCTCTTCGGTTATCTTGGCCAGTGGTTCTGCTTCGATCCACTTGGTAAAATAATCGATTGCCATAATGATGAATTTCCTTTGACCGGAAGCTAATGGCAAAGGTCCAAGGAGGTCTATCCCCCATTGGGCGAACGGTCAGGCTCCTTGTATCGACGTGAGGGCTACCGGGGGCTGCCGGGGAATGTTAGCGTGTACTTGACAGCTCTTGCACTTCTGAACGAATTCTGTCGCTTCCTTCTTCATGGTTGGCCAGTAAAATCCTTGCCGTAGGATTTTCCTGGCCAGGGCTTTTCCCCCGAGATGTTCGCCGCATATTCCTTGGTGAACTTCGCGGAGCGTGTACTCGGCATCTTCTCCTGATAGGCACTTCAGGTAGGGTCCTGCAAAGGACCGTTTGTATAGCTCCCCGTCTATCAGAGTGAATGCTGCCGCTCTCATTCTCAGGCGACGAGCCTCCTTTTGATCTTCCGGTGACAGTTGGCCCTTCAGATGGGCGATTAGCGGGGTCGTCCATGATTCCTCTGCTTTATTGACTTCTGCTACTTCCCACGGGCCGTGAATACTGGGGAAGACTATTTCTTCAACTTGGCGCCTTCTTGTTTGGTATTGCGTTGAAGAAGTGGCCAGCTTTGACAGGGCATCCACCTTGTTATTTTGTTCTCGAGGGATATGTATAATTTGGATTTGTGGGATTTGGATGAGAAGGGACTTGACGAGTTTCAGGTATTGGGATAGCTGTTCATTCTTGGCTTCAAATTCTCCTTCTACCTGCGAGACAACAAGTTGTGAGTCAGAGTAAATGATCAGCTGCTTGACCTGGCAGCTGATGGCGAGCCTGAGTCCCGCGATGAGGGCTTCGTATTCTGCTGCATTGTTTGTGGCAGGGAATTTTAGTCGGAGTCCATATTCTAGAGTAACGAGTTCTGGATTAATGAGGAGCAGGCCTGCCCCAGCACCTTCAGCCCCTGAGGCCCCGTCTACGTATAACGTCCATGTTCGTCCGGCTTCCGTGGGTGCAAATTCTGTTTCCGTCGGTAGAGTGTTCTCTACAATGAAGTCGGCCAAAACCTGAGACTTGATGACGGGGCGCGGGAGGAAGTGGATATCGAACTCACTCAATTCGACAGCCCACTTAACCAATCGACCGGATGCTTCGGGTTTTTGAAGAATGGCCCGGAGTGGTAGCTCGGTTAGGACCTTAATAGTGTGTGCCTGGAAGTAAGGACGGAGTTTTCTTGCGGAAAAGACAAGTGCTAAGGCTGTTTTGTCTGCAGCTGGGTAGCGGGTTTCGGTATCAGAAAGGATTTTGCTCAGGTAGTAGATGGGGCGTTGAATTCCCCCTTCGTCTTTTACTAGGACTGAACTTAGGGCTGCTGGTGTGATGGCAAGATATAAAAAGAGAATTTCTCCGGGAGCTGGCTTGGATAGAAGTGGAGGAGAGGCCAGGTACTGCTTTAGGGATTCAAAGGCTGATTGACACTCATCGGTCCATTGAAACCCTGAGCTTCGTGCTCCTCGGAGAATTTTGAAGAAAGGGAGGTACTTGTCCCCTGATCGAGCTAGGAATCGGGATAGCGCTGTGATTCTTCTGTTCAGCCGTTGTACATCTTTAAGCGACCTGGGTGGAGACATTTCTTCGAGAGCCTTAATTTTCTCAGGGTTGGCCTCTATTCCTCGCTGGGTAACCATGAACCCCAAAAATTTTCCGGAAGTGACACCGAAGGCGCACTTGCTTGGGTTGAGCTTCATTCCATATTGTCTGAGGATCCTGAAACATTTTTCTAGGTCTTCTAAATGGTCTTCTCGGCGAATGCTCTTAACCAGCATATCGTCTACATATACTTCCATGGATCTGCCGATGAGTTGTTTAAAGATCTTGTTCATGAGCCGCTGGTAGGTGGCTCCTGCATTTTTAAGTCCGAATGGCATTACCTTGTAGCAATAAATTCCTTTGTCGGTACGGAAAGCCGTATGCTCCTCGTCGGTCGGATCCATTCGAATCTGGTTGTATCCAGAGTAGGCGTCCATGAAGCTAAGCAGTTGATGTCCGGCGGTTGAGTCAACTAGTTGATCGATCCTGGGAAGTGGAAAGCTGTCCTTAGGGCAAGCCTGGTTGAGATTTGTATAATCCACGCACATTCTCCACTTTCCTGAGGATTTCTTTACTAGGACAACGTTAGCTACCCAAGCAGGGTAGCCAACTTCTCGAATGAATTGCGCGCGCAGGAGTTTTTCAACCTCTTCTTCTATTGCTTGGAGCCTCTCAGGGGCGAAATTCCTCTTCTTTTGAATGACGGGCTTACATGCAGGGTTGATGTTGAGGGAGTGGCGGATGACCTGAGGGTCGATCCCAGGCATATCTTCTGGGGACCAGGCAAAGATATCCTTATTCTTGCGGAGGTAGGCTGCTAATTCTTCCCTCTCGTGCTCCTGTAAGAGGGATCCAAGCTGGACGGTGCGATCCGGCTTTGTCGAAGAGAGGGGGACTTCAATTAGACCTTCGGAGGGTGCCCCCCGCTGCAGAACTGCTTCATCTCTGAGGTCGAAGTCATCGATGTTTAGCGTGGTAGGCTCGGTGGGCTGTGCTTGCTTGGAATAACAACTCCTTGCGGCTTCCTGGTTTCCGCGTACTACTCCAATTCCTCCAGGAGTAGGGAACTTCATTGCTAGATGGGGGATATATGGGATGGCCTTGAAGGTAGTCTGAACTGGCCTTCCGAATATAGCGTTGTATGCTGAGTTTGAATCTACAACCACGAATTGAGCTTCATGCGTAATCTGTCTTGGGAATTCTCCCAACGTGACTGGTAGAGTGACTGTTCCGATGACTTGGACCTGGTGGTTGTCGAAACCATATATTGGTCCTGCGGCTGGAGTTAGCTGCTGCCGAGATATATTCATACTCTGCAGGGTGGTGGAAAAAAGGACGTCGACTGAACTGCCATTATCGACGAGGATTCGCTTAACGTTATAGCAGGGATTTCCGATTCCGGCGCTAATTACGAGCGGGTCTTGATGCGGGATTCGGACGTTGATAAGGTCTTCATCCCCAAATGATATGGTGGTGTCCTGCTTTCTTCTTTTATCTTCATGGGCTTCCTTTACAGAGTGGACTGACAGTATCTGTGAGGTTAGAATAGGTGACCCGGCAATAGTCTCAATGTTTCCTACTGCTTGCCTTCCTCCTTCGGGCGCTGGCGGGGCATTCTGATGGTCCCTGAGTCGCCTAGGCGGGTCTTGCTGCTCTTGGATCCTTCCTTGTAGAAATCTACCGAGCAGTCCTAAACGGACTAAACGCTCGATTTCCTCCTTTAGGCGAGCACATTCTTCAGTGGTATGCCCGGTTGTCCGATGATATTCACAATACTTTGATTGATCGTTCTTAGGATTAGGAGGTGGTTGCCTTGGTCGCTGTAATGCTGGTTCATTCTGAATGGCATACAAAACGTTGGTGCGAGAAGTGTTGAGAGGGGTATAGTCCCTAGGGGGATCTCTCTGTGAGTCACGCCTGCGTTGTCCGGCTCGACGTTCCTCATGGAATCTTCCTTCCTGCCGTTGAGGAGCCGGCTCTTTATCTCTTTGCCTTTTCTGTACCCCATCAAACTGTCGCCTATGAGCTTCAATAGCTTCGTCGGCGGCTATCTGTGCCTCAATTCTGTGCACCAGATCCGGGTAGTTTGGTACGGTCTCTCTCATGAGTGCCGGATAAAAGCCGCTGGGGCGAAGACCCCCCAGGAATACTCCACGTAGGAGTTCGGGGTCGACGCCCGGGATCTGGCGAGCTTCTGCAGTGAAACGTCGAAAGAATTCTTTGAGGGTTTCCCCTTCGTTCTGGCGGATTCCAGAGAGATGAGATGGATCACGGACAATCTTTCGATTAGCGATGAATTGGTCGGAGAATTGTCTGGTTAGTTCGGCAAAACTAGCAATGGTACCGGGCCTTAAAGAGTGGAACCATGTTCGAGCTTGCCCTTTGAGAGTAGTTGGGAATACTTGACATAACAATTGATCGGTGGCATGGAAGATCCTCATGATGGTGGTGAAATGATTGGCATGCTCGAGTGGATCGTCAGTTCCGTCGAATGTTTCGACGCTTGGGAGTTTGAACCCGGGTGGAATTGGATGATCGAGGATCTGCTGGGTCAAGGGGGAGCCTTGATAAAGCGTTCGCTGAGGGTGGAAATCTCTTCTTGCGGCTTGGCGGCATTCTTCAGCCACGGCCTCCCTGATCTCTTGACGAGTTAGTAGAGGGTGGATGGGAGCATCGTTAACTGGATCGTGGGGGCGATCTGCCCTCGCTCTTCCTAGATGGGGATGAGCCGAACTGGCGGCATCTGAATGATCTTCGAGTCCTTCCTGTTCTACAGGGTCTTCCTGGTTCCTTGGTGGATTAAATAGTGGAGGATGGTTAGCTGGCGGAGGTGACCTGGGCGGAGCTGGAGGCGCCCCCAAGTTCCGAAGCAGTGTGAGCATTTCTGTCTGCTGCTCCTCCATTTGGCGGACACGCCCCTCCAGAGCGGCGACAGGGGCGAGCGCTGCTTCAGCGGTCAGTGGTACGTCTACCAGAGAGTGAGATCGTGCAGGCTCAGTGTGTCCGCCAAGTGCGGATCCTTCTGCGGCGCGGGTGCTCCTCTTTGCCATTGTGATGAACTTGCTCCGCGAAGGATATTGGGAATGTTTCCCACAGACGGCGCCAAACTGTTGCGGACTAACTCGATGCTCCGGTCGGACCGGATATTCTTGGACCGCCTTAGCTCGCGGAGCGGTCGAGCGCGCACACAGTCAATTGAAAAATGGGGGACGGACACAGGAGGTTTTAACGTGGAAAACCCTTCAACCGGGTGAAAAACCACGTGACCGGGTCGGTGCCGATCAAAATCCACTAGATTGCTGGAGGTTACAATTTGACGGGGGAAATCGGGGCGACAGGCCGCTCCCGTTACAACCTTGAGGAGAGAGAGAGTATATGCGCTCGTCGGTGGGCAACAGACTGCCTCGCCAACGGGACTTGGATGGTGGAATGCGCGGGATGCTTCAGTTGCGTGCGCTCAGAGGCGACGCGTGTCCAAAGGTTGTCACTGCTTCCTTTGTGCGTCTTTCTCCGTCCTTGGAGTGTTTCCTTGGTAACTGAGCTCTGGTGGGGTGCAAATAGCCGATGATAGGTTCTGGTAGCTGTTGGCAGGAGCTGATAGCCACTGGGGGCCGCTGGAGGCCTCGGGCGGCGGCCGGTGGTTGGCGGCGAGAGGCGGCCGCTGGTGGTTGGCGACGAGGGGTGGCCGCCGGCGGAGAAGAACGGGAAAGCTCCCACCTGAGGAAGAAGAAGAAGAAGAAGCGTAGGAGGAGAAAGTTCGGAAATGAGGAGCCCCTGGGGTCCTTTTATAGGCTCCAGGGGGAAGTTATGGCGGGCCCCTCCACTAACCTAGTGGGTTAGTGGGTGGTTTTGTCCCGATCGGACGGCCGGTGGGGCCTCTCCCTCGATCGGACGGCGGGGGGGTCTTCCCACGATGGCGGGCCGTCATGACGGCGGTGGCAGCCGGGCGGCCGGCGAGGGAGGCCGGCGGCGGCCAAGGTCATGGCCGGCCGCGGCCACGGCCGTCCATGGCCGGGGCGGCCATGGCCACGGCCGGCCATGGCCGGGGCGGCCATGGCCGGGGCGGCCATGGCCACGGCCGGCCATGGCCGGGGCGGCCATGGCCACGGCCGGCCATGGCCACGGCCGGCCATGGCCGGGTGGCCATGGCCGGGGCGGCCATGGCCGGGGCGGCCATGGCCACTGCCGGCCATGGCCACGGCGGCGGCCGGCCATGGTCGGGGCCATGGCCGCGGCCGGCCATGGCCGCGGCCGGCCACGATCGTGGCCGGCCGGCCATGGCCGGAGGGGAACCGCCGGGGGCGGTTCCTTCCCCCAATGGTGGGGAGAGAGGGGGCCCACTCCCATGATCTCCATGAGAGATCATGGGGGTTAGGGGGGCCCGCCCATGATCTCCATTCATGGGGATCATGGGGGTCTCCTTTTTCTTATAAATTAAGGTGGAGCCCATCAGATAGTATGCTTCTAAATAAAAGGATGTGCATGAATGAATCAAATCTCACTTTGAAATTGATGAGAAAGTTATTTGGCTTAAGTAATAATTCAAAATCCTAAATATCAGAGGTGCCTCCTTGGAGCAAATAATGGAGTTGTGTTGAAAACTCTGTAGTTAAGTATGCTCTGGCGAGAGTAGTCTTGGGATAAGCGACATATTGATAAGTACTTGTAGACCACCTGTAGAAGGAGACAAAATTGTGCTGTTCAAAAGATCATTAGAAGCGGGCAAAACGTAGGAAAATGTTTCCCAAGAGTCTGATCCTTCCTCTGGCAAAGGCAATGAAACAACTGAAGAATACTGTCGGCAGTGATGGAAATCTCAAGAATAGAGATGATGCTTGTTTTCTCACGGTTCTCATATCTCACTTTTCTTCGGAGTCTCTTACGCCTTTTCTTTCTCGTTTTGCATGCGGTGGCTGCAACAATGACCTTGCTTCTTCCTGCCCAATCAAAGTACGTTTTCAGATTCTTGTTTTCAGTGTTTGCTTTTGAACAACAAATACATACTTCGAAGATACTGACACTCTTTTTTTGTGGCAAGAAATCCCCTGAATCGTCTAGGAGCATCAAGCAATAACTCATACCCTTTTATTATGGCTTCTCTTTCCCCCTTGACCCATGATGTTCGTCCTGTAAAGCAGAGAACTCCTAACCTACCCCCCCCCCCCCCTTATTTTACTTCCCTTTGGCAGTCCCGAGATTTGCTCAAACCACCTTCAAACGTATTCAGACGTCTCTTGCAGAGGTCTTCAAGTCTCTGGCCATTTATACGGACAAGTGTTGCATCCTCTTATCACTCTCATAAGTCCACTAGAATTTCCCTTGTTGGAGCCCCTCACGACTTGCATGTGTAGTAGGCCTTGTGGATTTGAGCGAATATGACAATTGGTGTATCGCATCAACAGAGGTTCCACTATCATCCTCATGGTGCTTTTTAGTGGACAAACTCCATATAACGGATGTCTCATCCCCGGACGTTTCTTGTAGAGGAGAGCTCCGCATATGTCATATGTCCAACTGGTGATCCACACCTCTGGCAGTAGAATTCCTTGGTTGAGTAGTGGTTGTCATGCCCCCTCCCTAGGAATGCCCTTTCAGGGGAAAGCCCCACGTGCGCCTTATATTTTTTTCTTAGCAAGTTGATCTAAGCAAGCCCTCGACTACTGAATACTTAAGTCAGGATTGAAAAGATTATCGACTGTCTCTCATACAAAGAAATATTCCAAGTTTGTTTCCCTAAACTAAAAAATGGGCAATTACAAAGAAATATTTTAAGTGTCTGCAATTCTTGAACTATGTGAAATTATATATCGTGCGGACACTCGGGTAGAGGTCGCACACTGTTCAGGACAACACATTATCTAATGTATAATGTAGAGTATCGGAAGCCGCTCATATAATGATCGCCCTGGCTATCAGTTGTTCCTTAGCCCATCTCCCTTAGTCATGTACATTTCTATAAAAGCACAATGTGTGATTACCCCTATAGTGGGCACATACTATTGACCATATTGAATGTCGAAATTCTCACTAATCATTACTCTTGATTAATTGTGATGGGTGGACAAGAGTTTTGTGTCCATGCTAAATCATCACTACATCTAGGTTCTCCGGTCTAATACTAGGTCTCGACATTATCTATGAGATTGGGCGGTCACATATGAAGGTGAACACGCGATGATCATTCCGTTTCAAAAGTGCAACATTATCACGTCAATTTTGCATCTTCATGTCAGTAAGTTGCAGGCACTATCTAATAGCCGCACGTATATATTATCCAGACAAGCAACAAATCGACAATTGATAAAATATTTACGACTTTGCTATCCGCACAACTTGTCGACAAAGGTACGCAGTAAAATTAATAAGTATAATTATATGTAAGATCTATGTCTATTCGCATGAAAATAGAAGGAAACCGCAACGAAAAACATGAATTTCCGTTACTTTTCAAAAAGATACACTATAAAGAGGCCTCAGTTACAAAAGGTGCCTGCGAATACAATAATTATTCATGCTCTGGCTCGGACTCTGCCGCGACATCTTTCTCCTTCGCGGATTTGAATTTCTTTTTCCGGGGTCCCGAAGAGCGCCTGTAACCACTCGATGGAGACTCTAACTGCGTAGACTGCCCTCCTCCTTCGATCAGAAAGATGAGACCTTAGGCTGATGAGAAAAATCGTTCATTGGAACACCAAATGTAGGCGTGCCTATAAAAAATTTACAATGTAGTTACTATAAGAAGTGGCTTGGCTAGTTAAGCACATGAGAGTCACTAGAAATGAGGGCGTATTAAAAGATTAATAGTAAAATAATGAAAACAAGTGAAATAACACATGTTCTCATGCCCAATATATTGGCACTCGGTCGATATATCAGGTGTTTTATTTAGAAAAATTGCAAAGAACTGATAGCATGTTGTTTTGCCTTCAAAATTTTTACGACATGTCAATCGTGTCGATCGATATCTACAACACTAGTCATGAACTATCACACAAGTGCTAACTCGGGAAATAAAGGAGGAGGAACCGAATGAAAAAAAAATAGTATCATGGGAACATTTATCGACAAACATACCCAATAAACTTTATTGTATTTCCTTTGAAGATGCCTAGGAGTCCTATAAAGTTGATGTGTTCCCCTCGAAACTTTCGGAGTCAAGCCAAACGGACCCAGCGGTTGCGCTAGAGTGAGCACACAAAAGCACGAAAGGCAGAAGCGCGACAGGCCAAGCCAGGGGCACCACACACACACGGACGGCGTGCCCACGCACAAGAGGCCAGCCCGCGCGACCACAACCAGTCCCCACGTGCGACCAGCTCGGTGGCACGCCTGCGCCCCTCTCTTGCGCGCGCGCGCGACGCACGAACGTCGCGTGCGCCGGTGGCCGCCGCCGCCTCCGACCGCCACCGCCTTCGACCGCCGGAGCTTCCGACGGCCACTGCTACCTCCGGCCAGCGCCGACCGCTGCCGCCGTTTGGCACCCTGCCCGGACGTCCCGGGGCGCACTTTCGTCATTTCGCTAAATTTGGCGATCCAGGTGACTGAAACGGAACAACGTCATTCGCCAGCACAAATCCTGCCCTAACACAATTACCGATGCGACCCTCCAGAAAACTATAAAAAGGCCCTCAAGTCATCATTTGAAAGCAAGCAACTCTAGAGACTAAAAAGAGCTCTGAGGTTTTTCGGCAAGGTCGTGGACTTAGACCGATCCTCCGCTCATGAATTCACTTCACTCCCCTTCTAGCGAAAAGACTTCATCGAGTTTCCAAGGCTCGACATTCTTCTCTGCGGGAGCGCTCCCATCAAGGTTCCGCTTCAGCAGGAGCGCTTCCATCGAGGCTTTGTGGACTTAGAGATTTTTCCCAGATGGAAAACTTCCATCGAGGTTCCGTGGACTTAGCAATTTTCCCAGTCGGAGAGCTTCCATCGAAACTCCAATGACTTAGTTTCTTTTTCGTCATTTTTATACTTTGTACTTGTGAAAGAGAGGTGGTCTGTCACACTTCGGGAAATCATCCCAAACTCTTGTAATCTCCAACGAAGTAGTGCATTTTGGCTCGGCACAGATCCTGCCACATGGTTTTTCACCCTTTCTTGGTTTTCCACGTCAAAAAAAACCTTTTGTCATTTATTGTTATTTTTCTTTGACTGTTTGCACGCCTGGTCCAATTCCGAGTTAAGGCAGTCCAATTCTCCAGACCGGGGAAAAGTCGGGTGACCCGCAATAGTTTGGCGTCGTCTGTGAGAAGGGTGTTCCCAAAAAGCTCTGACAAGTTTCTGAATCTCAACGTCAGCTGCAATGATGAAAGAAAGCACACACACCCCCGACCGATCAGCTTACAAAGAGCCTAGTGATCAAGCATCCATTGATTCGCCCATAAGCCCAACGTTGCGCCTCGAGGAAGTAATTGTCGCACTAGCATCTTCGATGGAAGAACGAATGCGCTTGATGGAAGAATGCCAGACACAAACACTTATTTTGCTAAGGGAGATAGGAGCCTCTCAGATCTCGGGGGCATACCCCGTTGAAGGCCCACATGCATCATTTCTCTCCGGACATCGATCACTCATTGGAGTAGCCCGCGCCACACACCACGTCGGGGCTCGGGGCACCGCCCTAGGAGGCGCATCTCCCGATAAGCCCCCCCCCCCCCCCCGACAGGAGGAAGACAACCAGGGGAAGAGGAAGGAAATGAATCCATGCCCGACGTCCGACAAGCACGATCGGCACCCCGACGAAACCTCGTAAGATGGGGAGCAACAACACTTTGCCGAGCTCAGTGCCTCTCTTACAGAGGTCCTGTATGCCCTCAAGAACCACCCGCAACTTTGGAGGCCCAAGGCGCTCCCCCGTGGTAAGAGAGACCAATCCCAGTATTGCCACTTTCACAAAGGAAACGAGCACAACACAGAGAAGTGCATGCGTCTAAAGGAAGAAGTCGAGCGACTCGCACACCATCAATTTCTTAAAGAATTTTACGGAGAAAGAGCGGCTGCACCACCAGCCGCAAACAAGCCTACTGAAGGGCATCACCACTGTAACACCCCAAACTTGGAAGGGGAAACGACGGCGTCGTTTCAGCCAAATTTGGGTTTTGGGGGTAGGCACATGGCCTGTGACACGGCCGTGTCACAAGCCGTGTAGCGCCTGGGTCGTCGAGCCGTGTTGCGCCTGGGTCGTCGAACCGTGTTGATCGATGATCGGCGAGAAGGCACACGGCCTTGGACACGGGCGTGTCCCTGGCCGTGTCCTTCTTGGGCTGTTAGCAGGATTTATTCTGCTAGGCGTGACACGGGTCACGACACGGCCATGTCGGGGATGACACGGGCGTGTCGAAGGCCGTGTCCATGGCCGTGTTTTTGGCCGTGTCTTTCTCTGACTGGGAAAATTGGTCGGTAGGGGGCGTGACACGGGTCTCGACACGGGCGTGTCAATGGCGACACGGCCGTGTCGGAGGCCGTGTCAAAGGCCGTGTGCTGGTTTTCGAATCGGTCGAGACGGCGAATGGCTAACACGGCCATGCACACGGCCGTGTTGCAACCCGTGTTCGGCCCAGATTTTCTATTTTGGGTTCCGATCGTGGCCGTTCGTTCTTTTCTTTGGAAGATCCAACGGTGGGGAGCCTCCCTGGGTGGTTTAAGGTCGGGAATAGGGTTTCAAACCCTCATTTTCCATTTGGCTTTATCTCTCTTGATTCTAGAGAGAAGGGAGAGCAAGGAGGAGGAAGGAGGCCAAGATCCGGCCGCCGGCGAAGCTTCGGAGGTCCGTTTCACGAGCGGAGTTCAGATCCGCGAAGGTGGGAGCGTTGCAGTGGTTTTCAACCGAGCAAATCTTCTCCATGGCTAGGAAGAGGGGACGGAAGGTAACGACACTTCTCCTCTCGGTTTTTAGGATTTATGATGCATGAATAGCATCCCCTTCCTTTCGTATTTTTAGCACCGAATCTCTCAAATGAGAGGGATTCGTGTAGCCTAGGTTCAAGAGAAACCTCCGGGTTGAGTATGTTCATCCAGGCATTCTTTGCATTAGAGATCCGCTCCGTTAGCGGATTAGGCATTGTGGGTGAAGCCGTGGTCGCGACCGTTAGTCCGACCCGGTGATGTTGCATAGCGAGCTTCGGGGATTCGATAGAAATCCGTAGCGGCAATACGTCGTTGTATGTATGCGTTTTCCCCCTTATATTTGAGTGAGTACTCATAGTCGGAACTGAACGAGGTTAGCTCCGCTTTGTGCGGTAGATGGTTTCCTTGGAGCACGGGAAAGACACAGTGCGAGTGGCAATTGGGGTGGGGAAACCTTTGTTTATGCTGTGCTAAGGCGCGACTATGTCTCCGTGGTCGGCTGGCTTTTCCGTGACGCGCAAGTCATGTGGGGAAAGTGTCCCGGTGAGACTAGCCCCTTGTGTGAGACTGACGAGAATGCCGAGCGGAGGGCAAGCCCGGGCATTGTAGCCATGAGCGGGTGGGGCCCAGCAAGGCTTCTTAGAATCGGTCAGTGTGAGGCGGAACTCTGACGAGCGAAGTCAGATTGTGCGGGCAAGCCCTGGGGTTATGACCCTTGTGCGGGTGGGGCCTTTGCAAGGTTCCGTGTGACGGCGTGTGTGTCGTTAGGGACATGGTGGTTCCCTTTTGTTTGCGGCTTTAAGCCAATGGGGAAACGGAAGTACCCAGTGTTTGATGTTGTGCTAGATGCATACGAGCTAGGGTGCCTTGGGTGAAACTCGGGTTGCATTCATGTTGCATAGTAGGCCCCTTTCACTTTGTACAAAACATAGAGAACATGTATGATGTATGAGACATCCAAGCCTGTTTTACCGCTTTTTATATATATTCTTTTGGTATACGAAGTGCTAACTTGCAGGTGGAGTGGTAACCCGGGGTCCGTTAGGGACGGCCGGGAGGAGATGTGTTTGTTACATAGTAGAGGTCAGCCTTTGCTGACCCACGTTACTTCAAATCCTTACAGGGCAAGGATCACATGCAGGAGCTAGCGCGCCGGGCGAAAAGCCCTAAGCCTCATGAAGTGTTGATGTGCTTGACTATTTTTCCTTTCCATGTCTTGTTGCTGTTGTTTGACTATGTCCGGCTTGCATGCCGAGGTAGCCTAGGAGTGCTTGGCACTTTTGTATTTTGGACTTTTATTGTGTAAGGCCTTAAGGCCATTTGATACTCTACTGTTAGTGGATAACTTCTGTCTGTTAATGTTCTGTTTCCGCTGTGTATGTCTGGAGTTTTGAGTTTGGATAGTTTCATATCATCTTTTAATACTAAAGCTGTGGTGTCCGTATGTTGTGGGGCCCCGGCCGGACCCATATTATATGGTCTTTACAGGGGAGGTGTTACAATTTGGTATCAGAGGGAGGTTGCGTTCCAATGAGAAGTTTCGCGGTCGAAAGTATAAGTCGAGTCGCGTATAAGAAGTTATCCACATAGGTGTATCGCGGGACCATGAGTGCTCGGGTGTTCGAGTCTTGCGATTAGAGACTGATTTGTGTTTTCTTGCTTGTGTTTAGAGTGCAAGCAACGAGGCTGGGACCTCGAGGCCAAGAGAAGAGCTCTCGGCAAGTAGTGCGACTGCGCAAGGTCCGCTAGGGATGGGGGTCACACCGGCCGACTTCTGTCGTATGCTTGCAGAAGCGATGGTGGCGGCCCAAGCTGCAGCGACAGCACAGGTAGCAGCTCCCGTTGCTCAGGTAGCAACTCCTGCTACCCCGGACACGGCAGCGACTGTGCCGGTTGAGGAAGCCAGGCGGGCAGAGCCGCAGGCCGAGAGAGTGGTTGTCGGGCATGGGGACCGGCAAATGAAGTACTTTTTAGTTTCCACCCTCCAACCTTCAAGGGAATCGGCACACCCACAGATGCAGAGGATTGGTGGGCTAGAATTCAGGAGCTTCTGAGGGCGTCAGAGGTGCCAGACGAGAAAAAGGCAGAGTTCGCAGCCTTTATGTTGGAGGGAGATGCCAAGTTATGGTGGGTAAGCCATAGTGGTCGGCAGTTTTCAGGACGCACACCGTCCATCGAGGAGTTTGGGAATGCCTTCCTGAAGAAGTACATACCCGCCTCAACGAGGTTAGCCCTCCAGAGGCAGTTTCTACATCTGGTGCAGCGAGACAAGTCAGTGGATGAGTATGTTCAGGAATTTACTCGCTTGGGTCGTTATGCAGGGACGACCATGGCAGACGATGAAGAGAGGGACAATCTCTTCTATCATGGACTGAGGGAGAATCTAAGACAACCCCTCATATCGATGAAACGTGCGGGTTTCAACGAACTGGTGGAGGCGGCCCGAATTTTGGAGAGTGACATGGAGCGATCCCAGCGTCGCAAGGGCTTCACACCCAAGCAGGGGGAGGAGAAGAAGCCTGCTCAGTCCCATGGAAAGGCGGAAGGGAGCCGATGGAAGAAGAAGCCTTCCACATATAAGTCGGGCGAGAAAAGCAATTGGACGTCCGGAGGGTCACGTTCTAAGGGCCCTCAGACGTGCTATAGTTATGGCAAGCCAGGCCACATAGCAAGATTTTGTACCCAAGGGGGCACTGAGCAAGAGCCAAGGCAGGAGCAAACTGTGCGCTCCGGCCCCAGTGCCGCGGAGAAAGGGAAGATGGCGGAGTCGAGTGCTTCTCGATTTCAACCAGTGCAGCCAAGGGCCTACAACCTTGGGCAACAAGAAGCAATCCGTCAACCCGATGTGGTGACAGGTACGAGAGTTCAACCTGCACCTTAGATTCCTGTCTTTCAAGCCTTCATGTTTGTTGCATGTGTGTAGGTTTTGTAATGGTATCTGGGTACCCCGCTAGGGTACTCTTTGATACAGGAGCGTCGCACTCCTTCCTTGCGGAAGGCTTTATCCGGAGGATCGGAGTGGAGTCTTTCTCGACGGACTCCGAGTTGAAAGTGCGCATGCCCAATGGGTCATCTATGACTACCAGGGCTAGAGGCCGGATTTGTTGGAGGCTCGAGGGAGTCGACTTCATATTGGTAGCGGCGATCTTGCCATTGTCCGAGTTCGACGTGATTTTGGGGATGGATTGGCTAGCGGAGCAGCGTGCCAGTATCGACTGTTTGTCCAAGGTGGTAACCCTGAGGGGCGTGGGGCAAGCGGAAGTCAAGTTTGAAGGCCTGCATGGAGTGGCATGTTCCCTAGTTTCGGCACTTCAGTTAGTGCAAGCTGTTAGCCAAGGAGGTGTAGCTCTAGTAGCGTTGTTGGAGGTTAGCCTTTCCAGGCTGTCTCTTGAAGAAGTGCCCGTGGTGGCGGAGTTTGGAGATGTATTTCCTGAGGAGCTACCGGGAGCACCTCCTCGGCGGGAGATTGATTTCTCCATCGAGTTGGTGCCCGAGGCTAGACTAGTGTCGCGTCCACCCTTCAGGATGGCACCAAAGGAGTTGGCCGAGCTCAAGGTTCAGTTGCAGGAGCTTTTGGAGCAAGGGTATATCAGGCCCAGCTCTTCACCGTGGAGTGCGCCGGTGTTACTTGTAAAGAAGAAGGACGGTAGCATGTGTCTGTGCATAGACTACCGAGAGTTGAACAAATTGACGGTTAAGAACAAGTATCTGATTCCTCGGATAGACGACCTTTTCGACCAGTTGGTGGGGTCGGTGGTGTACTCCAAGTTGGACCTGAAGTCCGGATATTATCAGTTGCGGATTCGTGACGAAGACATACCTAAGACCGCGTTTGGTACGAGGTATGGTCATTTTGAGTTCTCGGTGATGCCGTTCGGGCTGACGAACGCGCCGTCCGTGTTCATAGACTTGATGAATCGAGTGTTTCGCGAATATTTGGACTGGTTCGTAGTCGTCTTTATCGATGACATTTTGGTGTATTCCAAGTCGGAAGCGGAGCACGAGTCGCACCTGCGGATAGTGTTACAAGTGTTGAGAGAGAACCAGCTCTATGTGAAGTTCTCGAAATGCGAGTTTTGGTTGGAGAAGGTGGCGTTTTTGGGCCATGTGATCAGTGGGGTTGGGGTGGCAGTGGATCCAACGAAAGTAGAAGCCATCAGAGAGTGGCCAGTTTTGAGGACCGTGGCGGAAGTTCGGAGTTTTCTTGGACTAGCCGGGTACTACCGAAGGTTTGTGGAAAACTTTTCGCGGATAGCTCTACCCCTCACTTCACTAACTCGCAGAGATCAGAAGTTTGTATGGACTCAAGAGTGCAATCAGGCATTTGAAACCCTGAAGGAGAGGCTAATGACGGCGCCGATCCTAAGTCTACCAAAGGGGACCGAAGGATTCCAGATTTTCAGCGACGCATCCGGATGCGGTTTAGGATGCGTGTTGGTGCAGCATGGTAGTGTGATAGCCTTTGGGTCGAGGCAGCTGAAGCCCCACGAGAGAAATTACCCCGTCCATGATTTGGAGTTGGCGGCAGTAATTTTTTCTTTGAAGTTGTGGAGGCACTACGTTTATGGTGCAAAGGTGGAGATCTTCACGGACCACAAGAGTCTGAAATATCTCCTAGATCAGAAGGACCTAAATATGCGGTAGCGCAGGTGGGTCGAGTTCCTTGGGGACTACGAGGTGGCGATTCAGTACACGCCAGGGAAAGCCAATGTGGTGGCAGATGCTTTGAGTAGGAAGTACTCGGGGCAAGGAAATTGGATTGAAGCTCACGATGAGCGGTTAAGGCGGGACTGGGAGTCCCTTGGTTTGGAATGTGTGGCAAGAGGCGAGTCTAGCGTGGCTCGACTAAATTGGATTGAGATGCAGAGTGACTTATGCGATCGTATACGGGAAGTGACCCGTGTAGATGCGGAATACCAACTTTTCGTGGAGGAAGCTCTAAAGGGCGAGGGTAGCGCCTGGGAGATGGTTGATGGGATTCTGAGGAAGGGCGGAAGGATTTGTGTACCGCAGTTCGGCAAGCTCCGCGAGGAGTTGATGTTTGAGGCCCACTTCACTAAGTACTCCATTCACCCGGGCAGTACAAAGATGTACTTGAATTTGAAGAAGTCCTATTGGTGGCCTGGGATGAAGCGGGACGTAGCTTTGTGTGTGAGTCGGTGCCAAACTTGTGCCTTGGTGAAGGCCGAGTGTCAGAAGCCGGGCGGGTTCTTGAAGCCTCTTCCAATCCCCGAATGGAAATTTGATGACATCTCCATGGATTTTGTGCATGGGTTGCCTAGATCGCAGCAGGGTAATGATGCCATTTGGGTGATTGTGGACCGCTTGACCAAAGTGGCACATTTCATCCCAAACTGGAAGGAGGACGGTGTGGAAAAGTTGGTGGAGTTGTACGTCCGCAATATTGTACGACTTCATGGGATTCCGAAGAGTATTGTCAGTGACCGGGATGGACGTTTCACGTCTAAGGATTGACGGTTGGTGCAGAAGAGCTTGGGCACGAAACTCAAGTTCAGTACGGCCTTTCATCCTCAAACCGATGGACAAACTGAGAGAACGAACCGTACTTTGGAAGATATGCTAAGGATGTGTACTCTCGACTTCGGCAAGAAGTGGGAGGATCACCTCTTCATGGTGGAGTTTGCTTATAACAATAGCTACCAAGCTAGTATCAAGATGGCGCCATATGAAGCTCTTTATGGGAGGCGGTGTCGAACACCGATGTCTTGGACAGAGGCGGGAGACACAAAGCTTTTGGGGAAAGAAGTGGTAGCCGACGCTAGTGAGCTAGTGCGGACCATCCAAGAGCGCATGAAGGTAGCTCAAGATCGGCAGTCGAAGTATTTCAATGCTCGCCACAGGCATGTGGAATTCGCGGTGGGCGACTGGGTGTACCTTAAGATCAAGCCGTTCAAAGGCGTTTCACGAATTCGCCGACTCAAGAAGCTGAGTCCGAGATTTTTGGGACCATTCAAGGTCATCGAGTGAGTGGGAGAGGCAGCGTACCGGTTGGCGTTGTCCACGAAGCTAAGTGGATTGCATGACGTTTTTCACGTCTCCGTTTTGAGGAAAGCTTTGTTAGAAGCCAGTGTGGTGATTGAGCCGACGGCGGTGCCGGTAGAGGAAGACTTGAGGACGAGAGTTCGTACAATCGGGATAGAAGATTCAGAGGTTCGGCAATTGCGGAACAAGGAAGTCAGACTCGTAAAGGTCCGTTGGGACAACTGTGGCTGCGAGGAACTCTCATGGGAGCGAGAGCAGGCCATGCTGGAGGAGTACCCCGAGCTTTTCTCCTCAGGTACCGTTTAGAATTTGTGTACTTTCCATGTTTTAAATTTCGGGACGAAATTCTTTGAAGGGGGGAGATTTGTGACACCCCAAACTTGGAAGGGGAAACGACGGCGTCGTTTCAGCCAAATTTGGGTTTTGGGGGTAGGCACACGGCCTGTGACACGGCCGTGTCACAAGCCGTGTAGCACCTGGGTCGTCGAGCCGTGTTGCGCCTGGGTCGTCGAACCGTGTTGATCGACGATCGGCGAGAAGGCACACGGCCTTGGACACGGGCGTGTCCCTGGCCGTGTCCTTCTCGGGCTGTTAGCAAGATTTATTCTGCTAGGCGTGACACGGGTCACGACACGGCCGTGTCGGGGATGACACGGGCGTGTCGAAGGCCGTGTTTTTGGCCGTGTCTTTCTCTGACTGGGAAAATTGGTCAGTAGGGGGCGTGACACGGGTCTCGACACGGGCGTGTCAATGGCGACACGGCCGTGTCGGAGGCCGTGTCAAAGGCCGTGTCGAAGGCCGTATGCTGGTTTTCGAATCGGTCGAGGCGGCGAATGGCTAACACGGCCTTGCACACGGCCGTGTTGCAACCCGTGTTCGGCCCAGATTTTCTATTTTGGGTTCCGATCGTGGCCGTTCGTTCTTTTCTTTGGAAGATCCAACGGTGGGGAGCCTCCCTGGGTGGTTTAAGGCCAGGAATAGGGTTTCAAACCCTCATTTTCCATTTGGCTTTATCTCTCTTGATTCTAGAGAGAAGGGAGAGCAAGGAGGAGGAAGGAGGCCAAGATCCGGCCGCCGGCGAAGCTTCGGAGGTCCGTTTCACGAACGGAGTTCAGATCCGCGAAGGTGGGAGCGTTGCGGTGGTTTTCAACCGAGCAAATCTTCTCCATGGCTAGGAAGAGGGGACGGAAGGTAACGACACTTCTCCTCTCGGTTTTTAGGATTTATGATGCATGAATAGCATCCCCTTCCTTTCGTATTTTTAGCACCGAATCTCTCAAATGAGAGGGATTCGTGTAGCCTAGGTTCAAGAGAAACCTCCGGGTTGAGTATGTTCATCCCGGCATGCTTTGCATTAGAGATCTGCTCCGTTAGCGGATTAGGCATTGTGGGTGAAGCCGTGGTCGCGACCGTTAGTCCGACCCGGTGATGTTGCATAGCGAGCTTCGGGGATTCGGTAGAAATCCGTAGCGGCAATACGCCGTTGTATGTATGCGTTTTCCCCCTTATATTTGAGTGAGTACTCGTAGTCGGAACCGGACGAGGTTAGCTCCGCTTTGTGCGGTAGATGGTTTCCTTGGAGCACGGGAAAGACACGGTGCGAGTGGCAATTGGGGTGGGGAAACCTTTGTTTGTGCTGTGCTAAGGCGCGACTATGTCTCCGTGGTCGGCTGGCTTTTCCGTGACGCGCAAGTCATGTGGGGAAAGTGTCCCGGCGAGACTAGCCCCTTGTGTGAGACTGACGAGAATGCCGAGCGGAGGGCAAGCCCGGGCATTGCAGCCATGAGCGGGTGGGGCCCAGCAAGGCTTCTTAGAATCGGTCAGTGTGAGGCGGAACCCTGACGAGCGAAGTCAGATTGTGCGGGCAAGCCCTGGGGTTATGACCCTTGTGCGGGTGGGGCCTTTGCAAGGTTCCGTGTGACGGCGTGTGTGCCGTTAGGGACAAGGTGGTTCTCTTTTGTTTGCGGCTTTAAGCCAATGGGGAAACGGAAGTACCCAGTGTTTGATGTTGTGCTAGATGCATACGAGCTAGGGTGCCTTGGGTGAAACCCGGGTTGCATTCATGTTGCATAGTAGGCCCCTTTCACTTTGTACAAAACATAGAGAACATGTATGCTGTATGAGACATCCAAGCCTGTTTTACCGATTTATTATATATACTCTTTTGGTATACGAAGTGCTAACTTGCAGGTGGAGTGGTACCCCGGGGTCCGTTAGGGACGGCCGGGAGGAGATGTGTTTGTTACACAGTAGAGGTCAGTCTTTGCTGACCCACGTTACTTCAAATCCTTACAGGGCAAGGATCGCATGCAGGAGCTAGCGCGCCGGGCGAAAAGCCCTAAGCCTCATGAAGTGTTGCTGTGCTTGACTATTTTTCCTTTCCATGTCTTGTTGCTGTTGTTTGACTATGTCCGGCTTGCATGCCGAGGTAGCCTAGGAGTGCTTGACACTTTTGTATTTTGGACTTTTATTGTGTAAGGCCTTAAGGCCATTTGATACTCTACTGTTAGTGGATAACTTCTGTCTGTTAATGTTCTGTTTCCGCTGTGTATGTCTGGAGTTTTGAGTTTGGGTAGTTTCATATCATCTTTTAATACTAAAGCTGTGGTGTCCGTATGTTGTGGGGCCCCGGCCGGACCCATATTATATGGTCTTTACAGGGGAGGTGTTACAACCACGAAGAAGCACTTCTCGTGAAGCATCAAGAGCAGGCCCAGTAAACCGTCCCTAACACACTTGGACCTTTCCCGAGTCCGCATCGCATCCAGGCAGCCCTCGGACGCCCACCGGTCGAAGTGATAAGGATATTGATCGATGATGACGTATCCGCCAATGTGTTATTCTTATCAACTCTACTCCAGCTGAGAATCTCAGGGAGAGACGTCCAGCTTGGCTCGGGAGGCACACACGTCACAGGACACCCGACGATCCCTGTCTTGGGAAGTATCATCCTATCGGTAACCCTGGGAGTCCCTCTGGTGCTAGCCACGTACGGCATTCAGTTCATCATCGTACAAGCTTCCTCAACATGTGATGTCATCCTCAAGGGGCCGATGCTAAGGGGGCTCCGTGCTAACGTGCTAGCTCAAGGCACCGCATTGGACATTCGCTCGCAGGACACATCTTCTAAGGGACCCAGATCATGAAGGATTAGGCAAAGGTTTCACGGGCACTTGTATCTTCCTTTCCAACAATAGAGTATATGTTTTCTCTCTCACAACGGCCGGATCACCCCGAAGACAAGATTGACGAAAGCCTTTCTGCACCTCCTAGGTGAGATCGGCGAAAGCCTTTCTGCACCTCCCAGGTGAGATCGGCGAAAGCCTTTCTGCACCTCCCAGGTGAGATCGGCGAAAGCCTTTCTGCACCTCTCAGGTGAGATCGGCGAAAACTTTTCTGCACCTCCCGGGAGAGATCGACGAAAGCCTTTCTACATCTCTCAGGCTAGATCGACGAAAGCATTTCTGCACCTTCTAAGCGAGACGGACAAAGGTCCGTCTGCACCTCTCAGGCGACATTGATAAAGGTCTGTCTGCATCTTCACCTAGACGGACCCCGGTTCTCCGTGGTGCGAACGAACAAAGGTTCTTCGCTACCTCCTGTGCGCGGCCGCCTGAGCACCCCGTGCGAGCGCCACCTACCGCACAGGGGTTCCATCGCGCTGCCTCCTCCACGCCCCCATGCCGCTGCCGCCGCCGCCACGTGTGGGATCCTCCGCGTGTACTCCTTTTCCGCTCGCTTACTCCTCACCGAAGCATAAAATAATCTCAAGGAAATCACTAAACTTCTTCGAGGGAGACATGACAGCATCGCGACTGCACAAACTCTAAGTGGAGGCTCCAAAAACTCTACTGCAGTGTAAGAGGAGCGAAAAACCCTCTCTAATTTATAAGCATCATAGGTAGGCTCGGAATGGAAGGTCTCTTACCAAATTTTCTTGTCTTAAAAAAGGCAGCGAAGTAAAGACTATCTTGGTCAAATATCTCCAAACATGACAGATAATATCCAACTTTGCTCCCTTATTCTCAACAAACAATTACTCACGGCTGAGTCTGATGATCGCGAAGTTCTAAGACATTCAGAGCAATGGTAATAAATTTTCGCGCTCATCACTTTGCGGGTCATGACTTGCAAAAATTTGGGGGAATTTGATGAGTTTCACTAGAAACTTTCTGAGTCAAGCCAAACGGATCCGAGCAGTCGCGCAAGAGTTAGCACACAAAAGAACGAAAGGCCCAAGCGCAGCAGGACAAGCCAGGGACACCACGCACGCACAGACGGCGCGCCCACGCACAAGAGGCCAACTCGCGGGACCACGGCCAGCGCCCGCGGCCAACCCGCATGCATGGTCAGTCCCGGCGTGCGCCCAGCTCGCGCGCGCGGCCAGCCCGCGCCCCCTTACGCATGCACTCCCCTTGCGCGCGCGCACGCCTTGCATACGCAACACAAGCGCCGTGTGCGCCAACGGCCATCGGCGCTGCCTCCGGCCGCCGGCAATGCCTTTGCCCGTCGACATCGCCGCCAACCGCCTATGCCCCTCGGCCATCGCCGTCGTTGGGCACCCTGCCCGGACCGCTCGAGGGGCACTTTTGTCACTTCGCTAAATTTGGTGATCCAGGTGACTGAAACGGAGCGACGTCATTCGCCAGCACAAATCCTGCCCCGACACAATTTCCAACACGACTCTCCATAAAACTATAAAAAATTCTGAGGTTCTTTGAAATCAAGTAACTCCAGAGGCTAGAAAAAACTCTGAGGTTTTGGATAGGTCGTGAACTTAGACCAATCCTTCGTTCAGGAATTCGCTCTGCTTTCCTTCTAGCAAAAAGGTTCCATCAAGTTTCCAAGGCACGGCGTTTTTCTCCACGGGAGCGCTCCCAACAAGGCTCCGTTTCAGCAGGAGCGCTTCCATCGAGGCTCCGTGGACTTAAAAAATTTTCCCAGCCGGAACACTTTCATCAAGGTTCCGTGGACTTGGTAATTTTCCCATCCGGAGCGCTTCTATCGAGTCTTTGAGGACTTAATTTTTTATCATCATTTTCGTATTTTGTACTTATGATGGAGAGGAGACATGTCACCCTCCGTGGAATCACCTCAAACTATGGTAATCTCCAACGAAATAGTGGATTTTAGCCCGACATACATCCGGGCACGTGAGTTTTCACCATTTTCGAGTTTTCCACGTCAAAAAAATCATTTTGTCATTTGCTACTGTTTTTTTTCTTTTTGCGCGCCCGATTCAATTTCAAACTAAGTCGGTCTAATTCTCCGGACCAGAGAAAAACCGAGTGACCCTAAACAAAAGTGAAATGAGTATTCCAAATGAGAAACAAATGATAAAGTGGGAGCTGCATTATAACTACTGCCTATGACGAATATATTGGCGCAACCTATTCACTAAGAGAGTAGCTGATCACAAATGTTAGAAATTAGTTTGCATACATCTATTAATCCTTTCCTATACAAAATATGTAGGGCAGGTGGAGTACATTAGGTTTATGGTCTTCTTTTCCAATGTGATAAAGACACATAATGTTGATTTCTTTTTAAGAAAGGGGTCTTTACAAGGGTTTGCATTTGTATCATGTCCTTACTGTTGTATTGAATGATCCTAAACTAGTTGAATTGGTTGATGATTTATATTATATATAAACATATGTAATTAAATGTAATGAATCTAAGATGAGATTAACCAAAATTAGGCTCTTTTTGGATGGGCGGCAGGACACCGGTGCGTGAGGAACAGCCGCCGCAAGGCGGGAAAACAAACGCCTCTCCCGCGCGCGCACGGCATTTGCTCCCGCCCTCCCTCTGCGGAACGTAGAAACACTTCCCAGCCGCAGCCCTCCCCCTCCGGTTCCGAATTTTGGCCGTGTTTGATGGGTTCCCAGCCGCCGCCTCACTAACAAACCGGCCCTATGAATAGAAAAAAAAGGGAGTGTTTGTTGTGAGTGCATAGTTTGTACTTGATTCCTTTAATTGTAACACCACTTGACTTATAAATCTTCCAAGTTTACATGATGGACTAAATTGTATATTTCTCTATTTAGTTGAGGTGGCCTGGGTACTGAATGCTAGAATTTTTTTGGAATGTCAAAATGGTCCTCAATTAAGCTCATAACCTTCTAAGTGCTAGGTTAATTGTCATTTGTTTATTATGATGTCTCTCCTCATTATAATTTTATGATGATGCAATGATTTCCCTTTCTTACATAGTAATATAACTTGTAAAGTAATGGTCGAGACCATCGAGCACAATTGCAAAATTCATCGGCGGGATAACCTCTTCGAGCATGTTAAATGATTAGATAAAAAACATAACATAAACATGAAAAAAGTCAAACACGCAAGATTATACATGATTTCAACTCACAGATCAACACAAATTTCAACTCGGAGATTGAGGAGTAATTCAGCTAGCAACCCTACGCAGAGCGAAAATCGGAAGTATTGCAACACGCAAAAAGAACCTCCCCCAAGGTTGCAACCCATCGCAGGGATAATACTAAGCTAAACCAACTGCTAAATATACATATCATAATATATATATATATATAATATAAAGATGACATTTTTTTAAAAATCTTTTAGTTGGGCTTTTTTCTTTTTGTTTCGTTTTTCCTCCCTTTGGTAGCTCTAATAATAGTAGGGGCCGCCGAGGCAGTAGGGGTCCTTCTATAGGTACTGTGCCTGTATCCGTTCCCTGTTCTCCTCCCACCACACCTTAGCGTGCACCTCCCCGAACCTCTCCCGGCTGCAACCATAAGCGCGATCAGTAAAAAGACTAGACAAGTATACATAAACATTTAAACCATATAAATAAGGGCATATTTCATCATAAATGCCATCATTTTTTATTCCTACAAACGATCCCTTGTTATTGTAAAATAGTCCTATTTCACATAAATGACTGCTCTAAGGTATTGCTGTAATATTATTAAGGTTGTGTTTGAGAGGACTTATTTTCACCGGTCAAGCGGTTACGACCGCATGAATCGAACCGTAATTAAGGTCTGATTCATGCGATCGTAACCGCTTGACCGGTGAAAATAAGTCCCCCCAAACGGAGTCTAAGTGCATAGGGCTAAATGAATTTTTCAACCGAGTATATTGCTCCGTTAGGCACAGTGGTGGCGGTCATGAACATCGGGAGTTAAATTGTCATTCGTTGACTTTTATGTTCAAACGGATGATATTTGTTAGGTGATCCTTAACGAATGACGGTTTAACCCATACGTTCATGACCGCCGCCACCGTGCCAAACGGAGTCAATATTGTCTCCTCATATAGAGTTTTAAATTTTGAAGGCCAAAAAAAGATGTTTAAATAAGTTTTTTTTTTAGCATTGACGCTTTTTCCCACGGCCAATAGAGAAAATTGTAGAAATAAATGAAGCATTAGACTATTAGAGTTTATTGCATCCAACTCTGCAATCAATTGATTATAAGAGGAGTGTCTCCTAATCTATGTTAATTACATTTTTGCACGTGGCAACTGGACTGACAATGTGATCTTAGGTGGGTTCCAATAAAAAAAAAACGGTCCTTTCTATGGAAAAATTTTGGTGCTTACACCAAAAATATTGACACACCGCTCTTTGTGCGCCAATAAATTTATAGGCAATAAATCACAGTTTTTGATATCTCAATAAAGATTTTTTACAAAACAAATTATAAAATGTTAATATTCATATTTTTACAATCATTTTAAAAAAATTTTTTACTATATTTTGAATATTTTTAAAAAGAATCTGATCATAAAATCATGTATTTCCCAATCGTAATGCATGCACGATTAGATTTTTTTTTTCAAAAATATTTAAAATGTAGGTAAAAGAGTAAAAGACATTTATTTAGATATAAAAAAAATATGATTTATATGTAAAATGCACATAGAGCCCTGTGTGTCTGACTCACCAGAAAATTTCTCTCTTTGGAGGATTCTTTTAGGCGATTGTTAACCGCAACCTGTTATTAGCTAGTCGTACCCCAAAATCTCCTAATTTTTCGCGCCTTTTAGAAATACGCCTTGTACATGCAATTTCAGGAAAAGTGCTCAACACGAAAGTTGTAGATTTCGACGAGATCTACAACTTTCGTGTTGAGCACTTTTCCTGAAATTGCATGTACAAGACGTATTTCGAAAAGACGCGAAAAATTATGAGATTTTGGGGTACGACTAGCCAATAACGGGTTGCGGTTAACAATCACTTTCTTTTAACGTATGTTAACAATATAGATTTGGATGGGGTCCCACTGAGGAACAATTTTTGCGTGCACTACACACACATGAGCAGTGTCATGCGGGTGAACATCCAGCCACACAAATACACATCAACAATAGTGCAGGTTATTTGATGTGTATTTGTGCGGCTGGATGTTCACCCGCACGGCATTGTCCGCGTGCGTGTACACTGAGTGACTCTATGAAGATATTTAGAAAAATGAATAAAACAGGAAACGGTGTAAGAAACATGAACTATAACATTGAAATAAGGCGGGTCAAACCTGAATCTAACCCGGCGAAGCTCTCGTGCGCCATCGGGCAGCTCCCGGAGGGTGATGTAGACCCCGGGTTCATCCTGCTCCACCCACTCCGTCACATCCTGCTCGCTCGCGTTGCTTATGGAGATTGAGGCCGCCTCATCCCGAGACGATGTTGTCGTCCTCGACGCATCCACGGATGACGTGTCCCCCCTCGCAACGGCCGGCGCCGCCACCGTCCAGCTATTGATGCCGCTCGGACGGAAGTGGTGCGGCATTATGTGCTCTGAAGGGTCCAGCACTGGCGGCAAGTAAGCTCCTCCTCCTCCTCCTCTGCTGGAAGATGACGGCGGCCGGAGACTTGTTCGAGGTAGCCTTTCCCGGCCAATTGGAGGTGTAACCGGGCTCTCCCTTGTTGATCCAGCCCGGGAGTAAAATGACTCGCGCTGCTGAGGAAATACCAATTTGGAAGGTCAAAACATACACAAGTAATTTATTATATATGTCTTTTATATTCGCATTATAAGGGTTATTTATGGGAACCTCCCCTCAAAATTTGCGGAATTACAACTTTTGCACTGCTCTAACTTTTAAAATTACAATTACCTCCTTTAATGTTTACATTTTATAACACTCGTGCACAAAAATATCCCCTCAAGATTTACTCTTGGAGGGTAATTTTATGAATGCGTGTTCTGAAATGTAAATATTGAGAAAAAGATTTTGTAATTTTGAAAGTGAAAAGGGTGCGAGCTGTAATTGGTAAAATGCACCTTCCAATTACAGAGTTTTGACAAAATGCATATCAAATTATTAAATATTGCAAGATGAACCGCTCAATTAGAAAAAGACCGTAAAATGCACTACCACCAGGTGCAAAATGCCAAACTTTTTCTAATTGAGGGTGCATTTTGCAATATTTAATAATTTGAAATGTATTTTGCCAAAATCCTATATTTCGAGGGAAAAGTTTTTGGTGCGCCCGATGTGCAAACATCTATATGCGGAATGGATAATTTTATGCAATAAATCATATTTTTCAACTTAGGAAAAAAATTGACCAAAAAAATCACAATTTATTAATGTTGGTATTTTTCCGATCATTTTAATTATCAAATTATACATATTTCGATGATTATTGAAAAAAAATAAGACCGTCAAATCACGCATTATGATCCTAAAATTGCATTACCATCGTAAAAAAAGGTTTTGCGATCTTAAAATGGTTTTAGGGACATAAAAATAGTTTTATGACAGTAACGCATGATTTTACGATCATATTGTTTTATCAATCATTGGAATATGTATAATTGCAAAATAACAACATTAATATTGTGACTTTTTTTGAAAAATTATTATTTTAGAAGTCAAAAAATGCATAAAATTGTTCACGACTCAAATAGAGGTGAGAGCGTCCAATGCACCAGAATTTTTTCTCATTTCCTGGGTGCTTTCTACCAATTACCAGGGAAATTGACTCCATATTAATTTAAACATGATAGATATTATATATACCTCGCCGCCGTCGTCAGACCTGGGCGGAGTTGGGAGCGCTTGGCGGCTGAATTTCTGCACATTATAGAGCTCCATTATCCTGTCGTAGTTCTCGCCCCACCACCGCTGCGCCTGCCACTTGTTGAACATCTCCCGGCTTTTTTTTAGAGTTAGGGTTTAGGATTTAGAGTTTAGAAATTAACGGTCAAAATATTTTAATCACAGTTAAACAGAGTGATGACTGACCTGAACCGGATGCGCTTGAGGTCGTTGCCGGCACCGCCGGGGAGGGAGAGGAAGGTGATGTGAACACCTGGCTCAACCTGAGCAATCCACTCCTTGGGCTCCCCTTCGTCAGGCAGCAGAGCGTCTTTCTGATCTCCGGTCACCGCCGGGGCGCCGGAGCCACCTGGGAGAACCCACTTGGTTCTTGATGTTCCGGGGTCTGCATGCCGCACACTCGCGAAATCCCAAGCCGGAGTTGAGGAGGAGCTCACAGCCCCGAGGAAGGTGTAGTGGCCGTCGGCATCATCGTCGTCCATGGCTGGGTACCGGTGGTGGTGAGGCTTGGAGCTCATGGAGGTGGATCCTCCTCCCTTGCATTGACGGTAGGCGCCGGAAAACTTGAGCACCATGTCTTTTAGCTGCAGGTTATTCAAACTTGAGAGATGTTTGCCATTTGAATTTTTTTTCAATTTTCAAAATATTCACATTCAAAATATTGGTGTTAGCTTATTTTTTATTATCTGTGCTGTGCAGTTGTTCCTAACCACAGTATTCACAACCAAATAGTTTGTGAATCGGTTCGTAAAGATTCAATTAAGATTTCATTTTTTTCGAATTGGAATCCGTATTCGAATAATATTATATTTGTTGGCAAGATATAAAGATAATCCCGACTGTCCGATCAAATTTGTTTTGGTTCTTCATTTGAAGCATATTTGAATTCGAATCCAAGCCTGGATCTAAATCTGAATCCAAATTCAAATCCAGGACTTCAGGACAAAACCGAAATCAAATATTCGAACGAATCTGAATTTGAATCTTTACATTCTATGACATATTTGAATTCAATTGAAGAGATATTCGATTTGATTCGGTTCATGAACACCCCTATTTATGACCGTCATCATTGTGTCAAACATACGCTAAGTCACTAAATATGCAACATTTGATGCGCGTGTGCTCATAAATCTCCGGCCTTCCATGCCTTATTTTTACGCCTAATGTACAACAAGGCTTAAAAAACACAAATTAGATGAGAAGGCGGTAAGAGTCAAGAGTGAAAGGAAAACTACATTCAAGAGCTATCGGAGTGGAGGAAGATGATGCAACTTGTGTTATCTAATGACTGGAGCATGATTATGATTGAGGAATTGAGTTATGAGACATTGTATTGGCATAATGGAGAAAACATAAAATACATGTGAGAAGTTTAGGGACATGTCTGAAGCTAGTTTCATGACATTCATGTTGCCTAACTTTAATACTGACCCAGTGGAAATTATTATTCCAAAGATCTTTATAGCAAAACTGGCATAAGAAGTTATGCTCTATGCGCACGCCCGCATCAAGAGTCACAAATCATTGCAAAAAAGGCTAATCGTCAACATAAGCGAGTAGTCAATCCTCGGGATATGAATGAAGAAACTCATAGAACTGCAATATTGGAAAGCAAGATTGTTGAAACCGAATCTCGGTCCCAAGAGGAGTTCGGACCCAAAGGGGATAACCTGCACTTACTTCTCCAAAGGAAGAACACCAGACCGATGGATTGGGACTAAGGAACAGACCATGAGCTACAACGCGGAGGACCCACCGCGCACCCGAAATATCGAAGAGAGTTTCCCCTCCCTAACCAATGCTGAGCTTAGCACCTTGGAGGGAACTGAAAGCCAACCAAAACTAACCAGAGGAGAAAGAAGCAAAAAAAAAAGATCTCATCCAAAGGTGCTTTTGGGGTCTATTTATAGTTTTCTGAGTCTGACCTGCGAATAGCGGAATCCCGTCTTTTGGCTCCACTATACGCAACCCAAAGCGGTCTGCCAACAACGAAACTCAGCTGTTTGGAGGGGCTATTAGCAGGCCAATTTGGAATTCCCAAGAAGAATGCTCCCGGGCGAGCCGACCACTCGCCGGATGTGGCGAGTGCTCAGTGAGGCTCGCACTCGCCACTCGCCTTGACCTGGGGTGAGTGAGGGCCAAAATACTCCACTCGCCCCCTGCTTGCTCTCGGTCTACGATACGCGCGAGCTGGGAAGAGACCCAACCACTCAACTCGCCCAGATAAGAATAACCCTTCAAGGCCTTGACCCTATCTGAGGGGCCCACTCGCCGAATACGGGGTTGTACACAATCTTCGCTCTTTGCGAGATTGCCTCAAGCTCCTAAAGAAAAGTCCAACCACAAGTATTTGATGAGTGGTAACTGATTTTCGAGAGAATCTTTTAGTGGATCCCACGGTACGCTATTAATATGACGACCCAGGGGGGGATAGACCCGCTCCTCCCCTCATCCCCCTGCTCTTCTCGCAAAAATGCATCTTTCCAAAGAACTCCATGATCAACTCGACGCTGCTCGGGAGCAAAACAAGTCTTCTTCACTTGGACTTTTGTCGTGGATGTCGAACGAATCCTCAAGCTCTCCCTCGAAGCGAAAGAAGGTAGCTAAGAAGGTAAAATGCGATCTGACGCCCCAAGAACCCGCCCCTATTATCTTACAGGTTACGGCGCCCAACCTCGGGCTTACCCATCCCGAGGAACCTCAGGTTCTTATGATCTGAGCCACTCACACTTTGTTTTGCCGCTATGTCGTGATGATTATGCTCTGGAGATGTCATTGCAGATACAAACTCGCATCTTCTTGCAAGTGCGAGCCAGCTGAAGGCTCGAGAGACCCATCCTCATGAGGTGACGAGTCCCAGGGCTACCCCTAACGACCTTCAGCAGGTGCCCGGTGAGTTGTCCGTTGCTGTCTTGTCGACCCCATTTCTTTATTCCCCGCGTTGATCTCTTGTCGTACTTAACAGCTCCCCCTTTCGGGACTGCATGCCTGGGGGTGACGTCGTCGAAATCGCTGATCCGCGAGACTACACTCGATCCTGCCTCTATTGCTGCCCCCCCCCCAGACCAAGGGCGCTCTGGCCATTCAAATTCCTTCCATCACCCAAATTCGTGACCAAACCGCTTTTCCCCCAAGCCTCGAGAAATCGCTCTCGCTCCCCCCTTTGTAACCCTTTCCAGGGGCGACCTAACCTACTTCTTTGTCGCTAGGGCAAAGGGGTCGGCTCCGCGCGCGGTTAGTTGGAGCACTCGCTCTCTCTCCATGGTGGTGCTGGTATTAACACTCGTCCCTTCTCTTCGCAGATAACCAGGAAGTCTCGGTGGCTGAGTCCTCCGACGTGGGAGCTTGGTCACCGTCTCCTTCCCCAAAGCGATGGGCGACTTTCTTGGTGACACGGGGGATCCTGAAGAGATGAAAAGGTGGTTGGTGGAGGTTCTTCGAAAGTACGGACATATACTACGCGATATCCAAGAGAAACGGGCCGTCAGTGAACAACGACTGAGCAATCTTGAGAGGTACTACGTGTTGCTGGCGGAGGAGGCGAAACAAGGGACAAGTGGCGAGGTGACCTCCGGGGTGCATATTAAGCGAGTTGAAGAGCACCTACGTCATATGCAATTGGAACTTAACGCGGTTCGAGAATACAATAACCCTCGCCGTCCTCCTAGTGCGGGGGAACGAGATCGGGGAAGGTGAAAATGGCTCCAATTCTGAACCTACCGGCACTCGCCCCCCGTACTCATCTTTTCTCCGCTCTTTCTTTTTAATCTTGGACAATGTTATTTATGTGGTTTTTCCCTTAACTTATTTGGTTTGTTGGTGAACCCCAGCTCACTCCGTGAGTGATCCTGAAGAGATGAAAAGGTGGTTGGTGGAGGTTCTTCGAAAGTACGGGCATATACTATGCGAGATCCAAGAGGAATGGGCCGTCAGTGAACAACGACTAAGCAATCTTGAGAGGGACTATGTGTTGCTGGCAGAGGAAGCGAGACAAGGGACAAGTGGCGAGGTGACCTCCTCCGGGGTGCATATTAAGCGAGTTGAAGAGCATTTACGTCACGTGTAATTGGAACTTAACGCGGTTCGAGAATACAATAACCCTCGCCGTCCTCCTGGTGCAGGGGCGCGAGGTCGGGGAAGGTGAAAATGGCTCCAATTCTGATCCTACCGGCACTCGCCCCCCGTACTCATCTTTTCTCCGCTCTTTTTTATCTTGGACAATGTTATTTTTGTGGTTTTCCCTGAACTTATTTGGTCTGTTGGTGAACCCCGGCTAACTCCGCGAGTGATCATAATTTAAGTTTTACTTGATGCCATGTTGAAACTCTTTTGCGAGCCCTGACGTGTGATGTGAGGTTCAATAGACTCGCTTCAAGGTGAGGTGGGGACCATGGGTCTGGCCTGCGAGCGAGGGCTGGGAACGGAGAGTTGGCTATTCGCACACACATTGCCCCCCTCCCCCCTTCATCGATCATTTCCCGTGTCATATATAAATAGCCCCCCTCCCCCCTTCATTGATCATTTCCTGTGTCATCTATAAATAGCCACCCCCCTCTCCTTTCACCGTAGACTTCACCTACCACATTTATTGCTCCCGCATTCTCGCCCTTGGCCTCCCCTAGCACTCGCCTTCACACTTTTGACCTTCAGCGTACTGTTTCGATGGGAGGCGATGGCGAGTCCACTAACGGCAGGACGAAGTGTGCAAAGCAGTTCATCGACCACTCCTTCTTTGAGGGTAACTTAACTGAGCAGGAGTACCTCTCCTGCGTAGCCGAATACATCCCGCCGGGTTTCACCGTGTGTGCCCCCAACAAAGGCGAGGCGATCAACACAATATACGAGGATGAGCTTGTCTTCCCAATCTCGTATTTCGAGGTGGGGTTGCGCCTTCCCTTATGGCCTGAAGTTCGTCAAGCCCTAAAATACTTTGGCGTCGTTCCCGCTCAGCTGAATACCAACGTCATCGCAATGCTGGTAGCAATCGCATGCTTCCTTCGCGAGGAGCAAATCGAATTCAGTCTTACTGTCTTCCGCAAACTCTTCATCTACCGGGAGACCAATGACGGTATCTCCTTCTCCAGCTCGCACTTCAAAGTGTGCGAGACTGCCAATAAGCATCAACACTGGATCACGAAGTTCGTTTTCATCAAAGAGAACCTCGAGAATATCCCCTACTCTCCAATCCAGCAGAATGAGGCGACTTATCGCGCGCCACAGGTGGGGAGCCTGGATGCGAAGTTCCGTGTGTTTTTTCTTTAGAAGAATTTCTAGGTCGCCTATCTGAGGCGAAACGTCGACCCGCTGTTCCCAGTGCCTCCCGGTGAAGGTACCATCTCGCTTGCTTTCCCTTGAACCCCAACATCCCAGCTTCTTCCTCCCTTCTTAGTAATAACGGAGCATTCGTGTTGCAGGAGATTGGTTCATCCCTGTAAACCCACCTTACACGAGTGCCAGAGTGCCAACTGCTGAACTCGAGCGAGCTAAGATGGCAGCGTCGGCCTACCGTGATGTATCATGTACCTCTACCCCTCCCAGTGGCAGGAAAAGGCACGCGCCCTCCGGCCACGACTCGTCTCCATCCACAATCCCGCCAAAGAAAATGAAGAAAACTGCGGTGACCAAAGACAAGGGAGCCGAGAAGGCTCCTCAAGGGGGCTGTCGAGGGCGATGAGGTGCCGAAATCCCCCACCGGACTGGGACTACAAGGGCAGGAGGAAGGGAAGCCTGACTCGCACCCCAATTTTAGACTGGGGCAAAAGGTCAAAGACAGCTCCGGCGAGCCGATGGTTCTCTGGGATGAGTAATCTAACCGGGACTCCATCTCTACCATTTTACCCTCCTGGTCAGAGAGGAGCCCCCCCCCAGCGGGCACGCCTACGCCCTCTGCTTTGGGTTATATGGTCAGAGGCATGCGGCGAAGTACGACGATCTATCCACCCTGAATCTGGCCCGCAAGAGCGCGCGAGCGCAACTGCGAGCACTGAAGCTCGCTCACATGAACTCGCACCGCAGCCTGCATCTGTCCCGGGATTGGCACCGGGTCGAAACTGCGCGGGAAGTCGCGGTTGAAGAAGCGAAAGGGCTAGCGCTCAGGCTGACGACCGCCGAGAAACTCCTGGAGGCGAGCTCTGGTGGGGTGGTGAGTCTTCGACTCTCCCTAGGTGCTTGTACCTTCGACTCTCCCTGGGTGCTTGTACCATTACCTCTTCTCCCTGTTCTAACCCATCCCCACTCGCCTTTACAGGATGTTGCTACTGCGGACCGACTGCGCACGCGAGTTGCCAGTCTAGAAAGAGAGAACAAGGACTTGAAAGTCGATGCCACATGATTGTTCTCTTCCGTTCTCCCCTCAAACCGTGGCGAGTCGTCCCAAAAGACTGCCAAAGCGAAACAATTCTCTGAGCGAGAGGTTGACAAGATGATGCGGTCTACTGCCATCAAAGTCGCTGAGCACACGCTTCTCATGATGCAGATTCTCGGTGTGCTAAAAGCCGATTGCAAGAAGAACACCGCCAAGGACCTGATCCCAGAGCTGTTACTCCTGGCCGACTCATCAGAAGAAGACTTCGATTCGCTTTTTGACAACGAGACCGACGGGGACGATGGTGGCGGCGATGACGACGGTGATGGCGAAAATTCCGAAAGACTAGGACTTAGAACTCTTTTGGCTCCGCCCACTTTCTCGTTGTATTATTTCTTCCTTCTTATTTTCATGTACTCGCGGGTGAGGGCAATTTTTTAAAAGACCTGTTAATATTATATACGTTAGTTGTGTTCTTTGACTCGCTTCTTTCATGTGTGTTAATTTTCCTTTTCGCTCGCGGCTCGCCAATTAGTCCGGGCTTATTTGTTCATGTGACTTCTCTTTTTATTGTGCGGATGCGACAAAACCTCTAGCAAACTGACCCTTTGTCGTACCTAGATCAACTCCCCCGCACTCGTGCCCCACTTGGAACTAGGCTGATCCTGCGCATCTGCCGCCTCGTAGGCCTAGACCATCGAGAGTCTCGTGTGTGACCTGTTATTGTAGTATGAGCGAAACTTAAAACTTGTCTTCAGTTCCTCACTTCTCGTCTGCACTGAGTCTCTTCCACTCGCCACCCGATTTTGTACGCTTGTCGCCCACGACTGCACGCAATATTTGAGGGGTCTCACGCGATTCGTTTTTTGCTTCACGCATAGGGATGGCCTAGCACGTGCGAACAGGGTCGTTGGTGTCGGACTCGCCTCCGACCCCTTAAATGACAACTATCTGTCTGAGTGGGAGGGTTCTCAGCGGGCCAGTGGGCTATGTATGACTCCGCTCGCTCCCCTTGTTATCACTGCCCTTCTTTCCTCCATGTATTCTTTATATACAACCTAACACCGAGTGATCTCTAGCTCTGCCAGCTAGTGAGAGCCAAGTCAGCGGGTTTGCACGGGGTCATAGATTACACATATTTTTCTTTCAACCTGCCACCGAGTGAGCCTTCGGCACTGTCAGCTAGTGAGAGTCTGGTCAGCGGGTCTGCTCGAGGTCCACGATAAAACATATTTTTCTTTCAACCTGCCACTGAGTGAGTCTTCGGCCCTGCCAGCTAGTGAGAGTTGGTTAGCAGGTCTGCTCGAGGCCATCAATACCACATATTTTTCTTTCAACCTGCTACCGAGTGAGCCTTCGCCCCTGCCAGCTAGTGAGATCCTGGTTAGCGGGTTTGCTCGGGGCCATCGATACCACATATTTTTCATTCAACCTGTCATCGAGTGAGCCTTCGGCTCTGTCAGCTAGTGAGAGCCTGGTTAGCGAGTTTGCTCGGGACCATCGATACCACATATTTTTCTTTAAACCAGCCACCGAGTAAGCCTTCGGCCCTGCAAGCTAGTGAGATTCTGGTCAGCGGGCTGCTCGGGGCCATCGATACCGTATATTTTTCTTTCAACCCGCCACCGAGTGAGCTTTCGGCCCTACCAGTTAGTGAGAGTCTGGTTAGCGGGTCTGCTCGGGGCCATCGATACCACATATTTTTCTTTCAACCTGCCACTGAGTGAGCCTTCGGCCCTGCCAGCTAGCGAGAGTCTGGTCAGCTGGTCTGTTCGAGACCATCGATACCACATATTTTTCTTTCGACCTACCACCAACTGAGCCTTCGGCCCGGTCAGCTAGTGAGAGTCTGGTCAGCGGGTCTGCTCGGGACCATCGATACAACATATTTTTCTTTCAACCTGCCACTGAGTGATCATTTGGCCCTGCCAACTAGTGAGAGCCTAGTCAGCGGATCTGCTCGGGGCCATCGATACCACATTTTTTTTCAACCTGCCACCGAGTGAGCCTTCGGCCCTGCCATCTAGTGAGAGTCTGGTCAGCGGGTCTGCTCGGGGCCATCAATACCACATATTTTTCTTTCAACCTACCACTGAGTGAGCCTTCAGCCCTGCCAGCTAGTGAAAGTTTGGTCAGCGGGTCTGCTCGGGGCCATCTATACCACATATTTTTCTTTCAACCTGCCACCGAGTGAGCCTTCGACCTTGCCAGCTAGTGAGAGCCTGGTCAGCGGGTCTGCTCGAGGCCATTGATACCACATTTTTTTCTTTCAACCTGCCATCGAGTGAGCTTTCGTCCCTGCCATTTAGTGAGAGCTTGGTCAGCGAGTCTGGTCGGGGCCATCGATACCACATATTTTTCTTTCAACCTGCCACTAAGTGAGCCTCGACCCTGCCAGCTAGTGAGATCCTGGTCAGCGGATCTGCTCGGGGCCATTGATACCACATATTTTTCTTTCAACTTGTCACCGAGTGAGCCTTCGGCCCTGCCAGCTAGTGAGAGTCTGGTCAGCAGGTCTGCTCGAGGCCCTCGATACCACATATTACTATATTACATAATAAAGAACATGTGACATAAGAAAGAGTATTGTGAAGGTAAACATTTTTATTATTAAAGCTTAAGGGTAAAAACGCTTTAAGTTATCACCACTCCATGCGCGGCCAAGGGGGAGGACCCCTTTCACATTTTGGAGGTGGTATCCCCCTAACTTTATGGCCTCCTCCACTATGTAGGGGCCCTCCCAATTGGGATTGAGCTTCCCAACTACCTCCTGACCGCGTCGACCTTCTTAAGGATGAGATCTCCCTTTACAAATTGCTTAACCCGGATATGTTTATCAAAGTACCAGGTCATCCGGCGCTTTACTTCCTCTTGTCGAATGACCGCCTTGTCGCGGAGTTCCTCCACGAGGTCTAGTGAAAGCCTCAACTCATCTTCATTCTCCACTCTCCATTCCTCGTCTCCTTCTCCCGCGGCGATCACCCGTGGTGACTTACCTCAAACTCCACTGGCAGCATGGCCTCAGAGCCATGGGACATCTTGAAAGGGGTTTCTCCTGTAGCGGTGTTGAGTGTAGTCCTTAGGGCCCAGAGGACCGAGGGGAGCTGCTCCACCCAGTTTCCCCTCAGGTTCTCCACCTTCATTTTCAGTAAGTTCACAATTATCTTGTCTGTCGCCTCCACTTGCCAGTTGCTCCTAGGATGATGGACGGATGCGAAATGAAGGTCTATCCCCAGCTGGATACAGAAATTGACAAACTTTTTGCTGCAAATTGCGGCCCATTGTCGGTGACTATGGTCAGGGGTAACCCGTGCCGGCATATGATCTCTCCCCATACGAAGTTGCGGATTACTTGGGAAGCCACCTTGGCCAGCACCTTGACCTCTAACCATTTTGAGAAATAGTCGATCATGACTAGAAGGAACCTCCTCTTCCCGCTTGCCTGAGGAAAGGGTCCCACTAAGTCCATCCCCCAAATCTCAAAGGGCCATGACGCAGTGATGCTCCTAAGTCTCTGGGCTGGCAAAAGCTGGAGTGGTGCAAACAGGTGGCACTTCTGACACTTCTTTGCAAACTCCGTTGCATCTTTACTCAGGGTCGGCCAGAAATATCCCTGCCGCAACACCCTTCCCTTCAAGATCCTGCTTCTAGAGTGACTACCACACTCACCGGAGTGGACTTCTTCCAAGATCTTTGGGACCTCCTCCTCAACCACACATCGTGTCAGGAATACCGAGAGGGTCTTCCAGTATAAATTCCCTTCGTGTAGCAGGTAATACGCCGTCTTACACCTGAATTTCTTCTTGTCGAACTCCCCCCTGGAAACTCTCCCGTGGTTAAGAAGGCCATAAAGGGATCCATCCACGAAGGGTGTTGGCCAATCTCCATCAGCTTTTCCTCTTCAATGGACGGGCAAAACAATTCTGTCACGATCCCTCCTGCTCGAGGCCTGAACTTGGCTAGTCCGTCCGTCGAGGTATTCTCCTCCCGCAGCACATGTCGAATGGAGAAGGTCCTGAACAACCCGACAAGCCCCCTGACCTTCACAAAGTATCACTGGAGTGTAGGCTCCCTTGTTTCAAACTCCCCCTGATCTGGGAGGCCACTACCATAAAGTCTGTGAGCATCCTTACATCCTTACGCCCAACTCGTTGGCCAGGCAGAGCCTGCAATCACGGCCTCGTACTCCGCCTGGTTGTTGGTGAAGGGAAAGTGGATCTCGACGGCCTGCTCAATCCTAGTCACATGGGGACTCACCAATACCACCACCCCCCCCCCCTCCAAGAGAGTGCTTCCCCGACGCCTCGTCCACCAGTACCTCCCAAGCGACATGCTGGGGGGACTCGGGACTCTCCATCTCGACCACATAATCAGCCAGAAAATCCGTCACTGTCTGTGCCTTTATGGACAAGCGAGAGACAAAAGAAATGTCGAACTCGCTAAGCTCCACCGACCACTTTGTCAGCCTCCTCGAATGCTCCACCCCCTCCGGGATGTTGTGGAGGGGATGATCAGTCACTACCCTGATTGAGTGTGCTTAGAAGTAGGGTCTTAGTTTTCACGCTGAGATGATCAGAGTGAACGCCAACTTCTTCAGGATTTGGTACCGGAGTTCTGCCTTCTTCAGGACTCTGTTAACATAATAGATGGGCAGCTGCTTCTTACCTTCCTCCCGGAATGGGATGAAGCTCACATCCTTCGCTCCCACCCCGAGGTACAAGTTAGATCTTCACCCTTCTTCGGTCCCTGGAGCAGTGGGTCCTTAGTGAGCTAATTCTTCAGGGCTTGGAAGGCCTCCGCACACTCCTTGGACCATTCGAACTTTTGACACTTTAAAGAAAAGGGAGCATTTCTCTCCTGCACGAGAGAGAAACCTGTTCAGCCCTGCAAGCTTTCCTGTCAGGCGCTGAATCTCCTTGGCACTTCGTGGTGATTCCAATTCCAGTATTGCCTTAACTTTGTCAGGGTTGGGCTCCACCCCCGCCGGGGTGAGGAGATGACCAAAACACCTCCCCCTGATGGCTCCGAAAATGCACTTCAGGGGTTTCAGCCTCATCTTGAACTTCCGCAGGGTGACAAAGGTTTCCTCCAGGTCCCAGAGGTGAGACCTCATGTCCTTCCTCTTCACCATTAGATCATCCACATACACTTCCAAGTTCCTCCCCCTCTACTCCCGAAAGACTCGGCCCATAATCCTTTAGTATGTTGTTCATGTATTTTTCAACCCGAAGGGCATCATCTTATAGCAATAAAAATCATCTCTCGTGATGAAGGTGACATATTTAATATTCGGCGGGTGCATCTTGATCTGGTGATAACCTGAAAAGGCATCCAAAAAATTCATCACAGAAAAACCGATGACTGAGTCTACCAGCACGTCAATTCTACGCAAATGATAACAATATTTAGGGCATGCTTTACTTAGAAGAGAAAAGTCAACACACATCCTGCATCTACCATCCCTCTTCTTCACCATTACCACATTGGAGCCCCAGCCTGGATACTGGATCTTCGATACAAAACTTTCTTTCAGTAATTTTTCCACCTCCTCTCGGATGAGCTCCTCCAGCTTGTCGGCGACGGTCCTCTTCTGGCGAATGGGACGAGCTCTCAGGTTGAAGTTGAGGCGATGACACGCCACATTCGCGTCGATGCCTGACATGCCCGTGGTGCTCCACGCAAAGATGTCCACATTCCTTTGGACACATCCTAGGATCTCTGCTTGATCCTCCAACCTCAGACCTCCGCTAATCCTCACCTTCTGTTCTTACCCAGCCTGGGTGAGAACCTCCCTGTCCACTACTTTCTCCGCTGCCTCCAACCGAGACTGCCCCTCCCGCTCACTCTCTGTCCTCCCACCTCGGACGAGGACCCCTTCCTCCTCAACTTCCTCTTCCACCTCCGCATCTCCCCGATCTGCTTCTCCAGAATCTTGTCAAACTCTTCTGACTCGCCTTGCCAAGAAATGGTGTTGACGCTCATGACATATCACTATCTCACCACCTTGGGATCTCCCCGGATCCTGACCCGGACTCCCCCGTTGTTGAACTTTAGGCACTGGTGGAACGACGAGGGGACACAACGGAAAGCGCTGATGAGGGGGGTGTCCGAAGATGACATAGTAACTACTCGGAGCATCAATAATGACGAACCGACAGTTCCTTAAAATTCCCCTCATCGTCACATGGAGCCCGACTCCTACCTCCTTCCTTTCTCCAGAAAACCCGAATAATGGTCCATCTGAAACCTACACCCTCTGCGCTTCCACCTTCATCTCGTCGAATGCCTACTTGAAGATCACATTTACCAAACTCCCATTGTCAACCAGAATTCGGGAGACTGTGAAGTTTTTTATGGCTGTCTGGATCACCAAGGCGTCACAGAACGTGTCATCGTACTCCAGCATGTCCTTCGACGTGAAGGTGATCCTTTCTCCCGGGGGTGGGACTTGGGAGGTCGAGGCGACACTCCTTCGGAACATTGTTTGGAGGCTCCCCTTGCGGGTAGTCTCAATTCCCACTCCCCCGTCCCCGATCCCTCCTTGGGTCCCACATCAGCCCGGTCCTCGCATCTATACTCCTCTCCTGCTCCTGCTGCAACCTCCTCAATGCGCACCTACTGTTGCTGCTGCACTGGGCCTCTCGCCCTTCTTACTTCCAAAAACTCTGGACAAGTGGTCGTTGCTTGGCCTCCCTCTTGATGGAAGTATAAATATGGCAACGCCACCCTGCCTCCTCCTCCGACCAGAACTTCTCTTATGTTCCCTCTTCCTTCTTCCCCTTCATGTTCTTCTTCCGATAACCATTGCATGCTGAGGTTGAGGTAGGAGGGGCCTCTGGGCCGGCCTCCACCCCGGGGGTTGAACCGTCCTTGCCCTCCATAGAAGTTCCCCCCTCCCTTGTATCCTCTTCCCTGGCCCTGGACGGGCCCTCCTTACGGTCTCCAGGCTAGCCGGTTGTTTGGCTCCTGGTGACCTCATCCTTGTTGCTGTCCCTGAAATCCTTGCCCTCTGGCCTCATCCCTCCTCACCTCTTGCTGCTTTCTTCATCTTTGTTCTCTCACCTCATCCTCTGCCAACCTAGCCAACATTTTGGCGGACGTCGGGTTCGCCGACTCTCCCTCGATTTCCTTGGCTGCTCTCTCTATTAACTCCTCAAAAGATAGAGGAGGCTTCGGCTTCAGCTCCATCTTAAAGAAGATGAAGCCCAAGCGTGAAGGCTAGCATCAGGGTGTACCCTGGTACCTCTTGCACTAGGAGAACCTACTCCCGGAACCTGTCCACAAATCTTCTCAAAGTCTCCTCCGACCCTTGCTTGACCGCGAACAAAAGCTCTGCTCTTTTCTTCCTCTTTTTTGACGTCGAGAATCTCCACAGGAAGTCACGTGTAGGTCCTCAAAAGAGTAGATTGGGCTGGAGGGAAGCTGGTGGAACCAGTCCCTTGACTTTCATTGAAAATAATGGCGAAAAGTCGGCACTTGAAAGCGCCCGACATTTGTCTGATGGAAAGCGCGTCTTCAAACCACTGAACGTGTTGAACAAGATCATCTCTACCAGTGTAGGACATCTCTGGCTCCTGAAACCCCTCTAGAACCGGGGCCGAGACAATCACCTCGCTGAAAGGGCTACGTCCTCCTCCTGCAGGACGAGCCGACTGATCTCGCGCCATCAGCTTGCCGGACATACCAACACTCGTCGGGCTGGGGAACAGTTCTCGCCCAGTGATATCTCGCACACTGGCCTCAGCAGCCACCTCCTTCCTAGTTCGCGCTGACCCAGGGTGTTCTCGCCTAGAGCCTAGGGTGCGACCGCCGGGACGAGTGGCGTCGAGCACTCGCCTCATGCGGCGAAAGCATGATGTAAGGTCTCCATGATGTCCTTCTTGAAATCCTCGAACAACTTAACCGTGATGAATCCCGCCGGGGGTGGCGAGTCGCCAAGGTCGTCCCCTTGTCCCTCAACTCCAGCCATGAGACTTAACTCAGGATTTTCTTGTGCAGGCTACCGTTCACGCTCATCGCACCAAAAATTTTGAAACCATATCTCGGTCCTAAGAGCAGTTCGACCCAAAGTGGGTAACCTGCACTTCTCCCAAGGAAGAACACTAGACTGATGGCTTGGGACTAAGGAACAGACCATGAGCTACAGCGTGGAGGACCCACCACGCACCTAGAAGATCTAAGAGAGTTTCCCCTCCCTAACCAATGTTGAGCTGAGCACCTTGGAGGGCACTGGAAGCCAACCGAAACTACCCAGAGGAGGAAGAAGCCAAAGAAAAGGATCCCCTTCAAAGGTGTACTTGAGGTTTATTTATAGTTTTCTGAGTCTGACCTTACCTATTTGGCAGGCATCGATAGCGAAGGGGGGTTGCCTCAGACGATGACAGACGTAGGTCTTGCGACCTTACCTATTTGGCAGGCATCGATCGTGAAAGGGGGTTTCCCCTGACAAAGACAGGCGTAGGTCTTGCGACCTTACCTATTTGGCAGGCGTCGATCACAAAGGGGGTTGCCTTTGGCGATGACAGGCGTAGGTCTTACAACCATACCTATTTGACAGGCGTCGATCGCGAAGGGGGGTTGCCCCTGGCGATGAGAGGCGTAGGTCTTGCGACCTTAACTATTAGGCAGACATCGATCGCGAAGGGGGGTTGTCCCTGGCGATGACAGGCGTAGGTCTTGCGACCTTACATATTTGGCAGGCGTCGATCGCGAAAGGGGGTTGCCCCTGGCGATGACAGGCGTAGGTCTTGCGACCTTACTTATTTGGCAGGCGTCGATCGCAAAGGGGGGTTGCCCCTGGCGATGAAAGGCGTAGGTCTTGCAACCTTACCTATTTAGCAGGAATTGATCGTCAAGGGGGGTTGCCCCTGGCGATGACAGGCGTAGGTCTTGCGGCCTTACCTATTTGGCATGCGTCGATCGTGAAGGGGGTTTCCCCTGGCAATGATAGGCGTAGATCTTGCGACCTTACCTATTTGACAGGCGTCGATCGAGAAGGGGGTTGCCCCTAGCGATGACAGGCGTAAGTCTTGCGACCTTACCTATTTGGCAGGCGTCGATCACGAAGGGGGGATTGCCCCCGGTGATGACAGGCGTAGGTCTTGCGACCTTACCTATTTGGCAGGCGTCGATCGTGAATGGGGGTTGCCCCCGGCGATGACAGGCGTAGGTCTTTTGACCTTACCTATTGTAATTTGTCGTCGAGAGCATATGAAACAAACAGAATTAGATTGTCAACTTGAAAAATAGTATATTGAAGCTTACACGCAACTTAGTGTAAATAAAATCAACTGGGTGGAAGAATAGGTGTTGGCATGATTCCGTGAATGCCGGAGAGCTTCTCTCCGAGAATGAATATTTTAGGGGCTGCCCCTAGCCTTGCTTTAGCATTCGAGTGGTTGACCCTTCATTGGCCTGCGTGGCGCTGGTTAATTCTGTGTTTTGTTCTGCAATAATCTTTTTAGAAGACCTCTGCGGAGAAGATGCTCGATTTCCTTTCTCAGCTCTGTACAATCTTTGGTGTTGTGTCCATGTCCGCGGTGGAACTCACATTATTGCGACTGATCTCCTTTGTTCGGAGCGATCGGCTTGGGTCGGCGGAATGCCACCTTATCTTGGATTGCATAGAGTATGTTTGCTCTAGAGGTGTTAAGAAGAACGCGGTTCTGATGTTGCTGGGTTCGAAGCTCACTGTGGCGATCATTGTTCTTCTTCTGAGGCGATGATCGTCCCTGCACTTTTTGCTTCGAACTGTCTTGAAATTGCTGACGATGTGCTCTGACTGCTTCGTCGGCTGAATTCTGAGCTTCGATTCGGCGTACATGGTCGGGGTAGCTGGGGACCATCTCCCTCATCAATGTTGAGTGGATTTGCCAGGTCGAAGCCCTCCAAGGAGGAAGTTACGGAAAAGTTGAGGGTCAACTACTGGTATCTATCGCGCTTCAGGTGTGAAGCGGCGGAAAAAGTCCTTGAGGGTTTCATCCTCATTCTGACGGATCCCCAACAGGTAAAAGGGGTCTCAGATGATCCTATGGTTTGCGATGAACTCGTCAATGAAGAGCTGCGATAGATTTGCAAAGTTATCGATTCCCTCTTCTTTCAGGGAGTAGAACCAAGTACGAGCCTGCCCCCTTAGTGTTGTAAGGAATGCTTGACATAACAGTTGATCGGGGGCTCCACTGATCCTCATGATGGCGGCGAAATGATCAATATGGTCCTGGGGGTCATCCACTTCATTGAATGTTTCGAGCTTCGGGAGCTTATAACCGTCCGGGGTTAGATACGCCAGGACCTCTAGCGCTAATGGTGTTCGCAGTCGGCGAGCGGCACGACGCATGTCTTGTTCCTTTTCTTCGATAATCATGGCACAAATTTCTTGAGCAAAGTGCTTGGCTGGAGCGCGGTCCAGAGCTGGTGGATGCAGACTTTCTTGTCTGAGGGCATGATCATGAGCTTAAGGCGGCGCTCCTCCGCTTCCCAGGAGCGTGAGGATCTCTGTCTGATGTTCTTCAATCCGACGCATGCGTCCTTCCAATGTTGCATCGTGCATATTGGCCTCTACTGCGAGAGGCGTGTTGACGAGCGAGCGGGAGAGAACTAGGTTGACGTGCCCCCCGGGGGTTGACCTTTCGGTCATGCGGGCGGCTTTTCCTGCCATGCTTTCTAGTCATGAGTACCGCTGTGCTAAGGGTACTGTCTTCTTGTTCTTCTAGGTCTTCTAGAGATGATGGGAACAGTGTTCACACAGACGACGCCAAACTGTTGCAGATTGCTCGAGGCTCCGGTAGACCGGACTAAATTGAACCATCTTAGTCCGGGAGCGGTCGAGCGCGCAAATAGTCATAGAGAAAGGGAAAGCTGGACGAGAATTTTTTTAACGTGGAAAACCCTTCAACTGGGTAAAAAATCACGCGGTCGAATCTGTGCCGGCCAAACTTCCACTATTTGTTTGTTGGTGTACAAAGATGCTTTGAAAAACTCGGGGGTGACACACCGCTTCTTGTTACAAGTTGGGAGAGAGAGAGACAGCTGGGCTCGGAGGGTGACAGGACACCTCTCACGGAGCTATGAACTTCTTCTTGTGCTGCTAGGGATGAACACGTTGTACTTTGAAGTCTTCTGTTGAAGCTCGGAAGCAGGAGTGACCTGCTTTGCTCGTCTCGACTCTTGTGTCTTGGAAGCTTGTGTTACGCGGTTTGCGCGCATTTTCATCTGCGATTTGTCTTTGATTGCCTTTTGGAGAAGTCTGGTACGGTTGTCCTGTAGGTAATTAGAACGCTTGTTCTTTGTCTCACGAGGTGCTTGCTGGCGGTGAGCATACGGGGCGCTTGCGGGCGGAGAGTGCACAGAGCGGTCGCTGGCGAAGAGCGCACAGAGCACTTACTAGAGGAGAGCGCACGAGGCACGCTTGCTAGAGGAGAGCGCGCGGAGCGCTTGTTGGACGAGAGAGCGCAGAGCGCTTGTTGGCAGAGAGCGCGCGGAGCGCTTGTTGGTAGAGAGCGCGTGGAGCGCTTGCTGGCGGAAAGCGCGTGGAGCGCTTGTTCGACGAGAGAGCGCAGAGTGCTTGTTCGACGAGAGCGCGTGGAGCGCTTGCTGACGGAAAACGCGTGGAGCGCTTGTTCGACGAGAGCGAGCAGAGCGCTTGTTAGACGAGAGCGCGCGGAGGCGACGTGCGCACAAGGAGGAACGTGCGCACAAGGAGGAACGTCGCACAAGGAGGAACGTGCGCACGGAGGGGCGTGCGCACAAGGAAGGAAAATGGAAAGAGAGAAAGTCGCACAAGGAGGGAGAGAGAAAATTCGTAAGAGGAAGAGAGGAGAGAGAAAATCTGTAGGAGAATTTTTCGGCTCAGAAAGAGATGAAAATGAATAGGAAGGGGGTCTATTTATAGATCTCAAGAGGGGGAAGCCGATAATTTCTCCCCGTAACCACCGGTCGGACGAATATAATCGCTCCGTTTAGAGCACACGGATCCCCATATTTACGCAAAGACAAGACTGCCCTCGGCCGGAAAAATAACCGCCCTTGCCAGAAAATAATCGCTCCTCCTGCGAGGGAGGTGCGGCCGGCAAGGGCGGCGGCTGGCAAGGGAGGCGGCCGGAGTGGGCCGGGAACCAAGGTCGGGCGGCCAATTTGGTCGCGCGGCCTAGGCGAAGAGGAGGCCACCCCTCAACGGGGGCGGCGGCAAGAAATGGGCGGCCGGATGGCCGCCCGTTTTTGGCAGAAGGGAGGCCGCCCCTTAACGGGGGCGGCGGGGGGAAACGGGTGGCTGCCGCCCGTTTTCGGCGGAAGGGAGGCCACCCCTTAACGGGTGCGGCGACGGGAAACGGGCGGCCGAATGGCCGCCCTTTCGTGGCGACGGGGAGGCACGGCCGGAGAGAAGCCGCGATGGCGACGGCGGGGAAGACGACGGCGGTCGCCGTGGCGATGGCGGTTATGGCGAGGAAGACGAAGGCGGTTGGCGCGACGGCAGCGGTTGGCACGGCTGTTTCGGCGGTAGTGGGGTTGACTTGGTCAACCCCATTTCCTCCATCAAAGGAGGTGGGCGGCTTGGCTAGCCGCAAACCAGATCATGTCAGAGGGGCCACATCAAGCATCTATAAAGAAGTTTGATAAGTAGTCCTCTTTCTAAAATGATGATTTAATTGCATTTTAAGATTTGTAATTATATAATAACTTACAAATATCAACAACCAGAAGTAATCCAATATGTTATATTACAACATGGATTTTCATGAGACAAGCTAACTGGGTTTGGACAACATATTTGAACCAAGGATTCAGAAGCTAACTTGTTAAAGTTAGCTAAAAATCTAGCATCTTCATTTGACCCAACTTAATGTGAAGAAACTAAAGAATCAGTTAAAACAATATAGGAAGTTATAACCACAAGAAAATGAGATAGGAATCCTAGACAAGTCGCTAAATCACAGCCGTACTTGAAGATAAATATGTTGTGCTGGTATCTACGAAGCATCGTGAGTGTATGCAAAATAAAGGCAATCTTTTCAAAAAGGATAGTGACATGCAACATAGACCACTTTCTACTGAACAAGCACAAACTTAAATGGATTTTGTTTTCTAAAATAAGCAAACACTGTTAGTGCTTATTGGAGGCTCAAAATTTTTTTTTTCTAGAAATCTTAGAGCCAATTTCTTCTCTATACTAACTAGACATATGACATATCTGTTGAGTATCGGGTACCCAGATGTGGCTTAGTGCAGAAGATCTTGGAGATCATGTGACTTTATTCTTCTTCCCAAGGAGGAAACCCTTGTTCCTTCCCAGGAATCTCTTTTGCACGTTGCTCTTTTTTAAGGAGACTTAGGTTGGTGAGCCATCAAATTATATTTTTCTCTTCTTTAGCTGAAAATAAACTACTAATAAAGGTGTGCAAATGAGTGAAAGCATCAAAGGTCACAACGGATAATTGCCAGATCCCTTTTTGGACGAGCAAGCAAAGTATGTCAAAAGGGCACCCACCCATCACCCTTGTCCTCTCCCTCACTTAGACCAACTTTGCTTCAGTTAGACTAATGGCAATCACAGTAGTTATTCTGAATTAAAGTAAATGTGTGTGGAATTTTTATTTGTCATCATAAGTGCAGGGTAGTGATTAATCTATGCACTCTCAATTCACAGCTAAATATTGACTATGTCAGTTCATATGACATGTTTACTAAGGCTCCCTTTGTTTGAGTGTCTTTTTCTCAGTTGCTGCGATATTAAAGGAGCATTTTTTGCCCATGTGGATAACTTCCAAAACGCTATTTAATGCCTAATATCTACCGCGCCACCCCTGACCACCTCATCCCACCCAAATGGTCCTAAATGAACCCTAAATTCACTGGGTTTAAGGGTGTCAGAAAGGTTTGAGGATTGATCATGCCTCTATCATCTAATTAAAAGCAAACACATACTGTTATACCGGGTTTAGTTGATCAAGACAAGATAGTTTAATTTTTAAAGCAAACACATACTCTGTTATACCGGGTTTTGACACTTTGCATTTCGAATTTTTAAAATCAACATTTTGCATCCCGTCAATTACCGATTTATGGCATTTTGCACCCTCAGACCAAAATTTCAAGAGTATGGTATTTAGGTCAAGGCAGCACCAAAAATGAGCATTCAATAGTATTTAGATCCGGGCAGCACCAATAATGCATGGTACAAAGTACCAAAATAAGCATTTTTGATGTTGCCCGGACCTAAATACCCTTGAAATTTCTGACTGGGGGTGCAAAGTGCCAGAAATCCCTAATTAGGGGTGCAAAGCGCCAATTTCAAATATTCAGAATGCAAAATGCCAAAACCCCGTATGTTGGGGGTGCAAAGTGCCAAAAAGACCTACTATACCAGCTCGTGTTATTTTATCACTTTAGCCATGGTTACTTGACTATCAATTAACCATTGTGTTGTTGCATTCATTTAATCTATACGCGATGCCAGTACCATATCAATCCCAGTACAGGAATAAGGTAAGTCATGAGTATATAATCCTGTGCACATGTTCAGGCACTTCTATTGATTACAATATCTTCATGAACTACAGCTCTTGGGCTCTATTTATCATGCTAGCCTTCACAAAATTATAAGACCCCCATTCCTCTGTTTATCATGCTAAATTACTTCTAACTTAAAATATAGTTAGGTGGGAATTAATTGGCAGTACCTTAAAAAAAGATTTTGTTAAACCAATTACTATTTATTATTATTATTCTTTGTATAATAGACCAGTAAAGTGTAAACACAACACAACCCAAAGTTTAATCTTTATATTTATTACATTTAAAGCAAACTCCAATCAAAGGAAGGATGGCCCTGGGTCCAAGAAAGGAAAGAAAGACTTGTTTGTCAGTGGGTAGGATAAGCCAGCCGCATGGACCCGGCCAGGGGTCAGTCGTTTTCGATCCTTTGTGTTCCCATTCTTTATAATTCCCAAACTCGGCCATTCCGTGGGCCCATGCTGGCCCACTTCTCTCCCCCCCTTCCTCTGTCTCTCTCTACATTCTCTCTCTATATACTCTCTCTCTCTATCTCTTTATGAATGGCTCTATGAATGTAGCATCTACGCATCTATCGACGATAAAAGAGAAATAAAGATGCAGGAGATTTTTCAGAGAAGCGTGGTGGGGAAGAGGAGGAGGAGGAGGACGAGGGGGGGCTGGTCTAACCTGGGAGCTCAGGCTTTTGACGGCGTCTTTGGTGCTTTGTGTCCCCGCACGCGCCGTATCCTCACCTCCCTCCTCTAGCTCTGGCTTCACGCATGCGATGCACGCCAGCATTTTCGCACGCCGGTAATCACACCGCGAGCGTCCTCCTTTCCGAAAGTACCCCTGCCAAAGACCCGATTTACCCTTCAGCCAACTTCTCAGAAATTAAATAAAAAAGCGGTCCCCACAAAAAGCGCAGTCTTGGCCGTTGCTGCGGCCACCAAACCGAGACTGTAAAATGCCAACATGGTCAGGGGCAATTCAGTCATTTCGCAAATTAGGATAAACAATTAATTATTAAGTAAGCAGGGTAGCATGAATATATATATATAGCTGGCAAAGCGGCACGAGGTAACTATTCAGAAAGTAAGAAACAGAGAAACACGCCGATTTTCAAAAAAATAATATATATTAATTAAAAATACCGACACTCAGAAGACATGAAGCAGGACAAAGGCTTGAGCCAAGACTAGTAGGAGAGAGGTTGGTTCAAAGCGGACAAGCGACAGGAGAACCCCACTCGATTCCATTCCAGGATTCCGGGCTTGCTTACATATATTTATTACTATATATATATATTTTTTATAGTAAAATATTTCTTATAATCTAATCTTTTGTTTTAAAAAGAAAAGTATTATTGACATAGTAATTTAAGCTATGGGCAGATCATTGTTAAGATCATTGTTAATGGCAGATTAAAGTAAAAAATCAAAGAGATCTGTGGAGCCGTAAAGATGATCTGCCAATAGTCATGCATATATGTTATATTAGTAGTTTAGGGTTTAGGATTGGTTGAAGTGGAGAGGCACGTCAGGGATCTTATGTGATCGTAAAGTACCACTAAAACTTAAAGGCAAGTTTTACCGTATTGCAATTAGGCCTGCGATTAGGGGTGGAAATAGGCCAGGCAGCCTATCAGGTGCCTGTGACCTGGCCTACAATCGGTCTGGTCTGGCCAATTTTCTATTTACCATAAAAAACAGGCATATAATTGGGCCTGTTTTTAAAATAGGCTCATGCCTCTATTATTAAAGCCTGGTCTGTAAACCTGCAGGCCGGCCTACATTAGTTTTAAATAATAAATAAAATGAATTTATTATATAAACTTAAATATCCCTAATTACCTAATTACTAATAGAATATTAAAATAGAAACATTCTCATTTCCTAAACCATGAAAAATGAATTATTAAGTAGACCTAAGTAAGCCTACAGGCCAGGCCAGGCCTACCCGTTTTGTAAAATAGGTCAGATCAGGCCTATATTTTGGCCTACATTGCTAGTAGGTCAGGCTCAGGCCCAAAAAGACTAATGTAGGTCAGACTTGTTTTCCATAAAGCCTGGTCTGTCCTGGCTTATTTCCACCCCTACCCGCGATGCTCTATGGTTCTGAGTGTTGGGCAGTGAATTGTATGTATACATGAGCAAAAAATGGGAGTTGCGAAAATGAGAATGCTTAGGTGGATGTGTGAACACACGAGATTGGATAAAATTAGGAATGAAAGTATCAGGGATAAGACAAGAGTAGCATCAATTGCAGAGAAGATGCAAGAAACACGTCTAAGATGGTTTGGACACATACAAAGGAGACCATTAGAGGCACCTGTTAAGCGTTATGAGAGTCTAGTCACTATGCATGTTAAACGAGGGAAGGGCAGACCAATAAAGACTTGAAATGAAACTATAAGGAAAGACATGATGTACTTAGGCATTTGTGAGATTATGACAAAAGATAGGGCACAATGACGACAAAGGATCCATATAGCTGACCCCACTATAGTGGGATAAAATATAGTGGGATAAAATGCTTGAATGTTGTTGTATGTTATATTAGTATAAAAATATCTAATATAGGCTTCGTTTCCCACGGTGGTGAAAGTTGTGAATGTTCATGAATGACCGCACCTAAAAAAAATCATACATTTTATACTCAAAACTAGTCTATTTTCTTAGTAGCGGGCATTAACTTTTGTCTTACCAAACATAAATTCCACAATAATGACGTTTTTGATCAAACTCATCCGAGCAAACAAGCAGCGCGAAAAAATCAGTATCACTATATTGTGTATTTGTGAAATTAAAAAGAAATGTAAAAAAAAGTTAATATTGAAAGTTCGAAAAATCATGAGAATTGATATTCGCAGTTCATATTTGGCTATTTGTAGTCCAAAAGTAAAAGAAAAAACACTCCTTATTTTTTACTCGCATCCCATTCGCTTCGGATAGGGTTTTGATTTTCCTCGCAGTTCGCACCCCAACGGTGTTTCCCTTGATCTCTCCGACCTTGATGGCGTTCGCGATTCGCCGACAGTGAGTGTGTTGTCGAAGTTCATCCCAATTAAGAAACTCGGCGTCTCCTCTTCTTCCTCATATGACGTCTCTCTGTCAAATTAGTCTACTGCTAACTGGTTTTGCTTCCCTATCGTAGATTTTGTTGAGTCTTTGATTGTTATGTTTATTTTTCTTCACAATTGTATGATTTATTGTGAGTATTTGTCTTATTTTGTGTTTGTTTCTTATTATAACTAATCGTAACGATGACGTCTATTTAAAATCAACAATTTTGCTCATTTTATAATTTTTGTTGTTTGAAATTGCACTCATATAATTAAACTTTTGTATTTTTGGCTCTACTTTACGAATATAATTTATGAATTGCGAATAAAAGTGGACTGTGAATAGTCATCTATGGACTACTAATATCAATTCTCAAAATCATTTAGGCTCCATTTGGCACAGTGATGACTATCGTGAACATGAGAGTTAAAGTGTCATTTGTTAACACACACCTAAAGATTTTCATCCACTTTTATGTTTAAAAATATGAAATTTGTTAGGTAGTCATTAACAAATGACGTTTTAACCCATGCATTTACTACCGCCACCGCTATGCCAATTAGGCTCCGTTTAGGGGGACTTAGGCTTTATTTGGCTAGGTGGTGGCGGGAGGAGCCGGCGGATGGAAACGGAGGATTGGGACCGGAGGGGAGGAGGCAAGGCTGGAAACGGAGCACACGGATGACTTTTCCTCCTTGCTGCGGGAGCAAACAGAGCAAACGCCGCCAGCGAACTGTTTGTTTTTACGCTGTCCGGCGGCATTTGCTCCAAACGCTCGCGTGAAAAGCTTAAACAAATGAAGCATGAATTTCACCAGTCAAGCAGTTATGGCCGCATGAACCGGACCTTAATTCGTAATCGCTTGACCAGTAAAAATAAGTCTCCCAAACGAATCCTTGGTTTATTCTCTTGATAGAGACCGGACAATTGGCTCCAACTCACTGTAAATCTGTAATCGTACAGGAAAATCAAAAAAAAAAACTAGTGGGTTTGGTGCGTCGGGATGAATGTTCTGAAAACTGATGGGGAGCAAGTAGTGGGCGCGCCTTCCCCGAGAGAAAGAGAAAGAGAAAGAGAAAGAGAGAGAGAGAGAGAGGGAGAGAGGGAGAGAGGGAGAGAGAGTAGAGAGAGAGGGGGGGGAGTAGAGAGAGAATAAGAAGAAGAAGAAGAATAGCAGAAGGGAGACAATGAGGGCCCAAAGACCAGAGAGGGAATCTCTCGAGTTCATCGGCCCATAAACGGCAGCGCTTCGATCGCCGGGAAGGCAACGACTATCGCATCTGGGCAGAAGAATCCCAGCCGTAAAATGGCAGAGAACAGAGCGACAGACGAGCCGATGAGACGAGAGGAGAGAAGCAAGGAAGATGATGAAGAAAACGTCATCTTCTTCGTGCTCGAAATCGCAGACAATAAATTAAGAGAGATATGTTACCAAATAGAAGGGGAGATCGAATTGAATCGATCAGAAGCAGATCAACCACGCACGCTGCAAATGCCCCCCTCGTCTCTTCAGATCGGCCTGTATCAATCAATGGATAGTAATAGCTCAGGATCGGGTTTAGAAAATTTGAGGCGAAATCAGGAAAATGGAAATCCGATTGAGAGAAGATGATGAAATTCGGTTCCAAAACAAGCATATATTCATCATACCTTTTTCACTTCCGACTGGATTTTGATCGAAGAAGAAGGCGACGAGGGGGCCAGTTCGCCTTCCCCAGGTTCAAGTGAATCGATTGAAGCGAAATGATCTGGTGGGGGTATTTGCTCCGACGCCGGAAATGGATTGCCGGAAAGATATACGGCGGCGGGATTCCGGCGGTGTCAGAAAATGTTCTGAAGTCGAAGAAGGGCTAATTGAAGCAGAGTGATGCCTAACTAATCCCTGCTGCGCACTCCTCCGGCGCTTATTTATAGCGCAACCTAACGGCAACATCTTTTGCCGTCTCATTGCTGAACAAACGGCGTCATTAAAATATTTGAACAAACAATTAAAAGAAATAATTAATGCACCGTTTGAATGGTGAATGCAAGTAACAAGGAGCTGCGAGCTTAATTGCCATTTATTATTAAAAAAACACTTTCCCTTCTTTTTCTAAATACCTATAATTTAGGGAAAATTTTGGTTCAGTCTTTTGGCTCTTTGGAAGGACTTATTTTCACCCGTCAAGCGGTTACGATCCCATGAATTAAAGTCCGGTTTATGCGGTTGTAATTGCTTGACCGGTGAAAATAAGTTCCTCAAACGGAGCCTTTGTCTTCAGATTTGAAGATTGGCCCTTGCGATGTGTCACGTGATAGTATATATTAAATGCATATTTACGATCATTTTTTTATTACAATGCGATCAATTTTTATTATTTTGTATTTACATTTTGATCAAGATGCGTAAATTTTGAGATCACAGTGTGTTAGCTTTGTGATCATCATGCATTAGCTTTGTGATCATCATATAATCACAGTTTGATTACAATGCAATCGAAATTGGACGTATTAAGATCACAAGTTGTGTGCAATAATCACACAAAAAAGATACTCTCGATATCGTTTATGATATCCAGACATAAAAAAAGAAATTAACGCAGTGATATCATATATGATATCCCTATTGATATGGACGTCCTCAATTTATAGGAATATCAAGCTGCGGATAGCCGAAATTTCTCATATCCCCCACTAACTTAGTGGGGGTCAAGTGGGGTTGACCAAAGTCAACCCCACTAACTCCATGACCGGACCACCCTGAAACACCCTGAACCGTCGCACGCACATCGTGCACGACCAAACCGTCTGTTGGTTGGACGTCCGCCGCGACGCGGCCGCCCGCCGGCTCCCCGTCGTCGCACGACCGCAAGGCTTCGCGGCCTATTAGAGCATGCGTTCTGCATTTTTGGTTTGAGATTAACAAATCTCGAATGTATTTGATCATACTTTGTTTATAGTGTGCAAAAACATGTATAATTCTTCTATGGACGTGATGCGGAGATTTGAAGACATGTTCTTGATTTTATGATATCGCGCGTGATATAAATGTCGCTGACAATAACCCAGATGACTTCAGCCTTGCGACAGCCATGTCCTGTACAATTCAAGCGACGATGCGCATGATTTGTTTATATCGTCAGGCGATATCTATATCGCATGAGGTATCACCACGATCGTCCACATTCACCATTTTATCTGGCACGATCACTTCAGTGTGGGACACGTGACAACACAAGGAGCTAACGCCAGCGATATTTCTATTGCCGGTGATAGTGTCCAATTTCTATAAAAAGCAGAGAGTTTGTGTGGCAAGGTTACCCATCTCCTGGAGCTTTCATTCTTACGTACTCTCAGCATTATGCTCTCTGAATTCTGACATCTCCAAACTCCTTCCTTCAAACTTAAGAGCAAAGAGGAGATTTTTGTGTACTACAATTCCCGCGATCTTCACAGTGATTCTTCATCTCCTACAGAGCTCTACATTAGAGGGAGTTTTAATTTCAGATTTCTCATTGTATTTTTTAAACGGTAGTGAATTCACCACCTTGTGAGTGGCGACTAGGCCTTGAATAGTTTAGAGGGTAATTTACCGCCTTTTGTGCAGCGACTTGATCTTGGTGAGATCTAGGGGGGCTAGAGGCCGTATCTAAGAAGAGATGTGCTATAGTCGGCCGGTCCTTTGGAGTAAGACCGGTGAAGTCGCAAAAAAGATTTTTACTTGTACCCTCTATTTCAAGCTCTATCAAAATTAAAGTTTTACAAGTATTTGAAATATTTCAGAAATAAAATTTCAATTTCAAATTTTCATAATTTCCAAGTGTATTCCTCATTTTTGGGCTCGAAAGAAAAATCTTATCTTTTTTATAGTTTTAATATTTGTGTAAAATTTCTAAGTTTTTCTAAAAATTGAAAAAGTCATTATTCATCCCCCCACCCCCTCTAAGGGCATCATAAGATCCAACAAGGCTCTCCGTCCTCACAGCTGCGCGATCTGACGCTATACGCGCCCGACCTCGCGCCCCTGTGGCTGGCCTCCCGGTCGGTTGCCGCCCCCGCTGCGCGACCCTCCGGTAGCACGGCCATGTGCCCCGAGCTTGCAGTCGCATGCCGCAACACTCCAGATTTCCCATAAGTTGAAAAATAACAAAGTTTGCTTTTTGAGCTTTCGCTGGTGATAGCAATATTGCCCGGCGATAGTGGTCAAGTCGATGCAGTCGACAAATGATGTAGTCGATGCAGTCGAAGCAGTCAACAAAATGGCGAAGTTAATTTGCTACCGCTAGTGATAGCGATATCGCTGGCGTTAGCGATATAGTCGATGCAGTCGACACTGATACAGTCGATGTAGTCGATGTAGTCGACATCGATGCAGTCGATAGATCAGTGCAATCGATTTACTATCGCTGGCGATATCGCATGGTGATAGTATGCCACGTGGCAGATCAACACGTGTCAGTTGGCTGTGAAGCGGTCGTTAAGAGGCAAAGCGGTGTTGGATAAAGCCACCTCCACCGCCTAAGATATCACCCGACGATAGTGGCTACCGCCCGAAGATAGCATTTCTTTAAGATTTTTCCGTGAAATCAGGGCTATCCATTGTTTTTGGATTGGGCATCATGTGGATGAGGTTAGACCCGTGATTGCTAAGGTGGCTGAAAGGAAAAAAGTTTCTCGTTCTTTTTAACACACACTCTCTCTTACACTTAGAGAAAGGAAAGGAATGAGGAGGAGGAAGAAGGCTGGTTCAGCCATTAGATAAGCTTTGGAGGAGCTTCCAAGCTTGGAATCGTGAGCCGATTGAAGATTTGTAGAAAGGAAAGCAAGGAAATCCTTTCCATCCAACTCAAGCTCTGATTCATGACACTAAAACGATTGATGAGGTTAACGATCTTTCTCCTGATAATTAGGACATGCTCATCCTTTTAATATGCATAGTTGCATGAAGGTTTCTCCACTAATTGGTAGAGGTGAGACTTTTAACGGATTGATATGGATTATCCCCGGTAGAAATTGCATATAGAGTCCGGATCGTTGTACAGACATAGGCATACTGTGTGAAGCCTATTGTACAATCCCGTACCCGACTGAATGGGATCCTCCCCAAGTAGCGGGCTAGGGGCATGCTATGGGCGATGATTTGGTGTCGTCGCCGTTCGAAGGCGTGCAGGTACTCATGTATGCGTATGGAGATTTTACCCTTCATGTTGTAATACATATATTTACTAAATATATATTTATTTATAAATATATAGAGAAGGAGATATTATATAAGATATTATATATATAAGGCATCATATAAGATATTGTATACTTATATATAAGATATTTTTTTTATATATATATATATATATATATATATACATATATTTATGTATCTATATATATATATATGTTGAAGTCAAAAATGACCGAAGTAAAAATTGACTTCTGTGGAGTTCGAGGTCCCAAAAGAGGGGTGACCGCACACCTACTACACTCAAATGAATAATCTAGGCTCTAGACTAGGAACGTAAGAGACAGACCCAAGGTCTCAGCGTGGAGGTCCCACCGCATACCCGGAAGACTAACGAACTCTTCCCCTCCTAAGCCAAAAGCTGAGCTAAGACACCTTCGGAGGGTGCTTTTGGCCGACCGGAATATCTAAGGAGGATCTCAAGACCATCTCTCTCCTATCCAGATGTGTCTCCTTGGGTCAATACAAAATGCTCCTCACCCTCCCTACTAAAGGCACAACATCGCCGAGCAATTCTACAACACGCTGCCCAACTGGGTTGTAGACAACGCGACTCCGCTACCCTAAAAGGCTATCAACAGGCCATCAGGGGCTTCCCGGCATAAACCTCGGGGCTTCCACGGGACGAGCGGTTCACGAGCACACCACTCGCCCAAGACAAAGAGAGTAAACCATACATTCACAGAGCATCACAGATTATAAATTTACAGGAATATAAATTCCATACATCGGCACGCAGACCGGTACTATAAGCAAAAATAGGCCTTCGAGGGCCGACACAAGCTTGGGCTTAAGCCCGCTACTCCCCACTTGGTACTGCAACACCTGTACGTCAACGTCTCGACGAACGACTGCCAGCTGAACAACAGTCGGCTAACATAAGCTGGCCAAATATATTCCGTACACCCCTTTTGGGGCTACGGTGCGCATTCCCTGCAAGCAGATAATATCCAACTTCCTCGGAGTCTTCTCCGGGAACCCCAGAACATCACCAATCCGGCTCATATGTCCGGACGGGCTTCACACAGAGCATCACCAATTCGGCTCATACGTCCGAATGGGCTTCACACAGCACATCACCAATTCGGCTCATACGTCCGAATGGGCTTCACACAGCACATCACCAATTCGGCTCATACGTCCGAATGGGCTTCACACAGCATGCCTAAATCCGTACTCACACTTCCGGATACTAAATGCAATTAACAGCGGGGACGTACACGTCAACCCGTCGGAGAGCTCCCTTCCCCTACGCGTTGGTAGAGAGGGGATTCCATGCAAATATGTAAATTGAGGGCTTCACCTGCCCGAGTAGAAACTTCGTTACCCTTGACGCGTGTTTTGACGAAACTGCAATCGCGCATATCGCCCGAGTCTCGACGTCTAGCGTCAGTAGTGGTTGTCAGCGCTCGGATCCGACCTCCGTGGGAAAGTTGAAGGCTCCAAGTATTTTTTCCCTCCGTGGCCGAGCCTCTCCAAGGCCGATCGTACTCCAAATGGTACCGAGGAAGTCGATCCCGGCCTCCATAACTTCAAGCGGCGTCGGGGAAGCTGATCCCGACCGGCCTAGCTCCAAGCGGCGCTGGGAGAGGAGCTCCCGGCCGACCTAGTTGCAGGCGGCGGCGAGGAAGGAGAGCCGAGAGAGAAACGAGCTTTTGCTCCTTGCTTAGGTCGGCGACGGGAAGAGGGGCCGAGAGAAGCTCGGCCCCGCTGTAGGCGGCCTGGACGGGAAGAGGGGGCCGAGAGGAGCTCGGCCCCGCTGGAGGCGGCGACGGAAAAGGGGGCCGAGAGGAGCTCGGCCTGCTGCTTCCCGGCAGCGGCCTGGACTTGAAAAAATGAAGGTGGTTCGGGCAGCCCTCTCGGCGGCGGCCTGGATCGGGAGAAATGGAGGGGAGGAGCCCGGGCTGGCGTCGGGAAGAGGTGGAGGAGGAGGTGTGCAGGGCCCGACCTGCTCCTTGCCGAGAGAGAGTGAGAGAGAGAGAAGGGGCGGCGGTTGTGTGCTGCTCCTTGCGACAGCCTAGACGGGAAGTGGAGGGGAGGAGCCCTGGAGCCGGCGGCGGCCTGGATCGAGGGAAGGAGGGAGGAGCGGCTGGAGCCGGCGACGGCCTGGATCGAGGGAAGGAGGGAGGAGCGGCTGTCTCCGTCTTTGCCGAGCCCTTGCTGGGAGAAAAAAGCAATCCCCCTCCTTCTGTACACGCATGCCCCCCTCTTCTCCTTTTTGCTTTTCCCTATACCCAGCCTTTCTCTTCCCTTTTCTTTTTTTGTTTTCTTCTGCCCCACCCGCCTGCCTCTACCGGGACTTCCTTCCCGGGGCGCTGCCCTGGGGCGTTCTCGTCTAACAACGGAACCCCCTCCACTGGAACCTGCGGCGTCTCCCACTCGTTCCTTGCCGAGAAGGCCAAGCTGATCGTCTGCAAGACCTCTCGCCTGAAGTCTTCTAACATTTTTCTTGTCGCTTCCTCTCCCTGGGTGGGGGATCCTCCCGCACCAGATCCTTCACTATTGGGTACATTGGAAAATGTGTACCTGATTTGAAGAAGCCCAACTTAGCTCAATGATATACATCAAGGTGTATTTGATGTTGTTTTAAGTTGACATGTGCAGGTGAAGAAGTGTTAAATAATGCAGAAAAATATTCTAAGTCCATGTATCGACACCTGAAGAAACAGTGTCGACACTTCAGAATATTTGTGTCGACACTTGAAGGAGGCTGTGTCGACACAGAGAAAGATAGTCGACCACATTTGTGTCGACACTGGGAAGCAGTGTCAACTCACAGAGAAAGATAGTCGACCACATTTGTGTCGACACTGGGAAGCAGTGTCGACTCACAGAGAAAGATAGTCGACCACATTTGTGTCGACACTGGGAAGCAGTGTCGACTCACAGGAAGATAGTCGACCACATTTGTGTCGACACTGGGAGGCTATGTCGACACAATGAGACAGAGTCGACACACATTGGCAGAAGTCGACAATACTTGTGTCGACACCAGAAGACTAAGTCAACACATACTGAGTTCTGAATCTACAACAACTGTGTCGACACACAGGACTTGTGTCGACACACTGTAAAGTCAAGACCAAGTTATTCTCTGAAGAAGCTGTGTCGACTTAAAGGCAAACTTGTCGACATCATCAAAGGCTGTGTCGACACCAAAGTTACTTGTGTCGACACATATAGACAGTTGGTCTCGACACTTCCTGACAGTCTGTCTCAACACATTGCTGACCAAGACTAAGGCACAGGATCTGTTTGAAGACTTGACAGCTGTGGGTTGCAGCCAGTTAACTGATGTTATCAGACTTGTCAGAAGACAGTTATAAACCGGATCAGCCGGTTACCATTAAGAAGATCTATAAATAGACAGATTCAGAGAGAAGTAAAAGAAAAAATGAGAAGATTGAACTTTGGAAATCAAATTGAGAAATCAAATCAAGAAGGTGTAATACACTAAAGAAGATCTTCATCAAAAGATCTAAGAAGACGATCTCAGGATCGATCTAAGAAGAGTTCTAACAAGAATTCAGAAGTATCATCAAAGGTGTTGGATAGAGAGGGATCCACCCATTTTGAAGAAGAAGAAGGAAGCCATTAGTGGTTTCTCAAGAAGCTGTTTGGAAATCAACTCAGCTAAGTTCAGATTCAAGAAGCTTTGAAGAAAGCTCAGATTCAGTTGATTTCATCAGCTGATCAAGAATTGTCTTGTCCTCTTCTCTCTCAACAAAGGCAAGACATTAAAACTTCTTTTCTAAATTTCTGTAGGATCTGTTTTACACAGATCTGAGTTGTAAGCCTGTGATATAAAGGCTGAGTGTAGGAGAGTTGATCTCTGAGTGGTAGGGCTGTTTGCCTGAGTGTAGGAGAAGGTTCTTCTCTGAGTTGTAGGCCTTGTGGCAAGGCTGAGGTAGGGCTGTTGTGCCTGAGTTGTAGGAACCTATCCAGGTTCTGAGCTGTAGGATCTGAGGATCTGAGAATAGTGGAAGTTTGGCCGAATCTAGCATACTGCTAGATAGGTGAAGGGGGAAAGTGGATGTACCCAGACCTTGGGGAACCACTATAAAACATTGTGCAATCTGTGATGATTAAATGTCTGTGAATGCTGTGCTAGATGTTTTAATTTTTGTAATTGAATTCTGCCTAAAAATTTGTACAAGCAATTAGAACCTATTCACCCCCCTCTAGGTGTTTAGGTTGTCTTGAAAGTAAAACTATCAAGTGGTATCAGAGGGAGGTTCCTCAAAAAGGACTTAACAGTCTGAGGTAGATCTGAAAGGCAGAATCAAGAAGATGGGTTCTAGAGAGAATCATAAGGAGCTAGGGTCTATGAAATTACCCATATGCAAGAAGGAAATCTTTGGAATTTGGAAAGAAAGAGTCAGGTTGTTTATGGAGGCATCTGACCCAAAAATATACATCACAGTTCAGGAAGGACCCTTCATTCCAATGAAGGTATCAGTTCTTGATGCTAATATTCAAACTCCAAAGAGTTATTCTGAAATGACCAAGGATGAAATCATTTTGGCAACCATGGATAAAAGAGCACAGAACATTATTGTAAGTGCCATAGATGATTCAACATTTCAGAATCTGATTCAATGCAAGACCTCCAAAGAAATGTGGGACACATTGATTGTCTACATGGAGGGATCAGAAGAAGTAAGACAGGACAGGAAATCTATGCTCAATCAGGAATATGAAAGTTTTAGACAAGGAAAATCTGATAGCATAACTGAGTGCTATAAGAAATTCTATAGAATTGTGAATGAGCTAATGCCCTATGGAAGAGTCTTCAGTACTTATGAACTGAATGACAAATTCTTGAGATCCTTAACAAAGGATTGGGACACAAAGATCTGTGTCATAAGAGAAGTGGCTAAATTGGCAGAGATCTCTCCTCCCACCTTGTTTGGAAAGCTGCTATCCTATGAAATGCAACTTTTGGTGAGGAAGGAGGAGGAAAAGAATTCAAGAGGAGAGCATAGAGAAAAGACTGTGGCATTCAATGCAGAATCCATCAAAAAGAATAGGAGGATATCACCATCCCATCCTAAGGAAATTGCAGAAGTCAGTTCAGAAAATTCAGATAATCAGGGTTCAGAAAGCTGTGATTCAGATGCAGACTTTGCTGCATTCACAAGGTAATTCCAGAGGTTCTTGAAGAAGAAACAGTGGAATTCTAAGCCCTCTACTTCACAGCAAGTTGATGACTATTATCAGAAGAAAAATTCATCAAGGAAAGAAAAGAGCAGATTAAAGCCCAGCAAGGCTACTACTTCAAAGATTGTCTGCTATTATTGCAATAGACTTGGACATGTAGTGGCTGACTGTCCTGATAAGAGAAAAGAGTCTTCAGACAAGAATAAGACTCATAAAAGGGCAAGAAAGAGAAATCCTTTGTTGCAAAGAAGGATAAGAGCCTAACAGATCAGTCAACTTCAGAGTCAGAATCTGAAGCAGATGCATATATTGGACTATATGCTGTATCTGAAGAAGAGGAGTTTCTGCAGTTGCTAGACTCCATCTATGATCAAGAGGATCATCAGTGCATGGGACTAATGGCAGGATCAGAAGAGTACATATGCCAGAATCAGTCTGGTTCTAATAAGGTACAATGTCCTTCTATGAAATCTATTTGTAGTACAAGTACAGAATCAGCTACATCTGCATCAAGTGATGTAGATGCATCTGAATCTGAAGGAGATGTCTATCAATTGATAGATAAGTATGGGGACTTGTTGCAGGCCCTTAAGAAAAGCAAGAACCTGGTTAAAACTCAGGCTCATGAAATTGCTGAACTAAGGGTAGCTGCAATTGAGTTAGAGAAAGTAATTGATCAAAAGTTAAATGAAATTGCCAAGCTGAAGAATATAACTATTATTCAGATGGGCACAATTAATTATACCAATGATCAAGTGAAGAGTCTGGAGGCCAGACTAAGAATTGAAAAAGATTTAGTGGCTAGTTACTCTAAGCCAAAGTCTGTCTTACCCTTGATTGATGAATTTGTGAATCAAAAGGGTAAGGCAGGATTAGGATTCAAAGGTAACTCCAGGGCTGGCCAATTCAAGAGGAAAGGCAAAGCTCCTGTCAAGCCACTGAACTTTTCAGTCCCTATTAAGTTTAGAAAGGTGGAAGTGCCTTCTAACCTATATGATCATGAAAATATTCATGGTCATATTAAGTCTAATGTTCTGAAAAACAAGGGTGTAAATGACAACAGGCCTACCTATGTTCATAAACCCAATGGTTATAAAAAATCAGTGGGTGAAGCTGCTGCAGTACCAGCAATGGACATAAATTCTTTTGTCAAGGATGTATCTAGAACTAGATACAATAGGTTTGAATGTTGGTGCTGTGGCAAGAGAGGCCATTTTGCACTAGACTGCTGGTATAACACAAGTGTTAGAAAGAATAATAGTCTACCTGTTAGAAGAAATAATGGTAGCTTTGTTAATGCTAACTTGAACCAAGGACCCAAGACTTGCTTGGGTTCTAAGGGTAAGTAAATCTGTGTTGCAGGTGAATCCAAGTAACCATGCCCCTATATGGTACTTGGATAGTGGTTGTTCCAGGCACATGACTGGAACAAAGGGGCTGCTGAAGGAGTATTCATCTGTCAAAGATGGACCTAAAGTGATCTTTGGTGGATCTGAAAAAGGAGCCATCAAAGGGTTTGGTAACATTTCTTCTAACCTAATTACTATCACCCAAGTGGCCTATGTAAAAGGTTTGAAACATAATCTAATAAGCATAAGCCAGCTGAGTGATTTAGGATATGACATTTCATTTGTTAAGGATGGATGTCATATCAAAAGGTCAAGTGATCAAGAGATCATTTTGACTGGGTATAGGAAGAGAAATGTATATTGTCTTAATTTTGTATGTGAGAATAAAGCTTCTCCCATCTGTCTTGTAGCTGATGACAATGCTTCTCATTGTGTTAAGTGGCACAAGAGATTGGCTCATCTTAACTACAAGACAATTGGCCAACTCTTTATCAAAGAGTTAGTGAGGAATGGTCCTTAAGTTAAGTGTATGAAGGAAGGGATATGCTCAGCTTGTCAAAAGGGCAAGCAGACAAAATACTCCTTTCAAAGCCTTGAAAACAAGGATTCTGTGAGGTGCTTATACCTCTTGCATATGGATCTTTTTGGTCCTATGCCAGTTCATAGTCTAGGTAGGAAAGTCTACACTTTTGTGGTTGTAGATGACTATTCTAGATTTACATGGGTGTTCTTTCTGAGACAGAAATCTGAAACCCCAAGTGTCTTACTTAATTTTGTAAAGCAAATTCAGAATGAACTGAATAGTACAATGGTCAAAATCAGAAGTGACCATGGTACTGAGTTTCAATCTGAAAGCATGACAAAGTTATGTGAAGACTTTGGGATTTTCCAAGAGTTCTCCTCACCAAGAACACCTCAGCAAAATGGAATTGCTGAAAGAAAGAATAGAACATTAATTGAAGCTAGTAGAACTCTATTGAGTGACACCTCTCTACCTGAATATTTTTGGGCTGAGGCAGTAAACACTGCTTGTCATGTGATCAATAGGGCTTCTATCACCAAGAGCCACAAAAAGACTCCCTATGAGATTATGAAAGGTAGAAAACCAAATCTATCCTACTTCAGAATCTTTGGTTGCAAATGCTATATACTTAACAATGGTAAGTCATATTTGACTAAGTTTGCTGCCAAATCCCAGGATGGGATATTTGTTGGGTATAACACAAATAGTAAGGCCTATAGAATCTTCAACTTGACTACTCAAGTTGTTGAAGAATCTGTGCATGTTGTGTTTGATGAAACAAGATTAATCAACTGTGAGTTGTCTTGTAGATTAAATGACTCAACAGGTATAAGCAAAGGAATAGATAAGCTCTCCATTGCTGAAGCTTCAAGGGAAGATGGATTATTGGAAAATGAAGGATACTGTCCAGGGGGAGTACAAGACACAATAAAAGATGAAGAAAACCAAGAGGTTCAGCATAATGAAGGGGCTGAAGATGTTCAACTAGAAGGGAATCTTCCTCCAGCTACAAGACATTTAAGAGACCATCCAACTGATCAGATAATAGGTGATCCAAGACAGGGAGTGCAGACTAGAAGCAGAAGTCAAAGCACAGTTCTGCATTCAAGTTTCCTGTCACAAATGGAGCCTAAGAAGTTTGAAGAAGCCATCCAAGACCTGCACTGGACTAATGCTATGCAAGAGGAGCTGAATCAATTCAGAAGGTGCAATGTCTGGGAGCTTGTTCCTAAACCAAGAGGCCACAATATAATTGGGACAAAATGGATCTACAGGAACAAGTTGGATGAGAATGGAGTAATAGTGAAAAATAAAGCAAGATTGGTTGCTAAAGGATACAGGCAGGAAGAAGGGATTGACTTTGATCAAACCTTTACCCCAGTAGCAAGGCTGGAGGCAATCAAAATGTTCCTTGCCTATGCAGCCTATTAAGACTTCAAGGTATACCAGATGGATGTGAAGTCAGCATTTCTGAATGGTGATCTTAAAGAAGAAGTATATGTAGAGCAGCCATCAGGTTTTGTAGATCCTCTTAAACCTGATTATGTTTATAAGCTTAGAAAAGCTTTGTATGGGTTAAAGCAAGCCCCAAGGGCTTGGTATGAAACCCTGTCTACTTTTCTTATTGAGAATAAATTCTCAAGAGGAAAAATTGACAAAACTCTATTCCTTAGGGAATCCAAAGGCAAGATCATCTTAGTTCAGATCTATGTTGATGACATAATCTTTGGATCTACTGAAAACAACCTTTGTAAAAAGTTTGCCAAACTTATGCAAGGGAAGTTTGAGATGAGCAGTATGGGGGAACTGAAGTTCTTCTTGGGACTCCAAGTAAGACAGACTGATGATGGCTTGTCCATATCCCAATCAAAGTTTACTAAAGAATTAATCAAAAAGTATGGTATGGAGTCATCCTCCATCATGAGAACTCCTATGGGGACAAGTATGCTTATATGCAAAGATGATGCAGGTAAACCTATTGATGAGACTTTGTATAGAGGAATAGTTGGTTCTCTACTATATCTCACAGCTAGTAGACCAGATATTATGTATGCTACATATGTCTGTGCTAGGTACCAAGCCTGCCCTAAAGAGTCTCATTATACTGCTGTCAAAAGGATTCTGAGATATCTTAAGGGCACACCTAATCTAGGCCTTTGGTACCCTAGGAATAGAGATTTTTTACTAATAGGTTATTCAGATGCAGACTTTGCAGGCTGTAGAGAGGATAGGAAGAGTACAACAGGTACTTGTCAATTCTTGGGAGGAAGATTAATATCTTGGAGTAGTAAGAAGCAGACCAGTGTGGCTATATCTACAGCTGAGTCAGAATATGTTGCTGCTGGCAGCTGTTGTGCACAACTATTGTGGATACAGCGTCAGCTTAAAGATTATGGTATTCAAGTAAGTAGAACACCTCTTTTGTGTGATTCTAAAAGTGCAATTTCTATTGCTAATAATCCTGTTTCTCATAGTAGAACTAAGCATATAGAAATTAAATACCATTTTCTTAGAGATTATGTCGAAAGAGAAGACATCACATTGGAATTTGTTAAAACAGATTATCAAATAACAGATGTATTCACTAAGCCTCTGGATGAAACAAAATTCAATAAATTTAAAATTGAATTAGGCATGCTGACCATTGATTAGATTATCAACAAACTTACAAATAATATATTAGATTATCAAATGGTCTTAAGTGGTATAGACAGAAACAGAAATTGGCTAAGTAAAATAGTGTCGACACATTCAGTGATAATGTGTCGACTCAGTGAAGTAATGTCGACAAGTCAGAAATATTGTGTCGACACAGAGAATATGTGTCGACACTTAAGAATTAAATTGTCGACTTATCCAAGAATATAGTGTCGACTTCACCAGAATAGTGATGTCGACACTTACAAATTTTGTGTCGACACTTATCCTAAGAGTCGACACAGATTTTCTGATACTCTACTATATCTCTCAGGTGTCTACATATCCACATTTGGTGTTGACACATAGTAGACAGATTTGTTGTCGAGACAATAGAAGTTTGTGTCGACACATTCCATCTGTGTCGACACATATAGACTGTTTTTGCCCGCCTTTTGATCTTCTTTCAATAGAAGGTATAAATAGGTTAAGAACTTATACAGTCGACACGCTTATAAGGTTTTCGAGACTGAAACCCTGTGTCAACTTTCTTTCTCTCTCTCTTCTCTCAAGCTTTCTCACCTGAACAATGGCGCCGAAGATTGAAGACAACATCAATGAAGGTTATGAGTTAGTAAGGAATGCCTTTGCCGAAGCCCCAACAGATGTTCAACGAGTTATCTCTCTTATTTCCGAATCCGGATTAGAGTTCATAGTTTCTGAACCTTCCAAGATATGAAAAAAGGAGGTGCATGAAATCTTTAACTCTGCATCAATAGGTTCAGATGTTCTCAAGATAAAGTCCACTGTGCATGGGTCGACAGTGAAGATTACCCCAAGAAGTCTAAGGAAGATTCTACATTTACCAATAATTGAGAATGAAGAAGAAGTCCCTGCTACTAAGTTAAGGGAGGCTATCCAATGGTGCAGATTGGATCCCACTCTGAAGATTGGAGCTGTTTTCAACAGGAAAGGGATGAATCAGCAAGGGAAATTTCTGTCTGAAGTAGTTGGCAAGGTGATTCTGTGCAAACCAGGGGGACATGATAGGATTTCAGCCTCTATGTTCAGCCTCATGACCAGAATTGTGTTTACAATTCCAACTGATTGGTTAGCTGTTATCTTTGAAAAGATCAAGGAAGGACTAAAGAAGCCAAATCTGGCTAGAATTATGAGTTTATATCTGAATGGAGTGATCCCTGAGGTAATGCAACACCTGCCAGGAACAAAGATCAATCACATGAGAAAGATGGACATGAGATTGTTTTCTAGGTGGGATAAGGTGCTGTCTAAGGATGTGCCTGATGAGAGCAGGCAGGACACCCCAGTGAAATCCTCTTCTCATGCTCAAGATACTGAGCAGCTTCAAGAAGAACAAGAGAGGAAGCAGGATGAAGATCACCCTGTGTCTACTCCAGCCCAGCAAGACACTATACCTGCACAGATGCAGGGGGAGCAAGCTCATTCACCTGCCCAGATTGTATCTACTCCTGACCAGGTACAGTTGCAGGGGGAGCTGGTGTATTTTCTTATAAAAGACAATTCTAATATTTCAATTCCTGTACAGTTGCAGGGGGAGCAAGTGTACTCACCTGCCCAGGACATTACCAATACTGAACAAGTATAGGGGGAGAAGATGTCAGACCCAGTGTAAGAGGCAGTCCAAATTGATATCTCCAAAGATCTGAATATAGAAGATCTAGTTGATACATCTTATGTTCAAGCTCAGAAGGAATATACTCTAGATGAGTTATTCCCTAATGTTGATATGGCTACTGATAGAGTAGGAGAGGGGCAAGAGATTGAAAAGGCCCTTGACATGGAGATAGAAATTGAGAAGGAGCAAATAGTTGAGGGGGAGTCTGTGCATGTTGAGGCTGAACAACATGGCACTGAGACAGATATTCCTCCTCCTCCTCAAGAAAGAGTTCAAGTTGATAGTTCATCTGAATCTGAGACTGAAGAAGCCAGAATGGCTAAGAAGAGAAAACTTGTAATCTTCAAGAGAAGGAGCAAAGGTTATAAGCAGGCTATACAGACTACAACTCAACCATCCCATTCTGAATTTAATTATAACAAGTTTATGGTTGATTTGCAAGTTAAGTTAGATGACCATAGAGTGGCAGTTGAAAAATATGTTGATGAGAGCAATAAGGCCCTTCAATTTGACTTGGCTCAGGATATAAAGTCAATTCGATTTGAAGTCAATATGCATAAGAAGGAGATGACAGATTGCTTCCATAAAGGAGGTAATGCTGTGGTGTATTTGGCAAAACAACAGCAGTCCATCATACCTAAAGTGGATGATATTGCTTTAAAGCAAAGCTATGTTTTGGAGAATCAGTTAAGGATGAATGATAATTTAACTGAATCACATCAAGAGATTATTGATGAGTTGAAAAAGACTACTCCAGGCCTGCCTGCAGCTAGAGCAAAGGAGATGGAAGAATTTAATAAGAAATTTCAAGATGCTATTGAATCTGTTAAAACTGCTATCACTACCTCCCAAAAGGATATATCTGACAAGCTTCAAAAGTTAAAACCATTTTTTAAAGAGGGTGTGAATTATCTGGATAAACAGATCAGATTTCAGAAGGAAGATCTAAGAGATCATATTACCAGAGAAGCCATAAAGGGGGAGAGGTTGTTAGTTCATGTAGGCTCAGAGCACACCAAATGGGTGACTAATAGTATTCGAGCCACATTGGGATATCCACCTTTGTGTGATGATGCTATGGTGGCTGAGTCAGGAATACAAACAGGTCTACTTGAAGGCAATCAACCTGAGGTTGCCCAAGTCATTTATCCTCCTCCAGATTTTGATATGATTGATCGGCAAGTTCAAGAAATGTATAGTCCTCCAAAGGAGGTTAACAGGGTTGTTATTGAGAAAGTGGATAAGCCTGAGCCTGAGGCCACTTTGAAAGAATAGCAAGATGCTCTACTATCTAAGAAGAGATTTAGAGAGCAGGCTGAACTTAAGCCAGATTTTGAGCAGTGGAGCCCTACTTCAAGAAATATTATACTCACTGCATGGAAGGCTGTGAAAGACCAAGTTCATGAAAGAGGAAAGTGGTATAATGAAATAGAATGGCAAAAGCATGAAGCTAGGCAGGAGGCAATAGTACAGTTCAGAAGAAAAGCCAAGCTGGGTAGGCTGCCACTAGATGCTCAGGAGCCGAGCAAGTACTTTCCAAAGCCCTTTCATTACTTTGAAAGGCAAAGGCTCAAGGAAGAAGCAAAGAAGAAGGCTGATCAAAAAGGAAAGAAGCCAGCTGAAGATGCTGAAGCTCCTGTGAAGGCTCAAATCCAATCTGGCAAAGGGATTGTCATAAGAGAGCCTGATCAGTCTTAAATTTAAGTTCTTTCAAAAGTATTTTGTAATGTTTTAATTAAATCATTCAATATAAAACTCTGTAATCAAACATTATCAAGTTATAAACAATATTTTGTTTGGAATCATATAATGTTCACTCTGTGATGGATTGTTCATATTTTGTTTGGAATCATATAACGTTCACTCTGTGATGGATTGTTCATATTTTGTTTATATTAAGTATTCCTGTTATGTCATATATCATCATATTATACTTTTTATAAATGGTGTATATCATTGGCTATAAGGGTTATGACTTCTCCAAATAGGGGGAGATTGTTGGGTACATTGGAAAATGTGTACCTGATTTGAAGAAGCCCAACTTAGCTCAATGATATACATCAAGGTGTATTTGATGTTGTTTTAAGTTGACATGTGCAGGTGAAGAAGTGTTAAAGAATGCAGAAAAATATTCTAAGTCCATGTGTCGACACCTGAAGAAACAGTGTCGACACTTCAGAATATTTGTGTCGACACTTGAAGGAGGCTGTGTCGACACAGAGAAAGATAGTCGACCACATTTGTGTCGACACTGGGAAGCAGTGTCGACTCACAGAGAAAGATAGTCGACCACATTTGTGTCGACACTGGGAAGCAGTGTCGACTCACAGAGAAAGATAGTCGACCACATTTGTGTCGACACTGGGAAGCAGTGTCGACTCACAGGAAGATAGTCGACCACATTTGTGTCGACACTGGGAGGCTGTGTCGACACAATGAGACAGAGTCGACACACATTGGTAGAAGTCGACAATACTTGTGTCGACACCAGAAGACTAAGTCAACACATACTGAGTTCTGAATCTACAACAACTGTGTCGACACACAGGACTTGTGTCGACACACTGCAAAGTCAAGACCAAGTTATTCTCTGAAGAAGCTGTGTCGACTTAAAGGCAAACTTGTCGACATCATCAAAGGCTGTGTCGACACCAAAGTTACTTGTGTCGACACATACAGACAGTTGGTCTCGACACTTCCTGACAGTCTGTCTCAACACATTGCTGACCAAGACTAAGGAACAAGATCTGTTTGAAGACTTGACAGCTGTGGGTTGCAGCCAGTTAACTGATGTTGTCAGACTTGTCAGAAGACAGTTATAAACCGGATCAGCCGGTTACCATTAAGAAGATCTATAAATAGACAGATTCAGAGAGAAGTAAAAGAAAAAATGAGAAGATTGAACTTTGGCAATCAAATTGAGAAATCAAATCAAGAAGGTGTAATATACTAAAGAAGATCTTCATCAGAAGATCTAAGAAGACGATCTCAAGATCGATCTAAGAAGAGTTCTAACAAGAATTCAGAAGTATCATCAAAGGTGTTGGATAGAGAGGGATCTACCCATTTTGAAGAAGAAGAAGGAAGCCATCAGTGGTTTCTCAAGAAGCTGTTTGGAAATCAACTCAGCTAAGTTCAGATTCAAGAAGCTTTGAAGAAAGCTCAGATTCAGTTGATTTCATCAGCTGATCAAGAATTGTCTTGTCCTCTTCTCTCTCAACAAAGGCAAGACATTAAAACTTCTTTTCTAAATTTATGTAGGATCTGTTTTTCACAGATCTGAGTTGTAAGCCTGTGATATAAAGGCTGAGTGTAGGAGAGTTGATCTCTGAGTGGTAGGGCTGTTTGCCTGAGTGTAGGAGAAGGTTCTTCTCTAAGTTGTAGGCCTTGTGGCAAGGCTGAGGTAGGGTTGTTGTGCCTGAGTTGTAGGAACCTATCCAGGTTCTGAGCTGTAGGATCTGAGGATCTGAGAATAGTGGAAGTTTGGCCGAATCTAGCATACTGCTAGATAGGTGAAGGGGGAAAGTGGATGTACCCAAACCTTGGGGAACCACTATAAAATATTATGCAATCTGTAATGATTAAATGTCTGTGAATGCTGTGCTAGATGTTTTAATTTTTGTAATTGAATTCTGCCTAAAAATTTATACAAGCAATTAGAACCTATTCACCCCCCCTCTAGGTGTTTAGGTTGTCTTGAAAGTAAAACTATCATTCACCTTCACCTCCTTCCATGGGACTCAACTCAAGATTTTCTTGCACCGACCGCTTCCACGCTCACCGTACCAGAACTGTTGAAGCCAAAAATGACCTCAACGAATGTTCACGAACCAAGGTGCAGCCGACGCCTACTTCTCTCAAGCCTCGACCCTTAACTGGCTGCTAAGATCCTAAGACTGACCCAAAGCCTCAGCTGGGAGGTCCCACCTCACACCCGAAAGATCCCTGAGAGCTTCCCCTCCAAAGCCAAATGCTGGGCTGGGAGCTCTTCAGAAAGCACTGGAGTTGGAGAATAATGAAAGCCTGCTTTCTAAAGAGCCCTTATGGGTCTATTTATAGTCTTCCCTTGACCCGAAAATACTGAAATACCCCTGATGGGTCTGCCAATAGCCAAATCCTGCTGTCCATCCGGGGGCAGACAGGTAATTTTACCCGGGGAAAATAAAATAATCTTCTCCTGGGCGCCGGGCCCCACCACCTGGACCTGCTTGGCGAGAACCCCGGGCGAGAAGGCTCTCACTGAGCCTTAGCTGGGCTCACCTCGGCAAGATCTCCCGCCCAGAGGGTTCTCGCTCTCGGTGGTCTTGACGTCACTGCCGTTGGACGTGGCACTGAGTGGGTGAAGCTCACTCTACGCCTTCACTGCTAATCACGGCGTTGAGTGAGTGAAGCTCACTCAACGCCCTCGCTACTAATCACGGCGTTGAGTGAGTGAAGCTCACTCAACGCCCTTTTCTGCCGGATGCGGCGTTGAGTGAGTAAAGCTCACTCAACGCCTTTTGCTGCCGAAACACGGCGTTGAGTGAGTGAAGCTCACTCAACGCCCTTTGCTGCCGAAACACGACGTTGAGTGAGTGAAGCTCACTCAACGCCTTTTGTTGCCGGATGCGGCGTTGAGTGAGTGAAGCTCACTCAACGCCCTTTGCCGCCGAAGGCGGCGTTGAGTGAGTGAAGCTCACTCAGCGCCCTCTCGCCCGAATGCGGCGTTGAGTGAGTGAAGCTCACTCAACGCCCTCTCACCTGAGTCCCGAAGCCTAAAGCTGACCTGAAGACCCGAGTCCTGGCACGAACGATCTCACCTACTAATGGGCGGGAGCCCCTTAAGGGCGTGAACTCTGCCAGTCTGCCCCAGGGCTAACTCGGGACTAGCCCAACCCTGGCCACTGAAGTCTTGGTCTTCTGGGTCCTACCCAGCGAATATGGGGTTGTACAATATATATATATATATTTATGTATATATATATATATAGGGAGAGAAGGAGATGGGTAGAAGAAAAAAAAAGATAAAGAGGAGGGGGGCTCGGGTACAGCAAAGCAGAAGAAGAATAAAAAAGTAGAAGAAAAAAGAAAAACGAAAAAGAAAGAGAACGAGGAGGAGGTAGGGCATCGGGTTGCCACAGGAAGGAGGAGCCGAGCCTTGGATCTCCTCCCCCGTCGCCGCCGGTAGCAAGGTCGGCCCGAGCTTTTCTTCCCGTCGTCGCCGCCCGGATCGAGCAAGATCCCGAGCCCTAACTTCCCTCACTGTCACAGCCGTCGGGATCAAGCAAGGCCAAGCTCGGCCCCCTTCCTCGTCGTCGCCTGCATTGAGGCCGAGCTCGGCCCCCTTCCTCTCCCTCCTTCTCTCCCGTTGTCGGCCAGCAGGGGCAGCCCGAGCCCCCCCTTTCCCCAACTCTATTTCTCCCACCTGGAGCAGGGCTCGGCTTGGAGTGGGGCTCGACCTTGAGCAAGGGCTGGCTGAGCCCTAACTTTTTACCACCGTCGTAGTGTCTTGGAGTGGAGATTGGCCACCGCCACCGCAGCTTGCAGCAAACTTGGCCTGGAGCAAGGCTCGGCCTAGAGTGGAGATCGGCCACCGTCGCAACCGCCTTCAGCGAGAACAGCCCGGAGCTCCTCTCCCGGCACCGCCGCCAAAACGTGCGTCAAGGGTAACGAAGTTTCTTCTTGGGCAGGTAAAGCCCCCAATTATCATATTTGCATGGAAGCCCCTCTCCACTAATGGGTGGGGGAAGGGAGCTCTCCGACGGGTTGATGTGTATATCCCCGCAGTTAACTGCATTAGCACCCGGAAGTGTGAGTACGGGTTTAGACATACGGTGTGAAGCTCATCCGAACTTGTGAGCCGGATTGGTGATGTTCTGGGGTTCCCGGGGAAAACTCCGTGGAAGTTGTTTATTATTTGCTCTTAGTAGATAAGCATCACCGCACCGAGGCAGAGGTGGATCCGATATCTATTTTGCCGCCGTTTGGCGGGACGTTGGCGTACAGGTGTTGCAGTACCAAGTGAGGAATAGCGGGCTTAAGCCCAAGCTTGTGCCGGCCCTCGAAGGCCTATTTTGTTTATGTTATTGGCATGCGTGCCGAAGTATGGAATTCATATTCCTGTAATTATTTATAATGTCTGTGATGTTCTGTGTATGTGTGGTTTATCTCTTCCATCTTAGGCGAGTAGTGTATTCGTGAACCACTCGCCCCGTGGGGGCCCCGAGGTAAGGTTACCGGGAAGCCCTTAAAGTTCAGTTAATGACCTTTCAGAACAACGTAGTTACATTGTTGGCGGCCCAATTGGGTCTGTGTGAAATGGAACTGTTCGGCGAGGTTACGCCATTGGTAAGGCGAATGAGGAACATTTTACATAGACCCGAGGTGGCACCTCTAGTCAGGAGAGAGTTGGTTTTGAGATTCTCCTTAGTGGTTCCGGTCGGCCAAGAGAGCCCTCCGAAGGGTCCTTAGCTCAGCCTTTGGCTTGGAAGAGGAAGAGTTTGCTAGTCTTCCGGGTATGCAGCGGGACCTCCACTCTGAGACCTTGGGTCTGTCCCTTGTGTTCCTAGTCTTGTGCCTAGATCGTTCGCTTGAGGGCAGTAGGTGTGCGGTCACCCCTTCCCCAAGGGTCGAACTCCATAGAAACTGATTTTTCGGTTTCAACACCTATCTGTGACAAGTTGGTCTGGATTGGTGATGTTTTGATTTGCATGTCAGATAAAACTCTGTGGAAAAATGAATTGAATTCAGAGTTTTGGGTGATGCAGGTTGCTGCAGAAAGTACTGGAGATGCTCTCCAGGAAACACTCAGGATTGCAACAGAGAACGAGATCCTATTGTTACCGCTTGCGATAGCCCGATATCGCTGGCAATAGCTCTCTAGTAGAAACTAGTGAGCAGTTATTGTGTTGGGTTTGAACCCGAGACTGTGACAGATTGGTGGTTTTGTCAATATCGTGCGGCGATAGTGATATCGTTGGTGATAGCTCCCAAAGATCTTTTGTGGTTACGAAGCTTGTGTCCTGGGGACTAGGTGGGTAGCATGATAAGCTATTGAGCCTGTTGTGCCCAGTTTTGGTGGTCGTGAGTGCCGAACATAGGATATAACGTTGGTTATGATATGAACATGGAAAGAGAGGTTGACCTGTGTTGTTGTCTCGTAAACATGATGATTTGAGCACTGTGATGTGGCTGAACTATATGTGCACCATGTCGTCCGGCTAGATTGTCTAAAGTACAAGGCTTTCGACGTTGGAATGGGGAGAGTCCTTGAGTTTTTCTTGTAATGGTGAATGCTCAAAATTATATCGTCTTGGTTTGGGACTAAGGATGGTGGTGGGACTCGGGGAATACACTAAAAGAGTGCCTTGAGAGCATGAAACACACAGTTGTGAGTACCGACATTTGCGGTGGTTGTTCATATATAGAATGGTGCTTAAATTGCACATTCTTATGGATATAAATATATGTTGTTATACTACTTGCTTGCAGGGAAGGAGAACCGCTGCCCCGAGAAAGGGGTGAGGTCATTACTTTATCGTGGTCAACATTAGCTGATTGCTCTTATTTTTTATGTTTGTGTGGATTGTACCTGTGCAGGTGCTAGCGAACAGAGTGGGAAGTAGCAGGTTGAAGACATGATGTTGTGCTGGCTCTCGAAGGCCCAAGTGCTTGTTTACTTTTCATGTGTTGCCGGCCTACATGCTGAAGTATGGAAATCACATGTATTGTAAACATTAACAAGTTTATAAGGCCTTAAGGCCAAATGTTTATGTACACTCATTTTAAAGTATATATATAGTGTACATTACATGTTGTGGGTTATGTTAACTTCTTTGCTTCCATTAGAATATAACTCTGAGTTAGGCTGCATAGATATTTCGTATTTCATTTCGTACCGCTTTCGTCTGTTCGTGGAATATGACGTGGGGCCCCGACCCTCTGTTATATCCTCTGTGATGGGCATAATGTTATATATGCCCCCGTAGTCAGCCTCTTGACTGGCCACCACCTCCTCCATGGGGTACTTCGGTCGTGTGACAGCCCGGCTGCGCTTGCGAGTCCGTGAGGCTCTATGGCTGGCCGCCCGTCTAGTCGCTCGGCCGACCGCGGCCACATGATAGGAGGCCCGAATGACCTCTACGACCATACCCCGGGCGGCCCTTCGGCTAGCAGGACCTCACCAATCGAACCCCTTACTAGGGCACGTGGCCAACCGCACGGCCAGGCACTTGATTTCGATGATGTTTGATTAATATTGGTCAAATTAAACGCACTAAAAAGCGTGCACACACCAATATTACTCGGATGCCCTGTAACATCCCTCAAATAACTAGACCAGTTAACTAAGATTAGGGTAGGACATGTGGTGGATGAATGAGGATAGATTAGGTTTGACCCAAGGGTTAGGGTGGATTCACATAGGGCCCACTATGGGGTTCAATCAACTCTAACTTAGGAAAAGAATGTTCTGGAGTCAATAAGCATCGAGTGCGTTGAGTGCACTCGACGCCATTCGATGAGGCGTCGAGTGCGTTGAGTGAACTTGACGCCATTCCACGAGGCGTTGAGTAGATTCAACGCGGCGTTGAGTGGTCTCAACTCCACTCAACGCTTTTGACTTAGAAACATTCTCGATGCTGAGGCGTTGAGTGAACTCAATGCGGCATTGAGTGGACTCAACGCGGCGCTGAGTGGTCTCAATTCCACTCAACGCGGCGTTGAGTGATCTCAACACCACTCAACGCCATTCAACACGACGTTGAGTGGTCTCAACACCACTCAACGCCACTCAACGCCTCGTTGAGTGGTCTCAACGCCGCGTTGAGTGGTCTCAACGCCACTCAACGCAGCGTTGAGTGGTCTCGACACCACTCAATGCTTTTGGACTTAGAGTATTTTCATCTGGTTCACTTGTGTAACTGAACCAGGTTTTCAGGATATGTGTTGATGTCACAATTGAACCCGATTCTCTTCTCATCTGGTTCACCTGTATAACTGAACCGAGTTTTCGGGATATGTGTTGATGGCACATTTGAACCCGGTTCTCTTCAACTCAACCCTAAATTGGGTCAAATTAGCTCAAGTTGACCCAACCTAGCCCAACTAACTTGGGATAAGCCCAAGTTGAGTGGCCCACTAGCTTTAGGAGGCTGATATTTACCCAAAATGCCACTCAAATTCTAGAGGGGGTGACTAGGAGAGAGAAACCTCATTTTCCCTTTAATGGAGGAGAGATAAAGGGAGAGGAAGAGGCCATTCATGGCTAGGAAGGCCAAGGGCCTCCCCAATTGCTATAGATTCATTCCCCCTTCAGTTTTGAGGAGACCAAGAGTCTCTCAGGGCAAATCAGAAGCTGAGTTTAGTGGATCCAAGGGTGGCCGAAAAGAGCTTTCATGGCCATTAATGACCATTGAAGCTTAGACCCCTCCTCTCCCCCAACTGATCCTTTTAAAAGCTTCCCTAGACCCTCAGCAATCGGTTCCAACATTCCCCTGAATATTTCGAGCCCTCTGGTAGTGTGATTGCAGAGCACCCAAAATCACCACCATTAGCAATGGCGATACGGCGATCGGCCCGACTCCAGCAACCCTAGAAGGTCCTGTCTTCCTCCTCTCTCTCTCTGTGGATAGATCTCCATCTATTGGCCCCAAGGTTTGAGTCCAATTGGCCTAGGTCAAGGGAGCCGAGAGCTTGGTTTTTCAAGCTTTTCTTCCATCCATCATTCACTGTTTCGGCCATCTCCGACTGGTCTACCACCGCGAATCGTCAGCCACCACTTCAATGAAGGTGGTGGTGGCAGTGGCCGACCGGGAAGGGGCATGGGTGGCCAGGAAATCACCAGCCAAAGTGGCCTAGGACGAGTTAATATGGGTCGTTGGCGCGCTGGGAATAATGATGGGATGCCGTCGATTTCGCGCCTTAAGATTCGTGCGGCTGGATGATTAAACTTTAACCAATGATATTATTATTTCATTTCTGTCACAATTATTGTAGTGTTTTAAATTAATTATTAAAAATATTTAGAGCTCCCTACTGGAAAAATGATCAATATGAAAGTTGTAGCCCTTGAAGTCTAGTTTAATTAAAAATTAGTTTCAACCCATTTGGGTCAATGTTCTGACCAAATCACTCAAAATGGTGTAGTTTATACATAGGGTTAATCAGAGACAAAATTGAGTTCTTCCATCAATCCAGCCATCCAAATGCCTTGAAATTTGGACTAGGGGTCACTCATATCTATACCCTAACATATCCAAAAATGGGAATTTTTGGAATATTTTTCTATATTTTTTGTGAATATTTAATAATCCCTGTATGAGTTATTAAGAGGGTCTAATGACCTCACAATCCCCCAAAATTTTTTTGGATAACCCTTAGTGTCATGGTAAGTCACCGGTAAAAATCTCAGCCCATTTGGGGTTGATTTGAGTAGGTATTTATGTGACCAAAGTTTGGTCCCTAAGGGGCAAGTTAGGACAAATGTGTGTTTGATGGGTTGAGTGGCCAATCCTCATCCAAAAGGGATGAAACCTTGGCTACTGACTTAATGTCCTATAAAACACCACCACAAGAGATTTTGGGTGGTTTAGGGTTGGAATGCCCTAGAACCCTAGTGTGAACCCTAGGGTTGAGTTTTGAGCTCAATGAAGGACATGTGATGATATGTCCTTGGAATATCTTAGAACTTAGTAGATGAATTCATATGGTGTAAATAAGCCCTATAAAATGTTATTAAAGTTTTTAGGAACTTACATCCCCTCTAAAATAGTTTAGGATCAATTAGGGTATTTTTACTCATAATTTTATTGCATGATTATATTATCTTGGATGTTTATGAAACTTAGGCAGTGATCCTATATAATGGTTAATAATCTCAGGAAATTTTGGTATGTATTTTAGAATAATATTTATAGTACTTCATTCACAAATCTAGTAATTGCCCTATTAGTAAGAAAAATTATTATGAGTTATTTACTCACTATAAAATTATGAAATTTGGTTTGAGGATATTTTAAGGCGTCTTCATGCTCTGTGAAGGTTTATAAAATTATTGGAAGCCTTTTCATATAGGATGCTTCACAAAGTGCCTTGTGTAGAATATTCTTAAATGATTTATTTATGTGGCCAAATTTGTTTGGAAAATTTCTAAATTTGGTCAGTTGTTTTTTCTAGTCACTTTTAACATTTGGTAATTTTTACATAATTTTGTATGATTATTTATATTATTTCCTGCTTTGCCCTATTAATGAGGTTATTTAATCAATAATTAGTTTGGAGGTCAAAACTTTTTGAAAAAATTGTGAATTTTAGTATTTATGATTATTTTGATGATATACACTTGTCATAATATTGTTGAGGTCATACCCTATCAGAAAAGTATACTTGATGTTCAAAAGCATAGCTCATCTGATTTTGCTGAAAATTAAATAAATGCCAAATAAATTAGTAAAAATATTATATTCTGGATTTATCATTAAAATATCATGTTAGACCCCCAATAATAATATTATTTATTGTGATGAATATTTGGAGGGGGTCATCATTCATGCACGTCATGTAGCTCATGAGCTCTGCACATAGTAAATCTTTAAAAATAAGATAACTTGTATGCCTTGAAATAGAAAGGTGAGATAGATGGTATACTTGGTATGATTTTAGATATGAAAGAGGAGTCAGGTTGTGAGAGCCTGGTTGGCTAAGTTAAGGTCGTGCTCGGGATCGACGATGGATCGTGGTTCCCTTGGAGGAAGTCTAAATACATTTAGGTTTAGTTCAAGTGTAAGATCAAGAGAGTTGGGACATGGGTAGATACCAACAATAATAAGTATCTTGCAAAAGGGAGCTTTGAGCTTCAGCCCATCGTAGTTCTTAGTGCCCTCGAGATCCCTTCACAGGGAATGCCCTGGGCAGTCAAAGGTTTACCTTAAATCGTAAGACTAAAATGTCAAAGAGCAATTAGTAAATACTAGGGCTTCACTTTCACTCACTTCGATGACTTGGGAGGTTAGCTTGGTTTGGTTACCCGAGCGGTTGACTCGGTGGTTGTGGAAATGCGAAAGTTAGCCCAGCGAGCCGAAGGCTCAGTAGGTAGTTGTAACTGACAGGTTATTCCAAGGAGCTGATGGCTCGGGAATTCATGACTGCATGTGCATAAGGTGGTGGGTCTTCGGTATTTGACAGTCATTCACACCGATGTCGATACAATGACTCGACGGGTGTGGTCTACACTTAGCCAATGAAAAGACTGGTAGATTTACCAACAGAGTACGCAGAGGCTCCGTGGTGTGTTCTTCGCATTGAGGTGTACGAAGGTCTAGGTTAGGTGGTGTGAATGTCGACCTAGAGGTGGGGTGGCCCAACCCACTGTCTTTGTTTGCCACGATGGCAGGTACCTGAGCGTTTAGCTAACTCTAAATGAGGGAACTAAAGGTCTGTGCGCATAGAGTCATGTGTGTGTGTATGTTGCACTTGTATGAATTATTACCATCAAACCCACATAACATAACATATCATATCATCATCACATTTCAACCCTTACCCATAACGTATCAATTGGTATGAGACTTTTTATACGTTAGGCCTTGTAAAATGACCCCATATTTTATTAGCTTGTGTGCGCATGATTATAAGCTAAGGTTACTTTCTTTGTGGTTGTCTGTTATATTTCTTTTATGGTGCACTTTACTTCCTACTCTTTACTGCTCTATTACCATAGTATTGCTAGCTTGCATTTCTTTTTATAGCACTGTGAATATTACAATATAACTGCTAGATTAGGTCCACCATCACCTACTCTTATTTACTCTCCACCATCATAGCTTCCCTATCATTCCTCCCGCACGGTGCCTAGGAGCCACTAGGGGAGGGGTGGGGGGAAAACCAGGCTTAGTCTTTTGACTAACGGTCGGTGGACCAAACATTTCGGGGGCTCCGGATGGGAGACAGAGGGCAGCGGCAAGAGATGCAGCACCAGCGGAGTACGGTGCACATGAAGGTGGGCTAGTCTAGCATAGGAGCACCAGCATCAGGATCCGTGAATGATTAGTATATTTTGCTTCCGCGAAAGTGTTGTAGTGATGACATGATGTACCTAGCATGAGCCCATTTTATCTTTGCCATTTTACTGCTTCCGTTTCTGTTTCATTTCTATGTGGACTGTGTTGTGATTCAGCTTTCTCGTTAATATACTACATGTGATTGTGGACTTAGACTTAATTGTTCTAAACTATGTACTTATACTTCTTTGGTGATTGTTACTGCCGACAGGATCGGCGTTTTGTAGTGGCGACCTTCCAGAGTGTTGGTGTCACCACAAAACGGTGACTATGGGCATAATACTCGGAGGCGAAGAAAAATAGGGTCTTACATGCCCCAACATTGGCTCACCACTCGATGACTTAGACCTACTTTGACCTTAACCTACATGGGGGACCCACCCTAGGTTGACTTTGGTCAAACCCTTCAAAGGGAATTTTTTATAAAAAATTTCTAAACCCTTCACTCAAACCAAGCCCCCACTTAAATACGTATTTGCCATGGTCATCATGGGCCCCTTATGGGCTCTGATTTTCAACTAGGCAGCCAAGGGAAAGCTTGAGCCAATTCAAGAAGATGAGAATTAAAATCCCACTCTCCCTCTCTCTCTCTCTCCCTTTCCCCCACATGATAAATAGCTAGCTTACGCTTCTAGGTTGTACTCCCCCCCAATAAATTGTTGACACTTGTCTATAACAACTAGAGAAGGACAAGGAAGCTTCTCACTAAAGGGATTAATCCCAAACCGAGAATAGAAGAGGAGGGGGTATCCAAGCTCTATATAAGAGACCCTCACTCCCCCTGAAAGCTTACACCTTTTCCCCCTGCGCCAATCGAATCCAAGCCACCACGTACTTCAGCCCCTACCTCACCGAAGAAGCCCCAACTTGAGCTCCTCCACCCCGCCACCCTCTAATGGCAAAAATTTCCAAAAGCCTCCAGAATCCCCAACATAGGTGAACCACCACCTCTCCTCCCCCCTTCTTTTTTGAAGGGATGCATGGTGCTCCCGGCAGCCGGAGCACCTCCACCACCACCCATGACTTGGATCGAGCTTGAGTACTGGTCGAGCACCATGTGTCTCCCAAGCACTCTTGGAGCGGCTGGGAGTTCGTGCCTCACCGGAGAGAGCTCAACAACCCTCTCTGGGCAAAGCTAGGGCGGATATTCTATTGGAAAATAAAGCTACGATTGTTCCGAGTTTGGATAAGTGCTCTGTAAGTGTTTCTCCGATGGTTGTGGGCGGCGTCAGGCCGCCGGACCACTGCTAGAAGTTTTGCCAACCCCCGACGAGTCAGTCGGGGGTGGAGCTGTAGTCGGTCGGTGGCCGGAAAGCGGCGGGCAGTGCCTGTGAGCCTTCCTGCTCACGGGAAATTACAGGTGTCATCCGGTAGAATCGGACAACCCTGATATTATGGGCAATGATTAAAGATTCCCATAGCGGATTCGTGCTCGATCCACTGTGGGGATCTTTTACCTTTGCGTAGAATATAGCTCCATCTCAGCCACATAATGTTAGTTTCAGAGTATAGTACACACTATATGTATACTAGCATTCAACTTGCTTTGCACTCTTACATTCAACATCTTACTTCTTAACAAGTTCATACATACATATTTATATGCAGGTAATTGCGGCAGTCTACTATTTAAATATTACTGTTTAACAAAAGTATTATTACAGGCTCATTGGGCTATGCACAGTGGTACCCACTTGCAACATAAAGGCAAAGACACATTAACTAATTATATATATATCCTGATATTCCATCTCATCAAACCTTTTTGTCCTATATGCAGATACCAAGTTCCTTGAGGTTAGCCGTTACATTTCCCCCTTTAACCTCTAGGGTTTTGGTGTTGCATTGTCTGCGAAGCTTAATGAAGCGATCTTGTGCCAAAGTCTTTGTAAGCATATCGGCAAGTTGATCTTTTGAACGACAATAAGATAAGTGTATTTCTTTCCCGTCCACCAATTGACGAATGAAATGATGCTTTAGATCTATATGTTTTGTTAGTTGATGTTGAACATGATTAGTGGCAATAACTATGGCATATTGATTGTCACAATACAACACTATGGGTTTATGGATTGTTGTTCCTTCGTCTTCAAGGATTTCATTACCTTGTTGCTGATTAAGGATTTATTTGGTTAAGCGTTTTTGTCCGTTGCATTATTTCAAAACGCTAAAGCCAGACCTTTTTCCATTTGTTTTCTCGCCCTAGTTTCAAGCTGCCGGTGTTTGCGAGCAGGAGAAAAAGTCGCGGGATAAAACCTTGTGCTAGAGCTCCGTTTATCGCCTTTGAAGGAGGAGAAGGCGCACGTTCCACCTCCGTAAAGCTCCAGATGTCACGGCTCCGCCTCCTCCTCCTCCGCCACCAGCTCCAGATGTCACGGCTCCGCCTCCTCCTCCTCCTCCGCCACGCTCCAAATCTCATGGCTCCGCCTCCTCCTCCTCCACCGCCAAGCTCCATATCTCATGACTCTGCCTCCTCCTCTGTCGCCGCCAAGCTCCAAATCTCACGACTCCGCCTCCTCCTCCTCCAAGCTCGAGAACTCACAGCTCCTCCTCCTCCTCCTCTGCAGACATGCTCTACTACTCCAGGTCACCACCACCAAAGGTGGAGGGGTTGAGACCCGCTCGGCCTCCTCCCCGGCCTCCTCCTCCTCTGCCTCCTCCTCCACCTCTTCCTCCGCCTCCTCCACCTCTGCCTCCGTCTCTAACAAGCTCTACTACTCCATTGGCAGGGCAGAGGCACGACGACGAAGGGACGGAGGAGGAGGAGGCGGAGTCATGGATCTTAAACAGCAACATTAATTTTAACTATAAAGCATATAGTCAAACAGTAACATTAATTTATATTTATATATATATATTTTAAAAAAATAGATTATCCAAACATTTATTTATTTATTCAATATATATAAAGTAACAGAGAGTGCCGACCTGCCGGCAGCGGGAGAGAGAGAGGGAGAGAGGCCAGCTCGGGCGGCTGGCCCCCAGACGGTTCGGGGAAGACGATCCGATGCGCGAATCGCAAAAATGCACCCCAAAAATGATTATAAAAGGTCATCCCCATCAAGTATATAGTTAAATAGTAACATTAATTTATTTATATTTATAAAATGTCATCACTGTTTTGCCAAACGATTCTCTGTTTTGAACAGTTTTTCAAACATAGACTATCCAAATAGATCTTCATTTCAACAACCAGTTTCCAATAGCTCCATTTACAAACCTGTATTTATAATAGCTCCTTTTACAACTGCAGTCGCTCTACCAAATGAACCCTAAGTTCTTTTAGCCTAATATGCTTTTCTTTAATTTCTGAAGATGACAGCAAAGTTGTTTCTTTGATCATTTGTTGAGGCCATAAAGCTTCTATGGCGGCATGTGCAATGACCACATATTCGACTTCAACTGATGATAAGACTACAATATTCTGCTGTTTGGTACTCCAAGCAATGAGATTTGACCCATGGAAGAAAATAAAACCACTGGTGCTGGTTCAATCATCTAGTGACCTGCCCCAATCACTATCACAAAATCCTATAAGTTTATTCTCTATTTATCATGTATACAACAATCCAAGATTAGATGTACACTTTAGATATCTCAAAATATGTTTGGCTGCCATCATATGCAATTAAGAATGATTGCTTATATATCAAGAGATTATACTTACATCATTATTGATCTCAGGTCTTGTTGTTGTTAAGTATATTAGAGTACCAACAATTTTATGATATAAAACTTCATCTACAGGTTGAGAAACATCTCTTTTCATTAACTCTGTATATGTAATCATGTGTATACTTACTGATTTTGCATTCAACATATGCAATCTTGTAAGTAAATCGATGGTGTATCTTTCTTGATTTAGAAAGGTATATGAGGGTTGTTGGGCGACTTATAAACCCAAATAATATCTCATCAGACCTAAGTCTGTTATTTCATATTTCTCCATCATTCTTGTTTTGAATTTATGAACATCCAGATCATTGGTCCCGGCATCATTGATATCATCAACGTATATAGCTAATAGTAAATAATTAGTATCATCATACCTTTTTATTTATAAGACTGGTTCTGGAGGACATTTGATGAAACCTTCTTGATGAAGGTAGTAGTTATCAATATGTGAATTTCAGGCCCGAGGAGCTTGTTTCAAGTCATATAATGTATCTTTAATTTATATACTTTTGTTTCTTCATTCTTTTTTTCAAATCCTTTAGGTTGACTAACAAATACCTCTTCATTTATATTACCATTCAAGAAGACTGATTTAATGTCCAATTTATACACTGGAAGTTGATTTTGTAAAACTCTAGATAGAAATAGTCGAACGGTTTCCATCCTTATTACTGGTGCATATATTTTTGAATAATCTCTTCCAGGGATCTGTGAGTATCCATTAGACACAGTTCTTGCTTTATACTTTATAATTTTCCCGTCTTGATCATATTTTACTTTATACAACCACTTAAGCCCATTAATCTCTTTATTAATGGGCTTGTCCACTAGTTCCCAAGTGTGATATTTCTAAATCATTTAAAGTTCCTAATGCATAGCATCAATCCATTTTGGATTAGTCTTAACATCTTCAGAAGTATGAGGTTCTGTCGCCATACAAGCTACAAAGGTTCAACATATAATTCTTCTATACATATGTATTTTCTAGGTGGACATGATGAATCAATGTTGTTATTTGTTGATATGCACTGTGAGCTTGGAGTTTTGCTTTCACTAGATGGTTGAGAAGGATTATCTCAATTCAAGGAGACTTCTTCTTCTATAATCGTGGGCCATGTTTTTGATGATTGAAACTGATCCACCTATACTTCCCAATTCTAGGCTTTATCCTCTTGAAAAATTACATTTCATGAAATCAAGATACTTTTAGTTATAGGATTATATAGCTTGTATGTTTTGGATTCTTGATTATATCCTACCATTATGCATAATTCACTTTTAACATCCAACTTATCTCTTTTATTAGTTGGTATATGTGCATAAGCTAGGGATCAAATGCACGAAAGTGTGCTACAAAACGTTTCCTTTTATACCACTTTTCATAGGGAGTTCTACCTTGAAGAAATGTTGTTGGGGCTCTGTTAAATAAATATACAACACAATTGACTGTTTCTGCACAAAATTCTTTGGGTAACTATTTTGCAGTCCACATTGTTCTAGCCATTTCCAAAATTGAATGATTTCTTCTTTCAGCCATGTCATTTCGTTGAGGTGTCATTGGACTAGTAAGCTGCATATATATCCCTTCTGAATGATAAAATGATATAAACTCCTTGCTCATGAATTCTCCACCCCTGTCACTTCTTATTACCATAATTCGTAATATAGTTTGTTTCTCCACAAAGCTTTAAACTAATTAAAAACTTCTAATTTTTATTTTAGAAAAAATACCCATTATATTCTAGTGTAATCATCCACTATGAGGAGAAATTATCGATTACCTGAAATAGAAGGAGTGCTGGCTAGTCCCCATACATCCATATATAATAGCTGCAATGGATTTGAGGCTCTCCAAGTTGACTCCTTTAGAAAACATTATTTGTGTGCTTTCCAAAGATATAACTTTCACAGGGTTCTCCTTGCTTTGAAATAGCCGGTAAACCTATAACTAATGACTGTTTGCATAATTGATATAGGTCGGCTGTATTAAGATGTCCATATCTTTTATGCCGTAATTTTGATAACTTTTGCTCCTCTTTACACACATACGACATGTGACTTTGCATTTTGTAAGGAAAAATCTTGTTTTGAGTCATTTGTACTACCATTACTGCTTGGTGAGTAGTTGGATCTAAAATTTGACCTTGTCCCTTTTCAAATACAACATTCAATCCATTATAAATTAATTGTCCAATGCTTAACAAATTATGTTTTAGTTGAGGTACATATAGCACATTTGTAATTGTTTTAGGAATTCTTTGTGGATTTAGGACTATTACACCACCCTTTCCTTCAATTATTAAAGTATGACCATTGCCAATCATCACTTCTACTGTAACTAGGGATATATGCATGTTGAAACATAAAATGATTATTACTCATATAATTAGAACAACCACTGTCTAATATCCAAATATCACAGTTGAGACTGCTTTTAGCTTGATTTGTAATAAACATCTGCTCTAGGGGTGTAAAATCAGCAATAGAAGTTTTTGATGTTTGGACTGTTTTATTCTTATGCCAACAATCTCTGTCTAAGTGGTTTGCTTTCTAACAAGTTTTGCACTTGTAAAAATAATTTTTCATATTATGATTTGTCCACTTGCACAATACACAAAATTGTTTTTTTTGGTTATGTGAATTGCAGGTTATTGTTTTGTTCTATAGCATCTCTTCTTTCTCTTCCTCCACCTTTCATTCGTCCTCTAAAGGTATCTCTAAATCCCTTTTGTGATGGTAAGGTAACATTTGCCTCCTTATCAATCTTCTGTATTAATTTATTAGGTTTTTTTTATTCATTTTGATTGTAGAGCTTGTTCAGGTTGATTTTTCAGTGCTACTTAACCTCTCTTCATGTGCCTAAAGGGAACCTCGTAGCTCTGTTAATGAATACTTGCTCATATTTTTTGATTCTTTAAGTGCTGCCACCACATAGTTATATTTTTGAGGCAATCGACGTAAAACTTTGGTTACAATTTTCATTTTCTCTATTACATCTCCAAGAATTTGAATATTATATATTCACCATAACATTAATAAGGGAAAAGTAGGAAGACAGACTCACCAGGGTACATATGCATATTATCAAAATCTGTCTATGCAGCTTGCAATTTTATGAGCACAATCTTTTCATTTTCTTTATATTCCATTTGCAATATTGACTAGGCTTCTTGTGAAGATTCGGCTGCTATGATTCAAGGGAAAATAGCTTTACTAACACATTGTTGGATGTCAAGTAGAGCCTTTGCATCCTTTTTTAAGTTTTCTGTGTATTCTTTAACTGTAGCTGCATCCCAAGTGTTTAATGGGTGCTTGTCAATAGGTCTTTTAAAACCATCAGTAATAAGGTTACATGATCCTTATGATTGAAATAAAGTTCTCATTTGGACTTGCCAAAGTCCATAATCCTCTCCATCGAATATTGGTACACCAGTTTATGAGTAAACAAAGTTGGATGGGGCAAGTGAAAAGGTGGATGCCATATGATGAAGTTGATTGTATGCTTACCTTTTTTTTGAAGTTAAGCTTCTTCCTGATGACAGTTAAAACCCACTTTTCTAATGGCTATCAATCCGCTATGAACCAATGTTAGTTTCAGAGTATAGTACACATTATGTGTAGACTAGCATTCAACATTCAACTTGCTCTGCACTTACATTCAACATCTTACTTCTTAACAAGTTCATACATACATATATATATGCAGGTAATTGAGGCAGTCTACTATTTAAATATTACCGCTTAACAAAAGTATTATTACAGGACCATTGGGCAATGCACAGTGGTACCCACTTGCAACATAAAGACAAAGACACATTAACTAATTATATATATATATACACATATATCTTTCCATATATTCCATCTCATCAAGCCTCTTTGTCCTATATGCAGGTGTCGGGTCCCTTGAGGTTAGCTGTTACACATAAATCATTTGACTATCCGCACTCCTCTCTTAACATAAATTCTTGATTTTTCTAAGGCTTATAAAGACCTCTGTTGGAGATGTATTAAACATGAAAATTGTGTATTTTAATGAGATTTATCTCCATAAAAAATTTGAGATTTTTCTGGGGATATTTAATATTTTAGAGAATTAAAATAGTGTTTAATTCCTTGATCTAAGGGCCTAAAAATGATAGAAAAATTGCAAGAAAATTTTCATGGTAATTAAATCCCTCAATGCTATATAATATTTTGGAAGTATTTAATTGAATTTTGACATCTTTCAAGCAATAAAAAGTGTTATGATGCACATTTGGAAATTAATAATGGTCAATTTCCCCAATTAAAATCTCGTGGTTGGTTTATAATTACCAAAGACTTACTCTGATGAAGTTTGAGAATTTTTCAAGCATTCTTGATTTTATTTTAAAGTTATTAGAGAAAAAATTATCCGATCAAAATGTCTTATAGTCTTATGAGATGTTCTTAATGGCTAAATTCAATATACATTAGAAATAATTGAGAAATTATTGAGACATTCCTGGCATTTTAATAATTTAAATGACTGAGCATACTATAAAGATGTTAGAGGCTATGTAAGACCTCGAAACATTATAAACTATTTTGAGGAGTTTATATTTTACATTTTAAACTCACTACTGTGGCTTGGTGATATGAAATGTGACTTATTTTTAAATATAAAAATAAGGATTTATTTGAGGCAAAAAAGTTATTGAAGGTTAATCGAAACTCAAAATGACTTGAGGAATTTATGGGATTTAAGTTAGGGCAATTCCAACCTATGGTTCTAGTTTCATCAATTTCTGACTCTTCTTTGTAATTATTGAATAAAAGAGGTTTAAATCGAAAAAAATAATATCGGGATTAATATAAGAACTTGATTCGCCCCAATGCGAATAATTGAGGTTATAAGATCTTGTGATAAACCTCTTGTGAATATTTAAAATTCACGACGATCAAATCAGGTAATTATAACGAGGGGGCTTGGATATATGGTAAAACCCCAATCTATTAACCAAAGTCTAATAAGTCATCTTAATAGGTGTAACTAAAATAACTATCAGACTCAATTAATCGACAGACCTTAACACAGCAAACTATGAAGGACTCATCGTAGAGTTGTCAAAACTTATCTCCTTTGAACGGAGAAGCCTCCTATGAATAGAGTGAAGAACTTATCTCATATGAATAGAGTGAAAAACTTATCTTCTTTGAACGAGGTGAAGAATTTGGCTCCTATGAATGGAGAGAAGAACGTGTCTCTTATGAACGGAGAAGTCTCCTATGAACTAAGTGAAGCCTCCTATGAATGGAGTGAAGAAATGAACTTACCTCCTTAACTGGAGATGAAACTAAAGAACTGAATTTTCTTCTTCTGTTCTTTTATTCAGTATTTCAGTTAATGCATTTTTTTCAGCACTGTTTTTATTTCAGTTCAATATTTTATTCACGATAGTTCATTTCTATTCAACATTTTAATTACAACATTTTTTTCTATTCTTTACCTTTAATAACATTTCAATTACCGCATTTTTCTTACTGCAATTTACTAATGTTTTCATTTTTGCACTTTATTACGGGTCCCGCTCGGGTGAGCAGTATAATTGGTTCAGTATTAGTTGAGGATAATTTGGAGTTGAGGTATTCCTCCAAGGTTGTCCCGAGATAATGGGTTCACCCAATTACTACGCTCCTCGTTAAGGGTTAAAGCGTTACGATTGTGTTACATATTAAATGGATGCTTGCCCAAATTATTTTCTATCAAGTAGGGCAGACCGTCGCAGACCTGATATGTGCCAGTTATTTATTTATTAAAATGTTTGTGATTTGCTTGCGGTGAAAATTGGCAGATCGGTCATTCCCGTAGACTGTACGTACCGATACGGGAAGGTTGACGACTCTAGATAATAGGGAGATGTGCACCCCGGGAGCTCATCCGTGTTTTATATGCCCCGCTGGATCCCTCTGCTGGTTGTCTAAATTCAGTTTTTATCAGATGTTGATTACATCTAGGAGTACACCAGGTTGTACTTTGGGGCATGAGGAGTGCAGTACGTCCATACCCAGAAGTGGTAGGACCCGCCACTATCACCGACAGCCACATCGGTGAGGCTCTTGAGGTTCTCTACCCTGCTGGAAGAGAAGAAGTCAAACTATATTGACATAAAGTATGATTGTAGGTTGTGAACATCTGTGTGATTGTGTACTTGCTAGTTGAGCTCTTAAATAACTGATGTTCTTACTAATGCTTTCTAGTTAGTTTATTGCTTTGTTGATCCAACTTATGCTTCTAGCTTTTTTTCTGTTTATGTACAAATATATATTACCGCTAAATTTTATGTTTCGACTATTATCGATTTGTTGACACTCACTCTTGTCCCCAAGTTTTAGAGATCTTGGGGAGGAGGTATGAATACACTTAGTCTTTTGACTAACGGGTTGTTGTACACCATTTTTAGGAGATGGAGCAGTGCAAGGCCCAACAATCGCATGAGAGTGTACCCACTATAGAGCCAACACAAGTAGACGCACCAGTCTCGTCTCCGGTCCTTAGAGACGTAAGCATTTAACTTGGTAGAAGCAGAAGGAGAGTGTTGTAGTTTTATTTAGCCCAGTGGGTCACATATATAAACTTATCGCTACAGTCTTTCGTTATATATATATATATATATATATATATATATATATATATATATATATATATATATATATATATATATATATATATATATATATATATATTAGTTTCTGAATTGTTTCTGCTTGTGATCGGATGTGATGAGTTCTTATAGTTTAACAATACGATCATTATATGCTTGGAGAGTGGGTCGTGTCACTTAGAAAGCGTAGGGTGGCCGTCTTGGGCAATAAAGCCCGCCCAACCCGACCAGGTCTAACTGGTTGGGGGAGAGCCTTACACTACATACATTGTGCCCCGCTCACAACACTGAGCCCACCACTCTAGAATCTTTCACACATAATCAGAGACCATCCATAGTTATTAGATCGTCCCCAGCGTGCTCCTCCAGCCTCTGAGTAACAACCACGGGTACCAAAGCGCCAAGAGCGCAATGCTCCCCACAATAACTCAAAAAAATACATAGTTCTGTGAGTGGTGACCTGTCATCCTCTAAGCCTTCTCTCATTCTCTCTATAAACAACTGGAATGAAAGGCGGTCTGTCACCCTCACATATTCTATAAAGCCTTGTATCAACACCAAGATAGTAGAAGTTTGGTCGGCACGGCCACGGTCTTGTGGTTTTTACGCAATTCCGGGATTTTCCACGTTAAAAAATCTTCTTGCCAGTTGTCTTGTTCTTTTCTGACTGTTTGTGCGCTCGACCGCTCCTAAGCTAAGACGGTTCGATTTAGACAGTTTATCAGAACATTGAGTTGACATGCAACATCTATAATCAAATACGAACACATGAATATCACTTAGGTACCCAAACAATCAACATGTTGCTTCTACAGTAAAATGATATATGGGCTGCCACGTGACTACATCGCAAGACCCGTCTTCAAATCTAGAGACAGGGCATGAGCCAAAAAAATTTCCATGAGCAAAAGACTCTATTTGGCGCTGCATTTTTGCTCCGATAAGTATGGAAATGACGAAAATAATTTTTACCACAATCAAGAAAAGGAAACTAGTTTTGAACAAAAAAGTGAATGAAGTTCCTTGAATGAAGTCAGGCATTCACAATTGGCAGAACAAGAATTTTGACTTAATCCAAGCACCAAGTAAAAATTAATAAGGAAATGACTATTTTCAAAGCGAATTTCAACCATTGAAAAAATACAAATAATCAGACACAACATTGAAAAATATAATGTGTATGTGTATCTATGCATGTGTACAACACCGATTTGGCGACCCCCAGCTGTGTCTGCGCCCAACTAAGACAGAGCGAGCTCATCAAAGGAATGCAGGCTACAACCCCAATTTGGCGACCCCGGCCATATCTACGCCCAACCAGGACAGAGCGAGCCCATCAAAGGAATGCAGGCTAGGCAAGACGAATTTGCTCGACGGAGATCCGACCTCTCTGGCCTGGCGCCAAGTCGCCGAAGCGAGGCCCAGGGCAGGGGAGCCGCGCGCCAAGATGATCGCAGGCGAGCCGAGCAACCTTCTTCTCGGGTTAACCTCGGGAGTGAGGATCCAACTCGCCTTCTCTTTTTTGCTCGCAGCATATCCTGGGCTGCCCATAGCCATCTTGAACAGCGGGATTTCGCTATTCGCAAACCAATCAGGAGTGCCAATAGCAAAGGTAAAAAAGCGGAGGCCTCTATTTGCATGCCATTAAGATGATTCTGCCCCTGGTTGGGGATTTGCCTATAAATAGACCCTCAAGAAACCTTAGAGAGGTAGACCAAATCTCCAAGAGCTTCCAACTTTCGGAGAACTCTTGTACCGTGTCATCCAAGGTGTCGAGCTCAGCCTTTGATTTTGGAAGGAGAAGACGCGACGTGTGCTTTCAGGTGAGTGGCGGTACCTCCTCGATGTAGCTCATCGAGTCTTTTCTTGGGCAAACTCCTTTTCCAGCTAGTGCCGAATCCAGGCTTGAACAAACCCTCCTAATGCACCCGGCGACGGGTAAAGTAACTTGAACTGCTCCCTCTCAATCGGAACTCAGTAACTGTCCGGGTTTCAACAACATGAATATATATATATATATATATATATATATATATATATATATATATATATATATATATATATATATATATATGCAAATGTCTCTTTCACTAGTTGGGTGTCCTTGTATGATCAAACTATTTATGCATTTTGATATTTTTTCCCTACCGGTTATGATCTTGCGAGGACTTAATTTCTATCACAATGCTCTCTAAACTAGTTTAAATGATTAATTAATCTAATTAATAAATTCTAACATTCAGCTATAAAATATCACTTTGATGAAATTGATAATGCTATCTAATGATAATTGTGGGGGATGACCCACATTTTATAGAAATCAGGTGTGCACGTAACCACACACCCCTGATCATCACCTCAAAAGAAGTCGGATCATGAGATTGACTGCGTGCGTGATCACCGTGCACCGATCCCATTACGCATAATGGGCAAACCGTCGCGATCCACACCTTGTCGGCGGCGGGCGGCCAGCCTCCCCCGGGACGTCGGTTGCCCACCCTCTTTCGCCACACCGGCCCTGGCCACAGCTGAGGATGCGGTCGCCCGGGTCTCACTTCGCTCGGCTGTCAGCGCGGCCAAGGGGTGCGGCCGCCCGGGCCGTCCCCTTCCTCGGCCGCCGGCGCGGCCAAAGGGCGGCCGCCCAGGCCGCCCCGTACCTCGGCCGGCGGTGCGGCGAGGGGGTGGCCTCCCGGGCCGCCCCCTCCCTCAGCCGCCAACGCGACCAAGCTGGGGGCGGCCGCCTAGGCCGCCCCCTTCCCCGACCGCCCACACGGCCAAGGGGCGGCCGCTCCATCCCGGCCGCCGCCGGCGGACCTCCCCTCGCCGACGAACTTGGAGCCGAGTTCTTCGCCCGCCCACGGAGTCCCCCTCCCGTTTTCCGATCAAGGAAGAGCATTTTTATCGGACGTCTGATTTACGTGTAACCACCCACTCACCACCGGGTTAGTGGGGGAAGATTTAATTAATATTTTATAATTTATTTAAATGGTCTCCAAATAGCGAAATACGCGCATTAAAACTATACTAAAAGCAATTATGATGGTGGTTGTGGTGTGCGGATAGCCGCGTAACCACCATAACCACCGCCCAGAGCGTATAAAAGGAGCCGCATGCCTCCTCATTTCTCACCTTTTTCTTGTTAATCTTCTTCTTCCTCAGGTTGAAGCTCTGCCGAATTTTTCCTACGAGCCGTACCCGAGCCGCACCCGAACCGCACCCGAGCTACAAGCGAGTCAATTCAAAGCCACTCGACGAAGCCAAATCTCGTAAGTTTCAAGTGGCCCCCGCAACCGCGAGTTCAAGTGCTTCTCTCCCGCATTCAGAATTAACAAGCTGCTATCTGAAGACCACCAGCGCAAAGTGCAAATTGTAACAACTCCCGACGCGACGGCCTATCGTTCGTCGCATGCTAAGTGTTCTATCACCCCCAAAGGTGTAACGAGAGGTGGCATGTCACCCTCGACTTCACAAACAAGCTGTAACAACACGGAGAATAATGGACTTTGACCGGCACAGACCCAGTCACGTGGTTTTTTACCCAGTTGAGGGGTTTCCCACGTTAAAACTGCTTGTGTACAATCGACCTATTCTATTGACTGTGTGCGCGCTCGACCGTTCTGAGAGCTGAGATGGTCCAAGTATTTCGGCCCGACCGGGATGTCGAGTTAGGCCGCAATAGTTTGGCGTCGTCTGTGGGAATCGAATTCCCAACATCCTCAGAGGATTGTACCCCCGACACAGCGGTACTCAAGACAGAACTTTCAACTCTAAGGTTCCCAAAGAGACAAATTCAATAGCAAAGAGAAGCACCCGGACAGCTGAAGCATCCGTCCTAGGAGAGCACACTGAGCCAGACCACTCCCATCTTCCTGTAGATGTACCCCTCGAAGCAGAAACTATTCTCTCCCCAATAACAGTATTGGAGGGACGAGTTTGGCAGATGGAGGAGCAGCAATCCGAGATGTTTGCTCTCCTCAGGAATATGGGAGCACCTCCGGCTCAGCAGCCTGCACCGGCCAATCCCCTGCCTCCACTAATCCATGGCCTACCAAGAGAAGCTCTGCAAAGAGAAGCGACACAAGAATTCTCTAATGTCGCTAGTTCCACTCACCCGATACTCAGATCGGCCGGAGCCGGTCGTCGCAAACAAATCCTGGAAGAAGAACCTCCCTTACTGTTACGCGAAAGATTCACTCGAGAAGAAATACGGGAAGTGATCGCAGAGGAATACATACAAGTTGGCCGACGATATATTCTACACCAACGACCACTTCACCATGGCTCCCCGCTTGCACCCCTGGATTTGGCTCACCCAGTCCTGCATGGCTTTAAACTACTGAATATTGAAACCTTCAACGGGACGGACGGCCTGTTGGAACAAATCAACCATTTCACCACTATCATGAGAATTTATAATACACCGGACCAGTTACTCTGCCAAGTCTTCCCAGCCATTCTTAAAGTCCAAGCTCAGACCTAGTTCCACTCTCTGAGGGAGGGAACTATCACAAACTTTGCAGAATTAACAAGACAATTCGCTGATCAGTTCATCGTCAACCGAAGTATCATTTCGAGACCCCTCATATTTGCCAGGGATTCGATAAAATGAAGGAGAATCCTTGAAGGAGTTCTTCCGTAGGTTTACCGCAGAAGCTCTCCAGATTCTGGGAGTTAACCTAGAACTCTTGAGGGGAGTATTTCTTGGAGGACTTGGCCCTAATGGTTTATACTCGACTCTGATGTGGGAAACCGTACCCAGTTATCCTGACCTCGTGCATCGCGTAGAGGCGCAAATAGCAGCCGAAGAGGCCATCAAAGCTCATCGCCAGCAATTTGAGGGCAGACAGAAAAGGAAGAAGGGGCAGGAACAAGCCCCCGTAAGGCAAGAAGGGCGACGCCAGAATGACCACTAGAGTCATAACCGTCAACGGGACCCGCCAAGGAATGGGGGTCAAGGTCCGCCTCAAGAATACACTCCACTAAATACAACCCGCACCAACGTGATGTATGCAATATAGGACGATCCAGCATTCCGACGACCAAGGAGATCGCTTCCAAACCCCAGAGCTGACCAAACAAAATATTATGAGTTTCACCGCGCAACCGATCACACCACCGAGGAGTGTTTCCGGCTGAAAAATGAAATCGAGCGCCTTGTCCGCCAAGGGCTCCTCGAAAGATTTCTATAGGGACAGGCATAAGGATAACAAGCACAACATCCAGAAAGAAACAAAAAGAAAGTGCCTGGCTCCAGACAAATGGTGGGTAACATTGAAACCATCGTCGGACCCCCACTCCTCTCTACCCAGATATTTTCACTAGGAACTACAGATGAAACTCGCAAGAATCTGGAATTCGACCTAGATTCCACTATCTTTTTCGGAGAAGAAGATCTCCAAGGGGTGCAGATTCCTCATCAAGATCCGCTTGTCATTACCGCAGGAATAGGAGATCCTTGCTTCAACGTTAAAAGAATTCAATTAGATAGTGGGAGCTCAATCGATGTTTTGTTTTGTCCACTCTCCGTAGTATGAAACTTACTCAATAGCATCTCAGTCCCGCTACAGGGCCCGTATATGGCTTTGGAAACCACCCGATTTCCATTCAGGGAACAATCATCCTACCAGTAACATTGATAGAATTTCCAAGACAGATTTTCCAAAATATTCAGTTCGTCGTCATCGACTTAAGTTTACCTTACAATGCCATCTTTGGAAGACCGATCCAGTCAATCTTTGGGGAAATCCCGTCAATTCCACACCTATCCATGAAGTTCCCGACCCCAGGTGATGTCGTGGTTGTTCGCGGTAGTCACGAAGCAGCCAATAATTGCTACCTAAAGCAGTCTCAGTTGGAAACAACAGTCGCATTTGAAATCGGAGATATCAACCTGCACAACAAAGCCGCCATACAACCTGAAAACTCTTCGTAAAAGAAAACGGCCTCGTACTGGCCGATAAAAAGACTTTATATTTGTCCCTTTATTTTCTTAAACTCTGAATAACGTAAAATTTACGGGTCATGACTCTCGCATACTATCTTTGACTTAATTATATTGTATTATGTTTCTCTTATTTTTGCTTTGAGACTTCTTTGGGCAGGTAGGCCACTCCCCGTATTGAATACTTACATTCTCCGGTGAGCCATTTCTGACCAGGCTCGGACACTTCCAGGTTGAAACTTTACATTCTCTGGAAGCTGCTTCTTCGGCTAGGGTAGGCCACTCCCCAGATTGAATAATTACATTCTCCGGTGAGCCATTTCCGACCAGGATCGGACACTTCTAGATTGAATCTTTACATTTTATGGAAGTCGCCTCTTCTCCCAGGCTAGCCGTGAAACCGGATTGAATACTTACGTTCTCCAGCTGTTTGATTGAATACTCATTTTCTCCTCTGAAACTTCAAGCCAACGTCCCACCATCGCTAGGGCATGCCCCCCTCGCGATCGCACCTCCGGATTGAATACTTACATTCTCTAGCAATTGGATTGAATACTCACATTCTCCACTGAAACTGCAAGCCAACGTCCCGCCATCGCCAGGGCCTGCCCCCCTCGCGATCGCATCTCCAGATTAAATACTTACATTATGTTGGTAACCTAGTTTGGATTTGAGTTTAGTCTTCTCAATTATTTTCTTGACCCAAGATTTATCTATGCTCAAAGGTTAGTTGTTTGGTTAGATTGCTTTAGTTGTAGAGTTGTCACTTATCCAGATGAAGATTTGGTTTAAGTTGTTTTTGGTTCGACTATAGTCGAACGCCGCTCGACTATCGTCTATCAACTGTTCGACGATCGTATATCAGTTGGTCGACTATCGTCTGTCAGCAGATCGTCTATCTCTGAGTTAGTTCAACTCTTGTTAGGTCGACGATCTGTGGTATCTTCCTCGTCGATCGTCGAACCCCGCTCGACTTCTTTTGACCAGACAGATTTCTTGATAGTTCGACTATCTGCTTTGATAGTTCAACTATCTGATAGCTCGACTATCTGTTCTGTTTGATAGTTCAACTATCTGCTTGGATAGTTAAACTATCTGATAGCTCGACTATCTGTTTGATAGTTCGAACTATCTGTTTTGTTTGATAGTTCGACTATCTGCCTTGATAGTTCAACTATCTGATAGCTCGACTATCTGTTTTGATAGTTCGACTATCGGTTCTGTTTGATAGTTTGACTATCTGCCTTGGATAGTTCAACTATCTGATAGCTCGACTATCTGTTTGATAGTTCGACTATCTGCTCTGCGTTGATAGTTCGACCATCTGTTTGATGGATCGACTATCTTTTTTTGATAGCTCGACTATCTGCTTTGATAGTTCGACTATCTGTGTCGTTCGACTATCTGTTCTGATAGGTCGACGATCTCTGTAGTTCGGTCGACGATCTCCGAGGGTCGTTCGACGTTCTTTTGTCTGCCTTTAGTAATTTTGTGCTCCTTCTGTTCAATGATTTATTTCCTGTTTATTTAGCATATTTTATTAAAGATTATTTCATTGATTTTGTGCATACATCTCAAGGCAATCTTTGCCCCATCCTTTGTGCATAAGTCAAGCTTTATCTGACAAAGTTTTTTGTCTTATTAGTTGAAATATCTTTTTGCTTTATATTCTGTCATGCTGTCCTTTATAGCCGTAAGACACAAAAGTCTTCTCTGGCCGTAAAGAGTTTAGTATGATGTGACTTTCTTTAGTACTCCTTTTATCAGATTGGATTTGCAGCTTCTTAGAAAGCGTATCCCTTTATAGCATGTCTGTCTGCAGGATTTGTTTTTGTATTATGATATTTGCAACCCAGATCGCAGATCTCAGAAGAAGACAAAGTTCAAACAAAGATTAGAGCCGTTACAAAGTCCCATATATAAAGAGCTTCTTTTGAAAGAAGAAAATACACAACAACACAACATATAGAAGAGAGATACACACAGATATTGATATACAGATTCAAAGAGATACAGCTCTCAAATTTTTTGTTGCATTCAACTGAGAAGATCGACCTTCTTCATCTCTCTCTTCTTCAATCCTGAGTTCATCCTGCTGCAAGGAACATTCACTCAGTGTCTCAAGAAGAAGAAGAATAAGAAAGAAAAGTTGTTGAAGAAGAACATCCATTACAAATCAAGAGTGTTCTTCAAGCTGCTCCTTCAAGAACTTCAAGACAGCTCTCTGTCACAAGTTCAGAAGAGTTCCTGCACCCTGAAGCAAGACTCCTTCCTGGATATCACTAAGCCAGGGGGAGCCTTGATTCTTTAGAGCTTTCTAGCTCTGTGCAATCCTCTTGCTTCTCTAATCTGTTTTAACAATAGAGAAGACATTCTAACCCTCTCTCAACCTCCTGTATAAAGGGTTATTACTCCCTTCAAAAGTGAACCTTGGTGGCAGAGCACCTGATCAAAAACGTACATGTGTTGGATTTTGAGCTCCTGATCAAAAGCTCAAAGGGTCTACTTAATCTACCTGAAGCAGATCAGTTGGTGGCAGGGCACCTGAACAAAAACCTGTAGTGGATTTCTACCAGGGTGGTAGAAGAGTGGACGTACATATTTAGAGGGAACCACTATAAACTTCTTGCGTGGTCTGTGTTGCTTCATTTAATTATTGCATTGTGGCTGTGAGTAGACATAACTAGGATTGTTAGTTGCTGTGATAGGACCAAAGCTCAACTGTAATTACAGTTAGCTTTCTCTTGTGCACTTCACCATGTGTTAGGCTCTAGGGTTTCAAATATCTATAAACTCATTCCGCAAATTAATTCTAAGGGAGTTGAGTAGGGTGTCATAATTTTTGAATACTCTATTCACCTCCCCTCTAGAGTTGTATCTTCCCTCACTTTCACATTCTCCGGCAGTTGGATTTAATACTCACATTCTCCTCTATTACTGCATGCCAACTCCCCGCCATCGCTAGGACCTGCCCCCCTTGCAGTTGTGTCGTCGGAATGAATACTTACATTCTCCAACACCGGGATTGAATATTCATATTCTCCAGCAATACTCTCTTGACCAGGTTCGGCCTCACAGTCGGATTGAATACTTACATTCTCCGACACCGGGATTGAATATTCACATTCTCCAACAATATTCTCTTGGCTAGGTTTGGCCTTGCAACCGGATAGAATACTTACATTCTCTGACACCTGGATTGAATATTCACATTCTCCAGCAATACTCTCTTGGCCAGTTTCGGCCTCACAACCGGATAGAATCCTTACATTCACCGACCTTTGGATTAAGTTAAGACAGACCCTGATGCCACCAGGAGCTTACATCCCACCATCTACCAGGGCTCAGGCAAAAAGAAGAAAAAGAGCACAATCATCACAGCAGCATACAAATACATGCGCAAACATGTCAATCAGGAACCGTCAAATAATAATGACGACATACAAAACACTAGACTAGAAAAGCAAAAGATGCAAACACACTAATACAAGGAAATATTGCCGCTACACATCTGTCGCGTCAACATCAGAACTCTCGTCGCCAAAGATATCATCAAAGCAAAGGCCATATACGTCGCATCCCAAAATCCGGCCAATGAGATGAAAAGCCTTCAAGACTCCACGCTTGAGGGCCAGCTCTCGAACATCTTCTATCAGAGGCTCCGTCCCCCTGCTCTAGATATCGTCACAAACCTCCTCGCTAATCAAGCAACGATCCCGCATATAATCTAGAGACTCTATGTACTCTGCAAGACTAGCAGCCTTCAACTCTGACATACGGCTACCAGAAGATAAAGCCTCCACTTGCGCCTTTGCCGCACAAAGCTCCATCTCCAAACGAGAAGTCTCCTCTTGAGCACGCTTCAGCATCGAAGTAGTCCTTCCCACTAGAGATTTATACACCTCCAGAGATGCTCGAGTCTCCTCCAATTCCTCCTTCAAATCCGATCCAATCTGGTGAAATCGAGAAATGTCCCGATCATGATCATCCTTTAGAGCGACAAGAGAACCCTCCATAGCTCGAAACTTTTCCTGGATGGCCAGATACTCGTCCTTCAAGCTCACGTAATGATCATTCCAGATGACGAAAATTTTAACCTGAGCCTCAATCTGCAAAAAAAAGGACGGAGAGAAGTCAGCACCAAACAATAATAAAGAAGAGCCAAAAATAATCAAGCTCGCTTATCACTTCATTCATCACCTTCAAAGAAGAAGATAGCCTTGGATCCGCCGCCTCCGTAGGGAAAGATTGGGGGGGGGGCAGATAATCCAAGCGCATGTACCTCGGGAGGCAAATCGCTATGACCACCAAAAGGAGAGTCGTTGCCAAGAGAAGATGAGCAAGGTGTCACGCTACCGCCACCTCGAGAAACTACAATGGTCTTTCTCTTCCGATTGCAAACAAAATATGTCTCAGAGGTCCGCCCAGAGTCTGAATAAATTCCACACCGCAACAAGCGCTTCTCTTCCACAAACAAAGAAATACTAAACAGACAGTTCACCAAATCCCAAGTCTCTGAAAATCCAAGCACTGGAGAAAACTCCCGCTCTCTCCCCTTTTGACGACGGCAATGATCAGGCAGTACGTCTCACAGCTCCGGCAAGTCCCAAGAGTTCCTGACATAACCAAATAAAGTATTTCCATGGCGACGGTCTGTCTGAATCTCAAAGTCAAGCCAGCTCTTGTTACTATGAATCTCCACACACTCACCACCATCTGAACGAATATCGCACCAATCTCGGAAGTAGTGCAAAGAAAGTTTTCCCCCATGTTCGCGGAATAAGACAACCAACCCCATGAGGCGTACTACCCCCAAGGGAGTAAACTTGGAAATAGGCACGCCGTAAAATTTCAGAACCTAAATCACTTCCTTGCATGGAGGGAACCAGAATCCCGATCTTAAGGTGGTCTCGAAGATCATCAACCAGCCACGAGGAGGATTTTGGACCCTCTTCTCAACACGCGGTATCTCACATCAAGGGGGCGGCCGCTAGGGCCGCCCCCTTCCCCGGCCGCCGGTGCGGCCAAGGGGGTTGTCACAACCCGTATTTTCACCGCATATAATAATTTATCAGAGTAAGGGGAAATGCGCGTCATGATGCCACGTCAGCAGGGGATAATTGCGGATGCTCAAAAAAAACTCCTGCCATACACAACAGAGAGATCTTTGAGTGATTTAGTAAAAATACAATTTAAGTTAAGCAATTAACTGTATCCCTCGGCTTAGTGGCTCATCAAGTCCACGAAAAAAATAGTTTATACGTTGCGGAAAATACTTCATTCATAAGATTAAACATCCTACATGAGTGTGGACGTTCCCCACAGAACAACTCATGGTATGCAAGACTCTAGGTTGATAATAGTACTAAAAATAGCTTTTACGATTGCTAAATATAATGAGTTAGAGTTTTAAAATATGTCATGTATGATATAATAATAGTGTGTTTTATACTTAAAAATATCTAACATGCATTCCTAACTTAAATCATCTCAGAGAGCAAGTAATCAAATTCCTCTAAAAGATAACAACTAGCAGCAAGCAAGATATCCAGAAATCAACCATCTTATGGGCATCAACAATCTGACACGAATCCACATCAAGTAAAAGTATGACTAACCAAGTAAAGCAACAAAACGACAACTACCTCGCAACGGCGAGGTGAAAACCACAACGAACTCTGTTGCTCAGAAACTCCCAAAACCAGCTCCACTACCTGCTAAAGTTCTGAACTTGAGGCATTTCAAACACAGAACACCTCAGTAAGAAGGTACAAGCGGTGGTAGAAAAGTAAGCCAAAAGTAAACAATGGTCAAAAGAGGTACCAACCCAAGACCAAAAGTACTGAAGTAAAGTACCAAAATCAGAAAATAGAACTTACGTTAATAGTCACATACAACAAATCACACCAGATGCACAAGGATAAAAAGGGTGGAAAACAAGATTAAACCATAAGAAAGAATACTCAAAAACTTTATTAGCCACATGTGGTCAACTCTATCCAAAAACATAGGTGATTTGGTCACTCATCTAGACACACCCTCACAAATATATAATATCCGCCTAACTGAGGGGGAGACTTATACACTCCACCAATCACCGCAGACGCCAAAACATCTGGTAGAGTTCCACAAGGTACTAATAAAGAAAACAAAACTTGCGGCGGTGGATTCGCCCACTAACACCCGCAACAAAAGAACACCATGATATAAATCTCAGACATCGCAGATGTAGTTACGTCCACTAACTCCCACAACCGGAGAAAATCATGATATAACTCAAGACTCGGTACATCAGATTCTACTAGACATTTCTAGATCAAAAAACGGTTGATCAACCTTTAGGAAGGATTTACAACCCTAGATAACTCTAATACGTTCTACAATAATAGTTAAGGATGATTAAAGCCAACAATATAATATTTCATCAAATCACTACAACGCTGCGAAGTTGAACAATCATGACAGGAACTTAAAAATTCAAGTAAATTCCAAGGGGTATTAAACATATCTACAGTTGGAATGACAAAAGTGCAGAAGGGGTAAAGAACATAAGTTAAACAATTACCATCAAGATCAAGAAAAAAGAGGGGAAAGAGGGAAAACCACCACTTGTGTTGGTTTTGCCAGAAAAACTCTTCAAATCACTCCTTGTCGTAGATCGAGACTAAAGAAAACGAGAAGGGTCGAAATCTGAACAAAAATGACTGAAATAGAGGTTAGGGCCAAAAACTTTAACGAGAAAACTCAAGAAATGGGGAAAGTTTTACCACGATGGCGTAGCTCTCGACGAGAGCTTTCCGGATCTATATTCGGTTGAAAATTTCGAGCACCGGAACATCGTCGGCGACCACCGGAAGGTTCACGAACGAGAGAGATTCGCCGCTCTGATTTCGGTTCGGTCTAATCGTGAGGAAGAAGATGAAGTTTTTATCTTTCTAATTATCTTTAAGTATAAGAATATATACATATATATATACACATATTTATAAATTTTGTTTGTCTAAACAGGAAAAAAAAAGGCGGACAAATTAAGTGCGGGCGTGCGAAAAACAAAAATAGAGATTTAAGATAGCTTCAAATCGAAAAGTGCTTAACCTGAAAGTTGTAGATCTCATCGAGACGAACAAATTTTATGTTAACCATTTTTATGTACAACATAGTTTTGACCCTCAAAATGGCGCCCGAACGCAGACTGAAACGGACTTCTCGGGAAGGACGGCCGACTACTCGAGAACAAGTAGCAGGTACTCGAGAAGAAGAATCGAACTACTCGAGAAGAAGAATCTGAGTACTCGAGAAGAAGAATCTGAGTACTCGAGAAAAAGAATCTGAGTACTCGAGAAAAAGAATCTGAGTACTCAAGAAGAAGAAATGGAGTACTCGAGAAGAAGAATCTGAGTACTCGAGAAGAAGAAATGGAGTACTCGAGAAGAAGCCCAAGTACTCGAGAACTAGCTAGATTCGAGAACAAAAATTGCAAACAGTTGTTTTTTTGTCATCATGAATAGTGGTTTTTACAAATATATCCAAAACTTAAAATATAGAGATGAATAAGAAAAAACATTTTTGAATAGTATTTTAATATTAAAATAATCATATTAATATTTTTTTGAATAAGGAAACACGAGTTCAAAATGGAGGCCCAAACGCGCACCGAATTAAATGAAACTCGTACCGTATGCGAACATTGTCTCTATGAACCCAACGATGAAGTCAAAACCAAAATCCGACGAGTCATTCCCGAGATATTAATTTTCAAAGTTTACGGCGAACATAAATTCTACAAAACTTCGGAAAATCGTCGAGGCCCGAATATCTCTCGGATCGCGACGAAACTTTACGAGCAAGTCCAAAATTATTTAACTTAATTTCCAAATGCAAAAAATTTCCAATTACCACAAGAATTCAAGAATTTGGTCGACTCGACCGAACGGACGCGAAAATGCCTTAACGACGTTGCGTCGTCAACTCGACGTTAAAAGTAACGTCATGACGTCATAAATATTGTTGAAACCGAAAAATCGGTCTCGAGGAGTTCACCTTTGGGGAAGGACGTGATCGCACACCTACTTCTCTCCTGTGAACTAGATAGCCAAAAACTTAGGACAAAGAACAAACTCAAGGCTCCGGCACGAAGGTCCCACCACACACCCGGAAGATCTTAGAGTGCTTCCCCTCCTTAGCCAAGTGTTGAAGCTAAGGTATCTCAGAAAGCACTAGAAGACTGGGTTCAAGTAAGCATGCTTTTCTGAGGTACCCGTTGGGTCCTATTTATAGGATTCTGAAAACGGCCTGCAAATAGCCAACCTCCGCTGTTTGGAACAACTATGTGCAGACCACCAGGGTCTGCCAATAGCGAGACTATGATGTTCTAACTTGCTATGGGCAGGCCCGTAGGGGGAAAATGATAAGAGACACCTCACACAACACAGGGCGAATAGCCCTCCACTGCCTCAGCTCGGCAAGGGCGGCGAGTGCCTGATGGAGCTAACACTCGCTGCCTCAGCTCGGCACCTTGGCGAGCTCGGACCCGACCTGCTTTACTCGCCTGCCTTAGCTTCAACAAACGGCCTGGAGTTCGTCGAACTGGGCTCGATGAACCCCACTGCGAGTTCGGGCTCCCTGGTCGCCTAGGCGAGCTGGACTGGGTGCCGAGGAGAGCTGGGCTCACGACATCGGGGCAGGGGCGTCGAGTATACTCAACTCACTCGAGTGAACTCGTCGCTCGGGACTGGGGGCGTCAAGTGAACTCGACGCCCAGGACCCAATTCGCCCAGGGCTTGGGCTGGGCTCGGTTGACCCCACTCGTCGGATATGGGGTTGTACAAATATGACGATACCAATTCAAATAAAATCATCGAAAAAAAAATCGGGGGCGTTACAGTCACTCCCCCTAAAAAGAAGTTTCGTCCCGAAACTTAACACAACTCCAAAACAAAACTAAAAATGAGAAAATCAAACACCACCAAAAACGTAGAGATATACCAGAACTAAGAGAAGAGGTACAGATGAGATTTCCTCATTGCCGACTCCAATTCCCACGTTGCGCTCTCGACGTCTTGATTTCGCTAGAGAACCTTCACCATGGGGATGGTCTTTCTCCGCAACACACGTTCTTGAGATTCCAAAACACGGACAGGCTTTTCCACGTATGAAAGATTGGGCTGAATCTGGGGCACAGAGTCAAGGACTTGACGATCACTACGAACAACACTTCCACAACTGGCTCACATGGAACACATCATGGACACCAGGGAAGGTAGCAGGCAAAACCAGCCTATAAGATGACACTCCGATGTGCTCAAGAACCTGAAAAGTTCCAAAATACCAGGGGTCTAACTTGTGGTTCCTTCCAAACCTTTTAACACCTGACATCAGAGAGACTTTCATAAAAACCATGTCCCCAACGCCGAACTCCAGATCGACCCTTCATCGATTAATATATTTCTCATAACGCTCTTGTGCTATACAGAGCTTTTCTCGAATACGAGTCACATCACAATTCATCTCCTCAAGGGCTTCCGGGCCTAGCAGCGGTCTCTCACCAACTTCAGCCCAAAATAAAGGAGTCCTACAACGCCTTCCGTACAAGGCCTCAAACGGGATCATCTGTAGACTCTCTTGATAACTATTATTATAAGCAAATTCCATGAGTCCGAGGCATTCATCCCAAGAACCACCATGATCCAATATATAACACCTAATCATATCTTCCACGATGTGATTTACCCTTTTCGTCTGACCATTAGTCTGTGGATGATAGGCAGTTGAATACCTTAAATCGATACTCAACCCTTCTTGTAAACTCTTCCAAAAGCGAGACGTAAATCTGGAGTCTCGGTCTGATACAACACTAACAGGCACTCCATGCAATCTGATGACCTCATCAAGGTATAAATATGCTATCTTCTTCATAAAATACCTAATCTTAAAGGGTATAAAGTGAGCACACTTTGTCAATCTATCAACTATCACCCAAACAGAGTCGTTCCCACAGGGAGATTTCAGTTGACCGGTGATGAAATCCTTGAAATACTCTCTCATTTCCAACTTGGAATATCAAGCGGTGTTAATTTACCACCAGGCCTCCTATGATCTACTTTAACACACTGATATGTGAAACATTCTGACACAAATCTTGTTATATCATTCTTCATTCCCGACCACCAAACAATTTACTTCAGATCCTTATACATTTTGGTGGAGCCAGGATGGTAGGCAACACTGGAACCATGAGCTTCATTGCAAATCTTAACCCCGAATGTCACCAAATGCAGGAATACAAAATCTACCACGGTATTTCAGAGTATCAAACTCATCCAAGGAAAAATCAGGTAGCTCTCCCTTCTCAGTTCTATTCCAGAGATGTAATAAATCAGGGACATCCTTCTGGTGCACTCTGGTAAGGGAAATCAAAGAGGGCTCTTCTGCTTCTAAACTAGCAGGCACAATACTATTCCCAACTTCTATGTCCATCAATAAGAATTCTTTCACCAAGGATTGCACAGATAGATTGAAGATTTTGGCGGTTTTCCTACTCAAAGCATCGGCTACTACGTTAGCCTATCTTGGATGGTAAAGGATCTTCACCTCATAGTCGGCCACATACTCTAACCACCTACGCTGGCGTAGATTCAGCTCCTTCTAAGTGAAGACGTACTTCAAACTCTTATGGTATGTATAGATCTTGCACAGCCCGCCATAAAGTAAATGTCTCCAAAGCTTCAGCGCATAAATTACAGCAGCAAATTCCAAATCATATGTAGGATAGTTTCTTTCATGAATCTTTAATTGCCTTGATCCGTACGCGATCACCTTTCCTTCTTGCATCAAAACACAACCAAGTCTAATGTGTGATGCATCCATATACACAGCGTACTCGATTCCTTCAGTAGGTAAGGTTAAAACTAGAGCAGTACACAATTTCTTTTTCAACTCTTGGAAGGCTTCTTCACACTTATCGCTCCATATGAACGCGGTGTTCTTCTATGTAAGTCTTGTTAGAGGAGCAGACAGCACAGAGAACCCTTCCACGAACCTTCTATAATAACCGGCCAGACCTAAGAAGCTCCTAATCTCCTTAGGATTAGAAGGTCTCTTTCACTCCATCACAGCAGAAATCTTGGTCGAGTCTACGGAAATACCATCATTGCTCACAACATGACCCAAAAAGGATACCTGGGGTAACCAGAATTTGCACTTACTCAGCTTGGCATAGAGCTTGTGCTCCCTCAGGGTTGACAAAACTAAACGCAAGTGTTGAGTATGCTCCTCAACACTGCGAGAATACACAAGGACGTCATCTATGAACACAATCACAAAACGGTCCAAAAAATATTTGAACACTCTATTCATTAAATCCATGAAAGCAGAGAGTGCATTTGTCAGACCAAAGGACATCACCAAGAACTCAAAATGCCCGTGCCGGGAACGAAAAGCCGTCTGTGGTACATCAGCCTTACGGACACTCAACTGGTGGTAGCCTGAGCGAAGGTCAATCTTCGAAAACATAGCGCATCCCCATAACTGATCAAATAGATAATCAATCCGAGGCAGCGGATATCGGTTCTTGATGGTTACCTTATTTAACTCTCGATAATCTATGCAGAGCCTCATAGAACCGTCTTTCTTCTTAACAAACAAAACAGGGGCACCCTACGGAGAAGAACTCGACCTAATAAAACCATACTGCAGTAACTCATCTAGCTGAGTGCACAACTCTTCTAACTCATGCGGAGCCATACGGTATGGTGCCTTAGCAATAGGGCGAGTACCTGGCTCGAGGTCTATCACAAACTCCATCTCTCTTTCAGGAGGAAGTCCTGGAAGACTATCAGGAAAGACATCTGGAAACTCTCGCATCACGGAGATATCCTCAAGACATGGTGTAACTAAAGCAATTTCCAAAGCTGACATAGAAACAAGATATGCCTCGCAACTAGACTCTATAGCTCGACAAGCACGTACCGCGGAAATAATGAGGGAACCCTTGCCCTGAAAACAACAAACACTCATACGTTGGTCGTTGTCCCTATTGAAGTCCAGTCGCTTTGCCTTGCACTTAATTACCTCATCATACTTGGACAACCAGTCTATGCCCAAAATTACGTCGAAATCTGCCAGATCCAGCACCATCAGATCCGCAAAAGCTAGTAAATCGCCTAGGCAAATATGGCATCTCTGTATTCCTTGATTGGATAACACCATATCTCCGGAGGGAAGCTTGACGTTGAAGGAAACTCCTAATTGATCCATGCTCAAACGATGCTTATCTACGAAACTCCGTGCCACGAAGGAATAGGTGGCACCCGAATCAAAAAGAATGCACGTCCACCTATTCTTCACCTTAAACTCCCCTAAAACTGTAGCATACATAACTAAACGAACAAAAACTATAACAAACAATGGAGAGTAAGAGTTAAACTAGAATCTAACCTAATATCACTTGAGTAGAGGTCTGAGCTTTCTCTCTGGTCACCACATTTAGCTTTTCTTTCACTTTATCATGGTTTGGTGGCAGCGATAGATCCCAGAGTGGGGCAGGCTGCAGTGGGGACTGAGCCTGGGGGCATGAAGACTTCAGGTGCCCCTTCTGCCCGCACTGGAAGCAAGCCTTATCCTTCGACCTGCAACGACTCGCGTCATGACCCTTCCTTGAATAGAATGAGCACACATGATTTCCCTTGGGTGCGCCTTGGATGGCGTGCACCTGGTGCTACTTTAGAGCGACAGTCCTCTTGAAATACCTTTCGTAAGGGTGGCCGGATTGACCACAGAAGCTACATACATCACCACTTTTCTTCTTCGAAGAAGGGCCAGATGCCATAGAGTTTCCATCCTCAACACCTTTCCTCTTTTCTTTCCTCGCTGCGGCACCTCGATTCTTGGCGTTCTCAATCACCTCAACTTTCAATGCGGCTTCCACTGCCTCCGCATAACTTTCAGCTCTATAAGCGCATGCCCATTACTGGACATCATTTCTCAGTCCTCCAAGGAAATGTTTCACTCTACCCTCCTCTAAAGCTATCAAGTCAGGGGAAAATCTGCTCAGCTTACTAAACTCAATCTCGTACTCGCTCACCGTGAGTTATCGTTGCTTCAGATGCAGGAAGTTATTCATCAGACGGTCCTGCTCGACCGAGGGTAGAAACTTTTTCAGCAGCAGCATCTTAAAAGATTTCCACGAGCATCCTTCACTTAGGCTTTCCTTTTCCCGAATCCACCAACTCTTTATCAGGCCTTTTAGCTGATAGGCTGCAATCATTACCTTCTGGGCTTCTGCAATCCCCAAATATGAGAACATTTTCTTGATAGCGATGATCCAATCGTCCAAAACCATGAAGTTGGCTCTCCCGTCGTAAGTGGGAGGTCCCGGTCACTGGAAATGCGAGATAAAATTCATCTTTGGAGGTAGCGTCACCGGGGGCACCAAAGGAGCAGGGGAATCGGGTACGGCTCGATCCACGACAGAATCTTGCACTAAGGGTTACTGAGCGGGAGCAGCAGACAACAAAGTCTGAATTTACGATTGCATCGTAACTACTTGCCTCGACAGAGCCTCGTTGCTCTGGCGCAAACTCTCGATCAACGCATCGCTCTACGCACCCGACGACTCACCCTCCGACTGAGGAGTCCACCTCGTCGCAACATGCTTTGGTGATATTTCTAAAAAGCAAACAAACAACTCATAAAAATCCTAGATTACAATTAGGCCACACAACTTAGTTCAGACTATACTTAAAAGACACTTATTTATGCTGTAACTTGCTCTGGGATTTTATAATGATGTTATGTCCTGTTTAGGATGATATCCTTTCATCATATTGACTTATGTGCCTATGTTATGAATGCATGAATTCTTTATTTTTATTTAAAATTATATGTGTACATGTGTCATCATGTAAATCTTAACTTAGCACACGTGCTTATGCAAAGATATTCTATGTATGCAGTGCAATGCATTCTAAAAAGGTCTTAATGCATGATATGAGCGACGTACACATGAAATGTTATGCATCTCATACTACATAACATCACATGCAATGAGAAAAGAAAACGTGCTAATGAGCACCCATGTGATGGTGGTTATGCATCTCATACTACATAACCGTCACATGTTGCCTCCTATGGTGGATACATATACAAACACATATTATGCATCTCATACTACATAATATGCCCCGTATACTTCCTATCATGCTATGAGTGTAGTGAATATGCTTTGGCTAAGACGTACTGATGACACATCAGTGTGTGTATGAAAATGAAAGAAGGAAAACAAAAACTATATCAAATTGGCTGGTTCGACCAACTTATCAAACCAACCTCCCTCTGATACCAACTATCAAAACCCGCATTTTCACCGTATATAATAATTTATCAGAGTAAGGGGAAATGCGCGTCATGATGCCACGTCAGTAGGGAATAATTGCGGACGCTCAGACAAACTCCTACCAGACACAAAAGAGAGATCTTTGAGTGATTTAGTAAAAATCCAATTTAAGTTAAGCAATTAACCGTATCCCTCGGCTTAGTGGCTTATCAAGTCCACGAAATAAAATAGTTTATACGTTGCGGAAAATACTTCATTCATAAGATTAAACATCTTACATGAGTGTGGACGTTCCTCAGGGAACAACTCATGGTATGCAAGACTCTATGTTGATAATAGTACTAAAAATAGCTTTTACGGTTGCTAAATATAATGAGTTAGAGTTTTAAAATATGTTATGCATGATATAATAATAGTGGGTTATATATTTGAAAATACCTAACATGCATTCCTAGCATAAATCATCCCAGAGAGCAAGTAATCCAATTCCTCTAAAAGAGAACAACTAGCAGCTAGCAAGATATCCAAAAATCAACCATCTTTTGGGCGTCAACAATCTGACACGAACCCACAACAAGTAAAAGTATGACTAACCAAGTAAAGCAACAAAGCGACAACTACCTCGCAACGGCGAGGTGAAAACCACAACCAACTCTGCTGCTCAGAAACTCCCAAAACCAGCTCCACTACCTGCTAAAGCTCCGAACCTAAGGCATTCCAAACACATAACACCTCAGAAATAAGGTACAAGCGGTGGTAGAAAAGTAAGCCAAAAGTAAACAACGGTCAAAAGGGGTACCAACCCAAGACCAAAAGTACTGAAGTAAAGTACAGAAGTAAAGTACAAAAATCAGAAAATAGAACTTACGTGAATCGTCACATACAACAAATCACACCAGATGCACAAGGCTAAAAAGGGTGGAAAACAAGATTAAACCATAAGAAAGAATACTCAAAAACTTTATTAGCCACATATGGTCAACTCTACCCAAAAATACAGGCGAGATGGAAACTCATCTAGACACACCCTCACAGATATATAATATCCGTCTAACTGCTGGGGAGACTCATACACTCCACCAATCACCGCAGATGCCAAAACACACGGTAGAGTTCCACAATGTACTAATAAAGGAAACAAACCTTGCGGCAGTGGATTCGCCACTAACACCAGCAACAAAAGAACACCATGATATAAATCTCAGATATCGCGAAGGTAGTTACGTCTACTAACTCCCACAACCAGAGAAAATCATGATATAACTCAAGACTCGGCACATCGAATTCTACTAGACATTTCTAGATCAAAAAGCGGTTGATCGACCTTTAGAAAGGATTTACAACCCTAGATAACTTTAATACGTTCTACAATAATAGTTAAAGGCGATTAAAGCCAACAATATAATATTTCATCAAATCACTACAACGCTACGGAGTTGAACAATCATGGCAGGAACTTAAAAATTCAAGTAAAATCCAAGGGATATTAAACATATCTACAGTTGGAATGACAAAAGTACAGAAGGGTTAAAGAACATAAGTTAAACAATTACCATCAAGATCAAGAAAAAAAGGAGAAAGAGGGAAAACCACCACTTGTCTTGGTTTTGCCGGAAAAACTCTCCAAATCACTCCTTGTTGTAGATCGGGACTAAAGAAAACGAGAAGGATCGAAATCTGAACAAAAATGACCGAAATAGAGGTTAGGGCCAAAAACCCTAACGATAAAACTCAAGAAATGGGAAAAGTTTTACCACGATGGCGTAGCTCTCGACGAGAGCTTTCTGGATCTATATTCGGTTGAAGATTTCGAGCACTGGAGCACCGTCGGCGGCCACCGGAAGGTTCACGAGCGAGAGGGAGTCACCATTCTGGTTTCGGTTCGGTCTAATCGTGAAGAAAGAAGATGAAGTTTTTATCTTTCTAATTATCCTTAAGTATAAGAATATATACATATATATATACACGTATTTATAAAATTTGTTTGTCTAAACAAGAAAGAAAGGCGGACGAATTAAGTGCGGACGCGCGGAAAATGAAAATAGAGGTTTAATATGGCTTCAAATCAAAAAGTGTTTAACATAAAAGTTGTAGATCTCGTCGAGACGAACAAATTTTATGTTAACCATTTTTATGTACGACACAATTTTGACTCTAAAAACGGCGTCCGAACACATACTGGAACGGACTTCTCGGGAAGGACAGCCGACTACTCGAGAACAAATAGCAGGTACTAGAGAAGAAGAATCGGACTACTCGAGAAGAAGAATCTGAGTACTCGAGAAGAAGAATTTGAGTAATCGAGAAGAATAAATGGAGTACTCGAGAAGAAGAATTTGAGTAGTCGAGAAGAAGAATCTGAGTACTCGAGAAGCAGAAATGGAGTACTCGAGAAGAAGCTCAAGTACTTGAGAACTAGCCAGATAAACTCGAGAACAAAAATTGCAAATAGTTATTTTTTTGTCCTCATGAATAGTGATTTTTATAAATATATCCAAAATTAAAGTATAAAGATAAATAGGAAAAGACATTTTTGAATAGTGTTTTAATATTAAAATAATCATATTTATATTTTTTTGAACAAGGAAACACGAGTTCAAAACGGAGATCCAAACGAGTGGCGAATTAAACGAAACTCGCACCGTAGGCGAACACTGCCGCTACGAACCCAACGACGAAGTCAAAATCAAAATCCGACTAGCCATTCCCGAGATATTAATTTTCAAAGTCTACGACGAACATAAATTCTACAAAATTTCGGAAAATCGCCGAGGCCCGAATATCTCTCAGATCGCGATGAAACATGACGAGCAAGTCCAAAATTATTTACTTAATTTCCAAATGCAAAAAATTTCCAATTACCACAAGAATTCAAGAATTTAGCCGACTCGACCGAACGGACGCAAAAATGTCTTAACGGCATTGCGCCGTCAACTCGACGTTAAAAGTAACGTTATGACGTCATAAATATGACGATACCAATTCAAATAAAATCATCAAAAGAAAATCGGGCGCGTTACAGGGGTGGTCGCCTGGGCCGCCCCTTCTTCGGCCGCTAGCGCACGGCCAAGGTGAGCGCCCGTTCGGACCCGGCCTCCGTGCGCCGGCGGTCCTCCCCTCGCCGACGAACTTGGCGGCAAGTTCGCTGGCCGCCCGCGGAGTCCCCCTCCCGTCGTCCAATCAAGGAGGAGCGTTCCCGGCCGTCCGATTTACGTGTAACCACCCACTAACCACCGGATTAGTGGGGGAAGATTTAATTAATATTTTATAATTTATTTAAATGATCTTCAAATAGCGAAATACGCGCATTAAAACTATACTAAAAGCAATTATGATGGTGGTTATGGTGTGCGGATAGCCGCGTAACCACCATAACCACAACCCGGAGCGTATAAAAGGAGCCACAGGCCTCCTCATTTCTCACCTTTTTTCTCCGAGTCTTCTTCTTCTTCAGGTTGAAGCTTTGCCGAATTCCTCCTACGTGCAGCACCTGAGCTACAAGCGAGTCAAGTCAAAGCCACTCTACGAAATCAAATCTCTTAAGTTTCAAGTGACCCCCGCAACTGCGAGTTCAGGCGCTCCGCTCCCGCGTTCAAAATTGGCAAGCCGATATCCGAAGACCACCAGCACGAAGTGCAAATTGTAACAACTCCCGGCGCGACGGCATGTCGTCCGTCGCGTGCTAAGTGTTCTTTCACCCCTAGAGCTGTAACGAGAGGTAGCATGTCACCCTCGACTTCACAAACAAGCTGTAACAACTCGGAGAATAGTGGACTTTGACCGACACAGACCCGGTCACGTGGTTTTTTAACCAGTTGGGAGGTTTTCCCACGTTAAAACTGCTTGTGTACAATCGACCTACTCTATTGACTGTGTGCACGCTCGACCGTTCCGGGAGCTGAGACGGTCCAAGTATTCCTGCCCGGCCGGGACGTCGAGTTAGACCGCAACAATAATCTTCATGAAAACATTCACATGGGTCTATTTTATGCAATTTTTCGATACGAGCTCAACACTGCGTTTATATTTGAATTTCGTTCAATGGTTAAGGAAAAATAAAATTTTGGTATGAAATTAGTCTGCTAACTTCCTAAATTAATTGAATTCTAAATTATAATTCACTTACTAATTAAGATGAAGTTAGATATTATGAGATTATTACTCACTTACTAATTAAGATCAAATTAGATATTATGATATTTATTAGTTGAATTAATTTTAAAATAGTATCATTTTTATTTATTTTTTATTTTTAGCACATCTTTGATTTTTTTTGAAATTATAATAATATTTATGGTGGCTAAAAATATAATTTTATCTGTAATAACTATATATAAGGGTGAGGAGTGAAAACCGAAAACCGATAAAAACGAACCGACCGAACAGAACCGATTTTGAAACCGAGCCGTCCGGTTCGGTGTCGGTTCGATTTGGAGCTTTTGAAAACCGAAGGCTTATCGGTTCGGGTCGATTTTCAAGTTGTAAAAACCGACCAAACTGAACCGAACCTACTATTATTATAATAATTTTAAATTATGTATAAGCAAGCTTCTATTTGATATTTTGATCTGAATTATTGAATGTGGGCTTTCATAAATTATATTATGTATATTGTATGGCTAAATCATTTCATATATGTTCAATAAATTATTCCATAAATTATATATTTATATTATGTAAGGCATATCGTCGAGACTGTCTGTAAAGTATCGAAGGGCTGAGTTTTCGATTTTTCGGGATTCATGAATCCTTATGGAGGCCTGCACGGTTGCACTTAATAGTTAATAATAAATATATAAAAGAATTTTGGTCTTCTCAGTTCTCAGGAGACTGTCTTTTCTCTTTTGCCTGAGGCGCCTTCACGCCGATCGTGAGGTGTGAAAGAGAGAGTCACCAAAGCCTCCTTTTCCTTGCCGCATGCGCCGCCATAGAAAGAGAAGTTGCTTCCTGACTCTTGCTAGTATTTGATCAGAAACTTTAAATAATGTTTTTGTTTTTCTCTTGTTAATGCACTTTGAAATAATCTTACCCTTGAGAGTAGACCATATGAAGACGTGTACATGAAGTTTATGCGCTGGAAAATATAATTTTATCAAAAGCTTGATTTAAAGCAAGTGGCTAAGTGAGAATTAAAACATCATGACAAGTAAGATTAATTGAAGAAAATGAGTTATAGCTTGCTGAAATGAAATTCTAAATAGCTTTAATGATTTAAGGAAATAGAGACTAGAAAAAGCTTATTAAGAAGCTAATATCCAAGAGGACCTTGGGCGATAAATGGGCAATGCAAAACTAATGTCCCGTGGTTAGGAAATCAATGATTTTGATTATTGGTAAGGAAAGAATTGATTCCAAAGAATTCTACAGACCTACGAAAACTTTAGAGAGGAAGTCCTAAAGACTATTAGATCTTTCAGAAGATTAAATTAAGGAAATCATATAGCCAATGAATGAAAATAGTAAGTAGTGGAAAATCAAGGTGAGTTGTGAGCATGAGGATTTAAATTGAGGGCTAAAGTTAGGAATATAGTTGCAGGATGTTCACAAATCTTTTGTTATACTTTTTTGTTGGAGTTAAGTTCGTAAAAAAACCGACACCGAACCGTCAAAAATCGATAAAAAACCGAACCGACTTTGAACCGAACCGATCGGATTCGGTTCGGGTCGGTTTGGACAAACCAAAAACCGAGTCATGTCGGTTCGGATTTCGATTTGAGTCCAAACCGACCCAAACTGAACCGCTCGCACCCCTAACTATATATGATGCAGTTGTAATAACAACAAAACTTTATTTTGGTAAAATATAGTTATTTAACAAATTTATTTCAAGCAATTTTAAATTTATTAAAATGCTACACTGTTACTTAAAAATACAGTTTTATTCACGTTTGTTTGCCAGCGGTGCAAAAGAGACTTTTGAAAAATAAATTCAAGATTTTTTAAAAAGCGATTGATTAGTCTTTTTGTAAAACCCTAATTTTCTTAAGAGACCGTTTGTTTGGACGGACATTTTTTTGGGTCATGTTGCACAATTTTTATTGAGGCATATTTTTTTCTCATCTGTGCATTTTTCGGCAGGGCGCATAATTTTTGCCTGGGGACAATTTTCAGTCCAAGCCCATATTTTCCGACCGTGTGTACTTTTTCTGGCCGGCGCACATTTTTCCCGCTTGGGCAAAAAAAATATACTTCCGGAGGGGCGCATTGTTTTTTGCTCGAGAGCGATCTTTTCACCTTTGTGCGCTTTTTTTGTCTGTGCGCATTTTTCATCTAGACATACATTTTCCGCACGAGCACGCTTTTTTCTGCCAATTAGCGTATTTTCCGTCCGGCACTCATTTTTGTCCTGAACACAATTTTTTTGCTCGGACGCAAATTTTTCACCACATTGCATATTATTAAAAAGTCAAAAACTATTGTTAAAAAATTGTTACCTCAAAGAGAACGTTAAAAAAACTTTTAAAAATACTTTAATAAAGGTTTTTCAAACAATCTAGAGCTTTTCAAAAGACTATTTAGGCAATAATGTTATCATTGGTTTCACACTTTTCACCGCCACCATTTTCCCAAACAAAATTGGGACTGCACAATATAGAATATATTTAAATATTTCATACCGAACTAGGTGTTCTGCTTTCCGGTACTGAACGCTGAATTTGATAACTTCTCCAATTAATCATCGGTACAAGGAGAGGAGAGATTGTTTCCTTTAAACAATGTATGTGTAACGCCCCCGATTTTTTCTGCGATTATTTAATTCTCGTTCGGCGTTACGTCGACGCGTTTTCTTGACTTGTGCCATTTCTGGAGTGTGGTCTTAACTCCTTGGAACTGGGTGCCCGATTTTTTAGCCTGTTGGCAAGACCTTCCTAGCAAGCCGAGTCGTTTTGGGTGACCCGGTGTGGCCTCTCGGGGGATGCTTGTGTTTTGGCTTCAGAAGGGTATAACTCGAGTTCTGTACGTCGAAAGTTAATTTCTACTTCGTCGTTGTGTTCGTAGCGTGGAATATTTAGCTACGGTGTGAATTTCGTCGAATTCCGAGGTAGTTCAGTTTTCGTGTCGTTTTGGGTGTGCCATTAGTAAAATCTAATTAGAAGCCCTTTTTTTAATTAAGTGAACCGGTGGCTTGGGAGGCAGTTACGCTGAACCGTCATGGCTAGCTTATATAAAAGCCTTAATTAGAATCAGCGGCCCATTCTTCTTCTTCCCGAAACCGTTGTTCCTGTTCGCGGAAAACAGAGGAGAACCGTCGGATCTGCTTCTCCTTCGGACGGCGATTCGGGGAGTGTTCGTGGACAGATTTCGATTCCGAAAGCGGCGTTGTCTTGCTCTCGCTCAGATCTTCATTTCGACGGTAAGAGGTTTGTTTTTCGTGGAGTTTTAGGAGACTTGGATTTCCGGTTCTTGTGCTTTTCCGCCATTAAAGTGCGGGTTTGCTTGTTAGGTGCTGCTCCTTCTAGTGCAGAACGAAGAGGAGGGAAAGCCGACCAAGCTTCGCCGGAAATCGAGGCAAGTGGTATTCTTGTCCTTGCCATTTTTGTTCTTTTGATATTCTAGAATGTTTCCCGGTTATCCCTAGGGTAGAAACCAAGCTTATTCTCTTTTATCTTGCTGAATTTAGGGCTTAGATTCGCCTATGAGCCCCCTCCTTGTGCTGTTTTGCTCAACCCGATGGTTGTTATAACCATTTAGACTCCAGATTTGTAATTCTAGTTGGGTGCTTTTGCGGGTGGAGCCGAGAGAGAGAGTGAGGGAGGTTGTTGTGGTAGGGCTCTGGTTAGAACCAGTCTTGGTAGACTCTCGGGTTTTGGTGTCGAGTGTGGTGCACACACTCAAAGCCAAAAGCCGCCCGGACTTGGCGTTGAGTGTGGTGGACACACTCAAAGCCATAGTTCGGTTTGTTCCTTGCGGCTGAGTGGTGGGGTGATTGAGTGAGAATTTTCGTCTAAGTCAAAATCGATGGGAATCACCAAGTGATTCTCGCCGATTTTGACGTAATTCCCACCGATCGGCGAGAATCATCCTTGATTCCCGCCGATTCGGCGAGAATCATCCTTGATTCCCGCCGATTCGGCGAGAATCATCCTTGATTCCCGCCAATCGTCGAGAATCATTCTGAATTCTCGCCGATTCGGCGAGAATCATCCTGCATTCCCGCCAATTCGGCGAGAATCAGTCGGCATTCCCGCTGACCTCCTCTTGTTGGCGTTGGCTTAGGGTTTTCCTGCGGAAATGAACTTTGGCGTAGGGTGAGTTGACCTCACTCAACGCCAAAGCTGTTAAGACATTGAGGGAGGTAGACTCACTCAACACCACTGTTGGGATTTGTGGTTTTGGCTGAAGGCGTTGAGGGAGTGGACCTCACTCAACGCCATAGCTGTTTTGGCGTTGAGTGAGGTTAGCTCACTCAACGCCGCTGCCTCTTTTGCTGAATGCATTGAGGGAGTGGACCTCACTCAACGCCATGGCTGTTTTGGCGTTGAGTGAGGATAGCCCACTCAACGCCAGAGCTGTTCTTGCGGAGGGCGTTGAGTGAGTGACTCTCACTCAACGCCATGGCTGTTATGGCGCTGAGTGAGGCTAACTCACTCAACGCCAAGGTCTGGTTAGGCGCTGAGTGGGTTCCACTCAACGCCGAGCCGTGTTGAGTAACTTCAACACTATTTCTCCTTCCTCGATTTACGTTCCCGAGTGAATTCCTTGATTATATTTATAGTTTCCATGTCGGCCATGTTTTTCTTTCCTAATGGCCGAATCGTGGGTCGTGATTAGTAGTGGTGGTTTGAAGCTCTTCATGGGGGAGGTGTTGTGTAATTTAGCCAAGACCACCTTTATTCTTCTATCTTGCTCCAGGTACGGGCTGGGCAAGGGGGTGGAAGGTCCCTTGTGCTTTCACATGTAGACCCTTGAGCTTGTTGGCTTGGAAATGGTGGTTGGGGGACTGAGTTTGCCTCCAACCCAGATCCTATGTTGTTTGTTTTTGCTACTACCATCTCCCACAGCTTAGGGTGTTAGAAGTTTCTTCCTTGGTAGATTGCAGCACTTTGGGCTCTTGGTAGCCTAGTAGACCCTGCAGGATGTAGTTTCTGGGTAGGGTTGGTGTTGTTTCCTCGCACGTAGTGCATTCCTTATTGTCTTGCCTTGGACAGTTGTGACTTTTACTGCTGTGTGTTTTCCTCTTTTATTTATTCCCTGGTTGGCACTTCCATGCAGTTTTTCCTTGTTTTGCTTGCTGAGGTATTCTTTCTTCTTTTGAATGCCTCAGGTTCTGAGCAGTAGCCAGTTTGGTGGCTAGGTTGCGGTGGTGTTGCTGGTGGTCTCTTGGACTTTGGAGATCCTGTTGCTTTGTTAGTGAGGTAGTTTTTCAGTACTTTTCTTACAGACAAACATATTTACCCGTGGGTTCGTGTCAGATTGTTGGCACCCACTGGTAGTTTTTACCTTTGTACTAGATATATTACTTTTGCTGCTACCATTTTCTGGAGATAGTCTACTTGCTCTGGGGAGGATTTATGCTAGGTTGCTAGTTATTTTAAAACTACAACTATTATTATTATAAGTACATCGCATGATCAGCATGTTTTATAAAGTAAATCACTATTTTCCAAACAACGTATAAAGATCGTTTTCTTATATATAATGTAAATTAAATGTAGAGTCTTGTATAGCATAAGTGGTCCTCTTAGAGCTCTTATGCACTCCTTAGGAAGTCAAACCTGAATAAAGTATTTTTCCGCAGCGCATAAGTATAGTTTTTAACTGTGGACTAGGTGATCCACCGAGCCGAGGGATACGGTCTCTAAAATATAACTGATTTTCTAATCATTAAACTTATAAATTTCTTTCATAAAGTGTAGTAGTTGGTTTTGCCTGAGCGTCAGCAGTTATCCCCTGCTTGACATGGCATCATAACGTGCGTTTTCTCATACTCTGATAATTCTTTAATTCGGAGAAAATGTGGGTTGTGACAGTTGGTATCAGAGGGAGGTTGCTTGACAAGTTAGTCGGGCAACCTTCCTTTGATTGCTTTAGTAGTTCAGCATCATGTCATTCACACACCAATATGTCATCAACATGTCTTGGCAAAAGCACGAACACTACACTCATAGCATAACATGAAGTATACGGGGCATATTATGTAGTATTGGATGCATAATATGTGTTCGTATATGGATCCACCATAGGGGCAACATGTGAGGGTTATGTAGTATGGGATGCATAACCTCACCACATGACTGCGACTAGCACGTTTTCTTTTTCGTTACATGCGAATGTTATGTAGTATGGGATGCATAACATTTTCATGTGTACGCCGCTCATAACATGCATTAGGGCCTTTTTAGAATGCATAGCACAAACATGCATAACATAACATGGCATAAGCATAACGTGCCAAGCTAAAGACTGACAAGATGACATATGTACACACATAAGTTTTCGAGTCAAAAATAATATAAAATCATGCATTCCCGATCTAGGCACAAGAATTTGTATGGTGGTGGTTAACCATCCTAGGTTAGGGCATAACATCAATTTTTGTAAAAAGATAAACTCCCAGAGCAAGTTTAGCAGCTTTAAGTTTATTTCTATATATGTATTGTCTGTACTAGTAGTTGGGTCTAGCCGTTGTACTAGGATCTAACTAGTGTTGCTATGACTTTAGGATAGCGAGACGTCCTTCGACTAGATCCACTCCCCTGTCTGAGGGTGAGTCATCTGAAGCTCAGAATGATGCGGTAATCGAAAGCTTGTGGCTGAGTAGCGATTCCTTGAGCAGGCATTTGGTGGAGGTGCGAGCCCAGATTTAGTCTTTGGTAGCAGTTGTGGCAGGTCAGACTCAGGGAGTGCAAGGCCCTGTAGGAGGGATTGTTGTTCCTCCCCCTCCTGCACCCTTAAGACCTCTAGTGGTGGTGCCAGCGGAGATGGCCTTCATCTCGCAGTTTCAAGTGGCTGAGCCCTCCCACTTATGACGGGAAGGCGGATTTCATGGTGTTAGACGATTGACTGATCTCCATGGAGGAGATGTTCTCGTACTTAGGGATTGCAGACGATCAGAGGGTGATGATAGCCGCCCATCAGCTTAAAGGTTTGGCTAAGAGTTGGTGGCTGAGAGAGAAGGAGAGCTTGGTAGCTGGATGCTCTTGGGAGGTGTTCAAGGAGATACTATTGAGGAAGTTCTTACCCGCGGTCGAGCGTGACCGCCTCATGAATGACTTCCTCCATCTGAAGCAAAGGCAACTCACGGTGGGTGAGTATGAGATAGAGTTCAGCAAGCTGAGCCGTTTTGCCCCAGGATTAGTCAGTATTGAGGCTGATCGAGTTAAGCGATTTCTCGGTGGTTTGAGGAGTAAGGTGCAGCAGTTGACCAGTGCTTATGGGTCAGAGACTTATGTAGGAGTAGTGGAGGCTGCTCTGAAGGTGGAGGCTATTGAGACCGCGAAGAGCAGAGGACAGCAAAGTAGGAAGGATAAGAGGAAGTCTGTGGAGGAGAAAAAACCCCAGGTACCGGATGCAGTTCCGGGAAAGAAGAGCAAGGTGGTGTGTAGTTTCTGTGGGCGGTCAGGCCACCCTGTCGAGAGATGTTTCAAGAGGGCAGCAACTCAGAGGAAGGAGCAGGTTTATGTGATTCAGGGTGCTCCTAGGAGAGATGTCTCATGTTCTGTTTGCAAGCGAACCGGGCATGATGCTGCCCAGTGCTGGTCCAAGGATAAGGTCTGTTTTTAGTATGGGCAGAAGAGACACATCAAGTCTAGGTGTCCTCAAGTCCAGCCTGCCCTTCATGCAGTGCCTCTTCAGGCATTACCTCCACCTCAGCGTGTGGACAAAGGAAAGGAAAAGTTGAACGTGATCTCTTCTGAGGAGGCTGAAGCTTCTACTCAAGTCATCTCAGGTTAGTTGTCTTTCCAGCCTGAATGTTTTTTTCTTGTCTTGTTAGAATGTTTGTAGTATTGTTGTGGTAGTTCCTTAGTTTTATATGTTCCTATAGGGAAGTTTAAGGTGAAGAACCGCTGGGCGCGTGTTCTGTTTGACTCCGGTGCTACCCACTCGTTCGTGGCTAGAGCCTTTGTAGAGCGACATCGGTTGACTTTAGATCGAGTTCGGGATACCTTTCGTGTCAAGTTCCCCTCTAGTGAATCTGTGTTGTCAGATTTGGGCGTATTGGATTGCCCTGTTTTGTTTGGGGACTTCCTTGCGAAGGCAGACCTGAAGATGATTGATCTGGAGGACTTCAATGTTATTTTGGGCATGGACTGGCTGTCTAGGTATGATGCAGTCATTCAGTACAAAGGGAAGCGCTTGGACTTCATCAGGGACGACGGTTAGCCCGGAAGCGTATATGCAAATCTGAGCCAGGATTCTCCTGTCATCTCTACGGTATGTGCTCAGAAGCTTTTCCTTTCGGACTATTTTGCTTGTTTGGTCTCGGTGGTTGGGACTGCTATTAGTGTACCGCGCTTAGAGGAGATTCCAGTTGTTCATGATTTCGCCGATGTTTTTCCTAATGACCTTCCTGGTCTTCCTCCCGAGCGGGATGTTAAGTTTGTGATCGATTTGGAGCCGGGTACGCGTCCTATTGCTAAGGCGCCGTACCGGATGGCCCCTCGAGAGCTAGAGGAGTTGCGAGTCCAGTTAGATGAGTTGTTGGCGAAAGGGTTTATCAGGCAGAGTTCGTCGTCTTGGGGTACTCCTGTTCTATTTGTGAAGAAGAAAGATGGGTCAATGTGGCTTTGCATCGACTATAGGGAGCTGAACAAAGTCACAATTAAGAACAGGTACCCTCTGCCGAGGATCGATGATTTATTTGACCAATTGCGCGGTAGCATGGTTTTCTCCAAGATTGACCTCTGTTCAGGCTATCATCAGCTTAGGATCCGTGAGGCAGATATTCCACGGACTGCGTTTAGATCGAGGCATGGACATTTTGAGTTCTTAGTGATGTCGTTTGGATTGACCAACGCTCCATCAGCGTTCATGGATATGATGAACCGGGTGTTCAAGGATTTCCTAGATAAGTTCATGGTGGTCTTCATCGATGACGTGTTGGTTTACTCTCGCAGCGCTGGGGAGCATGAGCAGCATCTGCGCTTGGTTCTATCGGAGTTGAGGAACCATAAGTTATTCGCCAAGTTGAGCAAGTGCGAATTTTGGTTGCCTCAGGTCTCGTTTCTGGGCCACGTGGTGAATGAGGATGGGATCTCGGTTGACCCGGAAAAGATCGCAGCAGTGATGGGTTGGAGTAGGCCGGGCACGCCCAAAGAGATCAGGAGCTTCCTAGGGTTGGTCGGCTACTACATGAGGTTTGTGGAGGGTTTCTCTACCCTAGCTGCACCTTTGACTAAGTTGACTCAGAAGAATGTGGCTTTTGTTTGGAGCGAGAAGTGCGAAGAAGCCTTCCTAGAGTTAAAGAGGAGATTGTGCACTGCTCGCGTTCTAACCCTGCCTACTGAGGGTGTGGATTATGATGTATACGTAGATGCTTCACATGTAGGTCTGAAATGCGTATTAATGCAGGTTGGTAAGGTGATTGTCTATAGGTCAAGGCAACTGAAGACTCATGAGAAGAATTATCCTACGCATGACCTCGAGTTCGCAGCGGTTATTTATGCGTTGAAGCTGTGGAGACACCTACTTTATGGGGATCAGTGCAAGATCTTCACCGACCATAAGAGCCTGAAGTACGTGCTCACGCAGAAGGAGTTAAATCTGCGCCAGCGTCGGTGGCTAGAGTATGTGGTCGATTATGATGTAGAGATCCAGTATCATCCAGGCAAGGCCAATGTGGTGGCCGACGCCCTGAGTCAGAAGAAGGGGAAAATCTTTAATCTCTCCGCCGACCGTTTAGTGGAAGAGTTCCTCCTTATGGATATATCAGTGGGATGTTGTGGCATGCAGAGTAGTTTGTCAGTGGCAGAGCCGTCTTGGATTTCTTTGACTAGACTTCACCAGAAGAACGACCCGGATCTTCTACACTTATTCTTCAGGACTAAGAGAGGAGAGTTGCTGGATTATTCCATCGATGATGCGAGAACTTTGAAGTACCGCGGTAGATTTTGCATTCCCGCGGTTGGGGACATTAGGGGTATGGTTTGCAGGGAGGCTCATGGATCCAGCGTTGCCTACAGTCCAAGATCTACGAAGATGTATCGTGACTTAAAGCAAATTGCCTGGTGGTATGGCATGAAAGGGGATATAGCCCGATTTGTTGCGGAGTGCCACACTTGCAAGCGGGTGAAGGCCGATCATGGAAGGCCTGGTGGCAAGTTGACTCCGTTAGAGATCCCGACTTGGAAGTGGGAAAGTATATCTATGGATTTCATCACGGGTTTACCGCGATCACCGAGGGGATTTGATTCCGTTTTGGTCATAGTGGATAGACTGACGAAGTGTGCTCACTTCGTGCCATATAAGATAGATTACCCTATGAAGAAGATAACAGAGTTGTACTTGAATGAAGTCATCCGACTGCACGGTGTGCCGGTTAACATAATTTCTGATCGAGACTCTCGGTTTACTTCTCGTTTTTGGAAGAGTCTGCAGGAGGGTTTGGGTACGGATCTGAGGTATTCTACTGCGTACCACCCACAGACTAATGGGCAGACGGAGCGGGTGAATCAAATAGTTGAGGATATGATCTGATGCTATATTTTAGACTACGGTGGAGCGTGGGATGAGCGGCTGCGACTTATGGAATTTGCATACAACAATAGTTATCAGGAGAGCTTGCAGATGGCTCCGTTTGAAGCCTTATATGGGAGGCGCTGCAGAACTCCGTTGTTTTGGGCTGAGGCAGGTGAGAGGCCATTTTTGGGTCCTGATGCGCTCGAAGAAATGGAAGTCGCAGTGAAGCTTGTTCGAGAGAAGCATCGTATAGCTCAGGAGAGGTACGAGAAGAACGCCAATCGGCGTAGGTCTGCCTTGGAGTTTTCTGTGGGGGACCTTGTATTTCTTAAGGTTTCCCCGATGGTGGGTGTAAAGAGGTTTGGTAAGAATCAGAAATTGGACCCGAGGTATGTGGGCCCGTTTAAGGTTTTGGAGTGGATTGGCGTGTCAGCTTACAGGTTGGATTTGCCAGCAAACTTCCCAGGTGTTCATAATATTTTCCATGTTAGCTAATTGCGGAAGTGTGTGTGCAGCAGTGGGCAAGTCTTGGACGTTGTGCCCCTGTTGGAGCCCAACCTCTCTTTTGGTGTAGTGTCGGTCCGTATTTTGGATACTCAGGAGCGGGTGCTGCAAAAGAAGTCTATTCCAATAGTGAAAGTTCTTTGGAGGAATCAGGATTTGGAGAGCGCGACTTGGGAGTTAGAGTCGGCTATGAGGGAGGCTTACCTTCAGATGTTTCCCTGATTAGTTTGGTTTGTTTTTCTTCTTGTAATGTTTGGATTTTACTTTCCTTCTATAGTAGAAGTGTTGGGCGTAAAGTTTCGGGACGAAACTTTCTTTTAGGGGGAGTGACTGCAACGCCCCCGATTTTTTTTGCGATTATTTAATTCTCGTTCGGCGTTACGTCGACGCATTTTCTTGGCTTGTGCCATTTCTGGAGTGTGGTCTTAACTCCTTGGAACTGGGTGCCCTATTTTTTAGCCTGTTGGCAAGACCTCCCTAGCAAGCCGAGTCGTTTTGGGTGACCCGGTGTGGCCTATTGGGGGATCCTTGTGTTTTGGCTTCGGAAGGGTATAACTCGAGTTCTGTTCATCGAAAGTTAATTTCGACTTCGTCGTTGTGTTCGTAGCGTGGATATTTATCTACGGTGCGAATTTCGTCGAATTCCGAGGTAGTTCGGTTTTCGTGTCGTTTTGGGTGTGCCATTAGTAAAATCTAATTAGAAACCCTTTTTTTTTAATTAAGTGAACCGGTGGCTTGGGAGGTAGTTAGGTTGAACCATCATGGCTAGCTTATATAAAAGCCTTAATTAGAATTAGCGGTCCATTCTTCTTCTTCCCGAAACCGTTGTTCCTGTTCGCGGAAAACAGAGGAGAACCGCCGGACCTGCTTCTCCTTCGGACGGCGATTCCGGGAGTGTTCGTGGATGGACTTCGATTCCGAAAGCGGCGTTGTCTTGCTCTCGCTCAGATCTTCATTTCGACGGTAAGAGGTTTGTTTTTCGTGGAGTTTTAGGAGACTTAGATTTCCGGTTCTTGTGCTTTTCAGCCATTAAAGTGCGGGTTTGCTTGTTAGGTGCTGCTCCTTCTAGTGCAGAACGAAGAGGAGGGAAAGCCGACCAAGCTTCGCCGAAAATCGAGGCAAGTGGTATTCTTGCCCTTGCCATTGTTGTTCTTTTGATATTCTAGAATGTTTCCCGGTTAGCCCTAGGGTAGAAACCAAGCTTATTCTCTTTTATCTTGCTGAATTTAGGCTTTAGATTCGCCTATGAGCCCCCTCCTTGTGCTGTTTTGCTCAACCCGATGGTTGTTATAACCATTTAGACTCTAGATTTGTAATTCTAGTTGGGTGCTTTTACGGGTGGAGCCGAGAGAGAGAGTGAGGGAGGTTGTTGTGGTAGGGCTCTGGTTAGAACCAGTCTTGGTAGACTCTCGGGTTTTGGTGTCGAGTGTGGTGCACACACTCAAAGCCAAAAGCCGCCCGGACTTGGCGTTGAGTGTGGTGGACACACTCAAAGCCATAGTTCGGTTTGTTCCTTGCGGCTGAGTGGTGGGGTGATTGAGTGAGAATTTTCGTCTAAGTCAAAATCGACGGGAATCACCAAGTGATTCTCGCCGATTTTGACGTGATTCCCACCGATCGGCGAGAATCATCCTTGATTCCCGCCGATTCGGCGAGAATCATCCTTGATTCCCGCCGATTCGGCGAGAATCATCCTTGATTCCCGCTGATCGTCGAGAATCATTCTGGATTCTCGGCGATTCGGCGAGAATCATCCTGCATTCCCGCCGATTCGACGAGAATCAGTCGGCATTCCCGGCGACCTCCCCTTGTTGGCGTTGGCTTAGGGTTTTCCTGCGGAAATGAACTTTGGCGTAAGGTGAGTTGACCTCACTCAACGCCAAAGTTGTTAAGGCGTTGAGGGAGGTAGACTCACTCAACGCCACTGTTGGGATTTGTGGTTTTGGCTGAAGGCGTTGAGGGAGTGGACCTCACTCAACGCCATAGCTGTTTTGGCGTTGAGTGAGGCTAGCTCACTCAACGCCGCTGCCTCTTTTGCTGAATGCGTTGAGGGAGTGGACCTCACTCAACGCCATGGCTGTTTTGGCGTTGAGTGAGGATAGCCCACTCAACGCCAAAGCTGTTCTTGCGGAGGGCGTTGAGTGAGTGACTCTCACTCAATGCCATGGCTGTTCTGGCGCTGAGTGAGGCTAACTCACTCAACGCCAAGGTCTGGTTAGGCGCTGAGTGGGTTCCACTCAACGCCGAGCCGTGTTGAGTAACATCAACACTATTTCTCCTTCCTCGATTTACGTTCCCGAGTGAATTCCTTGATTATATTTGTAGTTTCCTTGTCGGCCATGTTTTTCTTTCCTAATGGCCGAATCGTGGGTCGTGGTTAGTAGTGGTGGTTTGAAGCTCTTCATGGGGGAGGTGTTGTGTAATTTAGCCAAGGCCACCCTTATTCTTCTATCTTGCTCCAGGTACGGGCTGGGCAAGGGGGTGGAAGGTCCCTTATGCTTTCACATGTAGACCCTTGAGCTTGTTGGCTTGGAAATGGTGGTTGGGGGACTGAGTTTGCCTCCAACCCGGATCCATGCTGTTTGTTTTTGCTATTACCATCTCCCACAGCTTAGGGTGTTAGAAGTTTCTTCCTTGGTAGATTACAGCACTTTGGGCTCTTGGTAGCCTAGTAGACCCTGCAAGATGTAGTTTCTGGGTAGGGTTGGTGCTGTTTCCTCGGACGTAGTGCATTCCTTATTGTCTTGCCTTGGGCAGTTGTGACTTTTACTGCTGTGTGTTTTCCTCTTTTATTTATTCTCTGGTTGGCACTTCCATGCAGTTTTTCCTTGTTTTGCTTGCTGAGGTATTCTTTCTTCTTTTGAATGCCTTAGGTTCTGAGCAGTAGCCAGTTTGGTGGCTAGGTTGCGGTGGTGTTGCTGGTGGTCTCTTGGACTTTGGAGATCTTGTTGCTTTGTTAGTGAGGTAGTTTTTCAGTACTTTTCTTACAGACAAACATATTTGCCCGTGGGTTCGTGTCAGGTTGTTGGCACCCACTGGTATTTTTTACCTTTGTACTAGATATATTACTTTTGCTGCTACCATTTTCTGGAGATAGTCTACTTGCTCTGGGGAGGATTTATGCTAGGTTGCTAGTTATTTTAAAACTACAACTATTATTATTATAAGTACATCGCATGATCAGCATGTTTTATAAAGTAAATCACTATTTTCCAAACAACGTATAAAGATCGTTTTCTTATATATAATGTAAATTAAATGTAGAGTCTTGCATGGCATAAGTGGTCCTCTTAGGGCTCTTATGCACTCCTTAGGAAGTCAAACCTGAATAAAGTATTTTTCCGCAGCGCATAAGTATAGTTTTTAACTGTGGACTAGGTGATCCACCGAGCCGAGGGATACGGCCTCTAAAGTATAACTGATTTTCTAATCATTAAACTTATAAATTTCTTTCATAAAGTGTAGTAGTTGGTTTTGCCTGAGCGTCAGCAGTTATCCCCTGTTTGACGTGGCATCATGACGCGCGTTTTCTCATACTCTGGTAATTCTTTAATTCGGAGAAAATGCGGTTGTGACAGTATGTCTCTTTCTAATCTCTCGATAAGATATGCAGAATTCCTCCACTACCGACACCAAGAGCCCTACAAATTATTTGGAGTTTTCGTTCACTGTTGCTCAGCAAATACAAGGAACTCCACAATAAATCTTGGTCAAAGTAGAAGATTCCACTTCGATTTTGGGTTCAGGCAAGACAACAACCCAAGAATTCTCCTTCCGGCAAGATTTGAGCAAAGAGATCCCAGCTTTGATCAACGGGCTCTACACTGAGAGGTAAATCCGATCTAACAAGAAACAATTCAGATTGCCTTCAAGATCGCAGCAATCAGACGACAACCAGTGGCAGAACTTCCACCTTCTGCCAAAAATCGGCAGAGGCATGATCTACTCCTACAACACTGATGACGGGATCAAGAGCCACGATCGACCGGATCTGGGCTTGCAACAGCGATGGCAACAAGGGATTGACGACGAACTAGGTTCAGATCTCGATCTGGATCGGCTCCCCTCACAGATCGAGAAACGGGAGAGATCAGATTTACTCTTCCGACCGACACTAGCAACACACAAAAAAAGGATTTGGATCCGTCTCCTCTCGATCGACGGATATCGCCCAGCGCGGCTTGAGCTTCTTCCTCCTTGCGCCAAAGTAGAGAAGGACTGGAGCAGGAGTTTCCTATTATAATGATCTTGAGGAACGCCTATCCTGTTCGGGCAGTGACAAGAAATCACGTTAGCGGTTTCTCCCTCCAAGCGACAGCGCACATGAGAAATAAGAACAAACACCTCACGGGCGGTGCACTGGAGAACACGAACAAAAGCTGCGACGGCGGAAGCTCCTTTTCCCGATCTAAGCGACGCATAGGAGAATCGGGAGACCAGAGACGGCGTTCGTGATCCCCGAAAAACGGGAGCGGGCAATTTACACGGGAGGGGGGGCTAGGGCACACAAACGAAGACTTCGAGAATATTAATTTGCTTGAAACATCTCGTGTGGTCGTCAAGTTTGGAACGACCTTCACGTTACCCCCAACATGAGTATCTATATGCATAACCCTAAATTCCCGACGAGTTATCTGATGTTTGACGGATCCAAATCAAACTCTTTAAGAATCCATTACTCTTATATATTCCTCAACTAAAACTACTAACTACTTTACTTTCGTTCAATCCAATACCAAGATATGCAATTTGACCCCAACAAAGCCTAAAAAGTTATTGGCCGTGGTTGTAAAAAAGCTACTGAAACACTCCCTTTTCCTATTTATTGATATGACATTCACACGCCTCCTCTTTAAAATGAATGTAATACTAATTAGCGATGTATAAAATAATATTTAATTTATAAATGATTAATTAAAATATAAACCAATTATAATTATCAAACCATACAAAATTAAATTTAAGGAATTTAATGTATTAACAAGTGTGTATACTTTGGATATGACGGTCCTCATTGTACAACAGTGGCAATCCCCAACAAACGCACACAGCTGCAGGGCACAAGGGAAACTGATGAAATTGCCACTGTTGGGCACATGAGAACCCCATTGATGAGCAACATTTAAATGTTAGTGTAGGGCCACATTGATTATGCAGCTTTTGAAGTTAATTACACTGGAGGTTTCGTTTGGCAGGGTGGTGGCGGTCGTGAATGCGGTGGTCATGAACTGTCAGACGTGAGCGCCCGATCTCACCTAAAACAATTCATACGTTTTAAATATCTTGGATCGATAGTTCAAAAAGATGGAGATATTGATAAAAAATGTGACACATAATCCAAGGGGTTGGTTGAAGTGGAGAGGCGTGTCAGGGATTTTATGTGATCGTAAAGTACTACTAAAACTTAAGGACAAGTTTTACCTTACTGCAATTAGACCCGCGATGCTATATGGTTTTGAGTGTTGGGCAGTGAATTGTGTACATGAGCAAAAAATGGGAGTTGCGGAGATGAGAATGCTTAGGAAGATGTGTGGACACACGAGATTGGATAAAATTAAGAATGAAATATCAGGGATAAGACAGGAGTAGCACCAATTTCAAAAAAGATGTGAGAAGCTCGTCTAATTAGATGATTTGGACATGTACAAAGGAGGCCATTAGAGGCACCTGTTAGGCGTTCTATGATAATTGAGTTTTTGACCAAACCCACCGGAGCAAATAAGCCGCGTCAAACAAAGCCATGTATTTCTCGATCACTAATACATGTACAAAGTTGCCAAATATGTGGTATGCGGGTCGAATAATTGTTAACACACAAGGAAAAATAGCATACACACATAAATTACGAGTGTTGTTATGTGCAAATATTTTATGACTAGGCGCAAACCGCTCAAAAAATTCAATACGCCCTAAAACTTAAAAATTTGAGCAAGATAATCTAAAATTAATGAACAAATAGGGGGCGACATTGCACCAGGAAACCAGAAAACCCTAAATAATGAACATACCGACAACGATGGTGGTAGTTCAGGCGGCAGGGATGGAGGCAAGAACCACAAAACCCTTTAAAATTGGAAAAAAACTGGAGTACAAATCAAGAACAAAATGATATCGGATTCCTGGATTGAGTCACTCCTTTGATGGCATCCGAAAGAGGTCAGAAAAACAAATTTATTCACTCCAGATGAGAAGAGGAAAAACCCGATGATGGCATCTAGGAAGAGGAAGATACCTGCGGGCGGAGAAGATTGCTCTAGGAGGTGCCGGCGGCGGAGAGAGGTCTTTGGAGGGGCAATGGTGGCGTTTGCGAGCACTCAAGACGGCGGTGTTAGCGACACTCCAGACGAAGGCGGAAGGGCTTCGACGCGCACAAGTAGAAAATGGATTTAGGGCTGGGCGATTGGGGCGGCAATTAGAAGGTTAGGTTTAAGAAATAAATTCGATAGTTTTTTAAAAAAAATGGGTCTGCAAATATCCATTGCAGGCCTGCAATTATCAGCGCCCAAAAATTATTAGCTAGTGAAAACCCTCTTTTCCTATTTATTGATATGATAATCATTGGGCTCTTCTTTAAATATGAGTGTAATACAAATTAGTGATATGTACTAGCTGGTAGGAACCCCTTTTGTTTTATTTAAGATCGGTTGTAGATAGCCCATTCTCCATCAAAATGGGATTGTGGGTAGCAGGTAAACTCTCCATTATGAGTAATGCTCATAATGGGGAGAAGAGAGAACCACTGAAACCGCCTAGGGATCCTCCCACAACCCGGACACACCTTGAACGGTCCAGACCGTCATTGACCGGATGGCCCCGCCCGATTGTGCATGATAGCGGGCGTGCAGCACTGTGCATGGCACCGCGCGCCTAGCAGCATGTGCTCGCGCGCGCGGCAGCCTGTGTGCGGTAGTGCGCGTGTAGCACTGTGCGCGGCACCTGCACGTACGCACGCTACCGCGCGTGGATAGCCCGCACGGTAGCGTGGGCGCTGGCACAGCACCGCGCGCCCAGCGGCATGTTGTTGCTTCACGATAGCATACATGCGACAACACGTTGCGCGAAAATGTGCGTGCATCGGAGAGCCCGCTACCGCGCGTGGTAGCTCGCACGGCAAGAGCAAGCGCAGCAGCCCACACGAGCCTCTTGTCGCGCGCCAAGGGCCGTACACGCGCGCAACGCACGCGCGCCTCTTGTTGCACCAAGGGCCGCCAACGCTTGGCGCATTGCCTTGACCTCACCCTCGTCCACACGGCTCCGTTTCCCGCGCGACCATGTACGCGCTTGTAACACTCAGAACACCTTTCGCGCTCACTGCGCGCTCAGAACTCATCGAAGCGCACACTACAAATTTTCCTTGTTTACCATTTGCGTTCGCAAGGATTGCAGAACTATTCGCAATTCGTAGCTCGCAATTCATAATTTGCAGTTCACAGTTCGCAACTCATTGTCGTCACCGCCACCAAATGGATCTTTGGGAGCTGATTGCGAGAGAGATAATAATGGTATCAAAGAACAATCAAAGCCACCAAACTCATGAAAATAGCTAAAGATTTCTTGAAAATTTTGGCCCAATAAATAAACTTGCATATTTCCAACACATGGGGAGTCGGCTGCCCTTGTCGGCATGCTGGCTATATTTGGTGATGAAGCAAATATCGCAATTTAGAAGTCCTTTTTCATTATCATTAATAAGGGAAATTATATTTGTAGGCCTAAAACCGATAGTTGTAGGCCTAAAACCGATAGTTGTAGGCCTAAAACCGATAGTTGCAGCCCCACGATAATCGCAGTCCTTCAATTGATATTTGCAGTCCAACATGATAGTTGCAGCGCACTTAAAAAAATAAGAATGTTTAAACTGTTTTCTTTTGCAGTAAGAAATATCAATGAAACCCTAGATTTATCAATGAAACTCATCATTTTAACATATTATCAATGAAACCCTAATCATGAAATGGAAGGAACTCTCATACTCTTAGTCAAAAGAAAACTCACATTAGGGGATAATAGAAGAAAAATACAGGAGCACCAGAAACCAGGCCGAAAATAGAGGGGAAGTAGGACTATGACTCCGGCAATTTCCTTCGAAGCTGCGGGCGAACGACAACAAAAACCCCAAGACAGGCGGCGACAGATGCTGCGCCCGGCGGAATAGGGGAAGTCCTGGCGATAGAAGCTGCATCCTGCGGCGAAAAGGTCGGCGAAATGGCGGCGGAGGCGGGAGCGGCACTTTATCGCGAGAAACGGGGGGACGGGATCGAGAAAACAGCGGCCCTGACGAAAATAAAAGAGGGCGGCAATTAGATGAATTTTTTTTAGGTTAAATGAAAAGTAAGGGTTATTTTAGAGCCAGCAACAATCTATTTTGGGTCTGCAATTATAAACACCCATTAATAATTATAGGTGATATTTCTAAATGCCTCTCCCAACCTTTATAAAAGTTAGATTCCCCCTCATTACTTTAGGGCAATGTTATCAGCAGTCCTACGACGGCAATTCGCAGTCTTAAAAACACCTAAAACAGCTATTCGTAGTCCTAAAAACACTTAAATTCATTGGCATGCGAATATGAATAGACTGCGTTTAGTCATTATAAGATTGCTTATAACATTGCCCTTATTTTATATGAACTGCCAAGAGAATGCTAGTGACCTTTTTTTCTAGTTTAAGAATTCTAACAGTGAATCAAATTCAGAAAATTCAAACTAACTTAAGATTTAGGTAGAATTCTAAAGCCTATAGGAGTATAGGGGGCATTAAGGTAGCTCCACAATTCTATATCTATGTGAACTTGAGACTCACAAATAATGAATACAAGGAGGAATTTTGCATTATATGGTGTTAAAAGTTTAATATTCTGAAGCTCTTTAGCAGTGCATTCTAACAAGAGACCACTACTATCTATTATATTGTATTAAATAGAAGTCGTGTATCGTTTACAAGCAACATTTGGGCGTAACAATATAGGATTTGTATGGTTATTATTCCATTTGACAATCATAGAGTTTGCGATATTTGAACTATGTGAAATGTTCTCATTATAAATTGTGTTTTGGATTGCTTTCCAACATGTTTTGTTTTACATATTTCCTTCCATGTAGTCCTACAACATATGATGGAAATGAATAGGCCAACTTTTTGATCTGTTTATCTAACTTTTTTATGTATGTCTTGATGATTCTCATATCTATAACAACCTTAACGTTCAGCTTCAGATTTGTTGAGATTGATTTGCCAGCAAGACACGTGTATGTGGGACCGTGTTATGGCTTCCCCACCGCGTTTCAGGTCTGGGTGTTGACCCCGATGGGCCCTTGTGGTGGAATATCCCTGCGGTCCTGTGGTTGGGATTAATCCCACATCGCCTGCAGCTTTCTCCCCTACGTGCTCATGTACCTCGCCACCCTTCATCTCAATACCTAGGTTTTGAGATGAACTGTTGGGTTGATGGGTTCTTTCATGGTATCCGAGGAGGTTGTCCTGCTGCGGGGGTGTGTTGAGATTGATTTGCCAGCAGGACACGTGTATGTGGGACCGTGTTATGGCTTCCCCACCGCATTACAGGTCTGGGTGTTGACCCCGGTGGGCCCTTATGGCGGAATATCCCTGCGGTCCTGTGGTTGGGATTAATCCCGCATCGCCTGCAGCTTTCTCCCCTCCGTGTTCATGTACCCTGCCACCCTTCATCTCAGTACCTGGGTTTTGAGATGAACTGTTGGGTTGATGAGTTCTTTCAAGATTGTTGGAGCACCCCAAGTTGCGGGGACATATGATGCAACACTGCACTATCAAATGGCTTATCGGGTCCAAAATCATTCCTTCGACTTAGGTCTTCCTCAAGACACAGATGAAGCACTATACTTGGAAATTGACGCGCGCTCGGGCTCTTCATGCGTCTCCAATTTTTAGTAATGTCCTTCCTGGAGGCTTTCGCCACTTGCAGGTGATAGAAGCGGCGGCAGGGTCGGGCGAACTACGAGGCGTCAGAATATTAAAAAATGTTATCCGCACCCCCGCCGCCTAGGGAAAACCCCATGGTTGCCCAATTTTTATATAAATAGGCTTGCCCACCAACCGCATTTACTATCATTTTGATTCTAAGTCTTCGTCCTCTCCTTACGCACTCGCGACTTTTGAGGTCTCGCGCCTGCGCAAACCCAGCTTCCCTCACACACTTACAAAATGCCAGGAGAGACAGACGACCGGACTCGATGCGCGCAAGGCTTCCTCGTCCATGATTTCCCCCATGCAGGTTGGCCGAGGAGGAGTATCGTTCTGCGGTCGCCAACTACATGTCGCCAGTGTTTGTCGTACGGCATCCTGGCGGTTCTGATAAAATTAATTTCCTACCGGAAGGGGAGCTCACCATTCCCCATGAACATTTTGAGGTGGGATTCCTCCTCCCCCTCTGGCCGGAGGTGCGCCAGACCCTCCGGTACTTTGGAGTGGTTCCCGCCCAACTCAACCCGAACTCCGTCGCTTTTCTAGTAGCATTCACCCGCTACATGCGCGCGGAAAGGATCGAGTTAAACCTCTAGATCTTCCGGAAGCTGTTCAACTTTCGGGTCAAGAGCGGTATCGTCTTCTTTTCGGGTCACACGATTAAGACGAGCGGTCTCGCCATTAAGAACCATCACTGGCCCCAGAAATTCGTCTTCATCTCCAGGAACTTGGGCAACGTGCCCCTCTCGCCCATCCAATATGACGAGGCGACTTATAATCCTCCCGCGCTTGGGGGCATAAAACTGCCCTTCTCGCTTTCTTCGGAATCAAGAACTTCAACGTCAAGTTCTTGCGGCGGAACCTCGACTCCCTTCTGCCTGTCCTCGCCGGAGAAGGTATCATTCCGCCGCTCCCTTTAGATTGTTGCCTTGGATTTGGCAAAGCTAACTCTCACTATCCGCACAGGCGAGCGAGAAATCCCCCTCCACTAGCCGTATGAGGAAGCTAGGGCTCTCTCCCCCGGCCTATCTCTCGCCCAATCGGCGGCCTTGGCCTGCAGGGAGGAGCCGGCTACCTCGTCCCAGCCGAGTGCCCAGAAGCGGAAGCCGGATTCTCCTCCCCCAACATCTTCCAAGAAGACCAAAACATCAACGCTGTACAAGGGCAAGTCCGTCGTCGAAGCCCCCGCCAAGGTCCTGACCGCGGCGGGTATGACGAATACTGCAGCCAAGATCGCTGCCTCAGTATAGAAGGCTCCCGAGGGACCGGTGCCGAGAGGGCACCGGAACTTCGGTCTCAGCGAGAGGCATCTGGACGATACGGGCCAACCACTTCTTCAGTGGGACACCTGAGGCTAACCGTGCCTCCATCTCGATTGCTCCTGCCAATGTGGATGAAGCAAAATACTCCCAGCGGCGAGGCCTTCACACTCGCCTTCGGGTTGTATAGCCGGGAGGACGGTAGCATATACGACAAGGAGTCGACCCGGACCTTGCGCACGAGGCTGCGTGGGCCCAACTGCATGCCCTTGAGCTCGTGCACATGTCATCGCCCTGAAGCATCAACCTTAAACGGAACCTAAACGAGGTCCAAAAGTCGTGGGATCACACCGCAACAGAGGTGACTTCCCTGAAGCGCCAACTGGCAGCCTCCGAGGCGCTTCTCACCAGTCGCTCAGCGCAAGGGGTGAGTGAATCATTCATTATCCTTTCGTAGTTTCTAATCATTCCTAGCTAACTCTTTTCAATGCCCTTTCCACAGGATTCCACAAATGCCGAATTGCTGCGCACGCGGGTGACCGGCCTTTAGTGCGAGGTCATGGGACTGAAGGCCGAGAACAAACGCCTGCAAGAAACTCTCCTTCCTCTGCTCCCGGGCGAGAATGTCAAACAACATCAATACAACAACTACAAAATCGAAGTGATGATGCAGGAGAATGCCCCGGGGAAGCCAAGTATGTGATCGAGGTGTTGCGAGGTGCCGGATTGCTGAATGAAGGCGGCGAGAAGCTTACGACGCGCAGCGTCCTACCCTAGGTGTTCACTCCCATTGACAAGCTCGAGGGTTAGGACGACCTTCAGCGTGAGGATGAAGCTGACTCATTCTTAGGCGGGGGCAAAAGTTCCTCCAGTAAGAAGCCAGGTGACTCCTCCTGAAGACTTTCCGCTATTTCTTTTTCCATAACTTGTATTTTGTTTTTGTCCTTAGAATATTCATGTAATGGGCGAGACCCCTAATAGATATATATGTGTATACAAAAGATTTTTTTTGGGCATGTTAATTCTTTCATTTCTGTAGGGATGACTGTTGCTCTTAGTTTCTCGCTTTTTGCTTTTAACAATTCGCAAACGCTTTCGCGCATTTGCATATACCTTAGGCTCTTGGGCGGTGACAGCAGTGTCAATCGCAACTCATGCTCATGAACCACATCTGGGGGGAGATGGCTTTGACTCCTTACTCCGCGGGGCAGGTCCGCTAAGTAGGTCTACCTAGTAAACCTTGTCGAGTGGGCTATGCCGAGAGGGTCTTGCTGAGAGGGACCTGTCGAGAGAGGCCTGCTGAGAGGGGCCTACCGAGAGGGGCCTGCCGAGAGGGGCCTGTCGAGAGGGTCCTGCCGAGAGGGGCCTGTAGAGAGGAGCATTTGGATTCCGCTTGTCCTCTAAATAAACGTCGTTCTTGCAACTTCTACCCCCCCCCCCCCCCCCCCGAAGAATTCAACATCCACCGAGGGCCCACCAGACCTGCCAGCTAGGTGAGAGATTGATAGCGGGAGTAGTTCGGGACCTGGATCCAGAATACCTCATCTCGTCCACCGAGGTCCCTTTAGACCCGTCAGCTAGAAGAGAGCGTGACAGCGGGAGCAGCTCGGGACTTAGTTTTTTATCAGTTCATAATGTACACCGAGGGCCCAATTGACCTGCCAGCTAGGTGAGAGTCTAATAGCGGTAGCAGCTCGGGACTTAGTTTTTCATCAATTCACAATGTACATCGAGGGCCCAACAGACCTGCCAGCTAGGTGAGAGCCTGACAGCGGGAGCAGCTCGGGACTTAGTTTTTCATCAGTTCACAATGTGCACCGAGGGCCCAATAGACCTGACAGTTGGGTGAGAGCTTGACAGCGGGAGCAGCTCGAGACTTAGTTTTTCATCAGTTCACAATGTGCACCGAGGGCCCAATAGACCTGACGGCTGGGTGAGAGCCTGACAACGGGAGCAACTCGGGACTTAGTTTTTCCTCAGTTCACAATGTCCACCGAGGGACCAACATACCTGCAAGCTAGGTGAGATCCTAACAGCGGGAGCAGCTCGGGACTTAGTTTTTCATCAGTTCACAATGTCCATTGAGAAATCAACAGACCTGTCAGCTAGGTGAGAGCCTGACAGCGGGAGCAGCTCGGGACTTAGTTTTTCATCAGTTCATTATGTCCACCGAGGGCCCAACAGACCTACCAGTTAGGTGAGAGCCTGACAATGAGAGCAGCTCGATACTTAGTTTTTCATCAGTCTAGGTGAGAGCCTTACCGCGGGAGTAGCTTGGGACTTCGTTTGACCTGTCTTTAAGCCTTGAGGGGGGGGAGAAAGAAAATAACATGCTAAAAGAGAAAAGAGTCAAAAATAAGATATCCATTCTATTTATTTAGGGATAAAAGCATTTCAAGTCGTCACCACACCAGGTATGGCTGATGGTTATCCCTCCAAATTTTTGATGCGATAACTTCCCAACTTGAGTGCTTCCTCGATTACATAGGGACCTTCCCAATTAGGATTGAGCTTCCCTACCGACGCAGACCTTCTGGCTGCATCCACCTTTTTAAGACAAGATCTCCTTTTGCAAACTGTTTTACACGTACATGCTTGTCGAAGTACTTGGTCATTTAGCGCTTGACCTCCTCTTGCCTAACGACGGCCAGGTCGTGAAAATCCTCCACCATGTCCAGCGAGAGTCGCATCTCTCCCTCGTTCTCAATCCTCCAGCCCTTTTCCCCTTCTCCTGCAATGACTATCCATGGTGAATTGACCTCGAACTCTACGGGAAGCACGACCTCACAGCCATGTGAAAGCCTGAACGGGGTTTCCCCTATGCCGTGTTGGGCGTGGTTCATAGGGCCCAAAGAACCGATGGGAGCTGTTCCACCCAGTTCCCCTTTAAATTCTCTACCTTCTTTTTCAATAGGCTCACAATGATCTTATTTTCCACCTCCACCTGCCTGTTACTCTGGGGATGGTGGACCGATGCGAACCTGAGATCAATCCCAAGCTGGTCATAGAAGCTGATGAATTCCTCTCTGGCAAATTGTGGCCCGCACTCGGTGAGTCGGGGAACAGTTCTCGTCCAGGGGGATCATGCATGTTGATCTCGCCTTCCTTCTCCTTCTCGATCCACATGACCAGGTCATTCTCGCCCAGAGCAGGCTGCGCGACCACTGGAATGGCCGAAGTTAAGCATTCGTCGCGAGTGGCGCTGAGCCAGTGGTGCAAGGTCTCCATGACCTCCTTTCTGAAATCCTCAAACATGCCTACAGTTGTCAGACCCGACAAGGGTGGCGACTGCTCCTGGCCAAATCCTTGCCCTTCGTCTCCAGCCATGGAACCAGCTGAGGTTCTTCTGTGCTGGCCACTCTCCACGCTCACCGCACCAAAGTGTTGAAACCGGAAATCGATCTCTGCAGATTTCGGGGTCCCAAAAAGGGTGTGACCTCATACTTACTTCCCTCAAGCTAGCACGCAAGACAACAGATTTAGGAACCTAGGAACAGAACCAAGGTCTCAACCAGGAGATCTCACCACACACCCAGAAGATCAAAGCGCTCTTCCTCTCGCAAGCCAGTGTTGAGCTTGGGCACCTTGGAGAGAGCCTTAAGAAGAAGGAAGCAAGAGAAAACAGTTTATCTGTCCCTCCAAAGGTGCCCCCTCGGTCCTATTTATAGATTTCTAAATTTGGTCTGCCAACAACATAACTTCGTTGTTCAGAATTACTATATGCAACCCAATTGGGTCTGCCAACAGCGTAGCTCCGCTGTTCTGGAAGGTTATTTGTAGTCTTTCAAGAGCATCCAGGTAATTCTTCCTCTGGACCCTACTGGGCGAGTGGTCCATGAAGGCACCACTTGCCTAAAGGGGGCGAGTGCTGGGTGAGCCAGGCGCTCACCTCCACAACTCCCTAAAAGGGCGAATGCGAGATCATCATGCCACTCGCTTATATTTGCGAGAGCCCTTTCGCCTGCTATGGGCGGGTGCCCTTTGCTCCTTCTGGGCGAGTGCGGCTCTGCATGCCTCACTTGCCTACTTAGAAACTTTGACATGAATGTCCTACAAAGCCTTGAACTTGCCGGAGGGGCCCACTCAGCAAATACGGGGTTGTACAACAACAACATACAGAGATTAAAAAAATGTTTGGTTCTAGTGACTAATTGTCAATGTCTCCATAACATCTTTGGAGATTATTAAGAAAGAAAAGTTCTCACTAAAAGATGCATGTGCGGAACAACATTTGTGTAGACATAAGGCGTGTTATACACTTGGACTTCCATGTGTACATGAACTTGTTCCATACATAAATCAATGTTCTTCTTTTTCATTAGGTTTAATTTATAAACATTGGAGAATATTATGTTTGAATGTGACTACAAAGAAGCATACATCTACAGCGGAAACAAATGTGCCTAATTATTTAGAAAATGAACTTGATGAGTTATTAAAAAGGTACAACAACATTAGTGATTTACAACAGAAGAAAATGGAAAATAAGTTTTGTGAGATTGTTAATTCTCCAATTATTCAAACATTGAAACCCAAAATGTCCGCAAAATCAAAGGGTCGTCCTAAAGGCAGTTGGGAAAAAATTATGAATAATTATAAATCAACAAAGAGAGATCATTCTCACTTTGAGCATGTCTTGATGCTAGAACATAAATTAAAAAGATGTCAATATCAAAAGGGCGACAAGAAAGATATGAATAACTAAATGAGGGAACTTTGTAGAAAGGGTCCATGAATGAATGTCATCTTATATCTCTCTGCATATTATAGATGTCATTGATGTGATAGACGATGGTCATTGTGGATATAGGGTCATTAGTGTTGCAATTTACATGAATGACAATTGGAATCAAGTATGACATGATCTTTACCAAAAGATATATCTACATGAGGTGTTGTATAATGACATCATTTAAATGGCTAGAAGAGATGAATTGTTGAACTCCCTAGATTGTCAAATGGTTCCAGCGCCGGCAAAAGAAGACGGACATGGGGTTGGTAATTGCATCTTGTTGCAATGTCTAACTTGTGCGATTGAGTGAAGAATGTCCACTCCCGCGAGTATTTCTTGTTTGGGCAAGACATCATACAAAGGTTGCGGGATAATGAGACATACCATTCATAACGTAACTACAAGATTAGAATACTTTGCATGTTTACTTTTTTTTCTAATATTTGTTGACTATATTGTTGTGACAAAAATTTTAATTATACAACACCTAATGATGACCGGATATTTTGTGACCTTTCAATCTACACAAGCAGATTCAAATTGGGTATAATATGGAAAGTTATTTTGCATTTTATGAACTTCAAAGCTCACTTTTAATAGAATATTATTTACAATAAATTTTTGTATTTGATTGGGTAAGAGATATTTATTTTGCCACATGACAATGTGATCATTACAATGACGTGAATTTAAAATATTTTGTGTTTGTAAGAAATAATGGACTCTTATTTAATATTTTTTAGCTTAATAAATTAGTTAAGTGTGCATGGGCGGATCTAGAGGGGGGCCCGAGAGACACTGGCACCCCCATTATTTTTCAAAATGGTTAGTGTATTTGGATTCCTCTCGTCGAGGCAATGAATTTTGACTATTTATACGTCAAAAGCGGTTGCCAGATGAGGGAGAAACAACTCTAATAAGATTGAAACGTTTAAAATTTTTTTTGAAGGAAGTTGATGTCTGGTCTCCTATGTTATAATTTTTAGAACCAAGTGACGCATTCAAAAAAAAAAATTTTGTACACCCCCATTATTAGTTTGTGCACCCCCATTATTAATTTTCTGGATACGTCACTGTAAGTGTGGTTGCATGTCTAACATTTTTTTTTTATTTTTGTACTGTCAATAATCAATGGGCAGCCAATATCATTGTGTTGGACTGCTAACATATTTGGACTGTCAATAGAGTCATATGCGAGCTGCAAATATAAATGCCCTTTTTTAACTATGTGTGCTTCTGATTTTCTTGAGTTTAAACGATCAACTCTACTTCTAGTGAAAAAATTAATCACGCTACTGCTTTTTTGCTTGGTACCCTGGCTGAGTTTAAATTAGGCTCTATTTGTCACGGTGGTGGTGGTCGTAAGGATCACCAAACAAACATCATCCATTTGAACATAAAAGTGGATGAAGTTTCTTAGATGAGCGTTAACAAATGACAATTTAACCTCCCGTGTTCATGACCGCCACCACCGTGTCAACATAGTTTCACCACCGGGGGAGGCCCTGCCGCCGTCACACAAGCGACTCACATGCTTCTTGTATATATACAAAATGAAGATGCCAGCGATCGAATTTGTGTCCTAGCCGTTGCTACGAGAAACCCCCCAACTCACGGGCGTGAAGCCCGGCTACCCCACCTCCGGCCGCCACTAGGATGCCCGGACACTTATTTATATAGCTCTTCCAAGTTCCATCGTTCTTAGCTGAGCTGCTAGCAATAAATTCAGTTAATTAAGGTGTCAATAAAAAAATTGTTAATTAACGGTCACATTTACAGTCAAACTTTACTTTTAATGTCGCTGAAGAGCAGAAGAGCAGGCCTTTGTGGTATCCGTACAAAAAAAGAAGATAATGTAAGTATTTATTTTATTATTATTTTATATTCTGTGGAATAACGTATTTTGATGAGATGGTGGTCACGATTTCCAATCCCGACGACCGCTGCAGAGATTCGAATAATTAAGAAAATATAATAATAAACATTATTATATATATATATATATATATATATATATTACTATAATTTGGGTGGGGTTCATCAGAATGCCCATTAGTTGTTCGAAAGGACCTCAGAACTCCGCCGGTCCTTAAATGTAAGGACGGCTGTCTTTTCAGTTTTCACGATGACCCACTAGCCGTCCTAAGTACTAAAAAATTTTAGATTAGTTACGATCAAATATTGATCGTTGATCAGATATCGTACGTCTCATATAGCCTTAAATACTAATTGTTGATCAGTATTTTTCTCAATCATATTAATTTTACAGGATATTAACGATCAACATTTAATACTGCACATATTTTTAAGTGGGAGAATCGCATGCAAAATTTTCCCCAAGTACGACTGAGGAGGGAGAAACTATTCGCCTTATTGTTTTTGGATTCAAACAAAAAAATATATTTTTTGATTATTTTGAGGTATTTAAATTTTGTTTTTAAGAAAAGTACTTATAGTAATAGGAGCATTTTTGCACGGGCTTCACCCGTGGGTAAGCTTCGCTAGCATCCTGGCGGGCTCCGCCGGCACGAAGTCGTGCTCGCCGCTCGCATGCCGTTGTTGTGACGATGGTGGGGTGCGAGCGGCGAGCATGATTTCGTGCTAGATAGCACCCGTCAGGATGCGGGCGAAGCTCACGCGAGAGCATCGATCATGAGTAGAGCCCATGCTAAGTTGCTCGAATAAAATTATACTAATATTTTTTTACAATTTAATAAGGCATAATAAATATATATAATATTTATATTATATATATATATATATAATATTTCTTTTATAATTTCATAATATATATTATAATAAAATTGGATCTTTTATAATTTAATAATATATATAATAACAGATGGACACCTCTTCCAACCAAGCGGTCTTCATCTCGGGAAAATTGGATCTTTCGATAAAGCTAGAACATGGTCGTGTGTTAGATCATGTGCAACATTAAACCCTCCAAATGGCCTGCAAAATCACCCCAAGCAGCCACCAAATATCATGGAGTGTCCCTAAACTTCTTAGGTTCCTTGAAGCTAAACTTATTAGGTTCCTTATGGTCTCAATTAACATGGAATTTAGGGGTGTTACATTAGTTACTCATGAGATTTAACTCAGAACCTGAACGACTGCACCCATGTTCTTAATGCATGTAGGGCATTTTGGCAATGCATGCCTCTTATTATACTTTGTCACCTAGGATCATTGTGTGCCTTTTAACGAACTAGTTTATTATTGACATTGACACCACAAGTTGATGTAACACTTGAGTTAGCCCTACTCACTTAAGGAAGTGATGATTAAGGTTACTATATGAGGTTTTTTTTATAGAAGGCAAAATAGTTTGATGATATATGATGAGCATACCTTAATTTACTATATTTGTTATAAGTTGACCTATTGCGGGTATGCTAGGGACCCCAGATACTTTAGATTCAAGACAAGAATTATTTTGGATGTTGGACTATGTAGGAATTCATGTTTTATTACTTTTAATGTATTTCTATCATTTCATTGTTTAATGTTCATGAAATACAGTGTTTTAGTCCTCCGCTTGTCTTATCTTTGCATGTACAAAGTTATGCTTTTGAGCTGCGATGTGATGGTTATTCGCTTAACAATGTCACTAATCCACACTATTTGAGTATATTAGGAAGGGAGGTGAGATGTTCATGCACATGCTCTTCTATTAGTCACTTTGATATTTCAGTTTAGTGGTGGTGTGATCTCTCATTATAGCCAAATTCCCAGTGATCTTATAGTACGAGCTAAAACAAACACCCGTGCTTGGCATGAACATCTTAATATCTTTCTTTTGAAGATATGATTCATAATGGGGAGTGCATTATTGTTACCATTTTAGTGCTATTAATGATTAGTTGTGCAAGAAACTTGTAAAATTTATGTGTAACGCCCCAATTCGAACTAAACCTCCCGTGACTGTTTTGTGCCACTGGGAGTTGACTTGGGCTCGGTAGAAGCCCTAAGATATTGAGGTAGTCGTGGTTGATTCATATTCAACATGACTTTATGATGGAAATTTGGGAGATATCTAGTGGGGAGAAAATTCAAGTCATCGGGGCAATGCAGTTGATATAGAAGATGCAATCGATATAGATGATGCAGTTGATATAGCCAATGCAGTCGATATATTCGATGCAATCGATATAGCCGATGCAGTCGATATAGTAGATGCAGTTGATATTGGCCTTAAGACCAGCTGATGTAGTCGATATTGGCCTTAGGCATCCAACCGATGCATTTGATATTGACCTTGGAGAATCCAGTCAATGCAGTCGATATTGACCTTATAAGCATCCAATTAAGGCAGTCGATATTGGCCTTAAGCATCTAGCCGATGCAGTCAATATTGGCCTTAGGCATTCAACCAATGCAGTCGATATTAACCTTAGAGAATCCAGCTGATGCAGTCGATATTGACATTATAAGCATCCAGCCGATGCAGTCGATATTTACCATTAACATCCATCTGATGCAGTCGATATTGGCCTTAGGACTTTGATGTGGTCACGATTGAGTCATGGTCAATATGATGCATGACGACAAGTTAGGAAATATTAATTGAGAGAAAAACCAAGGCACAGACGTGACTTGATCAAAATGTCGTCATGATGATGCCATGATGGCCATGTGTATCTCACAATGATATTCAACTCACACAACAATATTGAAGCTAACAAAATGATATGACGTGCTTAACACAACTTAACACAATGATAAGCTATCCCAGACGGTAGTTCCTATTGTCGGGCGATAACTATTACGACGTTATTGGACTGGACTGGACTCGACGTTAGTGATGCTACACAGCGATATGCTATCGCCAGCGATAATAGTTATTATTGGGCGATAGCTGACGGGCAGACAACACACGTCGTCCTCTCATTGGTTCATGAACCTTATCCCTTGCATTAATTCAAGGCGGCTATTCTGGGTGTGACCTTACCAAAGTCACGGGTGTGACTCGTCAAATCGACTACATGAAATATTGCCTACATGAAATATCGTGTACATGAAGTACATGGGGCGTGATGGTTGACACGCCCTTGGTAACGGGCATGACCTAGAAGCGTGTACAACAACAACACTCAAACCTTTATCCCACTATAGTGGGGTCGACTATATGGATCCTTTGTTTCCATTATGCCCTATCTTGCGCCATAATCTCACTAATACCTAAGTACATCATGTCTTTCCTTATAGTTTCATTCTAAATCTTTATTGGTCTACCCCTCCCTCGTTTAACATGCCTAGTGACTAGACTATCACAATGCATAACAAGTGCCTCTAATGATCTACTTTGCACGTGTCCAAACCATCTTAGTCGAGCTTCTCACATCTTCTCTGCAATTGGTGCTACTCTTATCTTATCCCTGATTCTATCCAGTCTCATGGGTCCACACATCAACCTAAGCATTCTCATTTCTACAACTCCCATTTTTTGCTCATGTACACAATTCATTGCCCGACACTCAGAACCATAGAGAATCGTTGGTCTAATCGCAGTACAGTAGAACTTGCCCTTAAAATTTAATGGTACTTTACGATCATACAAGATCCCTGATGCACCTCTCCACTTCAACAAACCCACTTGGATTCCATGTGTTTATCAATACCTCTTGATGGGTTACACCATCATTTATAGGAAAAGTTCCCCCATGATCTCCTCCCAAAATGGGGATTATGAGGTTGACTATTCAACCCCACATCCCATGAACTCCCCATAATGAGGGAAACATGGGGGTGGGGCCCACTCCCTCTCCCCATGAGGGAAAAGCGCCCCACTTTTGGGGGAGAACCGCCGCCGCTGCTAGCAGCGCACCGCCGCATGCTAGGCAGGCCATCATCGCCGCCGGCCTGACTACCGCTACTGGACTGCAGGCAGGACGCCGACCTTGCCGTGGCAGGCTACGGCCAAGCCGCGGCCGGCCAGACTGCCGCCATCCCGACCGCGGCCGGCCAGGCTGCCGCCAACCCGACCGCGGCAGGCCTAGCCGCTAGCCGGACCGCCGGCCTTGCCGCGGCAGGACGCGACAAGGCTACGGCCAGGCCACGACCGACCAAGCCGCCGCCAGCCCGGCTGTGGCCGGTCTGGCCAGCCGGGCCGCCGGCCTTGCCATGGCAGGCCGCGACCAGGCCACAGCAGGCCGCCACCGGCCTGGGCGCCAGCCAAGCCTGGTCGCAGCCGGCCTAGCCGCTAGCCAGGCCGCAGCCAGTCAGGCTGCCGCTAGCTCTACCACCGCCGCCGGCCACCAGGCTGGCCGCCTCAGCCGCATGGGCGCCCCGTCGCTGTGGTTTGATCGCCTGCCGTCCGATCGTGGTGGGCTTTTCTCGCCATCCGATCTGGGGGATAACCACCCATTAACCCACCAAGTTAGTGGTGGGGCCCACCATTATCCTCTCCCGGAGGCTATAAAAGGAGCCCCAAGGCCTCCTCATTCTTTACTTTTTGGCTCCCGGTCATCTTCTTCCTCAGGTGATAGCTCTGCTGACCTCCTCCCTCAAGTCACCCTCCAGCGACCGCGAGCCACCAGCGGGAAAATGCCAAAGTCCCGGAATGAACGAAAGAAGGACGAAGACGACCACTGCAAGCGAACAAGCGCTAAAGCCATTGAAAGTGAAGGGATAGATACGATTGCGGAATTAAAGATTATAGATATTGAATAAGAACCCTAAAGCCTAACACAAGTGTTGTGCACAAAATAAAGCTAACTGTAATTACAGTTAAGCTTCAGGTCCTATCAAGCAACTAGCAATCCTAGTTAAAATCTAATCACAGCCACAATGCAATTAATTCATTAAGCAACCAAACGACACAAGCTATTATAGTGGTTCCCCAAACACTGGGTACATCCACTCTTCTACCCACACGGTAGGAATCCACTACAGGTTTTTGATCAGGTGCCCTGCCACCAACAAGATCTGCTGCAGGTAGATCTAGAGACCCTTTAGACTTTTGATCAGGTGTCTAAAAACCAAGCACAGGTTTTTGAAGGGAGTAAACAACCCTTTACAGGAGGGGGGAAGAGGGTTAGATTGTCTTCTCTATTTTACAACAAGATTAGAGAAGCACAAGGCCTCTTCATAACTTCTGACAGAATACTGTCTTGAAGTTCTGAAGGAGTAAAGCTAAGAAGAAGATAATAAAATATAAAATAAAAGGATCTTCTTCAGCAGCTTCCTTCTTCTTCTTCAATATCTCTGAGTGTATCTTCCTGGAACAGGAGCACTTAGGTTGAAGAAGAGCAGAAGAGATAACTTCTCAGTTGGATGAAGATTGCTGAGAGCTGGCTTTGCTGTATTGTATTTCTTCCTTCTGCTAGCAAGCCTTAGTTCTTTCTTCAAAAGAACTCTTTATATATAAGCAGCAGTAATAGATCTATTATTTTAGTTGAGCTTTTGTCTTCTTCTCAGATCTTGAATCTGGGCTGCAATTAACATAAAGACAAAACATATCTTGCAGACATATATATTATATATAAAGAATAAAGCTTCATAAGAAGCTGCAGTATTAAATCTGATAAAGAATGCTATAAAAGGTCACATCAGATAACTCTTTACAGCCAACGGCTATAAAGGACAGCTGCAGATAAAGTAATCAATAAGTCAACTAATAAGACAAACTACTTTATCTGAAAGGAAATACTTATGCATAATAATAGCAAGGATTGCTTTGAAGTAATAGCAGTAAATCAATCAGATATTATATAATAAATATATGCTAGAAATACAGGAAAAAACACAGAAAAGAACGCATATAATACTATAGTCGAACGTCGTTCTACTATAGTCGAACGTCGTTCTACTATAGTCGAACGTCGTTCTACTATAGTGGAACGCCGTTCTACTATAGTCGAACGCCGTTCTACTATAGTCGAACGCCGTTCTACTATAGTCGAACGTCGTTCTACTATAGTCGAACGCCGTTCTACTATAGTGGAACGCCATTCTACTATAGTGGAACGCCGTTCTACTATAGTCGAACGTCGTTCTACTATAGTGGAACGCCGTTCTACTATAGTGGAACGCCGTTCTACTATTTTTGGACTGGAATTCTGAACTTCAAAACTGAACTTCTCTGGAATTTTCTGCACTTTCTTCTTGGATTCTTTTGATGTATACCTGGAGAATCCTATGACCCTTAGACTATATAATTTGGGTCAAACTAATAATCCTAATAGTGATCCTAACCCAAATCAGAACCTAAGGTTCCAACAGCCATGCTCCAAACTTCAAACACTAGAACCGCTCCTCGGATTCTAGTGTTCAGGTCGCTCCCGTGGTGCGGCCTGTCACCTATTGAGAGCAGAAGTCTCTCTCACCCCCCAAGTTGTAACAGGGAGCAGTTTGTCGCCCCCGATTCTCCCTGTACATTATAACCACAAACAGCTAGTGGATTTTGACCGGCACAGATCCGGTCAAGTGGTTTTTTACTCGGTTGAGGGGGTTTTCCACGTCATCACGTCTTGTGTCAACCTCTTATGTTCATTGACTGTGTGCGCGCTCGACCGCTCCATAATCTAAGACGGTCTAAGTAAAGTCGGCCCGACTGGGGCATCGAGTTACTCCACAACAGTTTGGCACCGTCTGTGGGAACACGATTCCCAGCATCCTTCGCAATACCAGATCACCAGCTTTTTCGCTTCCAAAATATGCTTCAATGGCAAAAATAAGCGTCCGCGCCACTGAAGTATCCCTTGGCAGACATGAACGCTCCCACTCTTTGGAGGACGTGCCACTGACAGCTGAATTCGCCTGTCACCACCCTGGCAGAGCGTGTTCGCTAGATGGAAGAGCTACAAACCAAAATGCTCACCATGCTAAGGAATCTGGGAGCACCATCCATTCCCCTGCCTCTGCCAAATCATGGCCCGGCACAAGAAATTCCGCAAAGAATAGGACAAACTCTCACTGGACAGAAAGAATGGCGTTAGGTTGTGCCCCGTCAGCATAACCCTCCAAGGACTTGGGGCAACATCTACCTCAAGAATACTCCCATATGAATACCACCCGCACTGACGCGATACACGCAATGCGGAATGATTCGACATTCCATCGACCAAGAATTCCTCAGCCGTTCAAGCAAGCTTATTTACTGCCATCAGAAGAACTCTCTGTCTCAACCAGACATTGCTTGTACAAGGAGTACGACATAGAGAAGGAATTCTCAAGCACAAGTAACTCCCCCGCACCTGCAGCATCACTCCAGGAGATAAACGATCACCACCTCGCTTGTACCCATTATGAAGAGAACTTCGCAAATGTGATGGGTCCCGATGCCTCTGCCATAAAGCAGAGACTAAGTGAACATCTACCCAACTACAACTCACCGAACTCCTGGGCAGTCCCGGGCTCAGAAGATGGCTTTGAAAGCCACATTTTCAGCGGAATAGGCAACACGCTAGCACACGTGGAGTATTTCGAAGCTATCATGCACGCTCGCAATGCTTCAGAGTAACTCACGGTCCAGGCATTTCTGACAATGCTAAAAGGGGAAGCTCGAGCTTGGTTTCATTCTCTACAAGAAGAGAGGAAAGACGGCTATATTGAACTCGCAGCTCTCTTTATCAAAAGTTTCATGACGGTCAGAAATCCCTCACCGGAAAGTCCAAGTCCGAGTAGAGTCCAGAAAAGGAAACTAGAGAATTGTGTGTAAAGAAAGAGCCACAGCACTAACGAATGTAATCGGCTAAAGAAAGAAATCTAGTGACTGACCAATTTGGGGGCGGTTGATCAACTCCTATCAAGAAAAAGACCATCTCCCAGTCAAAACATGAGATGTACAACCGTCAGAATTGGTGAGCCACCCACCGAGTTGAACCGAGTTCTAATGGACAGAGAGATTACTGTTAATGTGTTGTTTTTATCAACACTACTACAACTCAAGCTAACCACTGACCACCTCAAACTAACTTCTGCCAGCACACGTGTTTCGGGGAACGCCCTTGTACCAGTTATTGGCACCATTACTCTCCTGGTCACTCTTGAAGAAGCACCTTGGCAAGCATCCTATGACGTACAGTTCGTTATCATCCAAGCTGATTCTGACTACACTGCAATACTCGACCAATCACTAATGGATGTTTTTCAATCCCGTTCCCGCCACTTCCATCCTTGAGCAATTTCTTTTTTCGCTCATTTATTTATTTACTATTGTAAAAATCTCAAACTCGAGCTTGCGAAGACTATCTTTTCATTATTATTTTTTATTAGTGTCTAATCGAGAAATTGTTTTGCCAGGCTAGGTCGCGCAACCAGATCAAATATATACATTCTCCGGCGGTCGGATTGAGTACTTACATTCTCCACCAATGTTGCAGACCATCGCCCAGCCGTCGCAAATTCCCCGAGGGGGCCTGCCCCCCTCACGAAGAAGCCGCGAGCAGCCCTCGTGCAAACTAAGCTGCGGACCTAATCCGTGCAAACAAAGCCGCGAGCAGCCCTCGCGCAACCCCGTGGGGGGCCTGCCCCCCTCACGAAGAAGCCACGAGCATCCCTCGTGCAAATAAAGCCACGAGCAGCTCTCGTGCAACCCCGTGGGGGCCTGCCCCCCTCACGAAGAAGCCGCGAGCAGCCCTTATGCAACCCCATGGGGGCCTGTCCCCCTCACGAAGAAACCGCGAGCAGCCCTCACGCAAACTAAGTCGCGGACCTGAGCCATGTAAACAAAGCCACGAGCAGCCCTCGTGCAACCCCGTAGGGGCCTGCCCCCCTCACAAAGAAGCCACGAGTAGCCCTCGTGCAAATAAAGTCGCGGACCTGAGCCGTGCAAACAAAGCCGCGGACCTGAGCCATGCAAACTGAGCTGCGGACCTGAGCCATGCAAACAAAGCCTCGAGTAGCCCTCGTGCAACCCCGTGGGGGCCTTCCCCCCTCACGAAGAAGCCGCGAGCAGCCCTCGTGCAAACTAAGCCACGGAACTGAGCTGTGCAAACAAAGCCGCGAGCAGCCCTCGTGCAACCCTGTGGGAGCCTGCCCCCCTCACAAATAAGCCATGAGCAGCCCTCGTGCAAACAAAGTCGCGGACCTGAGCTGTGCAAACAAAGCCGCGGACCTGAGTCATGCAAACGGAGCCGCGGACCTGAGCTGTGTAAACAAAGCCACGGACCTGAGCCGTGCAAACAAAATCGTGGACCTGAGTCGTGCAAACAAAACAGCTAAGATGACATAAAAAAATAATGTCATAACAAAGTAGAGTTGGAATAATACAATAGAGACAATCAATGCCTAAAGGTAACAACAATGCATGCTAAACAAGGGGCAAAATACAATATGCCCAACTAAATAATGAAATGCAAATGCATAACGACAAAGATATGAGCACCACTACTCGTCCTCGGCATCCGAGTTAGAACGCTCATTCTCAGAAACATCTGTAAAGCTGAAGCAGGAGGTGTCGCATCCCAGGCTCTTGCTAACAAAGAGAAAGGCCTTTGAAATACCGCGTCGGAGTGCTAACTCACGAACGTCGTCCATCCGAGGCTTCACCTCCTTGGACAAAATCTCATCACAAACCTCCTCTACAATCAGACAACGGTCTCACATATAATCCAATGATTCCAGGTACTCTGCAAGTCCCGCAACCTTCAACTCCGACGCATGGTCATCAGAGGATAACATCTCCATTTGCGCCTTCGCTGCCCGAAGCTGAGTCTCAAGACCGGTGACTTCCTGTCGCGCTGCCTATAACTGGGTCTCTAAGCCCGAAGCCTCCTCCTTCAAATGCTTCAACATCTATGTGGTCCTCTCCACTAGGTTCTTCTCCACCTTCAAGGCCGCGTGTGCATCATCTAGCTCAAATTTCAGTCCCGATCCGATCTGGCCGAACAACTCAACATCTCGATCATGCTCCTCCTTCAGGGAGGCAAGCGAGCTCGACGACAACAGGAGCTTCTCCTGAAGAGCAAGGTACCCATCCTTTAGACTCACGTAATGATCATTCCTGGTTACCGCAATCTGCGTCTGGGTATCTATCTACACAAAGAAAAGACCAAAGTTAACACCAAATGGCAAAGAAAAAACAAGGAAAGGAATCTTGTGGACAAATCAAGTCCTTATCGCATCACTCATCGCCCTCAAGGAAGGGGACATCCATGGAGCCACTGTATCTGAAGACACCTGAGAAATTTGGGATGCTAATATCTGCACTTCGGGAGTCGACTCATGAAAAACAACAGAAGAAACCACCACCGCCACCGCATCAAGGTCACCAGGAGGGGCCGCCATCGCTTTCCTCTTCCGGCCCCCTCCTTGAGAAGTCCCAGCAATCTGAGTTGTGTCCAAATAGATATCACATCGCAACAAGCGCATCTCCTCCACGTAGATGTAAATATTAAAGAGACGGTTGGCTAGCTCGCGAGGCTCGAAAAACCCAAGCACTGGGTAAAATTCTCGCTCCTTCCCCCTCATGCGGCGACAACGATTGGGAAGTGCATCCCACACCTCGGGAAGGCCCCAAAAATTCTTAACATACCCAAACAAAGTGTTACCATGTCGGTGATCCTTGCGGGATTCAAACACAATCCAAATTTTGTTGTTGCGGATCTCCACCCGCTTGCCAACATCAGAACGAACATCGCACAAATCTCAAAATTAGTCCAGAGAAAACCGACATTCATGCTCGCAAAAAAAGGCGACTAAGCACATAAGTCGGGAAATTCCAACCGGGACAAACTGAGAAATTGGCACCCCAAAGAACTTCAGGATCTCAATCACCTCCTCGCATGGCAGAAAATGAAAGTCGGACCTCAAAGAAACTTCGCAAATCATCAACCAGCCGCGAGGAGGATTCTGGACTCGCTCCTCGGGACGCGGGATCCTCACCTCCAAGTCAGCAGGAAGCCCATATTTCTTCCTCCAGATTTCAACGTCGTCATCAGTCAAAGAGGAGCGCGAGCACATCGGACTGGAAGAGTGCTTCAATACCTGCACAACACAAAGATAAAATGGTCAGGTTTGCCTAAAGAGTGAAGGCTTGGAGTCACTCATCCAAGCATATGTGGCCCAAACCGCGCGCGAAATGAGGGTGCACATGCGTACAAGAGCGCGCCTGATCAAAGAGAAAGATCGCCCGCACATACCCACGCACGCGCGGACTTCCACGCGCACAGCCCACCGCACGGGCTCACGACCTAGGCGTTCGCGGCTAGCCCTGCACGCGCGGCCTGGGCGCTCGCGGCTAGCCCCGCGCGCGTAGCCTGGGCCACGCGCGCGCGCACCTCCTGGGCGCGCTCTGCGAGCGCCCGGCCTTGGAGTGCACGACCATACCCGCGCGCACGTGCTGGGTGCCTTCCTGCGCACGGCGCGCGCGACCTGCCCCGCATGTGCGGCCTCGGCGCGCGCGCGACCTGGGCGCGCACGACCTAGCCGCACACGGCTTGGGCGCGTGCGCGGCCTGAGGCCGAACAAACCAGGCATGCACAAACCACTGCAGCCGGCTCCACGCGCGGCTCGGGTCGCGCGCGACCGCGTTCGACGTCTTCGTCGGACGACTCTTCTTCGGCGAGTTTGCTCTGGATACCTTTGAAGCACCGCCCTTCGCCGCCTCCATCTTCTCGTCGGAGGTTGTCATGACAGCAGGATAGAAAGGGGCAGCGGGAAAATCCTTCTTTTCTTGCTCGCTTTGCTCTAAAACAACAAGGATTTGGGGGGCAATTGATGGGTTACACCATCATTTATAGGAAACGTTCCCCCATGATCTCCTCCCAAAATGGGGATCATGGAGTTGACTAGTCAACCCCACCTCCCATGAACTCCCCATAATGAGGGAAACATGGGGGTGGGGCCCACTCCCTCTCCCCATGAAGGAAACCCGCCCCACTTTTGGAGGAGAATCGCCGCCGCCGCTAGCCGCGCAGCCGCCGCCCGCCAGGCAGGCCGCGACGGCCGGCCTAACCGCCGCCGCCGCCAGACTGCAGGCAGGCCACCGGCCTTGCGGCGACAGGCTGCTGCCAAGCCGCGGCCGGCCAGGCCGCCGCCAGCCAGACCGCGGCCGGCGTGGTCGCCAGCCGGGTCGCCGGTCTTGCCGCGGCAGGCCTGGCCGCCAGCCAGGCCGCTTGCCTTGTTGCGTCAGGCCGTGGCCAGGCTATGGCCAGGCCACGGTCGGTCAAGCTGCCGCCAGCCCGGCCGCGGCCAGCCTGGCCGCTAGCCAAGCAACCGGCCTGGCCGCGGCAGGCCGCGACCAGGCAACGACAGACTGCCGCCGGCCTGGCCGCCAGCCAAGCCTGGCTGCAGCCGGCCTAGCCGCTAGCCAGACCACCACTGGTCAGGCCGCTGCTGGTCGTACCACCGCCGCCGGACGCCTTTACCGCCGGCCACCAGGCCGGCGGCCTCTGCCGCATGGGCGCCCCGTCGTCGTGGACGGCTCGCCTACCGTCCGATCATGGTGGGATTTTCTCACCGTCCAATCTGGGGGATAACCACTCACTAATCCACCAAGTTAGTGGTGGGGCCCACCATTATCCTCTCCTGGAGGCTATAAAAGGAGCCCTAGGGCCTCCTCATTCTTTACTTTTCGGCTCACGGTCATCTTCTTCCTCAGGTGATAGCTCTGCCGACCTCCTCCCTCAAGTCACCCTCCAGCCACCGCGAGCCACCAACGGGCCACCAGCGGGAAAACGCCAAAGTCCCGGAACAAACAAAAGGAGGAAGACGACCACTGCAAGCGAACAAGCGCCAAAGCCGTACTCCAAACTTCTAAGCACCAGAACCGCTCCTAAGATTCCAATGTCCAGGTCGCTCTCGTGGTACGGCCTGTCACCTATTGAGAGCAGAAGTCTCTCTCACCCCCCAAGTTGTAACGGGGAGTGGCTTGTCTCCCCCGATTCTCCCTGCACATTGTAACTGCAAACAGCTAGTGGATTTTGACCGGCACAGATCCGGTCTCGTGGTTTTTTACCCAGTTGAGGGGTTTTTCCACGTCATCACGTCTTGTGTCAACCTCTTATTTCCATAAGCTAAGACGGTCCAAGTAAAGCCGGTCCGACCGGGGTATCAAGTTAGTCTGCAACACCTCTATCTTTTTGAACTATCGATCCAAGATATTTAAAACATTCACTACGACCAATATCTTGATCACTCAATTTAATAATGAATTCATTTTTCCTTTTGCACTGCTAAATTTAAGCTCCATATACTCTGCCATTGTCCTGCTCAACCTAAAACCCTTCTTTTTTGAAGTGTCTCGCTAAGATTCAAGTTTTGCGTTTACACCCTCGCGCATCTCATTGACCAAAATGATTTCATCCACAAATAATAAACACCAAGGTATTGCTTGTTGGATATGTCTGGTGAGCGCATCTAAGATAAGGGTAAAAAGATAAGGGTTTAAAGCTAAACCTTGATGTAAGCCAACATTGATAGGAAATTCTTGTGTTATTCCTCCAGATGTCCTCATCCTTATCACTGAATTTGTATACATATCTTTGATTACGTCAATGTATGATACATTTATACCTTTCTTTTCTAAGACTCTCCATAAGTTCTCTTTTGGAACTCTATCATAAGCTTTCTCAAGGTTGATAAACATCATATATAAATTGATGGGGTTCCCTTTGAATTTTTTGAGTCAAATCAAAAAAGTTCAATCAAAGGATACGAGGGCAATCTAAACCAACCGGACGAGCCGCGCGCGACAAGCCGCGTGTTTGGAATATTGCCCTTCAATGTTCCTTGGATTTGAAGAGGCATCACATTCAATGTTAAGTGCATAATGTATTTGATAAACCTTCTACTTTGCTCATTTTACAGGTTTGAGTGGTTCTAAAACATGTTTTAAAACAGCTCTGGATATCGTTGTATTTGTCTCAGCTGTTCTGGAGAAATTCGTTGAGAAAGCAGTGTGGTCTCAGCGAAACCGCTGAGATGCAGTTAATCTGCCACTGAGATAGAAGCTAGTCTCAGCTAAACCGCTGAGACAATTTCAAATATAGCCGTTAAGATGGCGTGACCCATTTTTGTCGGAATGCTAATAAAGAAAAATAGCTTTATCCATTCTTGGTCATGTATTTTCAAATCAATTCAAGAGTCATTGCAGATTGATGGAATATATAAAGCATCTTCTAGGTCAAGAAAGAAAAAAAGAATCATGTGCTTGCTAGTGCCAAGCGATTATTGCAACTGCTAAGTGCTGATGCAAAGTACTGGAAGTGCTGAGAGTGCCAACAGTCTTGTGCTTCCAAAAGTTGTTCTCAGATCTAAGGAGAACAGGTTGAGTCCATCAGGAATAAGTGGTTGATCTTCTTCTTTCTACAAGGAGACAAGAGATCAAGAAAGAGCTAGGTCACAAGTTGAAGAATAATATCTCAAGCCTTGCTCCATGATGGCTCTCCGCTATTCAATCTCAACAGAAGACCAAATCTGAAGGTGTACATCTTTGATTGTCTTCTGTTATAATCTAAGCAAACCATCTTGTAACAACATTTTTTCCTGAGTTAGTAGGGCATGTGTGCCTGAGTGTAGGGTTGTTGAGCCTGAGTTTGTAGGGTATGTATGCCTGAGTGTAGGGATGTCCTCCCAGCCTGAGTTGTAGGGTTTCTTGATAGGCCTGAAGTAGTTGACAAGGAGGGTCACTGAGTTGTAGGAGTATAGCTTACTATGAATTGTAGGGCAGTAGCCTAAGGTAGGGTTTGGAGGAAACTTGAGAGATCCTGAGGGATCTGTGTTGTAAGCTCTTTGAGTTGAGTTTGGAGGAGGTTTCCTTATCTAACACATTGTTAGAAAGGTGGTGAGAGAAAGTGGATGTACCTAAACCTTGAGGAACCACTATAAAATTTATGTGTGCTTTCTATAATGGTTAATTGAGACTAAAACAGCTAAGTAAAAGTAAGAATAATATAAAAAACCTTTTCACCCCCCCCCCCCCCACTCTACAGGTGATTTAGATTATTACCCAATTAACTATCAAGTGGTATCAGAGACAGGTTATTCAATAAGTACTTAACAGTCTGACTAGATACTATAAGGGGTAGTCAAATAAAATTCCATGATATCTGCTGTAGAGGCTCATAAGGAGAAGAGCTCTATGAATTTTCCTCTATGCAGAAAGGAGGCTTTTGACTTATGAAAGCAAAGGGTCGGGCTATTTATGGAAGTGTCTGACCCTAAGATTATGTTGGAACCCCTAGGTTATTTGGGCTAGGTTGTCTTCTTAGGTTGTGACTCATGTTGTATAGAAGGGTCAAATTTTCTGTGTTTCTTAAGTCTAGGCCATGTCCTTAGATTCAATAGTACAATGAACCAGCCTCCATCACTGCAAGATATTCAAGACTTAGAGAAATCAAGATTTAGAGAAAGAGATCTACGTTCATCGATCTCAGGTCGACGATAGTCGTACTCAGCTCGACTAACTCAGAGACAGACTTCTCTGAAAAGAGTTCGACGATCTCTATTCTCAGGTCGACTAATACTTCATCTCTCAACGCCAAAGATCACTCAGCGCTAAAATGGACTCAGTAACATAATTTTCTCAAAGCCAAAGCTGTTCTCAGGTCAACGAACGTGGATCACAGAACAAGAAGATTTTGTCAAGTAGCAATCAACTATTCAGAGTTCGACGATCGTGTAACTCAGCTCGACGAATTCTGTCTTCTGGTCGACGATTCCAGACTAAGTTATTTCCTTCCTTCTGTTCCTATTATATTGCAGTAATTCCTGTGTAATTAATGCTCTAACATTCTCTGAATATTACTGTTAGACAGAACATTAATTACGGTCTTCATCAGGATTATTGCCTGCCATTTTTCCAATAAAATAGTTGTGGAAAGTAATCAATGTCGTGTAATTCTCAACGTCATCAGCATTGATTACAGGAGTAATTTGAAAATTGAAATGGTCGTCGACAAACCAATGAGTACAAGAATTCTGCTAAAAGAAAATACATGAGATCAACAAGATATAGAGATAGAAAATCTTCTTCTTCATCTGTTCTCAGTCTGCTCCAAGGCTTTCCCAGAGACAAACATTCTTATCAGTCTAAAAGCCTGCTGTTGAGCAATCATCAAAGCTGAAGGCCTACACCCTTGAACAAAGCTTCCACTCCTGAACCATTCAAGATCTCAGGGGGAGCTTTGACAATAAATAAGAATCCACACAGTCTTCTCATTTTGACTTGAGAAAAGAAGACTTACATCACTCTCTCTTTCCCACCTCTGTATTGGGTTTTAATTCCCTTCAAAATTATTCTGGTTGCAAGTCTCCTTCCAAAAGACTTGGGTTGGTTTTTGAGCACCTAATCAAAAGCTCTCTGGTGACAGTCACCTGATCAAAACCTGTAGTAGATTCCTACCAAGGGTGGTAGAAGAGTGGATGTACCCAGTTTGGGGAACCACTATAAATTTCTTGTATTGTTTAGTTGCTTTTTTTTTCTGTTCTTGTTGTGGCTATGTTAGTTAGATATTCTGTGATCTTTGATTTACTTTAATCTGTGATAGTTAGATATAGTTGTTAAAGGTAAAGATAGTATATTGTTAAAGAAAAATTTTATAGGTCAAATAGACACACTCTATTCACCCCCCCCCCTCTAGAGTATATCAGATCTAACCCTAACTTTCAATTGGTATCAGAGGAGGTTCTTTTGGTTGTACAAGCTAACCCTTGAACCAAAGATCCTAAGTTAGATCTGCTCTCTTACATCTTCTAGATCTATACAGCATGACACAGAACAAAGAATATGCAAGCACCAGACCTCCAGTGTGTAACTTGTCCAAGTTCACACTCTTGAAGGCAAGAATCAGACTCCACATGAATTCTATTGATGAGGATATATTTAATTCCATCTTAACAGGACCACAAGCTCCAGTGACTTCAACCTAATCAACTTCAACAGACATGAGTGTTATTCCACCCCCTGGATGGACAAATGCATAGAAAAAGGCAAAGATAGTTGATGCCAGAGCCATGAACATATTGGCTCAAACAATATCAGATGAGATATTTCAAAAGGTTGCTTAGTGCTCATCAGCCTATACCATTTGGGACTCCCTGAACCAGATGGTGGCTGGATCAGCAGATGAGAGGAAGGATAGAAGATCAAACCTCGTCACTCAATATGAAAACTTAAAAAAGGATGAAGCTGAAACAGTGGAAGTGATGTACAATAGACTCAGCTCTATTATCAGTGAGTTGAGGACTCTAGATAAGGAAATCACTTTGACTAAAGTGAATGACAAGATCCTCATGTGCTTACCCAGCCCATGGGACTCAAGAATCTTGCCCATCAGAGAAGCCAGAAGCACAACAGAGATCTCAACTGAAGCTCTACTAGGAAAGCTAAAGTCCTATGAGTAGCTGATAAAATCAAGGGAAGCAGTAGCTGAAGTCAAGACTCCTACACCAACTAGGAAAGAGCACAACATAGCTTTCAAAGCTGCAGGATACTCTGAAGTCATTCCTGTGAAAGAAGAATTGATGAGTCTCTTTGCCAAGAGATTCTTTAAGATGGCTAGAAAAGATTTCAGAAGGAGACCATCCAAGTATGAAGACAAGCCAAGGTATGACAAAACACCATCTAAATAAGTAGTGTATTTTGGATGCAGGAAACCTGATCATTTCATCTCTGAGTGCCCAGAAGTTCAGAAGAAGGATAGAAGAAAGGAGGGTGACTCAAGGAAGGTTCACTACAACAAGCCTTCCTCAAGCAAGCACAAGAGGAAGGACAAGGGGTTTGTTGTTGAGTCATGGAGTGACACTGAAGAAGAGTCAACCTCCTCCAACTCCAGTGAGGATGAAGAAGAGCAGAAGGCCAAAGAATTTTGCCTCATGGCTATTGAGGCAGGCAGTAGCATATCAGATGCTGATGAGTCTGAAGATGAAGAACTCTTATCAGCTGAGGATCAGGTATTAGCCTCTTATGATTTTGAATCAGAGGAATTCAAATCTAAATTTAAACTATTATGTTTAGACCTAATAGGATCTGAGAAGGAAATCAAACTTCTCAGGAAAAAACTATTAGAACAAGAAAGAGTCATTGTTGATAATGAAAAATTAACTGAAGAATTAGACCTAGCTAATCAACAAATAATGTTCCTAAAATCTGAATTAAGTAAGGCTAAGGAACTAGAAGAAACCTTAAATGGTAGAAGTTTACAACTGATAGACATAGCTAGCACAGTCAATACAAGATCCAGTAATAACAAACTAGGATTAGGAGCCTCATCTAGTGAACCAATCCTTATTCAGAAAAATCAACTATCAAAACCCATAAGTTTTATTTCTAAAAATGGCAAGAAGAATACTAAACAAGTAGAGAAAGTCAATGAAGTGCTTAAACAACTAGACCTTAAGAAAACGAGTCAGAAAAAGAAAAACAAACAATATAACTATGTTCAGCAAATTTCGTCGAACTCAGAATGACGAAATGGGTATAGTTCGTCGAACTTAGATCGACGAACTCTTAACGTAAATAATAATGTAATCTATTCTTCGAACTGGGATCGACGAAACCAGTATGGTTCGTCGACCAGAGATCGACGTTTTTGGGGCTCGGAGAATGGATACTTCCATTCTTCGAGTAGAGATCGAAGAACTCAATCCCGATCGTCGAGCTCAGGTCGATGAACATATCCAAATTTGTCAGATCTAGTTCATAACCAAAGTAATCTAAAAACTAATAAATCTTTTAATCCCTTTAGTCAGTGGGTCATACCTCCTAGAAGGTATCATCTTTTAGGCTATAAAGATCAACTTGAATGCTCATATATTTCCAGTTATTCCTATGTAAATCAACAAGGACCCAAGGTCACCTGGGTCAAGAATAACTAAGTGTTATACTTGTAGATGAAGACCTATCCAGCATATAATCAACACTGGTATCTGGATAGTGGCTGCTCCAAGCATATGACAGGCAGTAAGGACAACTTAATTGACTATAAGTCCAAGCTGGGACCAAAGGTCATCTTTGGTGATTCAAATTGTGGCCAAATAGAGGGCTATGGCAAAATCAGGATTGGAGCTGTGACTTTCAAGAAAGTTGCATATGTGAGTGGACTGAAGCACAATCTCATCTCCATAAGCCAACTCTGTGATGAAGGTTATCAGGTATTATTCAACTCTGAATCATGTACTATTACCTCAAGAGAAAACAAACCAGTTTTAATTGGCAGTAGACAAGGAAACATATATTTAGTTAATTTCTAGTCTATTACTTCAGATATATGTCTGCTTAACTTAGTTAGTAGTCAAAATGACTTATGTCATAAGAGATTAGGACATGTAAATCTGAAAAATATTGCTAGGCTATCTAAGGACAACCTTGTGAGAGGTTTACCTTCTAGCCCCTATAAGAAGGAAGGTCTCTGCAGGGCTTGTCAACTAGTCAGGCAAACTAAATATAGTTTTAAATCCATTAATAAGAGTGATTCACCTAGGATTTTGTACTTACTACATATGGTCCTTTTTGGCAATATTATTGTACAAAGCCTAGGAGGGAAGTCTTATACCTTAGTGGTTGTAGATGACTTCTCTAGATTCTCTTAGGTTTTCTTTTTGAGAGCAAAGTCAGATACTTTTCAAGTTCTTATAGATTTTCTCAAAAACATACAGATTGAGTATTCTACTCAAGTTGCATTTATCAGAAGTGATCATGGCACTGAGTTTGAATCTCTTCTTATGCTAGAGTTCTGTAGGAAAGAAGATACAAGACACTGCTTCTCAGCTCCTAGAACTCCTCAACAAAATGAGGTAGCTGAAAGGAAAAAATAGAACACTCATTGAAGTTGCAGGCACATTACTTGCAGATGCTTACATGCCCCTATCCTATTGGGGAGAGGTAGTGAGCACAACAAACTATGTCCTGAACAGAAGCTTGATACACAAACTAAAACATAAGAACCCCTATGAATTGCTCAAAGGGAAGAAACCAATAATTAACTATTTTAAAGTATTTGGTTGTGTATGCTATATTCATAACAATGACAAAAAGCATATTAGAAAGTTTGAAGCAAAGGCTGCAGTGGGAATCTTTCTAGGATATTCCCAAGTCAGCAAAGCTTATAGGGTTTTTAATAAATCCATATTGAAAATAGAAGAATCCATGCATGTTATATTTGATGAGACTAACATGTTTTACAAGGAGAAAGAGATTTCTACCAGAAACCCCTTGCAGGTAAACAACTTGTGTGAGAAATTGGATGAATTGAAATTTACATCCCAGTCTTCTCAATAAGCCAATGAAGAAAGTGATGAAGAAAATCTGGATGCAGTTGAACCCCCCACAACAACAGAAGTAATTCTCCAAGAGGAATCCTTCCCAAATATTGTTGCCGAACTAACTCCACCTACTGATCTTGTCACACTGAGGGATCATCCCAGATCCCAAGTGATTGGAGACATAACAGTAGGTGTACAAAGAAGGCATCAACTTAAACAGGACTTGATGCATGCCTGTTTCCTCTCTCAATTGAGCCTCAATCCATATCTGATGCAGAGCAAGATCCCCACTGGATCATTACAATGCAAGAAGAGCTCAATCAGTTTGAGAGATGCAGGGTTTGGGGTTTGGTTCCAAGACCAAAAGATTACCCAGTCATTGGAACCAAATGGGTATTCAGAAATATGCTTGATGCCCAAGGTATGATTGTGAGGAACAAGGCTAGGCTTGTTTCTCAAGGGTATAGACAAGAGGAAGGGATTGACTATGATCAAACCTTTGCTCCAGTTACCAGGCTAGAAGCAATAAGGATATTTTTGGCCTATGCTTCATTCAAAAAGTTCAAAGTCTATCAAATGGATGTGAAGAGTGCCTTCTTGAATGGGGAACTTAAAGAAGAGGTTTATGTTGAACAGCCTCCAGGTTTTATTTCTCCAACTCATCCTTCTTTTATGTTTAAGTTGCACAAGGCTCTCTATGGTTTAAAGCAAGCTCCAAGAGCTTGGTATGAGACCTTAGCCAGCTTTCTATTAGAGCATGGTTTTTCAAGAGGCATAGTTGATAGGACTTTGTTTACCAAATTGCATCATGATAAAATACTGTTAGTGCAAATATATGTAGATGATATAATATTTGGCTCTACTGATCCCAAATTATGCAAGAGATTTTCTGATCTAATGCATTCAAAATTTGAGATTAGTAGCATGGGTGAGCTTTCCTACTTCCTTGGTCTCCAAGTGAAGCAGCTCCCTGATGGTATCTTCATTTCCCAGGCTAAATATGCCAAAGAGCTTATAAAGAAGTTTGGGATGGCTGATGCCTCAGCAAAGAAAACACCCATGCCTACTAATGCTGTACTAGACTCTGATGCATATGGGAAACCTGTGGATCAGAAACTATATAGGGGCATTGTTGGATCCCTACTATATCTTACAGGAAGAAGACTTGATATTATGTTTGCTACATGCCTTTGTGCTAGGTTCCAGGTGAACCCTAAAGAATCCCATCTAGTTTTTCTAAAAAGAATTTTGAGATATATAAAGGGTTGTCCTAGTCTAGGTCTCTGGTATCCTACTGAGTCAGAGTTTGAGTTAACTGGATACTCAGATGCTGACTTTGCTGGATGCAGAGTAGGCAGAAAAAGTACCTCAGGAACTTGTCAGTTCCTAGGTATGAGATTAGTGTCTTGGTTTTGCAAGAAGCAGTCATCTGTGTCTACATCAACTACTGAAGCAAAATATATTGCAGCTGGCAGTTGCTGTTCCCAAATACTGTGGATTCAAAACCAACTACTGGACTATGGTTTCAACTTAAATAATTCAACATTACTATGTGATAACATAAGTACTATAGCCATAGCACAAAATCAAGTTCATCACAGCAGAACAAAGCATATAGACATTAGGCATTATTTCATTAGAGAGTGTATAGACAAAAATAAAATGAATCTTCTCTATATCTACACTGATTTACAAAGAGCTGATATATTAACCAAACCTCTGGATGAAAGAAATCATTTGTTCTTCATAAATCAGCTTGGAATGATAAATGGAGAAGAATTAGTTTAACCTCTGTCTGCACTCGACGAATTTTTCAAAGTTCGTCGAACGGAGATCGACGAACTGGGGGAAGTTTGTTAGATATTCGTCGAACGGAGATCGACGAACTCTCTGTGTGAAGTTAGTTTCGTCGAACTGAGATCGACGAACCTACTTCAGAAAACTTTCGTCGAACGAAGATCGACGAAATGTCTTCAACCCTTCAGACTGAGATCGACGAATCATTTAAGTCCAAATTATTTCGTCGACCTCAGATCGAAGACCTATTTATTTTTCGTGGAATGGAGTCTGTTGGTTCATATTCAGGAAAACACTATATTTAGGTTTTCTTCGACCTCCGTCCCACACCTTCAGTTCTCTTGCACTTAATCTTCGACTTTTCTTGCAGGTATTCTCATGGCGATCCCCGCAGGCTCTCTTGCAGCAATGAAGTTTGATACAGGATTCGATTTGGATTTCGAGTCCTTCCAAAACTCTGATCCTGTATTTGTGAACATTCTGTAAACTCTAGAAGACCAACATCAAGACTCTGCTATCAACACACATCAAAATCTGTGGAACAGAGATCAGAGAATGGGTCTATACATCTACCACGGAGGAGAACGTGATGACAGAAACTATCACTGGTAATGCCATCTCCCTCACTCCCACAGTTTTAACTGAAATATTTGGATTGCATAATGGTGAGGAGGAATTAGAAATTGAAACTGAAGAATTTGATATGATGCTGAGCATCATGGGTTATTTAGGAGAAACCCCACAAAAATTTCTTAAAAAGCATTTATCTGTTGAATATAAGTTCCTTGCAGATATTGTAGGGAAATTGCTGCTAGGAAAGCACTCTGCACATGATTACATTACCAGGCATCAATTCCTGGTTATGTGTGCAATAGTAAATAAGAAAGCCATTAACTGGGCTCAAGTTTTGTTTGATCTCATCAAAAAGAAGAACAATAAAAAGGAGGTATGTTTTGGAAGGATCCTTGGGATCTTCCTCAAAGAAAAGGCTGTCGGATCCCTGGTCTCCCCGACCATATCCATTAATGCCTCAAAGAGACTTACCTGTGATCTTTTTGACAAGTGGGAGAGGACCATTACAAAGCCAACCACGGATCTTTCCTCTTCCACCAGAGCTTCTGAAAATACAAGGGTTGTACCAGCCACTTCCTAACCTACTGAAGTGGACCATCCATCTCTTCTATCACCTTCACCAGCCACTCACATTCAAACTCCATCTCAACCTTAAGCTCAACAAACCCCAGCCTCCACTTCTATTCTAATACATACCGCTACACCACCATCTTCTCCAATTCCTTCTTCCCCTACCCATATTCCATCCAATTCTCCCTCTCCTAGGGCTGATACATCCATCCCTACTCCTCCCCAATCTCCTCTTCCAGCTCATCTTGCTGATATCCCCTTCTCCACTCACTCTTCTATCCCATCCTTCAATTTACTCTCAACTCCTCTGAACACTCCTTCTCCTCAACAATCTCCTCAACAGGATCCCCTTCCAGACACCTCCAATCAACCATCTCCTCCAGCAACTATCATCATTATCTCTATACCCTCTCAACCACCTCCTGCCCAAACATATGACTCCACCTCTTTGAATCCCTCTATCATCCAACCACTTCTTGAGCTTCTCAAGCCTATCCTCCAAACCATCATTGCAGAGGCTATTTCCCCTCTATCTATATCCATATCATCTCTCTCTACTCAAATTTCTACCCTCACCTCTACCCTCTCTTCATCTGGGGGTCTGGCTTCAGTGCGTACTGAAACCAAGCAGGGGGAGATATTTAATGATGAAGCAGCAGCAGTAGATCCAGCAGCAGCAGCAGGAACAAACGTTTGCATGGAAACAGATTTACTGAATTTTCTTGATACTAATATGGAATCAGATGATATAGAGATAACTGATTCAGTAGTAGATGTAGATAATCAATGTACAGATATTATAGTATCCAATGCTCAAGAGATCAGCTTGCCATAAGTTCTGCCTGGAAGGATCTACTTCATTAAATCTAAAGTAAATCTACATACTCTGATGAAGATCTTTGGATCTTATATTCAGTTATGCCTCTCCTTTCCCACTCAATCATCCAGAACAATAGTATGCTACACCTCCCCTGCAAGTTCAGGAGTATTAGACATTATAAAGAAAAGTCTAATAGCTCCTCCAGTGGCATTATATGAACAAAGATCTAGCCCTCCTGGGCCAACTTTTGTCATGGAAAATACTCCAATGCCTGATTAAGATGATTTGATCATGGCTGATATTGAAGAAGAGAACATGGCAGCTGTTGTGAGCTCTATCTTAAGAAGTCCTCCAGCTCCTTTACATCATAAAGAATCTTCCAAATCTGCAGAGCTTTTAAAAGAGATAGATGCATTATATGACAATCCTCAACAACAATCTGATGATGATGATGATGATGATGCTGACCCTGATGAAGATCTAAAGGGAAAGAAAAAGCAAGCCTCAAAGAAAAGGAAAGCTCCACCTCCACCTGCTCCCAAACCTGGAAATACCAATGATACACCATACTATATCCTACAAAACATAACTCCATACAAGGGTATGCCAGCATGGATGTGGCTATCTAAAAATGAACAGAAAGCAAGGAAGAAAAGTAGGAGGTATTCTCCTCCCCCACAAAGGTTCAGAAGAGATCCTCCTCCCCCTCCTCCTCCAGCTGTAGGTGCCTCAGGAATCTTGTCTCAGAGCTCAGAAGGATTCACCAAACCTACTCTCACTAAAACTTATCAGAGACAGGGAAGAACCTCTCATTCTTATGGAGATAGTCAGCACAAACAGAGACATCAGTCAGTTCAACAGTTTATTTCTGAGCCAACATTTTCCCCTCCTCCATCTCCTAGCAAAGCTAATAGCTCTGAAGAACTTTCAACTCCAGCTTATGATCCTGAAGCTAGTCTAACTACAAGAATGGCTAGATTCAAGGAATCTGTGGCTCTTTCTCAAATCAGGCAAGCCAGAGAAAAAGGCCAAGATTCATCTCAATTCTCTACCATGTCAAACTACAGAAAGAAAGAGTTTGAAAGATACCATGTTGGGAAGTTGTTCAATGCTGAGGAATATATGAGTCTACATCCTGAAGCTGTGGTTCCAAGAACCACCTCTCAAAAGACTCTTGGAGATGCTGACATGACTATTACTATGAGACAAGCTCAAGACCCAAATAGGAAAATCATATTTGCTAAGTCTTCTGACCTTCACAAGAACATTTAAACTGTTTATTTTCTATATTTTCTGTGAACAATCTGGGTACATAGCTTTATAAAGGTACTGATAGCTTATTTATTCTATCAGTTATCTCAGTTTTCATGCTATGTTTACTTCATTTTGTTTTGTGATCTTTGTCTTGTTGTTTTGTTTATTTGAAGTAACCTCACCCAAATAGGGGGAGATTGTTGGAACCCCTAGGTGATTTGGGCTAGGTTGTCATCTTAGGGCTTGACCCAAGTTGTATAGAAGGGTCAAATTTTCTGTGTTTCTTAAGTCTAGGCCATGAAGTCAATAGTACAATGGACCAGCCTCCATCACTGCAAGAGATTCAAGACTTAGAGAAATCAAGATTTAGAGAAAGAGATCTACGTTCGTCGATCTCAAGTCGACGATAGTCGTACTCAGCTCGACTAACTCAGAGACAGACTTCTCTGAACAGAGTTTGACGATCTCTATTCTCAGGTCGACTAATACTTCATCACTCAATGCCAAAGATCACTCAGCGCCAAAATGGACTCAGCAACATAATTTGCTCAAAGCCAAAGCTATTCTCAGGTCAACGAACGTGGAGCACAGAACAAGAAGATTTTGTCAAGCAGCAGTCAGCTATTCAGAGTTCGACGATCGTGTAACTCAGCTCGACGAATTCTGTCTTCTGGTTGACGATTCCAGACTAAGTTATTTCCTTCCTTATGTTCCTATTATATTGCAGTAATTCCTGTGTAATTAATGCTCTAACATTCTCTGAATATTACCGTTAGACAAAACATTAATTACGGTCTTCATCAGGATTATTGCCTGCCATTTTTCCAATGAAACAGTTGTGGAAAGTAATCAATATCGTGTAATTCTCAACGTCATCAGCATTGATTACAGGAATAATTTGAAAATTGAAATGGTCGTCGACAAACCAATGAGTACAAGAATTCTGCTAACAGAAAATCCACGAGATCAATAAGATATAGAGACAGAAAATCTTCTTCCTCTTCATCTGTTCTCATTCTGCTCCAAGGCTTTCCCAGAGATAAACATTCTTATCAGTCTAAAAGCCTGTTGTTGAGCAATCATCAAAGCTGAAGGCCTACACCCTTGAACAAAGCTTCCACTCCTAAACCATTCAAGTTCTCAGGGGGAGCTTTGATAACAAATAAGAATCCACACAGTCTTCTCATTTTGACTTGAGAAAAGAAGACTTACATCACTCTCTCTTTCCCACCTCTATACAAGGTTTTAATTCCCTTCAAAATTATTCTGGTTGCAAGTCTCCTTCCAAAAGACTTGGGTTGGTTTTTGAGCACCTGATCAAAAGCTCTCTGGTGACAGTCACCTGATCAAAACCTATAGTGGATTCCTACCAAGGGTGCTAGAAGAGTGGATGTACCCAGTTTGGGGAACCACTATAAATATCTTGTATTGTCTGGTTGCTTTTTCTTTTCTGTTCTTGCTGTGGCTGTGTTAGTTAAATATTATGTGATCTTTGATTTACTTTAATCTGTGATAGTTAGATATAGTTGCTAAAGGTAAAGATAGTATATTGTTAAAGAAAAATTTTATATGTCACATAGACACACTCTATTCACCCCCCTCCCCCTCTAGAGTATATCAGATCTAACCCTTACTTTCAATTTATATTATAGTTTAGGAAGGACCTTTTATCCCCCAAAAGGCCTCCACCATTGACCCAAACCTGAGAGTGCCCAAGGCCTATACTGAAATGACTAGGGATGAAGTAACACTTGCTACTATGGACAAAAGAGCAAAAAATATCATAGTAAGTGTTATTGATGATTCCACTTTCTAGGACTTAGTGTATTGTAAGACAGCCAAGGAGATGTGGGAGACACTCATAGTGTATATAGAGGACACTGAAGAAGTTAGGGATGATAGGAAATCCTTACTAAACCAGGAGTATGAGGCCTTTAGACAAAATAGCAAGAACAGTATAATTGAGTGCTATGAAAGGTTTTTCAGGGTAGTAAATAAGTTGAGGACTTATGGAAGGATCTTCAGCAATTATGAGATGAATGATAAGTTCCTAAGGTCTTTAGCTAGAGATTGGGACACAAAGATATGTATCATTAGGGAAGTGTTCAAGCTTGCTTAAACTCCTCCTCACACTTTATTTGGAAAGATGCTCTCCTATGAAATGCAGTTATCTGTCGGGAAGGAGGAGGAGACCACCATCAGGTCTCATGCCAAGGAGACGACAGTGGCCCTCAAGGTTGAGAGCTCTAAGAATAGCAAGGAGAGAATTGCTTCTCCTCCAAGAAGGCCAGCTGATTCAGAAAGCACTGAGTCCATCACATCTGACAGCAATATGTCAGATGGAGAGTTTGTTGCCTTCTCAAGGCAATTCTAGAAGATGATGAAGAGGAAGTAATGGAAGAGCAAACCTTCCTCCTCTTCATACTACAAAAAGGATCACAACAAATCTGGGAAGAAGTTCTCCAAGGGAGACAGGTATGATTCTAAACCTAATAAATATATTTCTATTAATATAATATGTTATTGTTATAATAAGTTTAGGCATATCATTACTTACTGCCCAGTCAAGAGAAAAGAGACAGGTGAGAAGAAAGGTGATAAGAAGCACCACCACCATAAGGGAAAGAAGGAAAAGACCTTCCTTGCTAAGAATGAGAAGAGTTTGAGTCAAGCTGACTCAACATCTTCTTATTCAAAAGAAGAAGATGAAGCCTATATTGGGTTGTTTGTTGTTGCTGTTGCTGAAGAAGATGAGGACTATCCAGCTGCAAGGATATGGATCAGGTCCCCTCTGTCATATTCAGATAGTGACATGAGGTGGATGAAGAATTCAGTGGCTGTCGTGGACTTATAGCCATGACAGAAGGAGAATCCAGCCAGGATCAGTCTGATCCTGATGAGATATTGATTCATTCCATCTCATCCTCTAAATCTGATTATGAAATAAGTTCTGATTCTAAAGCACCTTCATCTTGTGATAAAGGTGGCTCAGAATCTGAGGAAGATGTTAATCAATTGATTGACAAGTATGATTTGATATTGGAAGCTTTGAATAAGATCAAATTGCTTGTCAAAAGACAAGCCAAAGAGATTGCTTTTTTAAGAGAAGATATCTCTTTGCACACTGAGTCTGTAGAATCAAATGAGCAAGGAGATATCCCAACTTAAGACAATCACTATTATCCAAGTCATAACCATAAATAGGAAAAATTCTTTAATTAAAGATTTGGAAGATAAGCTCCTCAAAGAGAGGATGCTAGTGGCTCAATACTCCAAACCCAAATCAGTATTGCCACTCATTGATACCTTCACCTCCTAAACTAGTAAGAAGGGGTTGGGGTACATTGAGAGAAATACTAGAAGAAGGAATAGGAGTAAGGGAAAGGCTCCAATCCAGCCTGTAATCTCTTTTGAGAAAGTTTTGTTGCTATCCAACAAATATGACCAAGAAAGTATGTATGGTCATTAGTTGAATGGAAGATCCAATAGTGTGAACAAAAATGTTCACAGCTATAGTGGAAGGAAGGGGATGGGCTTGAGTGTCTTTAAGGCCCTATATGAGGAAATACAGATGACCCATCCTTGACCATTTGTGTTTGGTGTCCCAGCTCCCCCACTCAAGGAAAAGGAAGCATTAACTTCCAAGTCCCTTCCAGCTAGATAGTTGGCTGTTGTCCAGCATGTAGCTCAATCTCACAGGGAAATATCTGATGCTATCAACTTGTGCTCAGCCACCAAACTAAGAACTGCTGATATCAATAAGATATTTATTGCTAAGACTAACTACAGGCAGGCAAAATGCCAAGGCATTGCTAAAAGAAACAAGAATGTTGTTGTCTTCCTTCATGAACAAAAAACTGAAGTACTTTAAAAGCTATTCAAAAAAGAAGATGCAATATCCATGTGTGTTAGTGCTGTGGGAAAGTGGGATACTTTGCCATAGATTGTTTGCACAACCTTAATGCGCCTAATGTAAAGAAAGGCATTCAGCCAGGCAAGGTTTTGTTAGAACTACTTATGTTACTAACATGTGTAACACCCCGAAACTCAAAAGAGGGACGGGTGACGTTTTAAGCCAAGTCTGGGACTTGGAGCAGGTGTCACGAGCGTGTCACGGGCGTGACACGGGAATTTCACGGGCGTGTTCATCCACGGGTCATGTGGTCGACGTTTTGACGATCGACGATCGTCGAGTTGAGGCACACGGCCTGGGACACGGGCGTGTCCCAGGGCGTGTCACGCTAGGGAGTTTCCTGAGTCATGTACACGGGCCATGACACGGGCACAGAAACGGGAGTGTCACTTATGACACGGGCATGTCGGGTGTCGTGTCGCAGGTCTTGTCCTTCTCGGGAAAAGAGTGTTGGTAGTTGCACACGGGGCGTGATATGGGTCATGACACGGCCGTGTTGCATGCGACACGGGCGTGTCGCATGCGACACGGGCGTGTCGCATGCGACACGGGCGTGTCGGAGGCCGTGTCGAATGTCGTGTGCTGTTTATCGCGTCGGTCGAGACGGCGAATGGGCGACACGGCCGTGTTGCAACCCGTATTCGGCCCAGATTTTGTATTTTTGGCCCCGATCGTGGCCGTTCATTTTCTTATGTTGGGATCCGATGGCTGGGGGTTGGTGCTGGCGGTTTAAACCCAGAAATAGGGTTTAGAAGCCCTCATTTCACTTGGGTTCATCTCTCTCTAAGTTCTAGAGAGAAGGGAGAGCAAGGAGGAGGAAGAATACCAAAGATCCGATCACCGGCGGAGCTTCGGTGCTCCAAATCGCGAGCCGTCTTCGGATCCGCGGAGGCAAGGAGATTGCGGTGCTTTTCATCCGCATGGATTTCCATGGTGCCGAGGAAAAACGCAAGGGTAACGATTCTCATCCTAGGGCATGTGAAGCCCTCTTTTCCTTTGCATAGGAAGCCCTCTCTCGCGAGTGAGCGAAGAGTTGAGGCGTTCCTTGGGGTAGATATGTAAAGTCCCCCTTGTGTAGAGTCCGTATGCGTAAACGGGCATAGGCATTGTGTGTGAAGCCTATCCGGACAAGTTGGTCTTGATCGGTGATGTTGCATTGCATTTGAACCAGGGAAGACTCCGGGTGTTTGGGCGTTTTCGGGTTTTCTACGTGGTAGATTACAACAGGGAGCCTTAGAGATTAACTCCAAGGTACACCCAGAAAACTGGGCAAAAGCGTGCTTTGCCAACATAGTGGCCGGGGAGCCAACGTGAACATAACCGGGTTATGTGATTATTGTGGTGGAAACGGGACTCGGTGAGTCTTGACCTGCGCATATGGCTTAAATTGCCGTTACGGTGTGAGCACGGGTCAGGAAGAACCGTACCCGATCTATGTCATTCGGTGGAACCGTTGGCATGGATGAGGGTCTTCGGCGGTCTATGGCTTAAATTGTCGTGACCAAGGCCAGGAAGGCAAAATGCTCATATGGTTGGCCGTCCAAGAGGCGGTGGTGGAACGGGAACGTCTATGGATTGAATTGACGTGACGTTAGCCAGTCTGCCGTGAATGTGCCCTGAGTGCACGGGGCGTGCAGCCGTGCGAGCCTATGCCTGTGATGAAGTGTGTTTACACTACTTTGATGCTTATACTAATAAAGTGTAGGGAAAGAGCATCGCCGCCCCGATTTTGAGGGCGGGATCATTACAATTTGGTCAGCTTAACTTACCGTTATTTTGTTTACCACCGGGCGGTGGATTGTGGCTTGCAGGTGCTGCGGAGCCGAGCGGGAAATAGCGGGCTAAAGCCCATGATGCTGTGCCGGCCCTCAAAGGCCTAACTTTTTATGTTTTTCATTTATCTCATGTATGGTCGGCCTGCGTGCCGAGGTTTGAAAGACATGTTTTATTAAGTAAACATTGTAAGGCCTTAAGGCCAGTTGTTGTTTTGTGTATTCAACATTCTTATGTTTTGGTTCAGTGGACATTCATGTTAGCAAGGTTCTTAACTGTGCAACTTAATAATTGCTTCCGTTAGGTGCTATGTAGGATGTTGTGATTGGTTGAATGGTTTCAACTCATAACTAACCGGTCTGTCCGTAGTATATGGTGTCGGGCCCCGGCCGGACCTACTGCTATATGTCATGTGACGGATAGGGGTGTTACAACATGTACCTAGGATCCAAGATAAATTGGGTTCCTAAGGATAAGTGATCTACATTTTGCAGGTTAGTTCAAGTACCTTTCTAGATCAGATATGGTACTTGGATAGTAGGTGCTCTAGACATATGACTGGGACAAGGAGCTTACTTAAAGACTACACTCCAATAAATTATGTACCTAAAGTCATCTTTGGTGGCTTTGATAGGGGCATCACCAGAGGCTACGGTATGATTACCAATGACATAGTCTCAATAATAATGGTAGCTTATGTAGAAGGATTGCATCACAACCTTGTAAGCATAAGTCAACTATATGACTTAGGATATGTCATTGAATTCCACAATGACAAGTGCTTGATCAAGAAGACAGTTGACTTAGAGGTCATCCTCTCAGGCACTAGGGGTGGAAATGTGTATTGCTTAGATTTCATTTGCAATAATTCATTATCTCATGTGTGTCTTGTAGCTAATGAGAGGGTTTATTTATGTTCAATGGCACAAGAGACTTGCCCACACTAATCATAAGATAATGAACAAATTATTTTCTAAAAATCTAATTAGAAATAGCCCTAATTTAAAATGTGTTAAAAGTGGTCTCTGTCATGCATGCCAAATGGGCAAGCAAACAAGGGCCACCTCTAAAAGTATTGGATCCAAGGACACTGAAAGATGTCTCTATATATTACATATGGAATTATTTGGTCCTTTGTCGATTCAGAGCCTAGGTGGGAATTTATACACCATAGTGATGTAGATTATCACTCTAAGTATACATGAGTATTATTCCTTAAGAAAAGTCAGATACCTTAAGTGTCTTTATGAACCATGTCAAGGCTATGCAGAATGAGTTACAATGTACTGTGGTCAAAATAAAACTGACTATGGTACAAAATTTAAATCTGGGGCTATGACAAAGTTCTGTCAAGACTTTGGTATCACCAAAGAGTTTTCCTCTTCCAAAACTCCCCAATAAAATGGGGTGGCTGAGAGAAGAAATAGGACCTTAATAGAGGCTGGCAGAACACTCCTTAGTGACTCTTCACTTCCAGAATAATTCTGGGCTGAGGCAGTCAATACAGCTTGTTATGTTCTGAATAAAGCCTCCATTAATAAGGCCCGTAAGAAAACCCCCTATGAAATTCTGAAAGGAAAATAACCAATTATTTCATATTTTAGAATCTTTGGTTCCAAGTACTATATTTTAAATAATGGGAAATCCCAACTTACAAAATTTGCTAAAAATTACAGTGTATGTGTTCTTATTGGATATATCTCACATAGTAGAGTCTATAGAGTATTCAACAAGAAGACCCATGTAGTTGAAGAATCAATGCATGTTGTCTTTGATGAGACTAGCCTACTTTATAAGGGCTGTTCCAACACACCTGTCATTGCAGAAAATGATTTGAAGATGAAAGAGCTCTCTATTAAAGACACACCCAACTCAAGCAAGGTCACTTTAGAAGTTGAAGCACTCACAGATGAAGCTGTAGGTGATCAGATTGAAGGAGAAGCAGGTGATGTAGATGAAGTTCAGTAGGATGAAGATAGGTTTCCTGCTGCAACCAGGCTTCTGAGAGATCACCCAAGAAATCTCATCATTGGGAATGAACACCAAAATGTGACCACAAGAAGCAGAGTTCATAATGAAGCATTGTTCCTGAGCTTCCTGTCCCAGATTGATCCTAAGAGGTTTGAATAAGCAAATAAGGAAACCTTCTAGATCAATGTTATGCAAGAAGAGTTACAGTAATTCAAGAGGGGCAAGGTATGGAAGTTAGTGACAAAGCCACTTGGACATAACATAATTGGCACCAAGTGAGTTTGCAAGAATAAGCTTGATGAGAATGGGACAGTCATCAAGAATAAGGCAAGACTGGTAGTCAAAGGCTATAGGCAAGAAGATGGAATAGACTTTGACCAAATCTTTTCCCAAGTTACAAGGTTAGAGGCCATAAGGATGTTCCTTACCTATGTTGAACATAAGGGATTCAAAGTCTACCAGATGGATGTCAAGTCAGTATTCTTGAATGGTAATCTCAAGGAAGTGGTATATGTGGAGCAACCCTCAGGTTTTGTACATCCCACTTTTGTAAATTATGTTTACAAATTAAAAAAAGCTTTATATGGTTTAAAGCAAGCTCATAGGGCTTGGTATGAAACCTTATTGTTGAAACCGGAAAACCGGTCTCTTGTGGAGTTCGACCCTTGGGGAAGGGGTGGCCGCGCACCTACTTCACTCCTGCAAGTAAATGACAAAGAAAAGAGAAGAAACAAGGACTAGACCAAGGGCCCGGCGGGGAGGTCCCACCACACACCCGGAAGATCTTAGAGCGCTTCCCCTCCTTAGCCAAATGCCGGGCTAAGGTACCTCAGAAAGCGCTAGTAGGCTGGAGAATTCGTAAGCGTGCCCTCTGGGGTACCCCTTGGGTCCTATTTATAGGAAAAGATGGCCTGCCAATATACAACCTTCACTGTTTTCGAGGACTACAGGCAAACCAAAAGGGTCCACATAGTAAAAGTATGCCATGGCCAAGATGCGAGCTGGACCTGAGGGGGCACTTGCTCGGCAAGGGGCCCGACTCGCCTCGCCCTGAGCCTAGGCGGGCACGCACTCGGCGGACTGTGCTCGGCTAGCGCTGAGCTCGGCTTGACTACCGCCGAGCTCGGACTCGGCACGGCGATCGTCGAGCTTGGCTCGACCACCGTCAAGCCCTGTTTCCACACCCGAGCTCGGTCTCGGCGTGCCGGGCTTCGTTCGACCATCGTCGAGCTCGGCTCGACTATTGCCGAGCTCGGGCTCGGCATGCTGGGTCCAAGTTGGTCTGAGCCGGCCGGTTCAACTCCTGTCGACCACTCGCGGGATACGGGGTTGTACATAATCCCCGCTCTTTGCGAGATTGGGACAAGCTCGGAAAGAAACATCCAACCCCATAGGATCCGGCGAGTGCGACAGGGGCAAAAAGGAATCTTCTGGTAGGCCCCACAGGTAGCTATATATATGTACCCCTGCGCATCTGGCTGACCTTTGCCCTTCCCCAAATTCTGTCAAGATGCCGCTCCCCAAGGAAGTCTTAGAGCGACTCGCACGTTCCCGCGAAGAGATCGCTGCCCAGGCCGCGGGGCTGACCAACCTTGAGGCCCCTGCTCGCCGTTTTGCCGATTTTGGCTCGGCCAAGCGGGCGAAGCCCCTTCCTCCGGGGGTCGTACCCATTCTGGCCGACTTCACTGCCGCCTTGGGGAACGGGGCCGGTTCCTCCAACCAGCCGGTTCTTGGCTCTGCCACTAAAAATCTCGTGGAATTGTCTTCCGACCGGGAGAACAGCGGCGAAGCGTCCACCCCTCGGGCCAAAAGTACTCCTGTCAACTCGCCACGGCAGGATCCCAAGGTTAAGGAGCCGGGCTCGCGAGAACTGGCGTCGCCGAGTCGCCTCCTTTCCCGGCAACCCTCCCCTGGATCCCTGGTCGTGGGGAGAGGCGCCGGGATTATCCCTGTTCCCGGCTACCAACTCGCTCCTCAAGAACTGCTGGGGCGTGGCAAGGACCTGCGCCACTTTTCTCCTCGCGCCAACCCGGAGGAGCCAGGCTCGCGCGGTAAGTTTCCGGCATCGCTCTTCTGTTCCGTGGATATTTGCTTTTCTGACCGTCTTTCAGTTCCTCACCCAGAATTTCCCGGGCGGACGGAGGACGGCGAGTCCGTGGATCGACCTCCTTACTCGCCCCTCCCTTCTCCAAGCGCCCTGGACGCCTTCCTGGACTCCGAGGTGGGCAGCCCTGAACGCGCAAGACGGGAGCGGAAGGTTCTCAAGAAGCTGGTGCGCGAGCTCCACGACCTGCGGAAGGACAACAACAGGCTGCAGTGGGAGTGCTCGCGTCTCGCGGACGGTGCTGGAGTCAGCCTGGCGTTCGAGGAGGCATCTTCCCTGGTGCTGATGGACGAAATTGAAGAGAACCTGCGGGTGATAAATAGGAACATGGGGCGGCTTCGCGAACTTCATGCGCAGCGGCCTGCGACGGCGGGCCGGCGAGACCGGGGAGAATGAAACGGCTCTTCTGTCAGTCGGCCGGCACTCGCCCCCGCCCTCGCATGGTCCTCGCGCCCTTATTTATATTTTTTCTTTTATTTGCTCTGAATGATCTGCTTGTAATAACTCGAACAACTTTTCTACCACTTTGTATATGTAGATGCTTTTTCAATATTTTGGTGAGTCTTTTCGAATTCCCCCTTCGGGGGCCTGGCCGGCTCGCAGGACTTGCGAGGAGAGGATGGCGAGGTGGCGCGGCGAGACCGGACCGATCGGCCGACTCGCCCTCCCTCTCGCCCTTCTTTACCTTCTTCTATAAATAGACCTTCTCACCTACCCCGAGGCACGCTTTTATTGCTTTCGAATCCTTGCTTTGTCTCTGTCTTCCCGAGCTCGCGGTTTTCCTTTTCTCTGCGACCATGGTCAAGACCAACCCTGACGCGGACGGTCGGTCTAAGTGCGCCCAGCACTTTGTCGACCATTGCTTCTTCGAGGGGCACATTACAGAGGAGGAGCTCGTCGAGTTCACGGCGGCGTTCGTCCCCCCCGGCTTCCAGGCTCGCAGGCCCGCCGAGCATGAGGCCATTAATTCCTTCCCGGAGGGTGAGCTCGCCTTCCCCATCTCGCACTTCGAGGTGGGACTGCGCCTCCCCCTCTGGCCAGAAATCCGCCAGATCCTGAAGTACTACGGCGCGGTGCCCGCGCAGCTGAATTCCAACGCCATCGCTATGATGGTGGCGTTCGCCTGCTTCCTCCGCCAGGAGCGAATTGAGTTCAACCTCGCGGTGTTCCGCAAGTTGTTCTCTTACAAGGCTACCCCCGACGGGGTCGCCTACTTTGGCGGGTCCTTCATCAAGGTTCGCGAGCTAGCGAACAAGAATCACAATTGGATGACCCGGCTCGTCTTCATCAAGGGCGAGCTCGGCAACATTCCCTTTCGCCCCCTGCAGAAGAGCGAGGACATATATCGTCCTCCTTCCCTGTCCGGCAGCGACGCCGACCTCCACAAGTTTTTCCTCCACAAGGACTTCGAGGTCGCCTTCCTCCGCCACGGCCTTGACTCGCTTCAACCCGTTCTCCCCGGTGAAGGTATATCTCGCTCAGCCCTCTCGCGAACTTTATCAAGGTGGATCTCATATAATTTTTCCCTCTCTCTTCTTCTTTTTTGACTAAGTCTTTCTCTGCAGGGGAACGAGTTCTGCCGGAGCATCCGCCGTTCGCCGACTCGGGGATATTCTCAGATCCTCTGGAGCTGGCCCGGGCGGCGGCACTGGCTTGTCGCGAGGAGCACGCGCGAGACCAACTCCCCGGCAGGAAGCGCCTGGAGTCTGGGGGGTCAAGCTCGCGCCGCGAGCCTTCGCTCCCCAAGAAGAAGAGGGCGAGGGTGGTCTCGCGCGGACGGCTGCACCATCCTTCGTCGCCTACCAAGTTCATGAGCTCGCCGGAGGCTCTGTCCGACGAGCCGCCCTTGAGTCCACTGAAAGAAGCCTCCTCCCCCCGAAAGGGGAAGAAGAAGAGCGGGCCGTCCTCCGATTCTACCGGGGAGGACACCTTCCGCGAGCCCAGTCTGCCGAAGGATCATCCCAACTTCGGCAAGGGGTGCAAGAGCAAGGATGCGGCTGGCGAGCCCATCCTGAAGTGGGACGAGGGGGCTCACCGAGTTTCCGTCTCTACTCGCGCCCCCTCCTGGGGAGCTCGCCGGCCGCCCACCGCCCACGCCTTCGCTTTCGGCTTCGGCCTCTACAGCCGCGACAGCGCCGAGTCGTACAAGAAACTGACCCCCAGTCAGCTCGGCTACGAGGGGATGTAGGCTCACCTGCGGGCCTTCGAGCTCCATCACATGATGGTCCGTCGCGGCTTCCAGCTCAGCAACGCCCTGCTGACTGCCGAACAGGAGCGCGACCTGGCGAAGGAGAGCGCGGTCGACGCGGAAAGGCGGTTCGGCCTCGCGGACGCTCTACTCGCGAAGTCTGTCGGTGGCCTGGTAATCACTGGATACCTCTATTTACCTTGCTTAAGATTGTTCCTGCGCGTGTTCTGAACTTTCAATCTTACAGGACGCCGAAGCCGCTAACGCGATGCGAGACGAGGTAGCTCAGTTGCGGGCTCGGCTCGCTGAGCGGGAAGCCCAGCTCGCCGAGCAAAAGACATATTCCCGGGAGCAGGAGGCTGTTGCCGCCCGGCTGGGGGCGGAGGTGGAGGAATTGAAGGAAAAGAACAAGGGGCTCCTGGGAGAGGTCCTCCGCCAAGCCGACGCTCTCCTTCCCCCGGATGCCAGCGAGCCGGCCTTCCCCTTCAAGAGGCCCCGGGTGTTTGGCGAGGCTGACGTCGCGGAGCGGCTGCGAGTCAACTCCGTCGAGGCTGCCGAGTGTCTTCTACAAGCCATGAGGGGGACAGGGATTTTGGCGGAAGGCTGCGAGGAGGTCACCGTCCGGGAGCTCCTGCCAACCCTGTTCCCGCCCAGCCCGCTCAGCGAGAAGGAAGATAGCTTCGACTCGCTCTTTGCGGGGGTGAGGGAGAAGGACGCTCGGCTTGGTGACGAGGAGGACCGTCACTCGAGGGGGGAGGGCGAGAGTTAACTTTTGTTTTCTTCTTTCTCTCTTTTTTTTTGCACCCTGCCGAGGCCGGCCTTGTAAACTTGTAATGATGATTCAAAGATATTTTGCACAATTTTACTATCTTCTTTTCAAGCTCACTCGCGATATTATATACGCGCGCTTGGTAGAGCGACCCCGCCTGTAGAATGTCTTGAGTTAGGACCAGCCCCCGCGATGCTCGCGGCGAATCCCTAGGACACGTGCTCGCGCCATATCCTACTCGCGCCTCACCTTCCCCCGCCATGTCTCGCCTTAGTTTTTCGATAATTCAGACAAGTGAAAATACGCTTGGGTCAAGATGTTGCCGGCATCCGCCTTAGACATCAGGGCGTGTCGTTCGCCGAGTTAGCTGGAGCGAGGCTAGGCTCGCTGGAGAGAGACGCTTTCCTTCCCCTGGGTCTGGGACAGGACCTGGGCTTCCTTAGTAGCGAGCTGGAGAGAGAGAGGGGGGGTAGGATATTCCGAGCTCGCCGTTTTGACTGGCGAGCTCACACCCTGGCGTTTTCCTCGGGCCAACTCCCAGTCTCAACTCCAGGGTCGTAGCGATGCCCATCGAGACTCGGCTGTGCCAGCTAGGTGGGAGCCTGGCAGGGGAGTGACGAGACCTAACCCCAGAGCGAGAGGACTTAGAAACTTTTTCCTCTCCCGGGTGCTACCACCGGGCCAGTCAGCTAGGTGAGAGCCTGAGGGCGGGTGTTGAACATCCTCCGGGCTCAGCCCCAGGGTCATAGCGATGTCCATCGAGACTCGGTCGTGCCAACTAGGTGGGAGCTTGGCAGGGGAGTGACGAGACCTAACCCCAGAGCGAGAGGACTTAGAAACTTTTTCCTCTCCCGGGTGCTACCACCGGGCCAGTCAGCTAGGTGAGAGCCTGAGGGCGGGTGTTGAACATCCTCCGGGCTCAGCCCCAGGGTCATAGCGATGTCCATCGAGACTCGGTCGTGCCAACTAGGTGGGAGCCTGGCAGGGGAGTGACGAGACCTAACCCCAGAGCGAGAGGACTTAGAAACTTTTGCCTCTCCCGGGTGCTACCACCGGGCCAGTCAGCTAGGTGAGAGCCTGAGGGCGGGTGTTGAACATCCTCCGGGCTCAGCCCCAGGGTCATAGCGATGTCCATCGAGACTCGGCCGTGCCAACTAGGTGGGAGCCTGGCAGGGGAGTGACGAGACCTAACCCCAGAGCGAGAGGACTTAGAAACTTTTGCCTCTCCCGGGTGCTACCACCGGGCCAGTCAGCTAGGTGAGAGCCTGAGGGCGGGTGTTGAACATCCTCCGGGCTCAGCCCCAGGGTCATAGCGATGTCCATCGAGACTCGGCCGTGCCAACTAGGTGGGAGCCTGGCAGGGGAGTGACGAGACCTAACCCCAGAGCGAGAAGACTTAGAAACTTTTGCCTCTCCCGGGTGCTACCACCGGGCCAGTCAGCTAGGTGAGAGCCTGAGGGCGGGTGTTGAACATCCTCCGGGCTCAGCCCCAGGGTCATAGCGATGTCCATCGAGACTCGGCCGTGCCAACTAGGTGGGAGCCTGGCAGGGGAGTGACGAGACCTAACCCTAGAGCGAGAAGACTTAGAAACTTTTGCCTCTCCCGGGTGCTACCACCGGGCCAGTCAGCTAGGTGAGAGCCTGAGGGCGGGCGTTGAACATCCTCCGGGCTCAGCCCCAGGGTTATAGCGATGTCCATCGAGACTCGGCCGTGCCAACTAGGTGGGAGCCTGGCAGGGGAGTGACGAGACCTAACCCCAGAGCGAGAAGACTTAGAAACTTTTGCCTCTCCCGGGTGCTACCACCGGGCCAGTCAGCTAGGTGAGAGCCTGAGGGCGGGTGTTGAACATCCTCCGGGCTCAGCCCTAGGGTCATAGCGATGTCCATCGAGACTCGGTCGTGCCAACTAGGTGGGAGCCTGGCAGGGGAGTGACGAGACCTAACCCCAGAGCGAGAAGACTTAGAAACTTTTGCCTCTCCCGGGTGCTACCACCGGGCCAGTCAGCTAGGTGAGAGCCTGAGGGCGGGTGTTGAACATCCTCCGGGCTCAGCCCCAGGGTCATAGCGATGTCCATCGAGACTCGGCCGTGCCAACTAGGTGGGAGCCTGGCAGGGGAGTGACGAGACCTAACCCCAGAGCGAGAAGACTTAGAAACTTTTGCCTCTCCCGGGTGCTACCACCGGGCCAGTCAGCTAGGTGAGAGCCTGAGGGCGGGTGTTGAACATCCTCCGGGCTCAGCCCCAGGGTCATAGCGATGTCCATCGAGACTCGGCCGTGCCAACTAGGTGGGAGCCTGGCAGGGGAGTGACGAGACCTAACCCCAGAGCGAGAAGACTTAGAAACTTTTGCCTCTCCCGGGTGCTACCACCGGGCCAGTCAGCTAGGTGAGAGCCTGAGGGCGGGTGTTGAACATCCTCCGGGCTCAGCCCCAGGGTCATAGCGATGTCCATCGAGACTCGGCCGTGCCAGCTAGGTGGGAGTCTAGCAGGGGAGTGACGAGACCTAACCCCAGAGCGAGAAGACTTAGAAACTTTTGCCTCTCCCGGGTGCTACCACCGGGCCAGTCAGCTAGGTGAGAGCCTGAGGGCGGGTGTTGAGCATCCTCCGGGCTCAGCCCCAGGGTTATAGCGATGTCCAGCGAGACTCGGCCGTGCCAACTAGGTGGGAGCCTGGCAGGGGAGTGACGAGACCTAACCCCAGAGCGATAAGACTTAGAAACTTTTGCCCCTTGGGGGTTTAAGCTGAGAACCCCTTTACCCTCACTATTTTGACAGAGCATAAAATACGACAATGAGATTTGTTTTCATTCTTAAGGCCAAGATATTTACAATATTTTCAAGGGTAGAAACGTTTCAGATCGTCGCCACTCCAAGTGTGGCTGAGGGTGTCCCCTCTTACATCTTGGAGGCGATACCCCCCCGATTTCAAGACCTCCTGCACAATGTAGGGGCCCTCCCAATTGGGGTGGAGTTTTCCCACGGCGGCTGATCTCCCTGCCGCGTCCACTTTTTTCAAGACAAGATCCCCCTCCACTAACTGCTTGACACGGACGTGTTTGTCGAAATACTTGGCCATCATTCGCTTGGCCTCTTCCTGCCTAACGACGGACAAGTCGCGTAGTTCTTCCACCATATCCAGGGAGAGTCGAAGCTCCTCCTCATTCTCTGACCTCCATTCTTCCCTTCCGGCTCCTGCCTCGACGACCCGAGGCGTCTGGACCTCGAATTCGATAGGTAGAACGGCCTCGCAGCCGTGAGAGAGTTTGAAGGGCGTCTCCCCTGTGGCCGTATTGGGGGTGGTCCTCAAGGCCCAGAGGACTGATGGGAGCTGTTCCACCCAGCTTCCCCTCAAATTTTCCACTTTTTTCTTTAAGAGGTTCACGATGATTTTGTTGGCCGCTTCCACCTGCCCGTTGCTCCTGGGGTGATGGATAGAAGCAAACCGAAGGTCAATCCCTAGCTGCTCGCAGAAACGAATGAACTCCGTGCTGGCGAACTGAGGTCCGTTGTCCGTGACGATAGCCTGTGGCAGCCCATGCCTGCAGATAATCTCTCCCCAGATAAAGTTCCTGACTACCTGAGAGGTCACCTTGGCTAGAGCCTTCACCTCCATCCACTTAGAAAAATAATCAACCATGACCAACAAAAACCTCCTCTGCCCGCTGGCCTGAGGGAAAGGTCCTACGAGGTCCAGCCCCCATATGGCGAAGGGCCATGGTGTCATGATGCTTCTTAACCTCTGAGCCGGCTGGAGCTAGAGCGGGGCGTATAGTTGGCACTTATGACATTTTTTCGCGAATTCGGCTGCATCCTGACCGAGGGTGGGCCAGAAGTACCCTTGCCTGACGATTCTCCCTTCCAGGGTCCGACTCCCCGAATGACTCCAACATTCACCGGAATGGACTTCCTCCAAAATTTTGTGCACCTCTCTTTTGGCCACGCAACGGGCCAACATCCCTGAGAGGGTCTTGCGGTACAACTGTCCCTCACGTAGGAGGTAGTATGCCGCCTTGTGCTTGAGCCCTCTTCGGTCCATTCCCTCCGGATATTCTCCGGTGGACAAGAAGGTGACGAAGGGATCCATCCATGAGGGGTGCTGTTCTACTTCCATTAGTTCCCCCTCCTCGATGGAAGGTCGGAAGAGATCCGTAATGGTGCCCCCCATCCGGGGGCCGTGCTTTGCTAGCTGGTCGACTGGCTCGTTTTCCCCTCGCGGTACGTGCTTGATTGAGAAGGTCTGGAAGGTCCCAATGACTCCCCTTACCTTCATCAAATAGAGCTGCAAGGTGGGCTCCCTCGCCTCGAACTCCCCCTTGATCTGGGAAGCCACCACCATGGAGTCAGTGAGGACCTCCACGTCATGCACCCCCAAGTCTCTTGCCAGGCGCAGACCTGCGATTACGGCTTCGTATTCGGCTTGGTTATTGGTGATAGGAAAGTGCACTACCACAGTCTGCTCGATCTTTATCCCCTGGGGGCTTTCCAAGATGACCCCAACTCCTAAAGAATGCTTCCCCGAGGCACCGTCCACCCTGACTTTCCAGGGGAGAGGGCAAGTGAGTCTCTCCTCCGCCACCTCGACCACGTACTCCGCCAGGAAGTCAGCCATGGCTTGGGCCTTGATTGAGAGGCGGGGGACGAAGGAGATGTCGAACTCGCTCAGCTCCACTGACCATTTGGCCAACCTACCTGAATGCTCTACCCCCTTGAAGATGTTGCGCAGGGGGTGGTCAGTCACTACTCGGATTGAGTGTGCCTGGAAATAAGGCCGAAGCCTCCGGGCTAAGATGATTAAGGCGAAGGCCAGTTTTTCCAGGATGGGGTAACGGAGCTCGGCCCTCTTCAATATCCGACTCACATAATAGACGGGGAGTTGCCTCTTCCCCTCTTCCCGAACCAAAACCGAACTCAAGGCTTCAGCCCCGACCCCTAGATATAGGGATAAGTCTTCCCCTTCCTTGGGCCCTTGGAGCAGGGGGGCCTGAGTCAGCTGTTTCTTTAAAGCCTGGAATGCCTCCTCGCACTCCGAGGTCCATTCAAACTTTCGACCCCCTCTCAAAGTTTTGAAAAACGAGGAGCACCTCTCCCCGGCCCGGGAAAGGAATCTACTCAACCCTGCCAACTTCCCTGTCAGTTGCTGTACTTCCTTGGTATTTTGCGGCGACCTTAGTTCCAGGATTGCCCTCACCTTATCTGGATTAGGTTCTACCCCAGCGGGGGTGAGAAGATGCCCTAGGAACTTTCCCCGGCTTGCCCCGAAGACACACTTCAAGGGGTTCAGCCTCATCTTAAACTTGCGGAGAGTGGCGAAGGTCTCTTCCAAGTCCTGGATGTGGGAGTCGACATCCAAGCTCTTGACCATGAGATCATCCACGTACACTTCGAGATTCCTCCCCTTCTGCTCTCGGAAGACCCTATCCATCATTTTTTGATAGGTAGCCCCTGCATTCTTTAGCCCGAAGGGCATCATTTTGTAACAATAACATCCGTCTCCCGTGATGAACAAGACGTCTTTGACGTCAGGGGGGTGCATCCTGATTTGGTGATAACCTGAAAAAGCATCCAGAAAACTCATTACGGGGAAACCGACGGCTGAGTCAACCAGCGCGTCGATCCGAGGCAAAGGATAACAATCTTTCGGGCATGATTTATTAAGAAGAGAAAAGTCGATACACATCCTCCACCGGCCGTCTCCCTTTTTAACCATTACAACGTTGGAGACCCAGCCGGGGTATTGGATTTCAGATATGAAGCCAGCCTCGAGGAGCTTGGCGACTTCCTCTCTGATTGGCTCGGCGAGCTTGTCCGTGACGGATCTCTTTTTCTGCTGGATGGGGGGAGCCTCCGGGTCCAGGTTGAGGCGGTGGCAGGCCACGTCGGGGTCGATCCCTGGCATCTCTGCGGCGCTCCAGGCGAAGATGTCCACGTTCCTCTGGATGCACTCCAGCATCCTGCCTTGAGCTTCCGGGGTCAGGCCTCCGCTGACGCGGACCTTCTCCACCCTGCCTCCAATGGTTAGAACCTCCATCTCCTCCACCTCTTCCGCTGCCTCCAGACGGGACTGCTCTTCCCATTCCTCGATACCTCCCCTTCCGGGGGCGAGGACCTCTTCCTCAGCCTCCTCGACGGCCATGGCCTCGGCCGACTCCCGAGTCTCTTCCGCGACCTCCTCGCGAGCGTGGCACTCCACCTCCATTTCTTTGTCAGCTTCCTGCTTCTCCTCCTCCAACCTCCGCCCCATCTCCTCGGCCCCCTCCAGCCAAGAGATGGAGTTTACCGCCGAGACGTAGCACTCCCTTGCCTCCTTAGGGTCTCCTCGGACCCGGATCTGGACCCCCTCGACGTTGAACTTCAGACACTGGTGGAAGGACGAGGGGACGCAGCGGAAGGCGCTGATGAGGGGTCTCCCGAAGATGGCGTTGTAACTGCTAGGAGCGTCCACGATAACAAATTTGCAGTTGCGTGACTGCCCCCCCTAGAGTGACATGGAGTCCCACTCCTCCCTCGACTTCTTTCCTCTCCCCTGAAAAGCCGAACAGAGGCCCGTCCGAGGCTAACACCCTCCTGGCCTCTACCTTCATCGCATCGAACGCCTTCTTGAAGATGACGTTGACCGAACTCCCATTGTCCACAAGGATCCGGGAGACAGTGAAATCCTCGATGGCTGTCTAGATAACCAGCGCATCGCAGAAGGGATCCTCGTGACCCGGCAAGTCCTCTCTGGAGAAGGTGATTTTCTCCTCCGGGGGAGGGGATTGGGATGTGGAGCCAACGCTCCTCCGGTACATAGTGTGGAGGCTTGACTTACGGGAGGCCTCGATCCCCCCCCCCCCCCGTGGATCGCTCCGATCCTTCCTCGGGTGCCCACATCAACCCGGTCTTCACACCGATCCCCCTCCTCCCGAGGCCGGATCTCCTCTATCCGAACTTCCTGACGGTCTTGTTGTTGCTGTTCCCTTCTCCCTCTCATCTCGAGGAACTCCGGGCACGTGGATGTGAGGTGCCCCTCTTCCTGATGAAAGTCACAATAGGGCAGGTCCACCCTGACCTCCCTCCTTCTCCTCGGCTGTCCTCTCCTTCTCCCCCTTATGGCAATTGCCATTGCCTCCTCCTGGTCGGGGAGAGGGGGTCTCTGACCCTGCCTACCCCCCTGGGGGTTGTACTGCCCTCGGCCACCCTGGCGGTTATCTCCTCCCTGATAACCTCTTCGTGGTGCCTGGTCTTGCCACTCGGGCCTCCATCCCAGACGGTGGGTCTGCTCCGGACGCACCCACCTGGGTTGCGGCTGCTGCTGCGGCTGCTCCCTTTGCCGAGGTTCAGCCCTCCTCTCCTCCTGAATTCGGCCACCCCTTGGCCTTTCCTCTTCCACGGCCCACTTGGCCAACCTTCGAGCAAACTCTGGATGTGCTGCCTCCATTTCGGCCTCCCTGGCCGCCCTCTCCAGAAGTGCCTCAAAAGACACTGGAGGTGACCTCTTCAGTTCCATTGCGAAGAACCCGGACTGGAGACCCAGGGTGAAGGCCACCATCATGGTGTGCCCTGGCATCTCCTGAACTTGGGACAGTTCCTCTTGGAACCTGTCCAGATAGCTTCCCAGGGTCTCTCCCACCCTCTGCTTGATGCGGAACAAAGACTCCGCCTCCCTCTTCCTCTTCTTAGAAGTGGTGAATCTCAGCATGAAACCCCGTCGCAGATCCTCAAAGCAGTAGATGGACCGGTCGGGAGTTGGTGGAACCACTCTCTCGCCTTTTCTCTGAGGGTGATGGCGAAGAGTCGGCACTTGAAGCCGTCTGACATCTGTCGAATGGAGACCATGTCCTCGAACCACTGGAGGTGGTGGACCGGGTCTCCTCTCCCGGAGTAGTAAGTCATCTCCGGCTCGCGAAACCCCTCGGGAACTGGGGCTGAAGAAACGAATTCGCTGAAGGGGCTCCCCCCTCAGCCGGGCGAGTCGGGAACTCCCTCCCTGCAGTCTCGCCGAAGTGGTACTCGGCGGCCGAGCCGGGGAACAGAACTCGCCCATGGAACTCGCGCTCGCCCCTCTCGGCGGGTTCTTTCCCTGGTCGCCTGAGCGGGGCGTCGTCGCCGAGTGCGGGAGCGGCGACCACCGGGACTGTCGGCGTCGCACTCTCAGCTCGCATGCCGAGGGCGGTCCTGACGAGCCCGAGGATCTCCTCCCTAAGCTCCGCCGGCACACTCGCCGCTGGGGGTGGGGGAGGGGGTGGCGAGTTGCCCCTGCCTGATCCTTGTCCTTCATCTCCAGTCATCGAGCCTACAGAAGGTTTTCTCTGCTGACCACTCTCCACGCTCACCGCACCAAAATGTTGAAACCGGAAAACCGGTCTCTTGTGGAGTTCGACCCTTGGGGAAGGGGTGGCCGCGCACCTACTTCACTCCTGCAAGTAAATGACAAAGAAAAGAGAAGAAACAAGGACTAGACCAAGGGCCCGGCGGGGAGGTCCCACCACACACCCGGAAGATCTTAGAGCGCTTCCCCTCCTTAGCCAAATGTCGGGCTAAGGTACCTCAGAAAGCGCTAGTAGGCCGGAGAATTCGTAAGCGTGCCCTCTGGGGTACCCCTTGGGTCCTATTTATAGGAAAAGATGGCCTGCCAATATACAACCTTCACTGTTTTCGAGGACTACAGGCAAACCAAAAGGGGCCACATAGTAAAAGTATGCCATGGCCAAGATGCGAGCTGGACCTGAGGGGGCACTTGCTCGGCAAGGGGCCCGACTCGCCTCGCCCTGAGCCTAGGCGGGCACGCACTCGGCGGACTGTGCTCGGCTAGCGCTGAGCTCGGCTTGACTACCGCCGAGCTCGGACTCGGCACGGCGATCGTCGAGCTTGGCTCGACCACCGTCGAGCCCTGTTTCCGCACCCGAGCTCGGTCTCGGCGTGCCGGGCTTCGTTCGACCATCGTCGAGCTCGGCTCGACTATTGCCGAGCTCGGGCTCGGTATGCTGGGTCCAAGTTGGTCTGAGCCGGCCGGTTCAACTCCTGTCGACCACTCGCGGGATACGGGGTTGTACACTTATCTACCTTTCTTATCAAGAACAAATTATTGAGGGGAAAGATAGATAGCACATTGTTTCTTAGGGAAACAAAGTGAAAGTGTCTCCTAGTCCAAATTTATGTGGATGACATAATATTTGGATCTACTGATGACAACCTTTGCAAAAAATTTGCTAACCTTATGCAGGGGGAGTTTGAGATGAGTAGTATGAGATGTCGCATCTCGCATTTTATCAACATTAAATAATTCATCAGAGTAAGAGAAAATACGTGTTGTGATGCCATACTATGTACACACAGATTCTTCGACATTACTCGACGAATTGAAAGGTTTCTCGACGAATTCGTCGAAAGCGTTCGACGAACTTCTAAGTCCTCTCGACGAATATCACGAACCTCTCGAGAACACTCGACGAATTGAATTGACGAATCTTTACTTGGCCTCTTGAGAAGACTCGACGAACTGACCACTCACTCGATGAATTGACTCGACGAATCATACTTAGCCTCTCAAGAATACTCGACGAACTGACTACTCACTCAACGAATTGACTCGGCGAATCATACTTGGCCTCTTGAGAATACTCGACGAATTTGAACTTGGACTGATTCCTACACTACTCGGATTCAACAACGCTAATCCATACCCTATTCCTAAGTTCTATGCAGGAAAGAGAAAGAAAACAAGAACAAAAGAACAAGCAAGAGGAGAGGAACCACCACTTGCCTCAAAATCTCCTGAAACTCGTACTCCCAATCCCTCAACTTCAAGATTTGGCCGAAAGAACTCCTCAACAATGATCTCTGAAACTTTTTGGGGCAAAAACAAAGGTTAGGCTACTATCTCAAACCCCAAAAATCCACGAAAAAGAAAAATCCTACCACGCGCGCGTAGAGCTCGGCGAGAGCTTTCCGAATCTATGCTCCGTCGAAGATTTCGCCCACCGAAGCTCCCAATGCGGCGGCCGGAAGTTTCACGGAGAAGGGTCGTCGTCTCTTCTTTCCACTCTTAGGACCGAAGTTTTGGGGAAGAAGGATGAATAGGTTTTTTTTAAGTATATATATATATATATATATATATATATATATATATATATATATATAAAATTATATTATTAATATAATAACTAGAAAAACTCAAACGACGAGGGTGACCAAATCACCTTGGTTTTCAATGAAAATCACATCAAAACTAAATGTCGGTGCTACGAATCAAATGGTAAAGTTGAAATCTGAATGCGACGAGCCAAACTCGAGATAAAAATTCCAGAAGTTAAAACCACAATAATCCTTATAAAATTCACTAAGACTCCAATTAAGCCCGGATCGCAGCGAAACTTCACAAGCACACTTAAAATTAATCACTTTAATTTTCCCAAGTCAAAAACTCTAATTTCAATGAGTCAAAAACTGGCTGACTCGCCCCAACGAACAAAATCGCGCACTAACGACAGCGCACCATTAACTATGCATCAACATAACGTCATTATGCCATTAATATGACACTAAGGGGATTAAAATAATTATCTAAAATTCAGGGGCATTACAGTCACTCCCCTAAAAAGAAGTTTTGTCCCAAAACTTGATACGTAAATCAAATTCTGAAACAGAAAAGAAATAACCAAATGTTATTGGATGGAAATACTTACCAATGGAAACTACGAAAAAAGATGACAATGAGACTCTCTCATAGCTGATTCCATCTCTCAAGTCGAGCTCTCGATATCTTGGTTTCGCCAAAGAACCTTGACCATGGGTATCGTCTTCCTCTACAACACCCGATCCTGAGTCTCTAGAATACAAATAGGCTCTTCGGCATAGGAAAGATTAGGTTGCAACTGGGGCACCAAGTCAGGGACATACCGATCACTAAGCACACACTTTCGCAACTGGCTCATATGAAACACATCATGAACACCGGGGAAGAAGCAGGCAACTCCAGCTTATAAGCTGACACTCTGAGGTGCTCAACAATCCAGAATGGTCCCACATAACTGGGATCCAACTTGTGGTTCCTTCCAAATCTCTTAACACCAGACATCGGAGAAACCTTTAGAAAATTCATGTCCCCAACTACAAACTCCAGATCAACCATTCACCAATTAACATACTTTTCATAACGCTCCTGAGCCACACAAAGCTTTTCACTTATATGCATTACAGAGATACTCATTTCCTCTAGGGATTCCGGACCCAACAATGGTCTCTCCCCAACCTCAGCCCAAAATAAAGGGGTTCGGCAATGCCTCCCATACAAAGCTTCAAAGGGGGTCATTTGCAAACTCTCTTGATAACTATTGTTATAGGAAAATTTTATTGGTCTGAGACGCTCGTCCTAGGCTCCACCATGGTCCAAGATATAACACCTAATCATGTCTTCCAAAATCTGATTAACTCTTTTCATCTAACCATTGGTCTGCAGATGATAAACAGTTGAAAACCTGAGGTCAGTGCCCGACGCTCCTTGCAAGCTCTGCCAGAAATGCGACATAAACCCGGAGTATCGATCTGACACGATACTCTCGAGAACTCCATGCAATCTAATGACCTCATCCAAGTACAGCTCCGCTATCTTCTTCATGAAATAGCTAATCTTAAAATGAACGATGTGAGCACACTTCATCAATCTATCAACTATGATCCACACATAATCGTTCCCTCAGGGTGACCTCGGCAAACCGGTAATAAAATCCATAGAAATGCTTTCCCACTTCTAACTTGAAATATCAAAAGGCGTCAGCTTGCCACCAGGCCTTCTATGATCTGCCTTAACACGCTTGCAGGTGAAGCGCTCAAACACAAACTTAGCTATATCGTTCTTCATCTCATACCACCAAACGATCTGTTTCAGATCTATATATATCTTTATAGATCCAGGGTGGTAGGCAATACTAGAACCATGCGCTTCATTGCAAATCCTAGCCCGAATATCCCCAACTGCGGGAATGCAGAATCTACCCCGATACTTCAGGGTACCGTCCTCATCTATAGAGAAATCTGCCAATTCTCCCCTCTCTATCTTACCTCGAATATGATGCAGATCAAAATCATCCTTTCGATGCAACCTTGTAAGAGTAAATCAAGAAGGATCTTCAGCTTCTAAGCTAGACGATGCGATACTACTGCCGACTGAAATATCCATTAGCAAAAACTCTTCTACCAAAGACTACACAGAAAGGTTGAAGGTTTGCGTGGACTTTCTACTCAGGGCGTCGGCTACCACGTTCACTTTGACCGGATGATATAGGATATTGATTTCATAGTCCGTAATATACTCCAACCATCTGCGCTGGCGCAAATTCAGCTCCTTCTGAGTGAAGACGTACTTCAAACTCTTATGGTCCATATAGATCTTGCATAGTGCGCCATATAACAGATGTCTCCAAAGCTTTAAGGCATAAATCACTTTCGCAATTTCCAAATCATGCATAGGGTAATTCTTTTCATGAATCTTCAATTGTCACGACCCATATACAATCACCTTTCCCTCTTACATCAATACACATCTAAGCTCGACGTGCGATGCATCCACATATATAAATAGTATACTCCACTCTTTCTATAGGTAAAGTCAAAACTGGAGCAGTGCACAGCCTCCTCTTTAGTTCCTGAAAGGATCCTTCACACTCATGACTCATCTCTCCAAACGAACGATACATTTTATGTGTAAGCTTAGTCAGAGGTGTAGACAATACTAAGAATCTTTCCACAAACCTTCTATAATAGCCTGCCAATCCTAGGAAGCTTCTTATCTCCTTAGGTGTGGTAGGTATTTTCCAATTCATCAACGCAACTATATTTTCTGGGTCAACCGAAATTCCATCTTTATTCACAACATGACCCAAAAAGGACACTTGAGGAAGCCAAAAATCGCACTTACTCAACTTCATAAACAACTTATGCTCTCTTAAGGTAGACAGAATTAAACGCAAGTGTTGGGCATTCTCCTCAGCATTCAGGGAATATACAAGAATATTGTCGATGAACAAGACCATGAAATGATCCAGGAAATCCTTAAACACTCTATTCATCATGTCCATGAAGGCGAAGGGTGCATTTGTTAGTCCAAAGGACATCACCAAGAACTCAAAATGTCCATGCCGAGAACGAAAGGCGGTCCACGAAAGATCTGACTCACGGATCCTCAACTAATGGTATCCTGAACGAAGCTCAATCTTCAAAAACACCGAACTTCCACGTAACTGATCAAATAAATCATCGATCCTTGGCAACGGATACCTGTTCTTGATGGTTATTTATTAAACTCTCTGTAATTAATGCACAACCTCATGGAACCATCCTTCTTTTTCAAAAAAAAAATGGGAACACCCCAAAGCAAAGAACTTGTCCTAATAAAACCACACTGCAGTAATTTATCTAGCTAGGTATGCAACTCTTCTAGCTCACGTGGGGTCATACAGTACGATGCCTTAGTAATAGGGCGAGTACCCGGCTCAAGATCAATGACAAACTCCACATCTCTCTCAGGCGAAAGATCAAAAAGACTAATTGGGAAAACATCGAGAAACTCTCGCACCACGAAAATATCCTCGATGCGCGGCAAACTACTAAAAATTTCCAAAATAGAAACCAGGTAAGCAAAACAACCAAAATCTAAGAATTTCCAAGCACATACCACAGATATAATCGGGGAATCCTGGCACGGAAAACCATACACACTCATGGGGTGGCCGTTGTCCATCTTGAAGTCCAAACGCTTTACCTTACATTGGATAACATCATCATATCTGAACAACCAGTCCATGCCCAAAATCACATCAAAATCCTCTAGGTCTAGCACCTTCAAATCGGCAAAAGCTAGGAAGTCACCTAAAAGGATAGGATAACTCTCGATACCCTGGTTTGACACCACTGAGTCACTAGAGGGAAACTTAACGTGAAACTAATCACCAACTTGATCGAGAGTCAGACGATGAAATTCTACGAAATTCCTAGCCACAAACGAATGGGTAGCTCCAGAATCAAAAATAACGCGCGCTCAATGGTTCTTTACCTTAAACTCCCCTATAAAATAGTATACGAAACTAGTCGAAAAACATCAAAACTATAGCCAAAAGCCCAAGGTTAGATTAGGATCTAACCTGAAATCACTTGGGTGGAAGTATGCGCTTCTTTCTTGGTCACCACGTTCAACTTGCCCTTCCCTTTATCCAGATGCTGCGGCAGTGGCGGTAAGGCTTGAAGTGGAACTGGTCGCAATGGAGACTGAGGCCGCGGGCACCTAGAATTCAAATTCCCTTTCTGCCCATACTAAATACAGACCTTATCCTTTGACCAACAATTGGCAACATCATGCCCCTTCTGCTTACACGAAGCAAAGACCAGGTCTCCTTTGGGTTTGCTCTGAATTGCAAGCACTTGTTGCTGCTTCTGAGCTCCCAACCTCTTGAAACATTTCTTGAAGGGATGCCCAGGGTGACCACAAAAGCTACAAGCTTCGCTACTTCCTTTCTTCGAAGCAGGGCTAGATGCCCAGAGCTCACACCATCATCAGTCTTTCTCTTTTCCTTGCTCATCAGCGCGCCTTGATTCTTAACATTGTCGATAACCTCGACTTTCAGAGCAGCTTCTATTGCCTCAACATAATTCTTCGATTTGTACGTGCTAGCCAACTGCTGGATGTCACTACGAAGTACTCCCAGAAATCGCTTCACACTGCCTGCCTCAGAGGTTACTAACTCTGAAGCAAACCTTCTCAACTTATTAAATTCTATTTCGTACTCACTAACTGTGAGCTACCTCTGCTTCAGGTGCCGGAAGTTGTTCATCAAACGGTCTCGCTTAACCGATGGCAGGAACTTCTTGAGTAATATCTCCTTGAAAGATTCCCACGAACATTCCTCTATGAGGCTCTCTTTCTCTCGGATCCACCAGCTCTTAGCAAGGTCCTTTAGCTGGTAAGCGATGACCATCACCTTCTGGTCTGCAGAGATTCCCGAATACAAAAACATCTCTTCGATGGCAATGATCCAATCATCCAAGGCCATGAAATCGGCTCTCCCATCGTAGGTAGGAGGTCCTAATCGTTGGAAGTGCGAAATGAAATTCATCTCCGGTGGCAATAGAACTTGGGGCACCAGAGGAGCAGGAAGAACATGTACAGTCTGACCCACTACAAGGTCCTATACCCTAGGAAGATGCCCTAAGGAGGCAGTCAACAATGCCTGAATCTGTGGTTGCATTGCAACCAACTGCCTTGACAGAGCCTCATTGCTCTACCGCAGCCCTTCAATCACGGCCTCACTTTGCGCACATGACGACTCACCCTCAGACTGGGGAGTTGACCTCATCACAATACGCTTTGGCAGCATTCCTAATAATACAAACGAACAACTCATCAAAACCTAGCTTAACACTAAAACTACACAACTTAGTTCAAACCAGAAATGTTTAAATACTTGCTCCTACTGCTACCTTGCTATAGGATTTTCATAAGTGATGTTATACTTTAACTTAGGATGATATAATAGCTTCTTATTGACTCGTGTGCATATAATGTAAATGCATGAATTCTTATTCCTTTGTTTTAAAACTATGTGTGTATGTATGTCATCAGCTAGGTCTTAATTTGGCATATGTGTTAATGCTATGTCATGTTATGCATGTTGTGTTATGCATTCTAATAAAGGCTTTATTGCATGTTATGAGTGGCGTACACATGAAATATAATGCATCACATACTGCATAATATCACATGTAATGAAAAGCAAAATCTAATGATCATTCATATGATAATGTTAAGTCGCCCATTTCAACTTAACAAGTCATATGTTGTTATGCCTATGATGATCCATATACAAACACATATTATGCATCTCATACTACATAATATGTCTCGTATATAGGGCTGAGCATATTATTCGAAACTCGAAAGTCGCTCACAAATCTTTCGAAAATTGAGCCGAATCGGAATCGGTTAAAATTGATTTGACTCAATTTGAGTCGATTCAATTTGGCTCGAATCTGATTTCAAGTCGATTTTGAGTCAGCCCTGAATCGCTCAAAATATGATTCGAATAACCTTGAATTAATTAAAAAACTTATGTATTTATTAATATATTCTTATTTTAAGATTAAAAATAACAAAATTTAAATCTAAATAAAAAGAATGAAGGCTTTAAGTGTTTCATTTGCTAAATTTATAGGTTGTCCAATTTAATTTTGAGCAAACTAGGAATAAAACAAAAAATTGCTCAATTTTGAGTCGACTTAATTCGATTTCGAGCCGACCCGATTCGATTTCGAGCCGACTCGATTCGATTTTGAGCTGACTCAGAATCGAGTCATTTCGAGTCGAGCCGATTCGACTCGAAATCAATTTCGATTTTGAGTCGATTTCGAGCCTAGTTCAAGTCAAAAATTTCGATTTCAAGCCGAGCCAAAATCGCTCGAACTCGACTCGATATCATCTCTACTTGTATACTTCTATTATGCTTATGAGCGTAGTTTTCATGATTCAGCCAAGACATACTGATGATACATCGATATGTGTATGAAATGAAACAAGACAACTAAAACTTTACCAGAGATAGTTGTTCGACCAACTGTAAAACAAACCTCTCTATGATACCAACTGTCACAACCCACATTTTCTCAACATTAAATAATTCATCAAAGTAAAAGAAAATATGCGTCGTGATGCCACGACATGCAGAGGACAACTACAGTCGCTCAGGCAAGAACCTACTCCTAATATTTTTCGTGAAAATCGTAGATTGTTGTGATGAAAATATAGTTTTAGTTTAATTGGATGACCGTATCTCTCGGTTCAGTGGATCAGCTACTCCACGGGTAAAAATATACATATGTGTAGCAGAAATACTTGGTTTTACTTAGCTATTACCCTACATGAGCATGAAGTCATGATAAATAACTTATGATATGCATACTTCTAGATTTAGTGTAAGTACAAAGGACTTATAAAAATCTTTAAAATAGGGTGACACTTGATTTAAGAAGATGTTATGAGTATGAGGTATGAATATTAATCTATTTATACTTTGAAAATAACTAACATGTAACTCCAGTATAAAACCATCCCAGAGAGCAAGTAGATAAACCAAATCAACAAGTAATAGCGTAAAAGCTAGCAAACAGTCTAAACATCCACAACACAATCTCTGTGGGCGTCAACAACCTAACACGGACCCACAAGATCATAATGTATGTCTGAACAAAAGAAAAAGGACTTCTAACTACCTCACGAAGGTGAGGGAGAAAAACCACTACTACTAAAGCCCACGCTAGAAAATAATAACTCTAACTGTTCAGACCGCTACTGCTCCGAGATTGAGGCATTCAAAAGAAAAGAACACTTCAGCAAGATTGAACAAATGGTGGTAAAAGACCGAAATCAAGAAATCAAAGAGTTAGGAGAGTTACCAACCCAAAACAGACTAGCTACAAAACCATAACATCTCAATCATAATATTGTCAATAGGAAAGATTTCATACAAGTTAAGTATATAAAAGTTGCACCAAGTGCGGAGAGGATCTATGCTTTGTTAACATTGGTCAGAGTATGAGTAAATATATATAAAGAGACTAATCATCTAAAACAAATGTGAATCATTAACACCGATCAAAGAAAAATAATACTGAGGCAATGACCACATTGTCCAACACAAACCATCAGGCCAAACATTTCAAAAGGGAATTGCAACGTGGCCATCTATCCAACACAGCCCAACAGTTCAGAGAAAAATCCACCAGGTGTAATGATTCACAAAAAGGCACTAAGGTGGTGGTCCTTTATCCACTGCCAACCAAAATACCAAAAATAGAATAACAATAATAATATAGTGATAACCTGAAAGTACCCAAGACTTAGCAAGGGAAGTATAATCCAGAAATTTCTAAGTGTAAACATCCTTACTCAACGAATTTGAAATTTCACACGACAAAATGTTTCTAAGTCCACACAGATTCATCGAAATTACTCGACAAATAGGAAGGTTTCTCGACGAAAAAGTTCTAAGTCCACACAGATTCGTCGGCATTACTCGACGAATTGAAAGGTTTCTCGACGAATTCATCGAAAGCATTCGACGAACTTCTAAGTCCTCTCGACGAATATCACGAACCTCTCGAGAACACTCAACGAATTGACTCGACGAATCTTCACTTGGCCTCTCGAGAAGACTCGGCAAACTGACCACTCACTCGACGAATCATACTTGGCCTCTCGAGAATCCTCGACGAACTGACTACTCACTCGACGAATTGACTCGACGAATCATACTTGGCCTCTCGAGAATACTCGACGAATTTGAACTTGGACCGATTCCTATACTACTCAGATTCAACAAACTCTAATCCATACCCTATTCCTAATTGCTATGCAGGAAAGAAAAAGATAACAAGAACAAAAGAACAATCAAGAGGGGAGGAACCCCCACTTGCCTCAAAAACTCCCGAAACTTGTACTCCCAAGCCCTCAACTTCAAGATTTGGCAAAAAGAACTCTTCAACAATGATCTCTGAAACTTTTCGGGGCAAAAACAAAGGTTAGGCTACTACCACAAACCCCACAAATCCATGAAACAGAAAAATCCTACCGCGCGCGTAGAGCTCGGCGAGAGCTTTACGGATCTATGCTCCGTCGAAGATTTTGCCCACCAGAGCTCCCGATACGGCGGCCAGAAGTTTTACAGAGAAGGGCCGCCGTCTCTTATTTCCGCTCTCAGGACCGAAGTTTTGGGGAAGAATGATGAATAAGTTTTTTTATAAGTATATATATAATATTATATTATTAATATAATAACTAGAAAAACTCAAACGACGAGAGTGACCAAATCACCTCGGTTTTCGATGAAAATTGCACCAAAACTAAATGTCGGTGCTACGAATCCAACGACAAAGTCGAAATCTGAATATGACAAGCCTAACTCGAGATAAAAATTCTCGAAGTTAAAACCACAATAATCCTTATAAAATTCACCGAGACTCCAATTAAGCCCGGATTGCCGCGAAACTTCATAAGCATGCTTAAAATTAATCACTTTAATTTTCCCAAGTCAAAAACTCTAATTCTGATGAGTCTAAAAACTTGCCGACTCGCCCCAACGAACAAAATCACGCACTAACGATGCGAACAGTTAACTATGCATCAACGTAACGCTCTTATGTCATTAATATGATACTAAGGAGATTAAAATAATTATCAAAAATTCAGGGGTGTCACATGGGAGAACTCAAATACTTCTTAGGCCCCCAAGTGAAACAGTCTAATGAAGAGATTTTTATCTCTCAGACCAAGTACACTAGGGAGCTTATAAAGAAATTTGGAATGGAATCAGCTTCCACCATAAAAACTCCCATGAGGTCCAACATTTTCCTGGACAAGGATGAGAAGGGTAATCCCTTTGATGAATCCATGTACAGATGTATCAGTGGATCCTTATTGTATTTAACTGCTAGTAGGCTAGATATTATGTATGCAACATGTGTTTATGCTAGGTACCAAACATGCCCTAAGGAATCTCACTACTCAGCTGCAAAGAGGTTTTTTAGATATCTTAAGGGCAACCAACACCTTGGCTTTTGGTACCCTAGAAACAATGATTTTGAACTGATTGACTATTCAGATGCAAACTTTGCAGGTTGCAAGGAAGGTAGGAAAAGCACAAGTGAAGCTTATCAATTCCTAGGGAGAAGTCTGATCTCATAGAGTAGAAAGAAGCGGACTAGTATGGCTATATCCACTATTGAGTCTGAGTACATCTCTGCAGGAAGTTGTTGTGCACAACTCCTATGGATACAACATACGCTAGAGGACTACAACCTCAAGGTAAGTAATTCTCCCTTGTATTGTGACTCATCCATTGCAATTTCTATTGCTAAGAATCTTATCTCACATAGCAGGACTAAGCATATAGAAATTAGATATCACTTTATCAGAGAACATGTAGAGAGTGAAGATATTTGCCTTGAATAACTCCACTGACAATCAAGTTGCTGATATCTTTACTAAGCCATTGGATGAGGCTAAGTTCAATTTCTTCAAAATTGAGTTAGGAATGCTTAATATTGAATGATTCATGTACATTAAATGTTTTAGTTGTAGATTAAATTCTTTACATTTCTATTCTACCTTCATGCTTAAACAATTGTGTTATGTTGATAGATTGATAGTTGTTAATCACCTTAACTAGCTAGTTTGAACAGTTATTTTGTTAGAATTTGTTAGTTGCTAACTGTTGAAGTGGTAACCAGGCGGTCTGGCGGTCTGGCTTGGCGAGTTGATGACCGGGCGGTCTGGCGGTTTCCCTTCAGCGGGTTGATTGTTATGTGCTGCTGTCTGAGGTCCAAGCGGTCTAGCGGCTTGTCTCTGGTGACTTGGAGACTGGGCGGTCTGGCGGTCTCACATGGCGATCTCTCTCTCTCTGACTATTGTCGAGCGGTTAGCCCCTCTGTCTAACCACGCGGCTTGTGCGGTTTGTGTCTGTACAGTCCGCGTGTGTCATGTAAATTTTTAGTCCCACATCTCTTATTTGTATTCTCTCTTCTCTCCTCCATTCTATATAAGGGAGGCCATACCTTTGTAATAGATACCTTTTACTGATAATAAAGTTTCAGTTTAAAACCGTTTCCGGCTTGCTTCAGTTCGATTCTAACATGGTATCAGAGGAATCCATTTTCTCCGCCTGATTCTGTGCGCCCTCTCTGACCGCGCGACCTGTTCTCGCGGCTTGTTTCTTCCGGCCTGTGCCCTATTCGTACGGCTTCTTTTCTCCTTGTCGTTGCCATTTGTGTGCGCGACCTCTTTGTTTCTCCTTATTCTCGCCGCGACCTATGCTCAGTCGCTGCGCCCTCCGTTCTAGCTGCTCCTCTTCTCTGGTCGCCCCGGCCTGTTGCCGCGGCCTGTTTGCCTTGTTCGCCGTTTTTCGCCTCCCAGCGGGCTTCTTCTGTTCGCGCGGTCTGTTATCTAGCCGCTCGACTTCTTTCCCTCTGCTTGTTTCTGCAGCTTGGTCGTGGCTTTTCTGGCCGCTATTGTCCCCTCCTCGTGACCGTTGCAGATTTTTTTTCTAACCGCTGCAATTTCCCTCTGTTCGCACGGGTTCTTCCTTGTTTTGGCAGCCTCTCTGCCCTGCTTCCTTAGCCGCTCTCTATCTTAGTTCCCGCGACCTGTCTCTAAGTCACAGCGGCCTGATCTCCTCTGTGTGGTTCTTCCTTTGGCCGCTCCTGCTTGTTTGTCATCGTGACCTCTGCTTTAGTCGCGCGGCTTGTGCTTCCCTCTTCTTCCGCTTTGCCTTGCTCTGCACCTTGGTCGTGGCCCTTCTTGCCGCTGGTGTGCGGTCACTGTGACCGCTGCAGTTTTTTTTTGGTTCCTCCCTTCATGGATTGCATATACTCCTCAAAGCCATTCTCTTCGGTGGTCACGTCTTCTGGTAGTGCCCACGTTGTTACTCAAGGAAAATGGCTGATCGACACCGGTGCTACTAATCATATGACCGGCAATCTCCAGTGTTTTTCTCTCCTAGAAACACATGATCGGTTGCCCCCGGTTATTCTCGCTGACGGCTCTTCATCATCGGTCCATGGGACTGGGATTGTTCATGTCACTCCGTCTCTTCACTTGGCGGATACTCTCTATGTGCCCAAGTTCTCGTGCAACTTGTTATCTGTTACCTCTCTGTGCAAGCAATTACAATGTTCCATCACATTTACTTCTACTTCTTGCTCTTTTCAGGATCCGGACTCCCAACGGACGATTGCTACTGGGACTGAGAGTGGCGGGCTATACTTCTTGGACAACATTTCCGTTTTCTCCACCTTCTCCTCCACCTCCACCGATCTTCTCCAATGGCATCTCCGCCTTGGTCATGCTCCTCCACGCCTTCTTCGTCAACTTCTGCCCCACCTTCCTCCCCAAAGTCCTCTGCTCAACTGTGAGGCCTGTCAGCTTGGCAAGCATCACCGCTCCTCCTTTCCTCCAAAACACGTTCGTGGCTCTACCCGTCCGTTTGATCTCATCCACTCCGATGTTTGGGGTCCTTCTCCTACTCTTACCGTTGGTCAGGGTAGTTCATATTTTGTCACGTTCATTGATGATTTCTCTCGCTGTACGTGGGTGTATCTGTTAAAAGATCGCTCCGAATTATTCTCTGTATGGACGTCCTTCTATCTCATGATCAAAACTCAGTTTAATGTTTCTATTAAAGTTTTTCGATCCGATAATGCCCAAGAATATGCCAGTCATGATTTTTCTACCTTCTGCATGCAAAATGGGATTATTCATCCAACTAGTTGTGTCTATACTTCACAACAAAATGGTGTGGCAGAACGCAAAAATCGTCACCTCCTCGATGTCGCTCGCACCTTGATGACCCAGATGCATGTTCCTCGCTCCTATTGGGGCTATGCTGTTCTCCTTGCCTGCTACCTTATCAATCGCATTCCCTCCACGGTTCTCCACGGAAAAACCCCATTCTCCATTCTGTATCTGGGCAAGGAACCGTTTCCTCTCCCTCTCCAAATCTTTGGATGCACTGCATTTGTGCATGCCCCTTCTGCCACACCCCGATCCTACCAGGAGGCCCTTGCTATTCTTCATTGAAAGATGGCTATGGATGAGGAAATGGCGACCCTAACTGAGCGGGGTACCTGGACTCTTGTTCCTCCTCCCTTTGTCACTCATGTTGTTGGCTGTCGCTGGGTCTTTGTGGTCAAATTTGGCCCAGACGGCACTGTGGATCGTTATAAGGCTCGCCTGGTTGCTAAGGGTTTTACTCAGACCTATGGGGTTGATTACTTTGACACCTTCTCCCCCGTGGCTCGTCTTAGTACTATCCGGGTCCATCTCTCTGTGGCGGTAAATAGGGATTGGCCGATTTCCCAGCTGGATGTCAAGAATGCCTTCCTTTATGGTGATCTTCAGGAGGCCGTCTACATGGAGCAACCTCCTGGGTATATTGCTCAGGGGGAGACTCGAGTATGCCGGCTGAAGAAGGCAATCAATGGCCTCAAGCAGAGCCCTCGAGCTTGGTTTGACAAGTTCAGCGGCATCGTGGCGGCCGTTGGTTTTGTGCGAAGCTCCGCCGATCACTCTCTCTTTATTCGCAAAACCCCCTCTGGGCTGGTTGTTCTTGCTGTGTACGTCGATGATATTCTTCTCACTGGCGATGATCAGGAAGGGGTAGCCCTGACAAAGCGACATCTTCGTCAACATCTGGTCACAAAAGATATGGGCTCTCCAAAGTACTTTCTGGGGATCGAAATCTCTCGGAAGCCCGGCTCATTAGTTCTCTCTCAGCGTAAGTATGCCCTTGATCTTTTAAAAGAGGCAGGATTGTCTGGAGCAAAACCTGCCAGATGCCCCATGACAACTGGAGAAGACAAAACCTGGACAGATGATTCGCCTCTTCTTTCAGATAGTTCGCGGTACAGGCGTCTGGTTGGTAAGCTCATATATCTCACAGTGACCAGGCCCGACATTTTCTATGCTGTGGGCAAAGTAAGTCAATTCATGCAAGCACCCAGGGAGTGCCATCTACAGTCCGCATTGCAGATCTTGGAGTATGTCAAAGCAGCCCCTGGGAAAGGATTACTATTTCAGAAGAATGGACATCTGAAGGTTGAAGCATACTCAGATGCGAGTTACGCTGATGACAAAGGGGATCGCAAGTCTACCTCTGGTTTCTGCACCTTTGTTGGGGGAAATCTGGTAAGCTGGAAAAGCAAGAAGCAGTCTGTTGTTTCCAGGTCCAGTGCTGAAGCAGAGTATCGAAGTATGTCATCGACCACTTGTGAGTTAAAATGGCTACGGGCTCTTATGCTGGATTTGGGAGAGGTCTACAACCATCCTCTACCTATGTTCTGTGACAACAAGGCTGCGATACACATCTCCAAAAATCCAGTCTTCCATGAAAAAACCAAGCACATTGAGGTTGACTGTCATTTCATTCGTGAAGAGATCTTAAAAGAACAAATTTGCACTCTCTTTGTCACTTCTGAAAAAGAGCTGGCTGACATCTTCACCAAGCCAGTATCCGCCTCATTTTCTCATATTTGTGACAAGCTGGGCATGATCGACATATATGCTCTAGCTTGAGGGGGAGTGTTGAAGTGGTGACCGGGCGGTCTGGCTTGGCGAGTTGATGACCGGGCGGTCTGGCGGTTTCCCTTCGGCGGGTTGATTGTTATGTGTTGCTGTCTGAGGTCCAAGCAGTCTAGCGGCTTGTCTCTGGTGACTTGGATACCGGGCGGTCTGGCGGTCTCACATGGCGATCTCTCTCTCTCTGACTGTTGCTGAGCGGTTAGCCCCTCTGTCTAACCGCGCGGCTTGTGCGGTTTGTGTCTGTACAGTCCGCGCGTGTCATGTAAATTTTTAGTCCCACATCTCTTATTTGTATTCTCTCTTCTCTCCTCCATTCTATATAAGGGAGGCCATACTTTTGTAATAGATACCTTTTACTGATAATAAAGTTTCAGTTTAAAACCGTTTCCGGCTTGTTTCAGTTCGATTCTAACACTAACAAACCCTTAGTAGCATGTTAGGTTAACAACCATTACCATAATTAATATGACAGATGACTCAGTTAATTATTATTGTATGTCGAACTTGTTTTGACAATGTTAACTGAAAAACAGTGAGGTCAGCTGAATCAGCTGAGAAAGGTTCAGCTAAACCATTGGGATCGCTGAGACAGTCTTAATGATTCACACGGGTATATGAATTACCCTGTCCTAGCGGCTTATCAATCTGTCTCAGTGCATCCGCTGAGACGGGCTGATTAAAATTAAATCAATTCATATTAACTGTCAAATTAGTAGATATAATAATCTAGGTCATCCCTTCAACTCCGAAACACTTCAATATACGTCAATTATAACTGGACTAGCAACAACAATATACGTCAATTATAATTTAGGCTCCACTAGCACAACATCACAACATGTATTCAAAACATCGCAAGCATTCACAGCCGCATACACATCACAGACATTCACAGCCGCATACACATCGTAGGTATTCATAACTACGTACACATCGGAGGCATTCACAGACGCGTACACATCACAGACATTCACAGCCGCGCATAACACCCTATGTCGATATAGTATTGAACACTTCTTTTCAAGCTGGGTAGCGAGCCCCGCGGGCCTCACCGATGTGACCGTCAGTGATTGTGGCCAGTCCTGCCACTTCTGGGGGTGGTTGTACCGCACAGCCCAGGCCCTAACATACAGTCCCATGTACTCTTGGATGTGAGCGACATCCAGTGATTCAACATTTTGGCCGAACAGTGTAGGAAACCCAATAAGGAAAACATAACGGCCGGTCACCGGTAGTACTCATCTCCGCCTTGAGTCATCAAACTTCCCACACCAGTACGAACGGTCTTCGGAAGTGACTGACCCGCCACGATTTACCGCAAGCAATTTACAAGCAAACAAGTAAAAACAATTTTGTTAGAATGCACCAGGTTTACAACGGCTTGCCCGACTATGCTTTAATAATTCGGGCAAATGACACTTGGCTTGACTTTCAATAAGGAGCGTCGGAGCACTTTATTATGGGCTAACTTAGGAGACATCTTAACTCTTGTTATCACCAACTAAGGCTCAACCTATTAAATCACTGCTCGTCAGGGCAGGACCCGTGCTTGAAATAGTAAATTGCATAAACAAAAGTGCGGTAATAAAAGCTACTGTTAGTATAAGCAGCAAAATTTAAATGTTATAAAGAAATAGGACTAGTAGGACACTGGAGTAGTACTAAACTAAAAGTAAGTACTAAAAGTAAGTACTGAAAGGAACTGGATCAATACGAGACTAGAATAGTACTTTAAAAAATGAACTGAACTAAAAGTAAATAGCCAGAACCAGCACGAGACTGGAGTACTGAAAAGAAAGTACTGAATTGAAATGAATAAATGAACTGGACCAGTACGAGACTGGAGCACTGAAAAGAAAGTACTAAACTGAAATGAATAAATGAACTGCACCAGTACGAGACTAGAGTACTGAAAAGAAATTACAGAACTAAAATTAATAAATAAACTGGACTAGTACGAGACTGGAATAAAACATAAAGAAAATGGTTAGTAGTCCAATCACTCAATTCAAGAGGCATCAGTTCCATCTCCGTTCAGGATGCATGTTCAGTTCCATCTCCATTCTTAGGAGGCATGGTTCAGTTCCATCTCAAATCGGAGTAGAGTTTTGTTTGTATCGATTGTACGAAGTCATAGGAACTGACAGAACTCAAATCTGAGTTCTCTAGGTCAATATTCAAAAATCTTGTTTTCGCGACATTATACGCGGAACGACCATATCCACCATATGACATCGGAATTCAACGGAACGAGTTCCAACGCACTTGTATTGACTATACGAGGCCACAAGAATTGACAGAACTCAAATCGGAGTTCTGTAGCTCGATATTAAAAAATCTCGTTTTCGCGACATTTTACGAGGAATGACCATATCCACCATATGACCTCAGAATTCAACAGAACATGTTCCAAGGCACTTGTATTGACTATACGAGGTCACAAGAATTAACAGAACTCAAATCAGACTTCTCTATCTTGATATTCAAAAATCTCGTTTTCACGACGTTTTACGAGAAACAGCCATATCCACCATATGACCTCGGAATTCAACGGAACGGGGATCCAACGCACTCGTATTGACTATACGAGGCCACATGAACTAACAGAACTCAAACTTGAGTTCTCTAGCTCGATATTCAAAATCTAGTTTTCGCGACGTTTTACGAGGAACGACCATATCCACCATATGACCTCGGAATTCAACGGAACAGGTTCCAACGCACTCGTATTGACTATACGAGGCCACAGGAACTGACAGAACTCAAATCAGAGTTCTCCAGCTCGATACCATACCTAGGGTTGTCTCATACCGGGTCATGGGTAGAGGTTCGGGTTACTTTTATTGGGCCCATTAGGGTTCCGGTGGCCCAATAAAAGTCGGGATGTTACATCGTGTTGTCCTCCTGACTATGATCTATCAAATCGTTGATCTGTCAAGCCATCAGGGTTGCAACCAAATAGACCGCAACCTCTATTTGCAAAGCCAAACCGCCAGATCACTAAAAATAGTAGACCGCTACGATTAGAGGCAGACCGCCCGGTCTCCTAAAGATTCAACACTCCCCCTTAAGCTGGAGCATATATGTCAACCATGCCAAGCTTGTTACAAACTTCTAAAAAAGGGGTAACTGGTTTGGTGAAGAAATCAACTAGCTCTTTATCAGAGGTAACAAACAGTGTGTAGATTTGATTCTTCAATATCTCATCTCTGATAAAATGGTAATCCACTTCAATATGCTTCGTCCTCTCATGAAAGACTAGATTTCTCGAAATATATATAGCCGTCTTATTGTCACAAAACATTGGTAGGATATGATCATAAACCTCTCCCAAATCAAGAATAAGTGTTTGTAACCACTTCAACTCACAAGCAGTCAGAGTCATGCCTTCTATATTCCGCTTTCGCACTGGACCTAGAAACTACAGCCTATTTCTTGCTCTTCCAACTAACTAGATTCCTTCCAACAAACGTATAAAAACTAGACGTAGACTTCTTATCTTCCTTATCATCTGCATAGCCAGAATCAGAATGGGCCTCAATCTTCAAATGTCCCATTTTTTTAAACAAAAGCCCTTTTTTCGGAACACCTTTCACATATTATAAGATCTTTAGAGTTGATTGTAGATGACATTCCTTATGAGCTTACATAAACTGGCTCACTCTTCCTACTACATAACAAATATCTGGTCTTGTGATTGTCAGATAAATGAGTTTCCCCACAAGTTGTCTGTATTTGGTGACATCTTCAAGAAAAGGAGAATTCTCACTCCAGCACTTGTCATCTCCAACATCCATCCAAGACCAAGCAGGTTTAGTCTCAAGAAGACATGTTTCTTTCAGGATATTCAATGCATACTTCCGCTATAAAAGAACTGTAGAACCAGGCTTTCGAGATATCTCAATCCCCAAAAACTATTTGGGAGAACTCATATCTTTGGTAATAAAATGCTGAAGAAGATGCTTCTTTGTCATGTCAACACCCCTGTTATCATCTCCTGTAAGAAGAATGTCATCCCAAAAAACCGCAAGAACAACAAGACCAGTACAAGTTTTGCGAATTAACAAAGAGTGATCTGCATCACTCCGAGCAAACCCAATAACAAAAATAACTTCATTGAAATTTTCGAACCAGACCCTTGGACTTTGCTTAAGACCATAGATAGTCTTTCGTAATTTACACACCTGAGACTCCTCCTGAGCAATATACCCAGGAGGTTGCACCATATAGACTGTCTCCTGTAAATCACCATAATGAAAGACATCACATCCAACCGAGACATCACCCAATCCCTGTTGACAGCCATAGAAAAGAGAACACGTATTATAGTAATCCAAGAAATAAAAGAGAATGTATCAAAGAAATCTACACCATATGTCTGTGTAAAACCTTTGGCAACAAATCGAGCCTTATAACGGTCAATAGTACCATGAGGAAGAAACTTGACCACAAAGACTAAGCGACGACCAACCACATCAGCTCCTGGAGGGGTAGGAATAAGAGTCCAAGTGCCCCGTTCATTGAGAGTTTTCATCTCCTCATCCATAACGGCTTTCCAATGCGGAATATCGAGAGCTTCTTGATAGGTGACCGGAATAGCATTGACGGAAAGAGTGAGAGCAAATCTTTTGTAAGAAGGAGACAATCGTGCAAAAGAACTACATCCCGAATGGGATGTTGAGTGCATGTTCAAACACCTTTTCGAAGGGCAATCAGAAGATCAAGATTGGACCTGTCTACTGTATCAGATCCATCCAAAGGAAATACTGTTGGTCTAGGAGCTGTCGGTAGCGGCTCATCCGAAGAATCAGGGACAGGTGGAGAAGAAGGAAGAGTAGGATCGGGAAGAGGTGACGAAACAATAGGAAAAGAAGAACAATTAGATGGTGAATAAGAAATATCAGATGGTAAAAGAGTCGATGTAAGAGAAAAGAACGAAGCATCCTCAAAGAAGGTGACATCTGCAGAAATGTACTATTTTCGGAGAACATGATCATACCACCTGTAGCCTTTCTGTGTCAGATAATAGCCCAGAAAAATGCACTTTATAGAACTCGAGGAGAGAGTTTGTCACGACCAGAAGAAGGAGAGTGGACAAACGCAGTGCATCCAAAGACACTAGGAGGTAAAGGAAACAAATTCACATAAGGATACAGAATCGAGAATAGGGTTTTGTCATTAAGAATCGAAGACGGAACTCGCTTGATGAGGAAATAAGAAAGAAGAATAGCATGACCCCAATAGTACCGAGGAACATGCATATGAATAAGAAGGCTACGAGCAACATCCGGGAGATGTAGGTTCTTGCGTTCAGCAATGCTATTCTATTGACAGGTGTAAGGACAACTAGTCTGATGTACAATGACATGATGCATGCAAAATAGTTGAAACTGATGACTTAGATACTCTTTAGCATTATCAGTGCGAAGTATCTTAATAGGGACACCAAACTGTGTACGAATCTCATTATAAAATGCAGTAAAATTGAAAAAAGTTCAAAACATTCTTGTAACAAATACAACCGCATACATCTGGAGAAGTCATCAATAAAGTAACAAAGTAGAAACTACCCCTACCAATAGTTCGGATAGGAGCAGGACCCCAAATATCTGAATGAACAAGTTGAAAAGGACAAGAAGAATTACATCTGTACTTTGCTGGAAAAGTATAATGGTGATGTTTGCCAAATTGACAAGCCTCCCAATTAAGAGAAGAGTCCCCCCGAGATAGAGCTGGAAGAAGTTGATAAAGAATCTAAGGAGGAGAATGCCCAAGACAAAGATGTCACAGAAGAAGAGAAGAAGAGATAGAAAAGGCCGAAACGTTATCAAGGTAGAACAAGCTGCCGCTTTCAGTCTCAGTAGCAATCACCTCCTTGGAATGAAGATTCTGAAAAGAACAAGTAGACGTCGTAAAAAGAGCCACACAATTCAACTTTTTACAAAGAGAAGTAACAGAAAGGAGGTTGCAAGGAAAATTTGGGACATAAAGCATGTCCTCAAGCTGAAGAAAAGGAGTGACATGCACTGTGCCAGACCCACAAACAGGAGACAGTGAACCATCTGCAATAAGAAATGGAGGGAACCCATTATGTCTGTCTAGGCAAGAGAAAACACGAGAATTCCCTATCATATGACGCAGAAAAAGTATAAAGAGAAGGAGTGGATAGAGTAGAAGAAGAAGAGAGAGCTAGAGTGGTCATAGAAAGCAACAAGAAACCGTACGGGTAGAGAAAACAACCCGTGCGAACACAACAAAGAAAAAAAGCCGCGCGAACAGAACAGGTCACGCGAACAAAACAAGTCACAAAGAAGAGCGACTAGCAAGGGAGAGCGGGGCGGGAAAGAGACCGTAAGCGATTAGAAAAAGAATCCCCAAGCAAATAGGAGCAAAGGACCGGTTAGCTCTGATACCATGTAAAAAGTGCTAAATAAAAAATAAATTTTATTGCTCCAAAAAGATAAACAATACAAAGATATGTGCCCTTATTTATAGAAAATGAGGGATATAAGAGATTACAACAAGTGATGTGGGACTAAATATAAGTCGCACGGTCTATGCGGTTTGACTTTGTCAAGCTGTAAGACTATACAAAGGAGGATACACATCCAGGGAAGCCGCTGATCTTCAATTGAGGAAAGTCCCGAGACTGCTACTGCGAGTTGGCTCCAAACCGCAGTTATGGATAACCACCAGTCCGCTACTGTAGATAACTACTAGACCGTTGCTACAAATTACCACCAGACCGCAGCTGCGGATAGCCACCTGACCACAATCGCGGGTTGCCTCCAGACCGCTGGAATAAGAAATTTCCAGATTGCCACTACGGGTTGTAACTAAGCCGCAGCTAGAGAGAAGCCATCAGACCGCAACTGTGGATAGCAACCTAACCGCAATCGCGGGTTGCCTCCAGACTGCTGGATTCGAAAATTGCCAGATCTCCACTACAGCTTGTAACCAGGTCACAGCTAGGGAGAAGCCATTAGACTGCAACTGCGGGTAGACATTTGACCGCAGTTGCGGTTAGCCACTAGTCCGTAGCTGCATGTTGCCAACAAGACGCAGTGGCGCGTTACCCTCCGGACTCTGATCTGTAAAAAAACTTATTTATCAAACCACCAGGGCTGCAACCAAACAGACTGCAACCTCTGTTTGCAAAGCCAAACCTCCCGATCACTAAAAATAGTAGAACGTTGTGACTAGAGGCAGACCGCCGGGTCTCCTCAAGATTCAACACTTTTAAAGATGGCATTCACCGAACTCTCATTGTCTGCAAGGATCCGATCGATGGTTAAGTCTTCGATGACAACTTGGATGACGAGGGCATCATGAAAGGGATTCTTATTCCGCAGCATGTCCTCCTCAGAAAAAGTTGATCTTCTCCAACAGCGACGGTGCTTAAGTGGTCGAAGCGACGTTCTTGCAATAGATCTATTGGAGACTTATCTTTCAGGAGCTCCTAGCTCAGCTCCTCCATGGATTACCCCCACTTGTCCTCCTCCTAGTCCTTGGACCACTTCCCTGTGACCGTCTTGGTCAACCCGGTCCTCGCTCCTCCTCCTCCCTGGAGCCTGGAATGTTGCAGGTCATATGGGATCTTCATGCCTCTACTACTGTCTCTCCATAGATCCTACTTCCAGCCTCTTCCTTACTTCCCAAAAATCAGGGCAAGCCAAGGTCCCGTGTGTAACATCCCGACTTTTATTAGGCCACCAGAATCCTAATGGGCCCAATAAAAGTGACCAGAACCTCTACCCGTAACCCAAACCAAGGTAGGAGGTAACCCTAAACAGGGATATAGAGCTAGAAAACTCAGATTTGAGTTCTGTCAGTTCCTGTGGCCTCATATAGTCAAGACGAGTGCGTTGAAATTCGTTCCGTTGAATTTCGAGGTCATATGGTGGATATGGTCATTCCTCGTAGAATGTCGCGAAAATGAGATTTTTGAATATCGAGCTAGAGAACTCCAATTTGAGTTCTGTCAGTTCCTGTGGACTCGTATAGTTAATACGAGTGCGTTAGAACTCATTTTGTTGAATTCTGAGGTCATATGGTGAATATGGTCGTTTCTAGTAGAACGTCGCGAAAACAAGATTTTTGGATATTGACTTAGAGAAGTCTGATTTGAGTTCTGTTAGTTTCAGTGACCTTATATAGTCAATACGAGTGTGTTGGAACTCGTTCTGTTGAATTCCGAGGTCATATAGTTAATATAATTGTTCCTAGTAGAACGTCGCGAAAACGAGATTTTTGAATATTAATTTAGAGAACTCTGATTTGAGTTTGTCAGTTTCTGTGGCCTTGTATAGTCAATACGAGTGCGTTGGAACTCGTTCCATTGAATTTCGAGATCATATAGTGGATATGGATGTTCCTCATACAACGTCACGAAAATGAGCTTTTTGAATATTGACCTAGAGAACTCCAATTTGAATTTTGTCAGTTCCTATGGCTTCGTATAGTCAATACAAACGCATCAGAACTCGTTGGGTTGCGATTCGAAGTCTAATGATGATTATAAGCATTTTGACCATTTAATGCGCTGCAACACGCAGGCAAACGAACTCCGATTCGACCCCGGTCAGTGGCATTGTGAAAAATGTTTAAGTTGTCTACCTAAATCACCTAGAGGGGGTGAATAGGTGAGTTGAACGTCTATTTGCGGAATAAAAAATTTAGCGATCTATGCACAGAAACACAACCAAGCAATCACAGACGACACCAAAACTTATAGTGGTTCCTCAACCTTGGGTACATCCACTTTACACTCACTGATCCAACAAAGCACTAGACTCGTCTACTCTACTAATCTCGGATTTAAAATAATCCTACAACTCGGAACAACATTCCTACAACTCGATCCACAAAACGGATCTACACTCAGAAGATAAAAACTTCTTACAACTCGGATAACAAAGCTCCTACACTCGGAGAATAATCTCCTACAAGAATAGATTGAAATCAGAAATATAAACAGAATATCTCTCTCAGATCTTGAAATTTCTGCCTAGGTCTTCCTTCTTGATCTTTGCGGCTTTATCGGAAATTATTGAAGAAGACTCTCAGCTAGATCCTTGATCTAAGATTTCTTGACTCACAAGATCAAACAGAAGATGAAGAGATTGAAGAAGATCTTGATCTACAAGTCGTTCTGGATAGAAATCTTCCTTGGCGATCAGCACAATGAGCGGCGGCTTCTGAATTTAAAAAGAGATGGCCGATCCAGAATTCTTAGAATAATTTTCTTTTCACGCGCTTAGGGTTGGTCGTAAAGACAAGAACTTTTATAAGATCTCCCGAACTATCATAATTATCATTAATGACAGCCACGTGGACCAATCACGTCAAGTCATTTGAAAATCATGTCTGTTTAGGACTTAGCGAAATTTTCTGAAAAGATGACTTGATTACTCGAGTGAAGGAAGAACTGCTCGAGTAGAACGGGTTCTCGAGAAGACAATATCAAACTACTCGAGAAGAAGCACTTCAGGAAATTTCAGGACAGAACTCATTAACACTCGAGTGGAATGAGGATTAATCGAGTGCTAGAAATACTACTCGAGAAGTAGAAGTGAACTTCTCGAGAAAAAGACTTAGAGTAAATTCTGGGAAGAAAACTGATTACTCGAGTACTAGATCTAGACTTCTCGAGAAGTAGATAGATTTCTCGAGTACAGGAACTTCACTACTTGAGTGGGGTAGAAACTTCTCGAGAACTTCTCTTCTATCACTCGAGTCAAAGGCTCATATACTCGAGTACTGAACTTTGACTACTCGAGTGTTATACTTAGAAAATTTCTTAGATGGAGAAACAGTTTACTCGAGAAAGAGAAGAGGTCAACTCGAGTAATGGACTTAAACCTCTCGAGAACTAGATTCAGACTTCTCAAGAACCATTTACTTTACTCGAAATACAAACCAGACTTACTCGAGTATAACTAGATGATCTACTCGAGTACTAGGGTTCTACTCGAGTGAAACACTTAGAAAAATTTTGTTCCCTAAAAATTTTGTTTCTTCCATGGAGTCAGCAACATGTCTTTCTTCAGCAACTCTAGTGCTTGAAAATAAAGTGTATCCCAATAGAGAGGTTACACATGAGTCAATACCATGGATCACACAATGAGGGATTACATTATATGGTCTTGTGTTTAGTGACTCACTGTAGACTGACATTGGTCTACACTTGGCAATAAGTCCTGCAAATATATAACTCAAACACTACATCAATTACAACTTAATTCATCTTAGTTCAAAGGTCACTTCATACAAATCTAGGTTATTGTGGATACAATACCCAACAAACTCCCCGTATTTGTAGAAATTAGAACCCTCTACACTAAGGTGAATTATATCAACATAAATAAATAAAATGACTAGATATAAAAGAGAAAAACAGAGTAACATGCTAAAAATTTAAGACAAAGAATAGATCATCAAAATTAAGGATTTATATAAATAGAATTGTCCAAAATTCATTTCTACATAATATCAATCCACAATCTTAGAACTTTGATCATTCTTTGGCTTGATGCTGATGTTGTTGTTGCTGTCTGTCTTTCTTCTCTTGTTGTCTTCTCTGATAGCTGAATGACTTTGGGTAGTATTTAGGATGTTTTGGAGGTGCAGTAGGATTATTCCTTCCATGCTCTCGATCATAGATTCTTCTTTTGGTCATAGACTTCTCATACAAGTCCCACTCAAGGGAGCTGTAATGGTCATGCCTATTCTCATTAAAGTCAAAAACTAACTTGAGAGTATCAAGGATCAGTGACTTTGAAGTAGGACTCCAGATTTCTACATATTCCTGAGCTTTTCTTTTCTCTGTCTCTGGGTTTGTAATGGTCCTGCTGGTAGAAGCTCCATCACCATATTTTTTCTTTTGGGGATCTACACTTCAGGTTGATCTTGAGGTATATCTGTTTCCCAAACCCGTGCATAAGTTTCTGGAGGAGGAACTTTTGAGCCTTCAGGCCTTGGAGAGAATATAGGCTGAGGAGCAGGCATTGGAGCTGGCTGAAGTTGTGCAAGAGGATTGAGATGATGAAGAATTATGTTTGGGTCAGCTTGAAATTCAGGGAAGATTTGGTTATGCATCCATACTGCAGTATCATAAGTATGAAATTTCACACCAACTATCTTATTCTTTATATCAGCATGAATTTCATTCATCTTGGCTGTCTAAAGAGTTTTCACATTAGCATCTGATTTTTCTAAATACTCTTTGACTAGACTCTCCCCCTTTCTGACTTCTACACAGAGGGTAGTTATAGCATCATCTTTGAATTTTCCCACCTCTTCACATATCTTGAGGTTGTGCTCTTGAGCCTTCTTTGTGTCGATCACCATCATGACATGATCTTCTGTACGAGGCATCCTTGCCTCTCCCTTGCTCCTTCTTGTTCAAGAATTTCTTGAACTGTCTTGAAAGAAGAGAGAACTCTCCTTCAAATAGCTCTAAGCCTGAGGTACTTGGCTCCGAGGTTTCTTCTTCACTTTCTTCTTGTGCTGGGACAGAAGAGGCAGCCTTAGACTTCCTTGAGGTGTCTGCCTTGAGAGCTACAAACTTCTCCTAGGATGAAGACCTGTTCTTCTCTTCTTTAACTTTTCTTGAATTGATTTGCAGCTCATATGACATAAGCTTTCCGAAGAGATTTTGCGGGTCAGTCTCAGCTAGCTTTCCAAATTCCCGAATAGTACAAACCTTGTTATCCCATTCCTTAGCCAGGGATCTCAAAAACTTATCATTCAGTTGTCTGTTGGTGAAGACTCGGTCGTAGACTCTAAGGCCGTTAACAATTTTGAAGAAACTTTCAAATGTATCTGCAATTGTATCCTTGGGTCCTTGTCGGAAGGCTTCATATTTTTTATTTAGAAAGGATCTTCTATCATCCCTAACTTCTCCAGTGCCTTCCATCAAGATGATAAGAGACTGTCATATTTCCTTAGTGGACTGGCAGTGAATCAAGTTCTACAGCATAGAATCATCGGCTACACTTGCGATGATATTTTTGGCTTTCTTGTCTAAAGAGACAAGTGCAATCTCATCCTTATAAAGATCCATCCACTTCTTAGGAACAAGCTTAGTTGGATCAATGGTAGAGGCTATCATTGGGACATGAGGACCTTCTTCCACAATCATGAAGATCCTTGGATCTACAGCTTCTATGAAGAACTTTATCCTTTCTTTCCACATAGCAAAATTGTTCTTTGTGCGCAAAGGAAGCTTAGCAAAATCCTTGGCTCTATCCATGCTTGGATAACTAAATAGACAACTTGGGGAAGATCTGATCAAGATGTTAACCTTTTAATGATTAACCTCCCTCTGATACCAATTGAAAAATATTTAAGTTGTCTACCTAAATCACCTAGAGAGGGGTGAATAGGTGAGTTGAATGTCTATTTGCGGAATAAAAAATTTAGCGATCTATGCATAGAAACACAACCAAGCAATCACAGATGACACCAAAACTTATAGTGGTTCCCCAATCTTGGGTGCATCCACTTTCCACTCACCGATCTAGCAAAGCACTAGACTTCACTCAGAACAACGTTCCTACAAATCGATCCACAAAACGGATCTACACTCGGAAGATAAAAACTTCCTACAACTCGGAGAACAAAGCTTCTACACTCGGAGAATAATCTCCTATAAGAATAGATTGAAATCAAAAATACAAACAGAATATCTCTCTCAGATCTTGAAATTTCTGCCTAGGTCTTCCTTCTTGATCTTTGTAGCTTTATCAGAAATTGTTGAAGAAGACTCTCGGCTAGATCCTTGATCTGAGATTTCTTGACTCACAAGATAAAACAGAAGATGAAGAGATTGAAGAAGATCTTGATCTGCAAGTCGTTCTGGATCGAAATCTTCCTTGGTGATCAGCACGATGAGCGGTGGTTTCTGAATTTAGAAAGAGATGGCTGATCTAGAATTCTTAGAATAATTTTCTTTTCACGCGCTTAGGGTTAGTCATAAAGACAAGACCTTTTATAAGATCTCCCTAACGGTCATAGTTATCATTAATGACGGCCACGTGGACCAATCACTTCAAGTCATTTGAAAATCATGTCTGTTTGGGACTTAGCGAAATATCTGAAAAGATAACTGGATTACTCGAGTGAAGGAAGAACTACTCGAGTACTAGAACGGGTTCTCGAGAAGACAATATCAGACTACTCAAGAAGAAGCACTTCAGGAAATTTCAGGACAGAACTCATTAACACTCGAGTGGAATGAGGATTACTTGAGTGCTAGAAATACTACTCGAGAAGTAGAAGTGAACTTCTCGAGAAAAAGACTTAGAGTAAATTCTGGGAAGAAAACTGATTACTCGGGTACTAGATCTAGACTTCTCGAGAAGTAGATAGATTTCTCGAGTACAAGAACTTCACCACTCGAGTGGGGTAGAAACTTCTCAAGAACTTCTCTTCTGTCACTCGAGTCAAAGGATCATATACTCGTGTAACACCCCGAAACTCAAAAGAGGGACGGGTTACGTTTTAAGCCAAGTCTGGGTTTTGGAGTAGGTGTCACGGGCGTGACACGAGCGTGTCATGGGCGTGATCGACCTCGAGTCGTGGGGTCGACGTTTTGGCGATCGGCGAGTTGAGGCACACGGCCTGGGACACGGGCGTGTCCCAGGGCGTGTCACGCTGGGAATTTTCTGAGTATGCACACGGGCCATGACACAGGCATAGACACGGGCGTGTCACATGTGACACGGGCGTGTCGTGTGTCGTGTCGCAGGCCGTGTCCTCCTCGGGAAATTATTGTTGGCAGTGCACACGGGCGTGACACGGGTCTTGACACGGCCATGTCACGTGTGACACGGGCGTGTCGGAGGCCGTGTCAAATGCCGTGTGCTGGTTGGAACGTCGGGTGAGACGGCGAATGGGTGACACGGCCGTGTTGCAACCCCTGTTCGGCCCAGATTTTGTAATATTGGGCTGAATCGCAGCCGTTCGATTTCTTGATTTGGGATCCGACGGCTCAGGGCTGTTGCTGGTATGTTATATCCGGGGAATAGGGTTTGAAACCCTTATTTTCATCCAAGCCTTCTCTTTCTAAAACCTAGAGAGAAGGGAGAGCAAGGAGAAGGAAGAAGACCAAGATCCGGTCTCCGGCGAAGCTTCGAAGCTCCAAATCGCGAGCCGTCTTCGGATCCGAGGAGGCAAGGAGATTGCGGTGCTTTTCATCCGGGTGGATTTCCATGGCGCCGAGGAAAAACGCAAGGGTAACGATTCTCTTCTTGAGCATGTGAAGCTCTTCTTCCTTTGCATGGGAAAACCCTTCTCCCGCGAGTGTGCGGCGAGATTGTGGTATTCCTTGAGGTAGATATGTAAAGTCCCCCTTGTTAGAGTCCGGAATCGTAGTACAGACAAAGGCATGATGTGTGAAGCCTACCTGGACGTGTTGGTCTGGATCGGTGATGATTTGCTGTGCATTTTTAGCCGGAGAAGACTCCGAGCGTTTTCATTATTTTTGGGTTGCTATGCGGTAGAATGCATCAGGGAATCTTGGGGATTAACCCCGAGGTGCACCCGGAAATCTGGACGGAAACTCATTTCTGTCATATCGGTGGCCTGGGAGCCAACCGGGTACATAGCGGGGCTATGTACCATGTTTGAATGATATTTGGGACTGGGGAAGCTTAGCCCGCATCAAAGGCCAAATGGCAACGGCGGGGTGAGCAACAGGCTAGTAGACCCCTACCCGCTCTATCTGCTCGGTTAAAGTGACCTAAAGTTTTACGTGGGACTTACCGAGGTTTGTAGATTGAGTCTAGGCTACGGCTGAAAGGACTAAATGCTCACGAGGTTGCCACCTTGGGGGTGGTGGCGAAGTCAAGGACCGGACGGGGTTCGGACTGGCCCGCCGAGTAAGTGCCCTGAGAGCACGAGGCGTACGGCCGTGTGAGCGTGCACCTGTGATGTGATGCTTATTTCGCTATGTTGCTTGTTTTTCTAACAAGTGCAGTGAAGAAGCTTTGTCGCCCCGGTTTGGGGGCGGAATCGTTATAATTTGGTCAGCATAGCTGACTGTTGCCTTTGTTTACCACCGTGCGGTGGATTGTTGCTTGCAGGTGCTGCAGAGCCGAGCGATAAATAGTGGGCTAAAGCCCAAGTTGTTGTGCCGGCCCTTGAAGGCCAATTGTTGAGTGTTTTCCTTTTTGTACTCATGTATGACTTGCCTGCGTGCCGAGGTTTGGAAGACACTTTTATTAAGCAAACTCCTGTAAGGCCATAAGGCCATTCCTGTTTAGTGTATTAAACATTCCTTCTTGGTTTGAGTAGTGGACATTCATGCTTGGCAGGGTTCTTTATTCTTTGTACAACTTAATAATTTACTTCCACTAGATGCTCTGTGTAGGGCGTTGTGATTGGTATAATGGTTTCAATAAGTAACCAACCAGTCTGTTCGCAGTATATTGCGTCGGGCCCCGGCCGGACCTACTGTTATATACTATGTGACGGATAGGGGTGTTACAAATTGGTATCAGACTACTGGTTTCGGTCAATCTTAAATGAATTCGTGGGCGAATTCACTTTAAGGGGTGGTGAGCATATGTGTTTGCGTCATCATTATAACATGAAAAGAACCCATGAATATCCAGTTAGGAATGAAAATATACATGTTTGAGGAACTTGCGTGTTCCTATAATTGCTTTTTGCAATTTTGCTCAGTCACTTATGGTGTTTTGAATGGCTATAGGTGTCCGGAAGTGGAGCGTGGCAGTCTGAACACACGTTTGCTGAGCAAAGTACTGCACCAAGTAACGTTCCTGAGACCCCTACGTCTTTGGAAACCATAAGAAGGGTGGTTGAAGCGGTGTTCGCTTTGACCAACGCACAACATGGGAGTAATGTGCAACCCTTTGTCCCTGAGATGGCCCCAACATCGGGCGGTATGTTGGAGCAAAGGGCATTTGGGGGTCAATTAGAGCAGCAGATGAGCATGACTGTGGTGCAGGGAGCGCATTCAGTTGACGCATATTTGCAGACGTTCCTTAGGTTAAGGCGCTACCCAGGCTTTAAATGGGAAAGCGAGCAATCTATAGTTGATAGATTTTATAACGTTCTGCGCAGCGAGTTGCGTATCCTACAGCTACGACCAAAGTTATTGGGATTCCGAGCTTTGGTGGAATCGGCCAGAGCTTTGGAGGTGGAGTTGGGGAAAACTCACTAAGTACCAGTGGATAGGGTACCAAACCCTACAGATCCTATAAGGACTGTCTATCGAAAGACGTTGAGTAAAGAGGCTAGATCATCTACTAGTCAAACCACTTACAAATGTTATTCTTGTGGCAAGAAAGGGCACTTTGCTAGAGAGTGTTGGGTGAATGTTCAGAAGACAACGAAAGTTGTGGCAGGAGCAGTTGAAGCCTCTGGTGTAAAGGAAACGATGTTCAAAATGCCAACCTCAAAATCTGGGTACCGTAGGTGGTATAAGAAGGCTAGGAGGTCAGGTCTAGTCCCTTCCTCTAGCACATCCGGAGCGACTACAGTCCAAACCCCGGATGCATGCTTTGCTTGTGGAAAGTCGGGGCACAATGCCCGGGATTGTTGAAGTGGACGCCTAATGTCCGAAAAGAAGCCGGGGGAGATATCTGTAGAGAAAGGCAAGGCGGTGGCGTCCACCGCATCGCTGTTTACTCCGGCCCAACCGTGAGTGAACATCCTTGGCCAGCAGGAGGCCATATGGCCGACCATCGGGATGTCAGGTATGGTTTTTCTTGTTAGCAAACTAGTTCCTTATGTCGGATACCTTATGCGTGATAACTTAGAACTGGAAGTTCTATGCTTTGTTTTGGAATATTGGTAATCCGGAGAGAGCATAGTTTCGATACGAGAACTTCGCATTCCTGTTATCCGAAGAATCTGTATCGCGCATCGGAGTTTTCCCTTCGATGGTAAAGGAACAATTCGGATTGGTTATTGCCCAGTAGTCGTCCAATGCGCGCGGAGATACAGTCTGGGCAGTAAGAGTCTTATTGAAAGTCAAGGATTCCACTTGTTAGCGTCGTTGTTGCCGCTAGTAGAGATCGACGTCATCTTTGGTATGGACTGGCTTTCGGAGCAGAAGGCTTTTATCGTTTGCAACCGTAAAGAGACTTAGTTGGGTGTTGGGCAGGAGACAATGTTTGCGGAACTGAAGGGATCGAGCAGGACGCTGACGTCTGCCCTCCCGGTGGTCAAGACAGTTCGTGCGGGCGCAGAGCTGTTCTTCACGTTAGTGGAGGCTGTAACGCCTAAGTCCACTCTTGGTAGTATCCCAGTGGTTTGTGAGTATCCCGATGTGTTCCCGAACAATTTCCCTGGAGCCCCACCGTAGCGAGAGATCGATTTAGGTTGATGCCTAAGGTGATAGCGGAGTTAAAGGTTCAAATAAAAAGTTGATGGGCAAGGGTATGTGCATCCAAGCTCGTTGCCTTGGAGCGCACTGGTCCCTTTTACTCAGAAGAAGGACGGGAGCTTGCAATTTTGTATCTGTTGCAGAGAGCTGTATAAGTTTTCAGAAATAGGACAAGTACTCGATCCAAATGATCGATGATCTTTTGATCAGTTAGTCGGGTCTTCGGTGGACTCAATAATGGATCGCAAGTCCGGTTACCTCATCTGAGAATAAGGGTAAGTGTTTTCGCAAAGACGGAGTTAAGCACGAGGAATGAGCAATCCGAGTCTAGGATCGTGCCGTCTTGGTAGTCAAGTGTGGCATCAGTGTTCATAGACCGGATGAACGGAACGTTCATTGAGTACCTTGTCCATTTTGTGATCGTCTTCATCGACGACACGTTAGGGGTAATTGAAGTGTGAAGGGTATCACTTCTGAATATCTACTTTTGGTTTTGTGGACGCTAAGGAGGAACCATGTATACACCAAGTTCTTCGAACACGAGTCTTGGGTTATCCTCGTAGCGCTCCTCGGTCCTATAGTTGGTAGAGTGAGAGTGTGTGGGTCCAGCGTTGTTAGTCGCAATACGAGGGTGGCCTGTGTTGTCTCGGTAGCGGAAGTACAGAGTTTCTGGTGTGGTCGGCTACCACAGGCGCTTCGTACAGGACTTCTCGCTGATAGATTTACCCCTCACAACGTTGTCAAGGAAAAGCTTAAAATGTTGTTTTGATGCGCGAGTGCGCCCAAACTTTGAAGGGTTAAAGAGTTGGTCAACCACGGCGCCAGTGTTAAGTTCGCCGAGTGGAACCAAAAGCTGTGAGATCTGCGGCACTGCCTTGGGCAGTGGATTGGACTGCGTGCTGCTGCAGCGTGGTAATGTTATGGATTATGGCTCGCATTAGCTGAAAGAGCACGAGGGGAATTGCCCGGTCCGCCATCTGGAGTTAGCGGCCGTGTGTTTTGCGCTTAAGCTGTGGAGGCATTATTCGTACGGCGTATAAGTCAATGTTTGTACCGATCATAGAAGTCTGATATATCGGTTGGATCAAAAGGGTCGGAAATTGAGGCAGCAAAAATGGATGGAGTTCCTGGGGGACTATACGTTCGAAAGTTATTTTGTGCCCGTTGTAAGGCAATGTAGTTGCGGATGCGTTGAGACGCAGGGCTTCCGCCCAAGCTAACTAGTTGTAGGTTCATGTTGAGAGTTTGACCCGGGAGTTGGAGATGTTAGCTATCTCTTGTGTTGACAAGCAGACTAGCGTCGAAGCGTAATTGAACTGGTCGGAAGACCAGTATGACCTGGCTGATCGTATTTGGCAGATTATGGTTTGGGAAGCAGCATGAAGGAAATCATGAATACAGCTTCGATGGGTCAAAGTCCCAAATCGACGATTGGAGGTGGGCTACCAAGGAAAGACAATCGTTTGTGCAGCCCAAGAATGGGTAATCTATCGGTGGAGTTGTGATACGACATACCAAGAACTCAACTCACTTAGGAGGCACGAAGTTGTGCTGATATCTGAAGAAGTGCTCTGGTGGTCAGGACTCTAGAAGGTTTTGGCACTATGTGTGACAAAATGCCAGCCTTGCGCCTTAGTGAAGGCGGAGTGCCAAGAGTCGGGGGATTCTTGAAATACTTGCCTAGTTCGGAATATAAGTTCGACTGGACTGTGTGCATGGTTTGCCAAGGTCACGGTGGGGAAATGACGCCTATTGGGTGATCGTGATTTGGGTAACGCAAGTGTCGCACTTCATTCCGCAGAGGAAGGATGATTCGGTGGTGTAACCGGCAAAAATGTTTATGGATAATATAGTTAGACCGCACGGTATACCCCGCAACATCGTGAGCGATCGAGATGGACGTGTTACGTCCAATGATTGGAGGTGGTTACAGAAAGTGTTGGAGACTAAGTTATAGTTTAGTCCAATCTTACATCCGCGGACGGATGAGCAGACTGAGTGGGTCAACAAGATGTTGGAGGACGTGCTTCGCAAGTGCGTCCTGGACTTTGAGAAGCAGTGGGAAGGCAATCGGTTTTTGGTAAAGTTTGCGTACAATATTAGCTACCAAGCGGGCATACAAATGGCGCCCTTCGAGGCCCTTTATGGTAGAAGTCGTCACATGCCGTTGTCGAGGCTAGAAACGGATGACACGAAGTTGTATTTAAAGCAAGAGGTGTTAAACACTACCCCTTTGGTGCGAACCATATGAGAACTGTTGCTAATCGCTCAGGAGAGGCAGACTAAGTACTTTAACGCCACGTATCGGAATGTGGAGTTATCGGATGGCGTATTGGAAGTTATAGTCATTCAAGAGTGTTTAACGGGAGCGACGCTTGGGGAAGCTTAGCCCGGTATACCTTGGACCACTTGAGATTTCTAGAGCGGTTTGGTGAGGCGGCGCAAGAGCCTTCGAACATGATCGTGAGTGATCAAGTTTTGGTGGACGAAAGGTTGACGACTAGGGTCAAACCTGTTCGTTTTGGAGACAGTGAAGTCGAGTGACTTTGTCTCAAGGAGATCAGGATAGTCGTGGTCCGATGGGACAATTGCGATAGCGAGGAGCTCTCTTAGGAGTGAGAGCAATCTATGCTGGAAGTGTACCCGAAGTTGTTCCGCCTGGGTACCACTGAAAGTTTCTGTTTTCTCTCCTTTAGTAATTTCGTGGACAAAATTCTTTTAAGAGGGGGAGAGTTGTAACATCCCGAAACTTAAAAGAGGGACGGGTGACGTTTTAAGCCAAGTCTGGGTTTTGAAGCAGTGTCACGGGCGTGACACGGGCGTGTCACGGGCGTGTCATGGGCGTGATCGACCTCGGGTCGTGGGGTCGACGTTTTGGCGATCGGCGATCGTCGAGTTGAGGCGCACGGCCTGGGACAGGGGCGTGTCACGTTGGGAATTTTTTGAGTATGCACACGGGCCATGACACGGTCACATACACGGGCGTGTCACATGTGATACGGGCGTGTCGGGTGCCGTGTCGCAGGCCGTGTCCTCCTCGGGAAATTATTGTTGGCAGTGCACACGGGCGTGACACGGGTCTTGACACGGCCGTGTCACGTGTGACACGGGCGTGTCGGAGGCCGTGTCAAATGCCGTGTGCTGGTTGGAACGTCGGGTGAGATGGCGAATGGGTGACACGACCATGCACACGGCCGTGTTGCAACCCGTGTTCGGCCCAGATTTTGAAATATTGGGCTGAATCGCAGCCGTTCGATTTCTTGATTTGGGATCCGACGGCTCAGGGTTGTTGCTGGTATGTTATATCCGGGGAATAGGTTTGAAACCCTTATTTTCATCAGAGCCTTCTCTTTCTAAAACCTAGAGAGAAGGGAGAGCAAGGAGGAGGAAGAAGACCAAGATCCGGTCACCGACGGAGCTTCGGAGCTCCAAATCGTGAGCCGTCTTCGGATCCGCGGAGGCAAGGAGATTGCGGTGCTTTTCATCTGGGTGGATTTCTATGGCGCCGAGGAAAAACGCAAGGATAACGATTCTCTTCTTGAGCATGTGAAGCTCTTCTTCCTTTGCATGGAAAACCCTTCTCCCGCGAGTGTGCGGCGAGATTGCGGTATTCCATGGGGTAGATATGTAAAGTCCCCCTTGTTAGAGTCTGGAATCGTAGTACGGACATAGGCATGATGTGTGAAGCCTACCCGGACGTGTTGGTCGGGATCGGTGATGATTTGCTGTGCATTTTTAGCCGGAGAAGACTCCGAGCATTTTGATTGTTTTCGCGTTGCTATGCGGTAGAATGCATCAGGGAATCTTGGGGATTAACCCCGAGGTGCACCCGGAAATCTGGACGGAAACGCATTTCTGTCATATCGGTGGCCTGGGAGCCAACCGGGTATATAGCGGGGCTATGTACCGTGTTTGAACGATATTTGGAACTGAGGAAGCTTAGCCCGCGTCAAAGGCCAAATGGCAACGGCGGGGTGAGCAACGGGCTGGTGGACCCCTACCCGCTCCATCTGCTCGGTTAAAGCGACCTAAAGTTTTACGTGGGACTTACCGAGGTTTGGAGATCGAGTCTAGGCTACGGCTGAAAGGACTAAATGCTCACGAGGTTGTCACCCTGGGGGTGGTGGCAGAGTCAAGGACCGGACGGGGTTCGGACTGGCCCGCCGAGTAAGTGCCCTGAGAGCACGGGGTGTACGGCCGTGTGAGCATGCACCTGTGATGTGATGCTTATTTCGCTATGTTGCTTGTTTTGCTAACAAGTGCAGGGAAGAAGCTTTTCCGCCCCGGTTTAGGGGCGGAATCGTTATAATTTGGTCAGCGTAGCTGACCGTTGCCTTTGTTTACCACCGTGCGGTGGATTGTTGCTTGCAGGTGCTGCGGAGCCGAGCGATAAATAGCGGGCTAAAGCCCAAGTTGTTGTGCCGGCCCTCGAAGGCCAATTGTTGAGTGTTTTCCTTTTTGTACTCATGTATGACCGGCCTGCGTGCCGAGGTTTGGAAGACACTTTTATTAAGCAAACTCTTGTAAGGTCATAAGGTCATTCCTGTTTAGTGTATTAAACATTCCTTCTTGGTTTGAGTAGTGGACATTCATGCTTGGCAGGGTTCTTTATTCTTTGTACAACTTAATAATGTACTTCCGCTAGATGCTCTGTGTAGGACGTTGTGATTGGTTGAATGGTTTCAATAAGTAACCAACCAGTCTGTCCGTAGTATATGGCGTCGGGCCCCGGCCGGACCTACTATTATATACTATGTGACGGATAGAGGTGTTACAACTCGAGTACTGAACTTTGACTACTCGAGTGTTATACTTAAAAAAATTTCTTAGATGGAGAAACTGTTTACTCGAGAAAGAGAAGAGGTCAACTCGAGTAATGGACTTGGCCTCTCGAGAACTAGATTCAGACTTCTCGAGAACCATTTCCTTTACTCGAAATACAGACCAGACTTACTCGAGTACAACTAGATGATCTACTCGAGTACTAGGGTTCTACTCGAGTAAAGCACTTAGAAAAATTTTGTTTCCTGAAAATTTTATTTCTTCCATGGAGTCAGCAACATGTCTTTCTTCAGCAACTCTAGTGCTTGAAAATGAAGTGTATCCCAATAGAGAGGTTACACATGAGTCAACACCATTGATCACACAATGAGGGATTACATTGTATGGTCCTGTGTTTAGTGACCCAATGTAGACTGACATTGGTCTACACTTGACAATAAGTGCTGCAAACACATAACTCAAACAATACATCAAATACAACTTTATTCATCTTAGTTCAAGGGCGACTTCATACAAATCTAGGTTATTGTGGATATAATACCCAACACATTGGACTCGTATGGTCAATACGAAGTCAACCGAGTTCGTCCGGGTCAATTTCAGTGATGGGTGGTCAACTCATGGTCAACTCATGGTCAAATCAAGCATAGGTGTGCACCGAAAAGCGTGCGCACAATAATTGTGACATGACACCCCAACTTTGAACCAACTCCCGATGGCATGGACCTTTTATGACTTTGACCTCCATTGGGGGACCCACCCCAAGGTTGACTTTGGTCAATCCTCTCTAAAAACCAAATTTTCTTAAGAGAATTCATTTTCAAAAGTGCCCCCACTTGAGCCCATCACCAAGGCCATTATGGGCCAACTTATGGGCTCTGATTTGTCAATATGCATCCAAGGGGTTAGGCTTTGGGCCAAAGTAAAGAGGCCCATCCCACTCCTCCTCTCTCTCCCTCTTTCCCCATCAAGCCAAGCTCAAATCAATGGGAGGCTGCCACTCTAATTATACCTCACCAGTAGAAGGCTGAAAGGTGCCCCAAACAGTAGGGTAGTTGACCCTAGAAGGGTTGGCTAACCTAACCTTGGTTTTCTTAACCAAGAGGGAGAAGGGAAGAGGGGCCTTGCCCCCCTCCTATAAATGGAGCCATCTGACACCCGAGGGTTGGACCCCTCTTCCAAGCTCAAAACGAGCCACCACCGCCCCTGTTGGAGCTCTGCTTCGCCGGAGAAAAATCAGTCGAGCTCCACCGCCACCTCCACCACCTCCCATGGAGGATTTTGCCGAGAGCTTCCAGAGACCCCAAAAAGGGTGGAAAGCTTCTCCTCTCCTTCCTCACATTTTTCTGGACAGGTTGCATGCGAGCTCCGACGGCCGGAGCGCCGCTGCCGTCACACCACCTCCTCTCCGTTCAAAAAAAAGAGCTTTGGCGATGGCCGGCGGCGGCAGGCCGTCGGACCACCTTCGGAGGGAGCGCCCACCCCCGGGGAGTCGGCCGGGGGCAGATCCATGGCCGGCCGGCGATGGAGAAGACCTGTGAGGGCTGATTTTTGGTACAGGAGGTTGGGGGAGAAGAAGTTATAAAATTATAATTTTTTATAATATTTAAGAATATTATAATATTATAATTAAAATGAGTGTTATATTTTCTGAGGGTTAATGTAGGCTCCTAGGAAAAATATTTTGAACTTGAAAGTTGTTTCCTTAAATGAGGGCAATCTAGACAAAAGTTTTGAGAATTTTTAGAATTGATTTGGTATTTTTAAAAGCCTAAATAGGAATTATTTGGTCAATTTAGAGACCCAAAATTGCTCGAAAATTTTTGGAAAATTGACTAGGCTCTTATTAGGCCCTCTTAAAGGTTGTATTAAATTTTCGGAACCTTGGGATAAAAATTGAAGATTTTCCAATTTCTTGGAGCCTAGGGTCGCGCTCAGAAATTTACGCGCTCAAATTCTTCGAAAATGAAAATCGAAGCGCGCGATCACTTTATATTGAATATTAAGTTTAATTTATTAAGCGACGAGAGTTATCGAGACAAGATTTCCAGCTCTGAGTATTTCGAGGTTTTTGCCAAAACCATCGAGCGCCTCTTTCTTAAAATAACTCTCGGACACTTTGGGTGGACTCGGAAGATAAAAGTACGAGCTTCGAGTAAAATAATCTCCAATCTCGTTTCAGGTGAAGAATTTCTCTCATGTGTTAAAAATGATTTTCGAAATTGAAATTCGAGGAAAAATGTGCCCTCTAACGAGATTCTCGGATTCGATCAGACGCAAGTAACCGAATTGATATTTATTCTATGATGAATAATAAAAATGTAACTCATAATAAGCTTCCCCTGATCCGATTAAGCCGTGATTAAAAAGGACGCAACTGAATTGTTAACGGATCTTAATAATGGGTGAAACCCAAAGAAACCTCCTGAGAACGGAGATGAAACTGAACTAAACTTCCTGAGATTGGAGATGGAACTGAACTAAACCTCATGAGAACGGAGATGAAACTGAATATGCCTCCTGAGAACAGAGATGAAACTAAACATGCCTTTTGAGAACGGAGATGGAACTGAACATGCCTCCTGAGAACGGAGATGGAACTGAACATGCCTCCTGAGAATGGAGATAGAACTGAAGCCTCCTGAATGAAGTGATTGGACTGCTAACCATTTTCTTTATATTTTATTCCAGTCTCGTACTGGTCCAGTTCATTTATTCATTTTAGTTCAGTACTTTATTTTCAGTACTCCGGTCTTGTATCGGTCCAGTTCATTTATTCATTTCAGTTCAGTACTTTCTTTTCAGTACTCTAGTCTCATACTAGTCCAGTTCATTTATTCATTTCAGTTCAGTACTACAGACTCATACTGGTCCTGGCTATTTACTTTGAGTTCAGTTCATTTCTTTTAAATACTATTCCAATCCCGTACTGGTCCAGTTCCTTTCAGTACTTACCTATAGTTCAGTACTACTCCAGTGTACTATTGCTCCTATTTCTTTATAGCATTTCAATTATGCAGCTTATACTAACATCAGCTTTTATTACCGCACTGTTGTTTCTGCAATTTACTATTTCAAGCACTGGTCCTGCCTTGACGGGCAGTGATTTGATAGGTTGAGCCTTAGTTGGGGATAATAGTAGTTGAGATGTTTCTCTTAAGTTAGCCCCAAATAAAGTACTCTCACGCTCCTTGTCAAAAGTCGAGCCAAGTGACATTTGCCCGAAATATTAAAGCATAGTAGGGCAATCCGCTGTAGACCTGGTGCATGCTAACAAAACTATTTTTATTTGTTTGCTTGTAAATTGCTTTCGGTAATTTACTATTTATTTGCTTGTACCACGGCTGACCGGCCATTATGTTTTCCCCATTGGGTTTTCTCTGCTGGTCAGCCAAAATGTTGAATCGCCGGATGTCGCTCACATCCAAGAGTACACGGGGTTGTACGTTAAGGCCTAGGCTGTGCGGTACGACCATCCCCAGAAGTGGTAGGACTGGCCACTGTCACCGACGACCACATCGGTGAGGCCCGCAGGGCTCGCTACACTGCTTGAACGGTCCATACTATGTCAACATAGGGTGTTATGCGTGGTTATGAATGCCTGCGATGTGTACGCGGTTGTGAATGACTGTGATGTGTTATGCGTGGTTGTGAATGCCTATGATGTTTAAGCGGCTGTGAATGCCTGCGATGTGTTAAGCACGGCTATGAATGCATATGATGTGTTACACGCGGCTGCGAATGCCTGCGATGTATACGCGGCTATGAATGTCTGTGATGTGTATGTGGTTGTGAATGCTTGCGATGTGTGGACGGATGTGAATGCCTGTGATGTTTGCACGGGTTGTGAATACCTGCTGTACTGCTGTGCTAGTGGGGCCTAAATTATAACTGACGTATATTACTTATACCTGTCCAGTTATACCATGTTGCATCTCTTTTTGGTTGCTCCTTACTTATTCATGAAATATTATACTAACTCTCTCACGCTTCAGCTATCTACTTTTGTTGGGTGCGTGAGCTCGTCCCTAGGATATGGATCCGGGGAGGAGATTTGTTTCCACTTAGCTCTATGACTAACAGTTATTTTAATAACCATTCACAAGAGTTGGAGCATCGTAGTGACCAGCTGTTGTTGAACGATATGCCAGTTGATCGGACTACTCGAGCAGAGGCACCCCATCGTCTCCAGAGTTTCGAGACATGAGTACTATCGAGCATAGTTGAGGAAGAGAGGATTTGCTAGTTGTAGTACAATTATAGCCTACGAGCTTCATGTATAAACAAAAGCTATGGCCTTTTGCGTTTTCTGTTAAATATATATTGTTATATATACTTGTTGTGGCTCCCTATTAATGCTTCCGCTAAACTCTGTGATGAGATATGAATATTGTGATTCAAGCCAAGCAAGGCGACCAACTAGTGCTTAGCAGAGTGGGTCGTTAACCCTTAAGGAGCACTGGGTGGACGTCTTGGGCGGTAAGATCCCCTCTGGCCCGACCCGGGCAAAATTAGGGGGGTCTTACAAATGGATCAGAGCGATCACGATCCGTCCTTGTGGAGCAGTCTCAGGATCCCTACATTCCTCGGTTCGTTTTTTGGTTCGGGACGAACCATGCAACGGAAGCCTGGTAGACCCTAGTATAGAGGCTTAGCGATTCTAGATTGTGCAATAGCATGCCCGCACACATTTGTTTCCACTTTGTTAGTGTTTTGCAAATTTCCCCTACTTTTGTAAAATACTGACACTTGTTCCCTATTACTTCTCTATATACGGAGTCCAGTAATGGAAGATCCTCCTCCAGAGGATATGTCCCCACCACCCCACCGACAGATCCAGTTGCCCCTGCAGTTGTACCGTTCGTTGAGACAAACTTGTGGCAAATGTTGACAGCTATTCTGGCGACGTTTCGGACAGCTATGGCACAGCCACCACAGCAGTTGGTGGTACCCACTAACCTACTAACGACCTTTCGGGGGCTGAGGCCTCCCACCTTCAAAGGCACGGAGACTGCCATACAGGCAGAAGAGTAGGTTGAGAGCGTAGAGGAGCTGTTGATAGGAATGATGTGCCTAGCAGTAGCTGCAGTGTCACTAGTTGTGACCTTGTTAGAGGGATATGCTAGATACTGGTGGAGAGCGGTTAGCCGCTCGATGTTCTGAGGACGACCGTTGAGCACTATCCTATGGGGGAGTTCTCAGAGGCCTTTCTGGAGCACTTCATCTCGGACGCCGACCGAGCTGCGCTGCAGGAGAGGTTCCTGCACATCTGTCAGGGTGACCGGACGGTGACAGACTACGAAAGAGAGTTCATCTGCTTAGCCCATTTAGCTGGGAACCTTGCAGCCACTAACAAAGATAGGGCTGCTCACTTCTACCGAGGCTTACAAGATGACTTGAGATAGACCTTGATCATGATCTCTCGGTCCACCTTCCGCACCATAATGAATCACGCTGTGGCATTAGAGTAAGAATAGAGGATGGTGGCCCAGCAGCGCCGAGGACAGGTCGAGGTCCCCATAGGTCAGGGACGATATAGAGGAGCCTCTCCCCGCCGAAAGGAGAGAGAGCGCAGACAGAGACAGCACAGGCAGCCTTATAGGCGCCCATCAGCACCCCAAGTAGGAGCCCAGGCCATCTCCAGTACCACAGCCCGTGCCAGTAGATTGGTGATACGTTCCCCTTGCAGGGAATTGCTTTCTGTGCCAGCAGTCGGGATACATGAGAGTTTTCTGCCCGCATGCGGTAGGAAGGCCAGAATTAGGAGTAGTTCAAGGAGGACAGGCAGCGCGTGGACAGGGCCAAAGAGGCTGAAGGGGTAGAGCTGGCAATAAAGGTTAGTAGGGCCGAGCAATTCCCTTGGAAGCTTATACATTGGACCTTCAGCATGGACCGGCCCCCGATGTAGTGATAGGTATATATATTAGATGCTAGAGTTACATCAGGTATTGATACCTATGTTATATACTATATGTATGTGTATGCCTACATCTGATGCGTGTTTTGTTGTATGATATGTATATACTCCTCATCTACTTCAAAATGAAGAATCAAGTTCAAGTTCTCACCAAAGTTCTGGTGGTGCGAAATTTTCCTAATGTTTTCCCTGAGTCCCTCCCGAGTTCACCACCACAACGAGAGGTTGACCCTCAGATTAAGCTTGTGTCCGGAGCTCGACTAGTGTCCCGAGCACCCAATCGAATAGCCCCTAAGGAATTGGTCGAGTTGAAGATCCAGCTAAAGGAACTGATAGATGTTGGATTCGTCCGCCCAAGTTCCTCACCCTGGGGAGCCCCTGTACTATTTGTAAAGAAGAAAGATGGGACACTGCGCTTGTAAATAGACTACGGGGAACTAAACAAACTCACTATACGAAATACGTATCCACTTCCAAGGATCGATGAGTTGTTCGATCGATTGCAAGGTGCATCCGTATTCTCCAAGATGGACCTAAGATTAGGCTACTATCAGCTTCGGATCCGGGAGGATGATATCCCCAAGATTGCCTTTAGCTCTCACTATGGTCTGTATGAGTTTATGGTGATGCCTTTTGGACTCTATAATGCCCCATCTACCTTTATGGCTATGATGAATAAGGTATTCGAACCTTTCCTAGATCATTTTGTGATCGTCTCCATCGACGACATCTTGATTGAAGACCATTGCAGATCATTTTAAACATTTGCAGATAGTGTTACTTAAACTTCGAGAACACTCTCTCTTCGCCAAGTTCAACAAGTGTGAATTTTGGTTAGAGGAGGTAGGATTCTTGGGCCACACCATCAACAAAATGGGGTAGCAGTGGATTAGGACAAGATCCAGCAGTTCAAAGATGGACGCCGCTTAAGACGGCAGCAGACATATGAAGTTTCCTTAGTTTTGTCGGGTATTACAGGAAATTCATAGAAAATTTTTTAAGATTGTGTTACCCCTTACATCTCTTATGAGAAAGGATGTTGTATTTCGATGAATGTCGGGATATGAGACCGCGTTCGTTGAGTTAAAAAAAACTGCTAACTTATGCCCTAATCCTTATTATCCCCTCGGGAATTGAAGGATTCCAGATCTATACCGATGCCTCCCTAAAAGGATTGGGAGCAGTTCTGATGCAACATGGAAAGGTAGTAGCATGCACATTGTGCCAGCTAAAGCCGCATGAGCTGAATTACATAATCCACGATCTAGAGTTGAGCGTCGTTGTTTTCGCCCTTAAGATTTGGAGATATTACTTGTACGGAGTAAGATGCGAGATCTTCTTCGACCATATATAGGAGCCTCAAATACATCTTTACCCAGAAAGAATTGAACCTTCGGCAGCGTCGATGGTTGGAATTTCTATGTGATTATGATTTCGCTCTCCAGTACCACCCCGAGGAGGCTAATAAAGTTGCTGACGTGTTGAGCCGCCAACCCTTGATAGTTGAGAGCTGGATGGAGCAGATTCCAAGGGAATGGTTTCAGTCTTTGATAGACTTGGAGATTACTCTTGTTGCTCGTAGGGATCCGGAAGAGTACCAGACACAGCTATATTGGATGGAAATTCAGTGCGATATCCAGGATCGAATACGAGAAGCCCAGAAGGTCGATCTTGAAGTGGTCCAAATAACCAGTCCCTACAGGATGGAGCACAAGAGGAGTTCGACCTGTACGATGAAATCTTGCAGTTCAGGCACCGCATGTTTTTTCCCTCTACCGAAGGAATCTGAGATGAGATTCTTCGAGAAGCACATCTGAAGGATCAAACGCATACCCAACTGCACCAAAAGCCCGGACTGTTGGAGAGGGCGCTACTTAATTTCTTAAATAAGTAGCAAAGCGCCATGGGTCAAGTGAAGGAACGCCGGACCCAACAATCCCCCCCGGCGTCCAGCACAACCCGTCAGCTCAGAGGTGGAGTTACCACATGGCCCACCTGACTCAGAGGTGGGGTTACCACATGTCCACGATTGCCTGACACGCCGGACCCACACAGGTAGAAGGGAAAAATCGGGATTTAATAGCGCCCCCCGGTCTTGAACCCATGACCTCCTCTGATACCAATTGAAAGATCAAGCGCATACCCAACTGCACCAAAAGCCCGAACTGTTGGAGAGGGCACTACTTAATTTCTTAACTAAGTAGCAAAGCGCCACGGGTCAAGTGAAGGAACGCCGGACCCAACAACACCAGTCGAGGTATTCTTTTCACCATGGTATGGTTAAGATATGTTGATCTGAGCAGGACCATTTACTGGCCCAAAATAAAAGAGCGATGTCACCAACTTTGTGGCTCAGTGTCAGACCTGCCAAGAGGTTAAAGCTGAATGCCGCAACCCAAAGGTCTGATGCAGCCCCTACCGATACTAGAGTGGAAATTAGAGGATATTTCCATGGACCTTGTTCACGGCTTACCTCGATCCCGTGTTGGAAACGACTCTATATGGGTTGTTGTGGATCAACTTACCAAGGTAACGCGGTTTATTCCAAACCGACTTGGTGATGGAGTTTAAGTTCTTGCCATATTATTCATAGAGCAAGTGATCCGGTTCTACAGAGTGCTGAAGTCCATTGTGTCGGATCGTGATGGACGTTTCACATCCAAGGAGTGGAGGCGGGTGCAGGCATACTTGGGGACCAAGTTGGCCTTTAACATCGCCTTCCACCCTTAGACAGATGGGCATACGGAAGGGATGAATCAGATGATGGAGGATCTACTTCGACTCTGCATAGTAGAGCATAGCGAGCCATGAGAACAACTACTATCTTTAGTCGTGTTTTCTTATAATAACAACTATCAGACCAGCATTAAGATGACACCATACGAGGTATTGTAGGGAAGGCGTTGCCTAACTCTGTTTACTTTGGCTCAAGATGAGGACCTGGAATCCTTAGGAGTGACTTATATTGATGATACTAAGATAGTGATACGACTAATCTAGGAGCGAATGCGGGAAGCGCAGAGCCGACATGCCAAATATTATGATACACGACACCAACCGGTGGAGTTTAGTGTGGGAGAAATTGTATTTTTGAAAATTAAGCCCATGCATGGTGTCTCCCGGTTGAGGAAGCAAAAGAAACAAAATCCCCGCTATTCGAGCCCTATCACGTGATAGAGCGTGTTGACCTTGTTGCCTATCGATTAGCCCTGCCCCCAGAATAGGGAATTCTTTATGATGTGTTTCATGTCTCATCCTTGAGACGAGTCCTCCGGCAACCAGAGCAGCATCTACCTACACCACCAGTGCAACAACAGTCTGATAGATCCGTCAAGCTTGAACCGGTCAACATAGTATATTATAAAGTAAAGAATCTGCGCAACAAGACCATTCCGATGGTCAAGATTTTGTGATCAAATTGCGGACAAGACGAGTATACATGGGAACCTAAAGCACTTGTCTGAGAAAAGCACCTAGAACTCTTTCCCCAGGTATGTTATCTTATTTCTCCTACTTTAAGCAAATTTTCGAGTACGAAAATCCTTTTATTTTTATTGGATTGTAACATCCCAACTTTTATTAGGCCATCAGAACTCTAATGAGCCCAATAAAAGTGACCTAAACCTCTACCCGTGACTCATACTAAGGTAGGAGGTAACCCTAAACAGGGATATAGAGCTAGAAAACTCTGATTTGAGTTTTGTCAGTTCCTGTGGCCTTGTATAGTCAATACGAGTGTGTTGAAACTCGTTCCGTTGAATTTCGAGGTCATATGGGGGATATGGTCGTTCCTCATAGAACGTTGCAAAAACGAGATTTTTGAATATCGAGCTATAGAACTCCGATTTGAGTTCTGTCAGTTCCCATGACTTTGTATAGTCAATATGAGTGCGTTGGAACTCGTTATGTTGAATTCCGAGGTCATATGGTGAATATGGTCGTTCATAGCAGATCGTTGCGAAAACGAGATTTTAGATATTGACTTAGAGAACTCAGATTTGAGTTTTGTCAGTTCTTGTGACTTCGTATAATCAATATGAATGCGTTGGAACTCGTTCTGTTGAATTCCGAGGTCATATGGTGAATATGATTGTTCTTAGTAGAACGTCGCAAAAATGAGATTTTTGAATATTGACATAGAGAACTCTGATTTGAGTTCTGTCAATTTCTGTGGCCTCGTATTGTCAATACGTGTGCATTGGAACTCATTCCGTTGAATTCTGAGATCATATGGTGGATATGATCGTTCCTCGTAGAACGTCGCAAAAATGAGATTTTTGAATATGTATCTAGAGAACTCCAATTTGAATTCTGTCAGTTCTTATGACTTCGTATAGTCGATAAAAATGCATCAGAACTCGTTGCGTCGCGATTCGAAGTCTATCGATGATTATAAGCGTTTTGATCATTTTAGCGCGCTGTGACGCGCAGATTTTGGATATTTGACAAACGAACTCTGATTCGACCCCGGTCGGTGGCATTGGACTCTTATTGTCAATACAAAGTCAACCGAGTTCGTCACGATAAATTTCAGTGACGGGTGGTCAAACTATGGTCAAATCAAGCATAGGTGTCCACCGAAAAGCATGCACACACCAATTGTGACATGACACCCAAACTTTGACCTGACTCCCGATGGCATAGACCTTTATGACTTTGACCCCCATGGTGGAACCCACCCCATGGTTGAATTTGGTCAAACCTCTCTAAAAACCAAATTTTCTTAAGAGAATTCATTTTCAAAAGTGTTCCCACTTGAGCCCATCACCAAGGCCATTATGGGCCCACTTATGAGCTCTGATTTGTCACTATGCATCCAAGGGGTTGGGCCTTGGGCCAAATGAAAGAGGCCCATCCCACTCCTCTCTCTTTCTCTATCTCCCTCTTTCCCCATCAAGCCAAGCTCCAACCAATGGGAGGCTGCCACTCTAATTATACCTCACCAGTAGAAGGCTGATAGGTGCCCCATACAGCTGGGTATAGTAGTTGACCCTAGAAGGGTTGGCTAACCTAACCTTGGTTTTCTTAACCAACAGGGAGAAGGAAAGGAGGGGCCTTGCCCCCCCCCCCCCTCATATAAATGGAGCCCTCTGGCACCAGAGGGTTGCACCCCTCTTCAAAGCTCAAAACGAGTCACCACCCCCTGCTTGAGCTCTACTTCGCCGGAAAAAAATCAGTCGAGCTCCACCGCCACCTCCACCACCTCCCATGGCGGATTTCGCCGAGAGCCTCCGGAGACCCCAAAAAAGGTGGAAAGCTTCTCCTCACCTTCCTCCCTTTTTTTTGGACGGGTGCATGCGAGCTCTGGCGGCCGGAGCGCCACCGCCGTCACACCCCCTCCTCTCTGTTCAAAAAAAGAGCTCTGGCGATGGTCGGCGGCGGTAGGCCGCCGGACCACTGCCGGAGGAAGCGCCCACCCCAGGGGAGTTGACTGGGGGTGGATCCATGGCCGGCTGGCGGAGGAGAAGACCCGTGAGGGCTGATTTTCGGTGGGAGAAGAAGTTATAAAATTATAATTTTTTATAATATTTAAGAATATTATAATATTATAATTAAAATGGGTGTCATATTTTTTGAGGGGTAATCTAGGCTCCTGGAAAAAATGTTTTGAACATGAAAGTTGTTTCCCTTAATGAGGGCAATCTACACAACATTTTTGAGAATTTTTGGAATTGATTTGGTATTTTTAAAAGACTAAATAATAATTATTTGGCCAATTTAGAGCCCCAAAATTGTTCGGAAAATTTTGGAAAATTGACTAGGCTCTTTTTAGGCCCTCTTAAAGGTTTTATTAAAATTTAGGAATCTTGAGGTAAAAATTAAATATTTTACAATTTCTTGTGTCCTAGGGTCGCACTCGGAAATTTATGTGCTCAAATTCTTCAAAAATGAAAATCGAAGCACGACCACTTTATATTGAATATTAAGTTCAATTTCTTAAGTGACGAGTGTTATCGAGGCAAGATTTCCAGCTCTGTGTATTTAGAGCTTTTGACAAAACCATAGAGCGCCTCGTTCTTAAAATAATTCTCGGACACTTTAGGCGGACTTGGAAGAGGAAAGTACGAGCTTCGAGTAAAATAATCCCCAACCTCGTTTCATGTGAAGAATTTTTCTCATGTGTTAAAAATGATTTTCGAGATTGAAATTCGAGGAAAAATGTGTCCTCTAATGAGATTCTCGGATTCGATCAGACGCAAGCAATCGAATTGATATTTATTCTCAGATGAATAATAAAAATATAACTCATAATAAGCTTCCCCTGATCTGATTAAGCCGTTATTAAAAAATGGTGTAACTGAATTGTTATCGGATATTAATAATGGGTAAAACCCAAAGAAACCTTCTGAGAGCGGAGATGGAACTGAATAAAACCTCCTAAGAACGGAGATGAACTGAACTAAACCTCCTGAGAACGGAGATGGAACTGAACTAAACCTCCTGAGAACGAAGATGGAACTGAACATGCCTCCTGAGAATGGAGATGGAACTGAACATGCCTCCTGAGAATGAAGATGGAACTGAACATGACTCCTGAGAACGGAGATAGAACTAAAGCCTCCTAAATGGAGTGATTGGATTACTAACCATTTTCTTTATGTTTTAGTCCAGTCTCGTACTGGTCCAGTTCATTTATTCATTTCAGTTCAGTACTTTATTTTCAGTACTCTAGTCTCGTACTGGTCCAGTTCATTTATTCATTTCAGTTCAGTACTTTCTTTTCAGTACTCCAGTCTCGTACTGGTCCAGTTCATTTATTCATTTTAGTTTAGTACTTTCTTTTCAGTACTCCAGTCTCATACTAGTCATGGCTATTTATTTTCAGTTCAGTTCATTTCTTTTAAATACTATTCCAGTCATGTACTAGTCCAGTTCCTTTTAGTGCTTACTTACAGTTCAGTACTACTCTAGTGTACTACTGCTCCTATTTCTTTATAACATTTCAATTCTGCAGCTTATACTAACTGCAGTTTTTCTCACTGCACCTTTGTTTCTGTAATTTACTATTTCAAGCACGGGTCCTGCTCTGACGGGCAGTGATTTGATATGTTGAGCCTTGTTGGGGATAACAAGAGATAAGATGTTCCTCCTAAGTTAGCCCCAAATAAAGTGCTCACACGCTCCTTATAGAAATTCGAGGCAAGTATTGTTTGCCCGAATTATTAAAGCTGTTGGGTACATTGGGAACAGTGTACCTGATCTAGAGAAGTCCCCTTGACAACTCAATGATATACCCAAAGGTGTATTTGATGTATGCTAAATCTACATGTGCAGGTTCAAAGTTGAAGAAATTATTTTAAGTCAAAGTGTTAAGACAGTATGTGTCGAGACAATACTTCTGTATCAACACAAGGCAGATCAGTAGTCAACACAGAGAACAAAAGATGTGTCGAGACAATACTTTTGTCTTGACACAAGGCAGAATTAAGATATGTCGACATAGATAACAAATCTGTCGACACAAATAACAGATGTGTCGAGATAATACTTTTGTCTCGACACAAGGCAAAACTAAGATGTGTCGACACAGATAACAGATGTGCCGACACAAATAACAGATGTGTCGACACAACTATACTATCTCAACACTTTCTGTTCTGAGATCAAAACTATTCCAAGTATGGAAATGTTGGGTCTGTCAAAGATGTCTCAACACAGATTTCGAGACAACTTGTATACTTCAACGCTTATATGACAGAATGTGCTGAGTCAATATTAATCAGGTCAAGACTGGTCAGATCATTCTGGTCGACACAGGAAGGCTTCACTTCTATAAAGACAGATCAAGGAAGGATTTGCTGGCAGTTGCTGATGTCATCAATACCAGTCCAAGACATCTGATATTTCTATAAATAGGAGGTGCTGCATTCAGAAAAAAATCCCCGATTCTATTCATCTGTCTCACTCTATTCTAAAAGACAAATCAAGAAGTAGAAAGAAAAAAAGAAGTTGATCTTTAAGAAAGTCTTCAGATCCCTTTTCTAAGGTTGATCTGGGGATTAAGTGATCTGTTCATCAACATCTTCAAACTATTCGATCTGATCTTCATCAAGAAGTTATTGATTCAGAAGAAATTCAATTCAGCCTACTGATCTATCAAGAAGAAATCAAACTGCAGTTAAGTGAAAAAGATCTGTACACACAGATTCAACAGATAACAGGTTTTCTGTTTTTCTGTAATTTGTATTATCAAATTTTATTGTAAGATCTCCTAGAGATCTGAGTGGGTAGGAGATCTTATTCTCTAAGGTTTGTAAGCCTAATCTATAAAAGCTGAGGTAGGATTCTAGGTGAATCTGAGGTAGGTGATTTGGGGGTAAATCACTGAGATTGTAGGCCTAATCTATAAAGACTGAGGTAAGAGATTGAGGAGATCTCTGAGGTACGTAGGAGATTGAGATATCTCTGAGGTAGGAATAGTGGGTCTGAGTGTAGGTTTCTTGGAGAGAAACTGAGCCTTGTAGGATCTGAGGATCCGAGTTGTGAAGGAGGAGCTATAAACTTATCTAGCACATTGCTAGTGAGGAAGAAGGGGGAAAGTGGATGTACCCTAGATAGGGGAACCACTATAAACTTATTGTGTCCCTTGTGATGTGTGCTGTGTTCTTTGCTGTGTATGCTATGATCAATTTTTGTTGTTCTATTATTTATGCTGGGTACAACTTATATTCTGAATTGCATTAGGGCACATTGCTAAAGTTAAAAGAACTACAAAGAATTTTAATAGGTCACCTATTCACCCCACCTAGGTGACTTTCTACCTATAGGCTTAACTTTCAAAAGCATTGTAGGTCAAGCCACTATAGACCTGGTGCATGCTAACAAAACTGTTTTTTTACTTGTTTGCTTGTAAATTGCTTGCGATAAATCGTGGTGGGTCAGTCACTTCCGCAGACCGTTCGTACCGGTGCGGGAAGCTCGCCAACTTAAGGCAACATGGAGATGAGTACCACGGGTGATCAACCGTTATGTTTACCCCGTTGGGTTTCCTCCGTTGGTCGACAAAAATGTTGAATCGCCGGATGTCGCTCACATCCAAGAGTACACGAGGTTGTACGTTAGGGCCTAGGCTGTGTAGTACGACCACCCCCAGAAGTGGAAGGACTGACCACTGTCACTAACGACCACATCGGTGAGGCCCGCGGGGATCGCTACCCTACTTGAAAAGAAGCGGTCCATACTATGTCGACATAGGGTGTTATGCACGGTTGTGAATGTCTGTGATGTGTACGCGACTATGAATGCCTGGGATGCGTTATGTGCGGTTGTGAATGCCTGCGATGTGTTATGCGCGGCTGGGAATGTCTGCGATGTGTTATGCGCGGCTGGGAATGCTTGTGATGTGTTATGCACGATTGCGAATGCCTGCGATGTGTACGCTGCTGTGAATGCCTCCGATGTGTATGCGATTGTGAATGCCTGCAATGTGTACGCGATTGTGATTGTCTGCGATGTTTGTACGGGTTGTGAATATCTGTTGTATTACTGTGCTAGTGGAGCCTAAATTATAACTAGCGTATATTGCTGCTACTTGTCCAGTTATATCATGCTTTACCTCTTTTTGGTTGCTCCTAACTTATTCATGAAATGATGTACTAACCCTCTCATGCTTCGGCTATCTACTTTTGTTGAGTGCGTGAGCTCATCCCTAGGATATGGATATGGGGAGGACATTTGTTTCCACTTAATTCTGTGACTAACAGTTATTTTAATAACCATTCACAGGAGATGGAGCACCATAGTGACCTGCTGCTGCAGAACGATATGCCAGTTGATAGGAATACCCGAGCAGAGGCACCCCGCCATCTCAGAGTTTTGAGACGTGAGTACTAGCGAACAGAGTTGAGAAAGAGAGGAGTTGCTAGTTGTAGTACTATTATTGCATATGGGCTTCATGTATAAACAGTAGCTATGGTTTTTTGCGTTTTGTGTTAAATATATATTGTTATATATATTTGTTGTGGCTTCCTGTTAATGTTTCCGCTAAACTCTGTGATGAGATGTGAATGTTGTGATTCAAGCCGAGCAAGGTAGCCAAATAATGCTTAGCAGAGTGGGTCGTTACCTCTTAAGGAGCATTGGGTGGACGTCTTGGGCGGTAAGATCCCCTACGGCCTGACCCAGGCAAAAGGTTAGAGGGGGGGGGGGGGTCTTACACCATGCCCCTCTACTCGGTGTAGCTTGTAGTAAAAGGGAATCTCTGCCGCCTGATTCCTTGCTGGTTGGTTCCTCTGCGATGCCTATTCCCTTGCCGGGCAATAACCATCACCTCCTCCCACTCTCTTCCTATCTCCTCTCCTGCTGGTTGTCATTCCTCCTCTCCTGTTTTTGATACTAGGGTCTTCCTGCTGGCCTCCATTAGGGACGGTTCACGGGGCACCAGTAGTCGTGTCCAAAAAGCCCTACCGACCCGAGCTTTTTTCCAACTGGGCTTGGCCCGGGCTCAGCTTGAGTTGGGTTATGCCGGGCTTGGGATCCCTCTCAAAGAGGGGGCTCGATAAGGCACTTCAGGCTGGGCCCGAGCCGCCTGATTTCCCAATAGGAGAGATTAAAATCTTGCCCAAATAGGCGGGATTTTTGTCCCGCCTAATCCAAGTGAGATTTTAATCCCGCATAAATAGGTGGGATTAAAATCCCTCCTGGATTAGACGAGATTCTATAAGAAATCCCGCTTGTCAGACGGGATTAAAATCCTGCCTAATAGGCGGGAAATTCCGCTTAGCCTGGTGTCGGGACCAGGCTAGGCCCGGTGCCCGGGCTTTCACGGCCAGGGCACTGGGCCAGGTAACCAGTTAATATGGGGGCCCGGTAAGGCACCCAAGCCCGACCTTGGGTCAGGATTTTCTCAGGCCGGGCCTATCCAAGATTTTTCAGGGCCGGGCCCGGATGGGCTTTCCCGACCCAACCTTTTTGTACATAACTAGGTATAGGAATCTCCGCGCCTCTTCCCTTCTCTTCGGAGCCGCTACAGGCCTCCTCTCTTTTTTCCTGCGAGGCCTCTCCTGTCTCCTAAGCTCCTCTACCCTTCTGGGCTCTTCTCTCATTCTTGGCTCCTCTCTCTTCCTCTCTTCCCACCTCTCTTGAACTACCATGATGCTCACTTCAGTAGCTCCTCCTCTCTCCCCTCCCTAGGTCACATTGTCTAACTTAGCTATAAAGTCGACATTTGTCTTCTCCCCCTGCACAAACTTGTTGGCCTTTTCGATCAAGTCCTCATAGGATACTAGGGGATTTGAGCCGATCTCCATACTGAAGAGACTTTGCTTTAGGTCGAATGTCAGGGCCAACTGTAAGGTAAAACCATCCGCCTCTTTGATGCCGAGAACTTCCTCTTGGAATTGGTGGTCAAGTCTCTCCTGCTTCCCTTGCTTGATGTTGAAGAGGGCGGTTGCCCCCTTCCTCTTCTTTGACGTCACAAAACTCGCTATCAGATCTCAGTGCAGGTCCTCGAAGCAGTAGATAGAACTTCCGGGCAACTGGTGATACCAATCTATTTCCTTCCCCTCAAATATGATGAAGAAAAATCTACATTTGAACGCATCCGTCATGCTGCGGATATACACCATGTCCTCGAACCACTGGAGATGCTTGACCGAATCATCTCTTCTAGAATATTAGCTTAGGACTGGCTCTCTGAGACCTTCTGGAATTAGGACCGTTAACACTTCATCACTGTAAGGGCTCCTTTCTCCTCGACGATGATGAATCTCGAACTGGCGAGTATCTCCTCCATACTCGCCACCTTGTCGAGCATCATAGAATCTCGCCGAGTTCTCGACATCTCGAAACCTTATACCTTGACAACTATTCGGGCAGAACCACGATTGCACTAGTCGCTCTGGCTCTTCCACGACATGCTCCATCCCATATCGCATAGGGGACATTCTTCCTCCGACGGTGTCATGCGACGAGGTGAGGTCGCCGTGACATCTGCACGAGGATGGAACTCAGCTCGGATGGTCCCCTCTATCTTATGCACAAACTATTTGAAAACCTCCACAGTTATATAGCCTCCTCCTACCGAGTTGCCGACTATCTCTTCATTCTCTCATGCTTCTATCATCTCGCCTACACACAAAACTTTCTTCCTTGACTACGATCCACGCTCATCGCACCAAATTGTTGAAGCCGAAAAGATCCATATTTTAAAATTCAGATCAATATAGCCTAAGGTTATTGATCTAGCGGTTGAGCTCGACGACTTAATAGTCAGGAATACTGAAACAAAAGGAAAACTAGAGTGACCCCAAGTGCTGCGGCAGGGAGGTCCCACCACGTATCCGGATGCTTAGAAGAAACTTCCCCTCCACCACCAAAGATGACCGAGCAGGGTACAAGGTGGACACTAGTTGATGACTATCACTAGATGATGACCAAGAGGATGATCACTATCTTGCGGCTAAAGTCCTTGATAACAAGATCCAAAGCTCAGCTAAAAGTCCAAAAAAAGGTTCAATCAAGATCTTTTGCGAGATTCCGAGGTCCATATCCTTGTACCCTTGAGATCATATTTATAAGAAAACTAACATGTGGGGGGGGGGGGGGGAGGGGGGTCTTATTTATAGCCTAACCCCCACCGACGACTAGGCGACTTCCAGGGGATCTCGCCCGCTGCGGTGAGTAGCTGTCCTAGTCCCCTACCCGATGAGTATGTGAGGGGAGCTCGTCATACTCGCCTAGGCCTTCTACTGTCTCGAATGGACTCTGACTTCTGTCTTGACCTGCTGACTTTGACTTCTTGCCGACCTGTCTTTGAGTGGGTCTACCCTCAACGAATATGAGTTGTACACATACCTTCAAGATGCTGGAGATTGTTGGAGGAGCGATCGTACGTCTTTGGAAGAGAGGCCTTCAACGCTGTTGAATATTGCAGAGGGGAGATCGCCGGAGGAAGAAAGACCTACGATGTCAGTGAGAAGGCGCAAAAGAGAAGACGTCACTGTCCTTCGATGATCAATGGAGGAATGTGTCGAATACTTGCGGGAAATGAAGTGAAGGCTCGAGAGGAAAATCCTGTCTCTAGGGCATCTATGAAGAGAGGACTGCGGGAAATGAAGAGAGGGGTTATCCCCCGATCACGTCTCACCCAATTTGCCAAACAATGAAAAAAATAGCGCTGTTTATTTAAAAATGCACAACACTAAAAAAGATGCCCCAAATGGGTGAATATTTTAGAACTGGGTCAGTTTCCAAATTTACGGCTGGGTAAAACATCAGTGTGACTCATGTCAAAAAGTACTGGAAATTTCAGTAATTTTCTTGTGTAAAGCGTGAAGAAGTTTTTTTGTATGTCTAACATACGATTCTCCTGCGCGGATGACTTATCAGCCTTTCAATCAGCGATCAGACGATCAGTTTTTTAGTTATTTTTATATAAAAAATAATAATAAGCAATCTCCGATCGAAATACCAAGATCTGATCGGAACTAATTTGTAAAAGCATTTTTATGCATAAATATAAAGTACGTGTAAAAATAATTTTATTAAGATTTCATTATTATTTTTTAAAAAAATTATTAACTTTTTTTTTGTAGAAATACAATTTTTTTAAATTTAGCACACCACCCTCTTGTAAGTTAGACATACCTGAAAATACTTTGTAAAGCGTGCAGAATGCCATTATTTGGGGATCACACGCGATCACTTTGTAAAACGAGCACTTTGTAAAGCGTTTGATTTGGAAACGAGGCTGTATCAAAAAAATTTCCCGGCGAAGCCGTTGCCTAGATTCCGGCGAGTTCGGATCCAGGAGGTCGGAGCCCTAAATACCTGTCGAAGGAACAGGCGAGAGGGGTCCAACTGTCCTGACACATGGGGTGGGGATGGAAGATCTACGAGAGCACGGTGGTGCTCGGCTCACTGTGTCTCCTCGGCTGGGCCGGGCTCTGGTTCCTCAACCGCCGCCTGTACAAGGAGTACGAGGAGAAGCGAGCTCTCGTTCAGATCCTCTTCAGCCTCGTCTTCGCGTTTTCCTGCAACCTCTTCCAGCTCGTCATCTTCGAGATCCTCCCCATTCTCTCCAAGGAGTAAGACTCATCCTACCCTTTGGGCTTGAGGGTCCAAGTAGCTGAAATCTAGGGTTTGAATCGTACCTGAAACTTTCTTGATTTTTTTTTGGATTTGCTCTAGGTTTAGTGTCTTGTCAGTTGAAATGTGGCGCCAGCACCCTTTCAGCTAGCAATGCACTGAATATTGTTCTATGTAATCAACTCAATATGGTAGTTCGCAAGAGTTGTATTGTGCATTCTCTGTAGCTTGGCCCTAATTTGGCATCTTACTTTGCTAGGGTTGTTTGGTATCAAGTAGGATTCAAGTCAACTCATAATGCCGGATTTAGTGGGTCATGATGAGCTGCTTCGTTTTTTGCTTCATAGCTATCTAGATAAGAGTGTTTTTCGTAACAATGTTATCTGTCAATCAAAATGCTTAATATGATCTTATCTGTTGGACCTTGAAATGTCCGCAGTCTGGGATGACCCTACTGATGTCAGGACTGAGAATGATGAAAATGGTCGGTGAACATTAGAGATCACACCTCAACCCGAGATCTAATTGACAGAGCTTCCTCTCTAGAATTGACCTTGGGATTTTAGTTTCTGGAGCTGAAAAGAAGAAATCCCAGAGAAAACTAGGAAAAAATATTCCAACCCTTCATTGTTCTCAGGTAAGGCTATTTATAGGCGAAATTCTTGCGTCATATTAGTTGTAGTGGAGTTTGTACTAGTGAGAGTTTAGTGAACGACGTATCCTTCTAATTGCAATTGACCAATGCAAGCCGTACGACGTCAGAGTTGGATTTGATGGTTAGCCCACTGGAGGGATTTGGTTAGTGGGGAGGAAGGATAAACATGACTGGAAAGATCTGATTAATGGGGAGTAATGATAGTTAAGCTGGATAAATTGGAGATTTGCGTCTAAATTTTGTGTATCAGTATGCTTAAGCCTTGGAATGGAGTGAAGGATAGTGGAAGGGGCAGAGGTAGTGGACTTAGACAACTTCCAATAAGCTGTAGGCTTCTCAGAGCCTAAAACGTGGTTTCTTGAAGCCAAAACTGGGGCTTCTCGAAGTCGAAACCGTGGCTTCTCATTGAGATAAGGGACGACATAGGGTACATAGCTTATTTCGGTGGGCTGAGATTATCTCGACGAGTGGGGATCATCTTGGTAAGGCTTAGTGGTGTCCAGGGGAGAGTAGCGAGAGGGAGAGAGAAACGTCCACGTGGTGCTTGTCGAGAGAGTGTAGTGAGATGTCTAAGCAAGCGAGATGTATGTCTCAGTGTCTTATCGTAGAGGCGGACCGAGAAGCTTTTATCATGTGTAAATGCATACATAGCGGTTGTAGGTCACGTGTTAGCCCATGTTGTTAAAGGCACGCCTCTGACGCGCCTAAGACCCCTTCTGGCATGAAGGATATTTGGACCCAAAAAACGATCTAGCAGAAATCACCAAGAAGGTGATGCAGAGGATCATGTGGCGATGGTAGTCAAAGAAACACCAAAAAGCAATTCCAAACTTCGGCGAGTCCTCTTCGAGTCTGAGGACGTGAGGTCAACGAACTTATGAGGGGTATTCACTTTTGAGTTTGGGTCTCTTTCCTCATGCTGCTACAGGCGTGCTGGACTCTAAGGGTCAACCCTTGAACTTCTGGGATGACGAGATGCATCGCTTCTCGGTGAGCTCGCAACTCCCTTCATACTGGGACTCGCCAGACATATTTGAATTCATTCATATGCTGTATACCAGGAAGGAAGTTGACGAACTGCGAAACATCAAACTTCCAGATTTTTCAAATGTGGCGGCCAGACTCATGAGTCTTGATGCGAGGTCTCTTGACTAGTCATCATGCCAGTGCTTAAATAACACATTTACTAGAGAAGCTTCGCAAGGAGGAGGATACACTCACGCTCTGGAGGGACTATGAGGTGAGGACATCATCTAGGTGTAGTAAGTGATCCATTTTGTATCTTTACTTTTTTTGACGGCGAGTACTCTTTTGCTGCGGAAGTTGCGCCAAGTGCTGAAGAGGGTGAATGTTAATCCTTTTGACCCGAATAGCTCCAAAGGCTTGAAGAATGCCAATAAGCTCATGGAGAGCTCAACTAATGATACCGTTGTAGAGCTCGAGTCGAAGGGAACGATATAAGATGAATTTATTGGCTATACTTATACAACCCTATTTCCAAATGTCGCGAATGCTGAGTTAACAAATAGCAGTGAGCCAGGGAGCAAAGACGAATTCCCCTCAAGTGGTGACATCGGCGATAGTGAATATGACCACGGTTATTTCCCATAGGATTGGCTCTTTTTTTGGGGGGGGGGTACTCGCGAATGATGTTTTTTTTTTGTAATCGCGAGTACCCGACTTCATACTTACGTAAAGATTTTGAAAAAACAAATAAAAGGGAATTTCACCTCTTGTGGCCGAATGCAAACACCTTTTCCTTTTATTATGTTTGTTTGTCACACGAGTGCTTTGATACTGATCGCAATTATGTTCACAATATCTTCCCTTCTTTATTGTAACACACGTTGAAGACCAGTGTGTTATGAGTTTTGCTTCTCTCTTTGCACGATATACCATATTCCTGCCGAAGTATGATATCAAATACCCGATAGTTTTATCTAAAGAGCTGTTCATATTCGGGATGTCACGATACCTAGGAGAATGGCATCGTTGTTCCCTCACATTTAACCAAGAAATTTCTGCAGGAATATAGGCAGGGGAGGATTCTGGAATTTCAACAAGCGGGGCCCAAACCTTTCAAGTAGTTTGAAAAACTCGTAGTCAACAAAGTCAGTGCTGAGATTTGACTTTTTAAAATAAATGAAGTCACATTGTAGCTTATTGTGTGTGCATGAGGGGCGATAATTAAAAAAATATAATCAAAAGAATATTTGTATATTTAGTGCATATATCTATATAAAAAAATATTAATTAGAGAATCATGTAAAAATGCAGTAATTAGAAAGTCATCTCAATTCTAGAACCATTTGCAAGATATCTAAGTTATTTATTTATAAGAATATGAATGAAAATTACAAAATCTTCTTCATATACACGAGGAAAAGAGAGTTTTATTTATTCAAATGAATCCATATAAAGTTTCTCCTTGCACTAATATTTATTTATACAAATAAATCCAAATTCTAAAATTTGTATATAATGTATGGTATTTAATAATAAATGATTACCAACCAAAAGATAAATGAATTCCACCTATTCAAGGTTAGAAAATAATAATTTTGGTTGCTTGAGCTACAACATGAAGGAGTGTTTGATCGGACCTCTGCAGACGGAAATGTAGATGATTGTGTGGTGCATTGAGAAGATGTCGCGCTATATGATGTCAAAGATGGCTGTGTTTCTTTCATAGATGCCGAAGAAGCTATGAGTAGAGAAGGTGGAGCCGCATGGTCAAAATTGGTTGCAGCTCCACAAAAATTAGTTAAACTAGTTAATTGTCATGTCCTTTTTCTCCTCTTCCAACCAATAAGAAATTTGAACGTCTCCACCTTTTCGGCCACCGTTTTTGACGGACCTCTCTATGGATTTTGTGGACACAAATTCTCCTCTCATTCCCACAATTCTGGCAGACGTCCATTCTCGTAGCCATGAAGGGGTTCACCGAACTCTCCAACGCCTGCGCCTGGAATTTTTTGGAAGGGAATGAGGAAGCACGTGCGTGCCTTCATTGCGGAATTCACGGTTTGTCAGCAAAACAAAGCGGATCACCTTCTTCCGGCGGGTTTGCTTCAGCCCTTACCGGTGACTACATAGATTTGGGCGGACCTCTCCATGATTTTTGTTGAAGGGCTGCGAGAGCCCATTTCATCGCGTTGGCTCGACCGCTCATTGCCGAGAACGTTGGCCGGGTTTTCTTCCAGGAAATTTTTCGATTACATGGCATGTTCGAGACTCTTGTCTCGGACCGGGATAAGGTGTTTACTAGTCACTTTTGGAAGGAGCTTTTCTCCCTTAGTGGTGCCAAACTTGCCTTCTCTTTGGCGTACCACCCTCAGTCCGATGGTCAGACCGAGGTGGTCAACCGCAATGTGGAGATGTATTTGCGGTGTGTCATCGGTGATCGGCCTCGAAATTGGCCATACTGGCTCCCTTGGATAAAATATTGTTACAATACGTCATACCACACCGTGCTGAAATTCACACCGTTTTGCTTCATCTAAGGCCGGGAACCCCGTGCCTATTATCGTATACGGGTGGCTCGGCCCGTTTGGCGGCCATCGATCGGAAATTGGAAGACTCAGATGAGTTTCTGCATGCAACCCGGAACCGTCTACTGCATGCCCAACAACGTATGGAGATTGCAGACAACCGTGGGCATATTGAACTCACTCTCGTTGTTGGCGATTGGGTGTGGGTGCGGCGCCGCCCTTTCCATCAAGTGTCAGCCATACGACCCACGCCCAAAAAATTGGGGCCCAAGTTCTTTGGCACCTTTCCGATCACCAAACGCATTTGGGGCATTGCATACCGCCTCGACCTACTCCCGGAGGGCCGAATCCACAATGTTTTTCACATTTCCGAGCTAAAGTTGTTCGTGGGCTCCCCGCCGTCTGCTCTCTTAGTCGACATTCCAATCCAGCTTGAGGACAAGCTGTCTTCTGACGAGGGCGGTGATGTTATGACGCATGGCGAGCCGAATCCACACTAGGCCGCACTTATTAGCGCCGACCACTGACCGCGATTGCATGAGTGTATCAGGATATTTTAGTTTGGTCGCACGTATATGTTAATTTCTATAATGCTGATTTTAATTTAGTTTGCAAAACTATTTTTATTTTCCCACGTGTCTAAGCCCAAGTGAGGGGCGTGTTGTGTGTGAACCGGTTATCACCTGGGTTGACCTTTTGATTTTGGCAAGCAAGAATTATTCTCCTCTCTCCACCTCTCTAACCTCACAAGATTTCTCTTCCCGAGCCCTAACAGCAAGCTGCAGAACCCGCCGCTTGGCATCGCCGTGCCCTTCTCTCTCCCCCTCTCTCGCTCCTTCGACCCCCTCTATCTCTCTCTCGCCTATATATCTCTCGGCTTTATTTCAGCGATCGATCTCCATCTCCAACCATAGCAACCCCCGGTTCCAAGAAGGGTTCCGTCGAACCTTGGAGGGATTCATCCTTCTCGGGTCCTATCACCAGATCTAGGTCGGGAAACCACATCACATAGCCCGCGGCTTTAATAACTGTAACAAGGGCTAAATAAAAGACAAATTTTATTGCTACAAAAAGGTAAATAATACAAATGTATGCCCCGCTATTTATAGAAGATGAGGGAGAGAAGAGAATACAACAAACGATGTGAGACTATTTACAAGCCGCGCAGGCTATGCGGTTTGACGACGTCAAATCGCAAGGCTATAGAAGAGACTAATGCGGCTAGTCCTGGGAAGCCACCGAACTGCAACAGAGGACAGTCTCCAGACCGCAACTGCGGATAACCACTAGACCGCAAGGGCGGGTTGTCACCAGACCACAGCTGCGAGTTGTCACCAGGCTGCAGCCGCGAGTTGCCACCAAATCGCAACTGCGTGTTGCCATCAGACCGCAGTTGTGGATTGTCACCAGACCGTAACTGCGGGTTCCCCTTAGGACTGCAACTCAAGTAGTCAAACCTCAGCACTACGAGATGCTGGTCGACAACAACAGTTTGCCAAACCACCAAGACTGCACTGCGGATTTATCAAACCGCCAGGACTTGCTAAACCACCAGTCCGCCAAGACAAGTCGCTAAACTTGGCCGCTACCTCTGCCCACCAAGCCAGACCGCCAGACCGCCAAGCTCTCTGTCTGCCAAGCCAGACCTCCAGACCAACACACCGCCGAGACCAGTCAGCCAAACCTCCAAGCTTTAACACTCTCTCTCAAGCTGGAATATATTTGTCAACCATGTCCAACTTGCTACAAACGTTTGAAAGAGAAACAAAGACGGGTTTTGTAAAGATGTTTGCCAGTTCTTTGTCAGAAGTGACGAATATAGTGCATATTTAGTTTTTCAATATCTCTTATCTAATGAAATGACAGTCAACTTCAATGTGCTTTGTCCTCTCATGAAAAACTGGATTCTTGAATATGTAAATAGTGACTTTGCTATCACCGAATATAGGAAGATGATGATCATAGACTTCCCCCAAGTCAAACATAAGTTCTCGTAACCATTTCAACTCGCAAGTTGTTGAAGTTATGCTCCTGTACTCGGCTTCAGCACTTGAACTGGAAACCACAGACTGTTTTTTGCTTTCTAGCTAATAAGATTTCCTCCTACAAAGGTGCAAAAATCCGATGTAAACTTTCTATCTTCTTTGTTATCAGCCTAACTGACATCATAATACGTTTCCATATTCATATGGTTATGCTTTTGAAACAATAACCCCTCTCCTGGAGATCCTTTCATATATTCCAGAATTTTCATGGCTGAATGAAGATGACACTCTCTGAGAGTTTGCATAAACTGACTGACCTTCCCTACTGCATACAAAATATCTGGTCTGGTAACAGTCAAATAAATGAGCTTTCCCACTAGTCGTTTGTACATAATACTATTTGGAAGAAGAGGAGAATCCTCAGTCCAACCCTTGTCAGTCTCACCCAAGGGGCGGCCGCTGCGGGGTTGTTGAAGGAGGGTCCTCCAGGGGGGCCGAGGCGGGTGGTGACTGGCTGCAGGAGTAGGCGCCCTGGCGGCGAGGTCTGCCTCCACCAGACGCGCCATGTCATGGACGTCTGCGACTGTGCAGGGACGGTGCATGCGGAGCCGGGAGCGGATGTGGGCAACGACTCCTGCATGAAGAAGCTCAGATAATAGTCCGGTGGCAAGCCATGGACATGAGTGACCATGGCTACATACTCGTCAATGTAGTCGTCTAGGCCGACTGTCTGGCGGACGCCGCATAGCCGCTCGGTAGCGGAAGAGCCAGAGTAATGGTTGTCGTACTGCCGAATCATCTCCTGTTTGAGCTCGGGCCACGAGAGGCTTGGGTTAGATTGACGTAGCCACCGAGCTCAGTGGAGGGCCGAGCCGTCCAGGCCAACCACAGCCGTAGACACCTTGTCGTGCTCTGGCGTGTAATTGAGGTCGAAAAATTTCTCCACCTTGGCGATCCACCCCATCGGGCCTACGTCGACAAAAAAGGGAATATCGAGGGAGTGGGCGGACCAACCCTGAATGGCCGGAGGATGGTGGCCGAGGGAAACGGCCGGCGGCCCAACGCCGAGGAGGGAGCCACCATCCGCTGACGAGCCAGAGCCAGACACGGCCGTGGCGTACGCTTGGAGGGAGTCAATGTTGGAGTGGAGGGCAAGGAGAGAGGTATGCATGGAGGTGACGAGTTGCTCTTGAGCCTTAACGTGACGGGTAAGAGCTTCGACGACGGTATCCGGAGCGGAGTCGCTGGAGGAGCGAGTGGCGGGAGCCATGGGCTTGAGACATTGAATGGAGGCTGTAGGAGGCAGGTCTGGTGAAGGATGGCGGAAACTGAAGTTTCTTCCGCTAATCGAACGATCGGGAATACCGGCCGACGCGGAACGACGCTGCAGCAGGCGGATCAGGAGAATGGGCGCGGAATAGGAGGATCGGGAGAATGGGGGGCGGATCAGAATCGGGAGAACAAGACGAACGGATGTCGGAAGCGACAGTCTGGCGCGACAACAAGAGGACGATGCGGCACGTGCGCGCGCGCGGAAATGGCGCCAAAGCGGAAACCTGATCTAGTGCTGAAGTGGACGCGCAGAATCGACGCAAACTCGGTTGCGGAAACACAGTTGCGGACGATCACAAGCATTGACGGCGAGTTGGCGGACGGTGAGACAGGTCAGACCAAATTGATACGATCTCGAGAGAAATCCGACGAGGGGAAGGGCCGTCGGAGGTGTGGAAGAAGTGGGGGAATTAGGGTTGAGAGGAAAACCTTAGGAAGCTGCCCTAATTTTCATTTATCCAAGCATAATCCAAAAGGAGTACAACTCCACCCCTTATAGCCGCAGGGTGTGAGTAGCAAATGCGAGTAAAATAAATGCGTACACAACTTAATAAGAAATACAAAGTGCGAAATAAATAATATATTCACACGGACGTCATGTCTTCGGCATTTGTGAGATTATGACAAAAGATAGGGCACAATGACAACAAATGATCCATATACCCGATCCCACTATAGTGGGATAAAGGCTTGAGTGTTGTTGTATTCACACCGACATCATGTCTTTGGTCCCTCCTCCTCCAGACGGCCCCGTTGTCGTCTTCCTCAGCATGTAGACCCGCCACGACATCTCGTCGTCGTGCAAGTCCGTAACAACGTGCTTTAAATATCTTGGATTGATATTTCAAAAAGGTGGAGGTGTTGATAATGATGTGATACATAGAATCCAAGCAGGTTGGTTGATGTGGAGAGGTTACATCAAGGATCTTATGTGATCGTAAAGTACCATTAAAACTTAAAGGCAAGTTTTACCGCACTGCAATTAGACCGGCAATGCTCTATGGTTCTGAGTGTTGGGCAGTGAAGTGTGTACATGTGCAAAAAATGGGACTTGCGAAGATGACAATTAAATTTAAATAACTCATAAATAATCCATTAAGTGATAATTATCAAAATTAAAGTTCAGTATGCCTTAATTAATAACTATAATGATTAATTAATTTATATCAATTAGTTAATTGATCGATATATATTTAATTGGTTACTTAACTACTAAGATATACAATAATAGCTTAAATAAAAAATAGTCAATATTTTATTTTTAATCATCATCACTATCAATGGCCTTAACTATTTGGCCTATATCCTACCTTAATTATGCTACCAACTATTTCTTCTTATTGTGCTTCTTCTAGCATTGGTTTTAATTATGCTTTGCTTTTGGCTTTCATAATTTTCTAATTTTTTGAGAAAAAGGAATTTGCTTGCAATGCTTTGGATTCTTAACAACTATTTTTTATTTATAGAGTTGCACTGCTGCAACTGTCCACATCTTAGTTATGCACTCAATTTCGAGTGTTTTTGGTTGATTCCATGATAAAACATCTCAAAGTTGATTTGATAGCTAAGATGAAGTAGTTTCATCTCTAAACCATGATAATATAAGAGAACTCAAATCAACTGATTTCCATAGGGTTGATTACTTTTTTTTTGCAGTGCGAGATGGATAAATTGGAAAATTGACCTATTCTGTCTAATAATGTTGCTGGTTTTTGTGCTTCCATATTATCACTGTTATTTGATGCTGCGGAGCAGTGGTATGTTTTGACTTCATATTTGTTATTTTTATTATTTTTTGCTGCAGTTGTTTCTCCTACTATTCTTAGTTGTTTTTTAACTGTTATCATATCCAACTTTCAGTTCATGTTGTTGAAGTTACATCTTTTAATTCATTATTAGTCCTCATTATCATCATAGTCAATCATTAGCTTCATGAATCCTTCTTTTTTTTCTTGGTCTTTGCTGAATAAAGGGAAGCCCGATGCACAAAGCATCCCCGCACATGGAGGGTCCGGGGAAGGGTGCCACCATTTTGTGAATTACTAAATTAAATTTCCAGCTGTTCCATACTGATGCAACTATTGTTAGTTAGGTTTTATTTATCTTGAACCCCCCTACGGGTTATACTAGAGTTCTTATTATGCAACGTTGCAATTGTTGCTAGTTTTGTTCATTATGATTTGCTGATCTCGGACCCTGCTCAAAGAGCTGAACTAGAGTTCCAGTCATTTTGCGAGGATGCAATTGATTCATTCAGTTTTTAGACGATCGCCGGAAACCACCTCCGGCCTACGTAGCACGGGAGCGGATTAGGATACGAAATACGATATGAAGCGGATACGAGAAACATGATTTTTAAAAAATAAGGATACGGAAAATGTTTTAAATTTTTTAAAATTATTTTAATAAAGTATTAATTAATATTAAAATAAGACATCTAATACACTATTTGGGGATGCAAGTAAATAGGAGCCCAAAGAAATAATACCATATTAAAAAAAACCTCAGACTAAAAATAATCTTAATCCATACATAAATTTAAGTAGAGGAAAAAAATACTCGGGGTTAAGCCTCATAAATATGCAAACCTAGAATCCGTAAATGGAAGATCCATGAAAAACATAAGAACTAATCAAGAAAAAACCATCAGGTCAATTATACATTGCCCAAATAGTACTAGGAAAACAATAGTATAATATGCTGTAATCATCAATACATTAATTGATATTAAGCCTAATCAGTAACAAGGAAAACATCTCAAACAATAACAAGAAAATAATAACAAATGTGGCAGGAATTTGTAACCTCCAAATCTAATTTAAAAACAAATCAGCAGTCCGGCCATGCCCAACGCGATAAGCAGTAAGCTAAACAATGATAATAAAACGGGTATACAACAAACATAATGGAAAAGTACTGAAAATAAACTTACAGCGGAAGTAAAAAAATGCAACTGAGGGTAAAAGTGTATCTCATAAATTTTGAATTCACAGAGCCAACTAGAATATAAAAATGAACCATATATCTGAAATACTATGTGATATATGGTACAAGGAAAAACTTAAACATTAAAGTTACAGTGTTCAATAAAGGAAAACAATATAATACTGAAAGGAAAAACAACTGAATGCAAACGAACTATAAGAGGATTTTACAAACACGCTCATCCTAGGCGCAAGTTCCCACCTGCGTCCTCTGTAAAGATATTTTCCGAAAACGGGTCAGCCAAACAATAGAGTAAGAAAAACTATTCGTTCTAGTGGTACTAAAAATATGTCGAAAGAATTGATATGCATGCTATTAAAATAAGTTTATACTATAAAAAATATATATGCTGGTATACTATGTATGCTTTTCTAAATAATACAGACAACATAAATGTCTATTCTAGTTTAAACTTGTTAAACATATTTATTCAAGTTCCGAAAATTTATTGACTAAAAGGATGTGTAAATTTTGGTCTATACTTGAGTTCTAGGTGGCTTATTTTTGTTCTTCTTTAAATTCTAGGCAAAGTAGCTTGTAATGCGCAGCTCTAATCTAACGATCCGAGTCCCTTCTAACGAACTCCGGTGTTTTAGTGTTTCACGGACACGAACTTGAATCTACTAATCTTCAAAAAAAGGGGCGTTGTGTCCCTAAAATCTTGGCTCATACGGCCCACTACGCCTGATGAGAAAGATAATGCGCCTCTATCTAGCACGAGAGGAGTTCTCAATTGTGCATACTAATCATACTCTATCTAGTGCTACTCTGCTTACGTATTCATCCGCGTATTTTGTACAATGCATCATATTAGTTAATGGACTAGGATTCATATTTGTAAGATTAATATTTCCCGCTTCGTAGATATATATGAGTGTATATGTTCCATTATTTTTCACAATTCCCAGAGGTCTAACTGCTTGAGAAATTTGGAAATTGTTTATGATCCACATAATTTAGTTGGATGATTGCTGGGTTATAAGTTTCTAACAATAATAACAGTTCCTTATAACTATAATAATTTTCTCAATTATAAAGAACAATTTTATGCAAAGCTATTTGCATATCTAACCAAAAAGAATATGAGTTTCTTACAGCGGTATTGCGGCGCTCGTACACCTGACGCGGTGGCTTGATCCCCTCTAACTTATTCTAATAACACAAACTTTCTCCAACTTATGATCATCCGCATCCAGAAATCTGAAACAATACATAAGTCATAGCTAGGTGATTACGGAACTCTTAGCGGTTCATCCGTACAAAATTAACAATCTACGATGAAGTGAGTTAATTAGAGAAGAGCAACTAAAAGTTATTACCTCGTTTCCCAAAATTGGAAACCCCACAAAAATCTACTCGAGGTCTTTGGTTCCTGAAAGGATTGAGGAAGGTAGGTCTGTTGCTAGATGGAATCGACTGACAGAGTTTGTTTGCTGCAAGAACCCCTCTGAATGGAGGCAAAAAGGACTGATCTCACCTCTGGGCAAATGGAGGAGGAAGAGCTAGTCAGGCATCAGATCTGCTGCAAGAGGGCTGCCGGGGTCTGAAAATGCAGGGGGGGCAAAGAGGAAGCATCAACTAGGAAAGGACGCGTGCCTAAATACGTAGACGGTGCTTTCTGGCGGAGGAATATGAGCCTGCAGTTGTCAACAAGGAAGTGGAAGACTGTACCGGTCACTGAAAACTGCTACGCCGTTGATCGATAGGGAGGAGAAACGGGGCGCCCTAACCCTGCACTCACTCAAGTCGTGGGGGGAAAAAGGAAGTGAGTGGTTGTTTTCTACTGGCAAATGACTGGGATAAAAATAGAATTACGAATGGGGGTTGCGAGGTTTATAACTGGTAGTGCGAAGGCGTGCGGTTACAGAAACCGCTTGGGAGAGAAAAATTGAATTGTGCCATTTTTTCAATTTCAATTGGGGGTAAAATTAGACATTTCTAAATTATTACAAGGTTGCCATTCCACTTTATTATTTAGAATATAAACGCTACGTCATCGCGCTAACACTAAAATGCGTCGAGTATATTATTATTGACTATAATTAATGAATTGATCAACGTGCAAAAATTCACCATACTAGAATCGTACCTCAACGAGACGGTTGTTCGATCAAGATTGCTCGAGGCCGGACTCTGAAATCCAAGTTAATTTTCGTAATGAATTACAGATGTTACAGAATCACTCAACCAACAGTAGATAGTATGCAACATCATAAGAAGAAACAAAATGCGGAGAACTCAGTCAACTCACCAGAGAGGAGGGTTGTAGTGGGATGTGGGTGATGCAAGAGGCTTTCGACGCAGAGAGAGAACTTCGGGACGAGCGTGATGCGGGAGATGCCGGAGGCTTTTGATCCAGAGATGTCGGAGAACTTTGATGCAGAGAGCTTCAGCGACGTGATGCGGGAGACCTTCTAGACTTACGAAAGTTCCTTTCGTAAACCTAAGCGCCACGTGAAATGAATAGGCCGCGTGAAGTGAAATGAATAAGCCACAAGAGGGGTCTGCATGGGAATCGCGTTTCCCACTTGGGAGATACGCGATTCCAAAATTAATTTGTTTTTAAAATTTTGTTTCAGTGCTTTTCGGATACGCGTTTCCTCTCATTTCCGTGCGTTTCTCGTATCTTATACGCGTTCAAGTCGATACACAACATTTTTATGTATCTGTGCTTCGTAGCCTCCAACCACCATCACCACCTTGGATGATCCCCTTTGACCACCCTTTGTTGGCCACCACTCTCCCTTCACCATCTCTATTCCCGAGACAGTTACCCACTACCCCACTATCCCATTATAACCACTTCCTAAAATTTAGGCCTACATCTCCTAAAATCTCCCATAGTCTCTCATTTCACACTACCCCCTTAATTCTCTCCTCCACTTACTCAAGTCCACTCCCCTGCATCCCAACTAGGGGTGCAAATGAGTCGAGCTCGAGTCGAGCTTGGCAAAATTTCCAAGCTCGAGCTCGAGTTTTTCATTTCGAGCTCGAGCTCGACGAGCTCATTTATCCCAGCTAGAGCTCGAGCTCAATGCTAACTTATCGAGCTCGAGCTCGAGCTGCTCGCGAGTTTTTTAACTCATGAGCTTTATTTTCTTATTTTAAAAAACTGTATAAATAAAAAGCTCGCGAGCTCATGAACAACACTAGATGAGCTCGAGCTCGATTACGAGCTCGAGCTCGTCGAGCTCGAGCTCGAGTCGAGCTTTTTTCGAGCCGACTCAACTCAACTTGCACCCCTAATCCCAACCGAGCCCCGCTCAAACTCATACAGCCGACCACCTTGACAAAAGCCTGAATTCAGTTCAGAAATACAATTTGGACTGAAAATTATTGCTGAAATTTATTCCACATCTATTGAAATCACGACATTTCCAACTCTCAGCCAATCCGAACGGCATTCCACAAACCTAGCTTCTTCCCCACACCTCCACTCCCCAAAACGAGCATTGTATCCAGTCCAGAAATACAATCTGGACTGAAAATTATTGCTGGAATCATTCCCAGCCAGTTGTTTCTTGCTCTACAGCCCCGTTAATCTCTAACAAAAACTCCCAGCTACCCTTTTCTTCATCTTTGCAGCTGGCTTCCTCCAAAAGACTTGCAACATAGCTCAGAATACATGTTTCCATCCCAAGATTGCCCTGGAATCAGTTCTAGTACTGCCTCCTACCTAAATCATCCAGGAGGCCTCTCTCCCTGTCTTCCAGCCCTATCCGCCTCTCTCCCTTCTCTAATCCAGTCCTGGTGATGTAGACGAGGGTTTGGTTTTTCAAATTTAAATAATTTTTTATTCAAAATTATGAGAGTTCAGATTACTTTTTGAAAAATTGAAGAGGACCGAGCGGCCACGATCTTTCGTGCGCGAATAAATCTCGTCGCTCTGAGCTTTAAGAAGGTCGCTAGTATCGCTTGAGTGAAACTCTCACGCGTTTTATGGATCGAATCCTCCACGAGATTTGTATGGCCACAAACACAAATTACACGACAATTTATGCAAATACGACAATATAAGCAATTGAACGTTGACAAGCTTAGGATTATTCTAGTGGAGCACATAAAAGTAACTAAAAAATTGGAGCGAGGGTACCCAAAGCTGCGCCGAGGGATGCCTGTCAATCCAAGTCCGTCCAGCAGGGGGAGAATACGACTCCTAGGTGGTACTCCCAGATATTGTAGGAAGTTCGGGTGCGGGAGGACACCAGGATGGAGAGTTGACGTCGACATCGCCTCTCACACGTGGATTTCGGCGGTGTCGACGACACCGACCGTGGAGGACGTGGATCCGGTCGACGGAGGCACATATTAATTGTGCGAAACAGTTCGACGGTTACATGCGTCCTGGAATCTGCGGGCGGGCCGACGGTGTAGACCGGCAGGATCGATTTGCTGGAGATGGCGGATGGAGCAGCGGCGCGGTCAGACGAAGGTGTACTTGCTGAGCGTTATCAGGAGAATACGACTCATAGGTGGTTACTCCCAGATATTGCAGGAAGTTCAGGTGCAGGAGGACGCCGAGATGGAGAGTTGACGTCGACGACGGCTCTCACATGTAGATTTCGAACGGTGTCGGGAAGGGGTGGCAGTGTCGATGGCACCGACCATGGAGGACGTGACTGCGGTCGGCGGAGGCACGTATTAATTGTGCGAAACAGTTCGGCGGATACATGCCTCCTGGAATCTGCGGACGGGCCGGTGGGATCGATTTGTTGGAGATGGCGGAGAGAGCGGCGGCGCGGGTGGACGAAGGCATTCTTGCAGAGGGTTAGCGGTGGCTGACAATTGCAGAGAAGTGCTATTACAGTTCTCTGCTCTGTCCGGGATGCCCTATTACCGTGTAGGAGGCGATATTTATTAGATGGACCTCCTAACTTTGGAAAGAAATATATTCATTAATCCAATTAAGGAGGGGGCTGAGAATATAGATTTTTCTTTTATTTCAATGCCCAGATTTGTCACCAATTCAAACGTCCAGCTAAGCATATTCTTTATTATTATTGGCTCCAATTTAAAGTAAATTTATGTTTTCCCCTAAAATAACCTAAGCTTGCTGTTACATCCTAATTACTACATTATTGGATCTTTTCATTAAGGATCTCAACGGACGGTCATCCCGAAGAGCCGTAAATGGAAACAGTTGTGCAAAATAAATACATTTAAGCAAAATGTGCAAATGAAAAGAAAAACAATAAACAAAACTACAAATGCAAAGAAACGAAGCTAAGATGCGTCGCAGGGCGCATCAATTACCCCGAGGTTGAAAGAGCTCGACCCCGACGAGGACTCGCAAAGACTGGCGACGGTGATATCTAGAATTCGTCGATGTAACTCGTCAGTGGTGATCTAAGAACTGTCTGTGATATCTTGTTCCTGCCATGAGATCAAGTAGTGCTGGTATGTCTCGTGGCGAGTGCGAAACTCACATACATCAAGAACCTGGTCTATTTCCTTTGTTGTGGGTGTAGGTGCTGGTGCTAAGTCTGGTATCTCTGGGGCTGCGACAGGTGGACTGGGGCTGGAACTCGGTGGATCTCCATAGAATGACGTCAGATCAGCCACGTTAAATATCGACGAAGTACCGAATTCTACGTGCAAATCTAGGAGATATGCATTCTCATCGATGCGTTTCAGGACTTGAAAAAGACCAAACTTCCTCTGCTATAGCTTATGATATGTACCCGAAGTGAATCTCTGCTTTTTGAAATAACCAAACACCCAATTTCCTTTTGAAAAATATAACTCCCGGTGATGACGATCAACCAAGAATTTATATTTTTCAGATGTTGCTCGCAATTTATTAGTGATATTTTTATGCAATTTCTTCAAATAATCAACACGAGCTTGCACATCGAAGGTAATACATTCATGTGAGGGTAGGGAGCGGCGATCAAGTAGATGGGGTATAAAGAACCCGCAAACAATCTCAAAATTAGATTTATTCGTGGAGCGATTAGTAGAATTATTGAATGCAAATTCAGCTTGTGGCAATATAAGGTCCTATTGTTTCGGATTCTCCCCAGTCAAACACCTAAGAAGGCCCCCCCAAACTCCTATTAACAACCTCAGTCTCTCCATCGGTCTGAGGGTGATATGCGCTGCTAAACTCGAATTTGGTTCCCAATCATGCCCACAGTGTTTTCCAAAAATACCCCATAAAACGAGTATCCCTATCAAAGTTGATCGATCTAGGAATTCCGTGCAACCTAACGATTTTCTTTAAAAAAGTTCAGCGACGTGTACACCACTAGAGATTTTCCTACACAGAATAAAATGCGTCATTTTCGTAAATCAGTCCACAATTACAAAAATAGAATCAACTTTACTTTGAGTATGAGGAAGGCCTACCATGAAGTCCATCGAGATGCCATCCCATGGCCGCTCAGGTATCAGTAAATGGGTGTATAGTCCGCTGTTTTTTGTGTTCCCTTTATATTGCTAACGAGTCATATAATGTCTAACAAATTCGATGATATTGTGCTTCATATTGGGCCAATGTATCATGCACTAGCAAGGTTGAGCAATTTTGATCGACTCACGTGTCCACCTAACCCAGATGAGTGGAGCTCCCTAAGTAGAGTCTCTCGGAGCGGCCCTTCACAAATGCAAAGGTGATTGCCCCCAAACAGATAACTCTCACTCGCTACGTACTGGGTAGTGGGATCAGTCCCACTATGCTGACATGAGATCCAAATGTCACGGAAAAAAGGACCAGTAACGTAGAAATCACGCCGTGAATCTAAGTCAGTAATGCAGAATTGCAGTGTAACTAGTAGATGAGTGTGACGACTAAGTGCGTCGGCCACTCGGTTCATGACGCATGGTTTGTGCTTCAAATGGAAAGTGAACTCTTACAGGTAAGCAACCCATTGACATGACGTCTGCTCTCCTTCTGGGAGTTCAGATGTTTTAGATTCTCGTGATCAGTGTTCAACACAAACTCGCGCTGAACTAGGTAGTGTATCCAATGACGGAGAGCCTGAATGATAGCGTAAACTCTAAGTCATAGGTGGGATTTCTAGTTTTCGCCTCATTCAGCTTCTCACCAAAGAATGCGATAGGTCGACCCTCCTGACTCAAAACTGCGCCAATGCCTATAATAGACCCTTCAAAATCAAATCGGTCACCTGCAGCTCCTCATGCTCTTTTGGACTCATGCGACAATGGAGTAAATGAGATAACCTAACTCCTGGGATGAGGTTGATGCAGCGCTGTATATCTCTCACCGGGGGTAGCTGATCGGGTAACTCCGTCATAATTTCAGAGAACTCATCAATGAGAGGACGCACAATACTAAGGATGTCTAAAGTAGTGGGAGTGATATCGAAACCGGACAACATATAAACGACATCACTATCCTTCATCTCCTCGTGGAATTGGGACCCAGTCAGTAACATGGTGGCAGAGGGGAAGAATATCGCAGAGACAGTGTAAGGTTGGTGCGAAGGCTTCTCTGGGGCTTTAGGGAAAAGGCTATTCTTCTGGGGAAGAAGAACAATCCTACGCCCATTGCGCTCGAAGAAGTGAGAGTACTTTGCACCGTCGTGACTAACACGTCTATCGTACTGCCAGGGTCGTTTTAATAGGATGTGACAAACCTCGATATTAACAATGTGACACCATATTATATCCTGATACGTACTGCCTATGAAAAACTCTACGAGACACTGGTGTGTGATAGGAATGGTCGTGCTACTAGTGACCCATGACAGACTATAGGGCTTTCCTAGGGGTTGCGTTTTCAATTTTAGCTTATCAACCATGCGTTGAGAAACAAAGTTATCCATACTACCGCAATATATAATGATGGAACAGAATTGTCCCTGTATGCAGGCGGTGTTACAAAAAATGTTATTTCTCAACCAGTCGTCGTCAACGGGACTCTTAGGAGTTAGGAGACTATGCTGGAGAACACATACTAACTGGTCGAGCTGCTCTCCCTCAACTTTGCACGTGCTCTCTAACTCAGTCTCAAGGGTTGAGTCAGTCTGGGAGTCACTAAGGTAGTCCCCGTACTCAGGTTCTGATCCACTCTCATGATTGATAACGACGACAAAGTGGCGTTGTGGGCACTCAGAAGACTTATGACCCGACTCCATACACTAAAAATATTTAAATGTTCCAGGCTGCGGTCTAGTGCCCATAACCTCCTTGCCTCTAGTGGGTGAGACATGAAGTGCTGGGGTGCTTATGGGTACTGCCGACCGAGAGGGTCCGACAGTCCTGTCAGCAGGAGTGAAAGCATGAGTCGGGTGGGGTCTATCAGTTGACCTGCCCCAAGATTGTAATATCCCAGATTTTGACGTCGCATTTAAATCAATTTCAGGGCTTGATCACAAACAAAATTAATCGTGCAACGACCTATAAGGTAACAATCTATTATGTTTAATTAAATTATTATACAAGATAAGAAGATAATTAAGAGTCAGTATTCAATGGCGAATAACCCGCCGCGGCCGCGACAATTTTCATTTTATTTATTTGTACGAGTCCACTTTGTAAGGGGAAAACCACTTTGGTCTTAATAAATAAAAATGAGTTTCCCACCTTTTAAACCCGGTTCACGGTTAAGAAACCGCAACCCAACCGTTCCAAATAAAGAGCCGCCCCCCCCTCCATCCCGATAACTTCCTCCCGATCAGAAAAAGGCGCAATAGAAGCGTATCGCTTTCCGGAGAGGTCTGCACCTTCCGTCGCTCGCAGTCGCGCCGCAACAGGGAACCGAAGCCCTAGCTGACCACTCCTCTGTCGCCAGATGCTAGTGCCGACTTCTCCTCCTCCCTCTGCAACCCTAGTCGACCCTCTTCTTCTCCCCAAGTGTCGTTGGAGTTTGGATTCAACCCTAGCCGGCATGAATCAATTTCTGAAAGCACTATTTTGGTTTCGGTGAGTGTCATTCCTCGTGATTTCCTTTTTTTTAACGGAAATCGTTTAAGTGGGAAACCAAATTTGTTTATTCCTCCACTTTCTCTTGCCCTAATTTAGATATCGAAGTATTCGGTTTTCCATATTCAGAAATTGGTCGCTTATTTTGGGATCTAATCATCGTTAGAGCAAGGTAAACACAACATTTTGTCGTTCATAAATTGTTCAAACTGTATCCTTATTATTTTGAGTTTTCCACCGAAAAACCTAAGGGGGAAAACACTTAAGTTAGGTTACCGATGAATTCCAGATTTTGCAGAGGCTGTTGGAGCAAGAGATTGAAGAAATCTTAAGCGCTCAGATCTTTTGGGAAAGAACGCCATGTCACCTCGACGTGTGTACGAGCGTCGAAGCACCGCTATAAGAAATTCGACTCCTTTAGCCCAGTAGTTCAGATTGTTTTAATTCATATATTAACAATGTTGGTATATGCACTTATATTTACAAGTTCCTATAGTTAGAACTAGGACAAATGGGTAGGAATAGGCTTTAGGCTTAACTTAACAGAACCAGTATCATGAAAACCCTAGGCTCAGTATGTTTAATTAGAGTCCTACTCTGTGTTTTGACTCTCCGAACACGAGTCTAAAGGAAGTTCAGGAAAGTTGGCGGGGAAGGATTACCCTCGCGATTCTGGCGGTGGCACACCACCGTATTCCAGGGCCAGTAAGCCACCCCACATACTTCAAGCTCAGGGTCGATGACCCTTGTATCAGATTTGGAAACTCCTCAGATAGGAGTCTGTGTTCTATATAAGGGACACCCAGTTCAGGGCACCATCAGGCTTGCCACTCAGAATGCAGTTCTAGTTGTACACAGTTGTCCTTAGAGACATGAGTTAATAAGTAGTCAGTGAAGTGGGTTGAAACTCACAACGAATATAACTTCAAAACTTCAGAAATCAACGATTTATACACATAAGAAAAGAGTGTGCCAGATCACACGACAGGTTGAATTCATGTCAGATCATGGTTTCAAGTGTCATGTTTAATATTAGAATCATAATTAAAACTTTTAAATTCAAGTATTACCCATCCAAATATTTTCTTTAAGTGTCGCTGAAGAAAGTAGTTTTTCTTATTTTTCAGTGGGCTTGATCTATTTGGAACTTGTTTTTACAGGGGGCTCAGGTCAGGGGATCTGCTTAGGATAAGCGGCTTAGTCTTTAGTCGTCAGTTTGTTCAGTTGTACTACTTTTGTCGTACTTTGCTTTTATTTACAGACATTTGTATTATAGTACTTCACCCATGTATTTGATATATCAGTGATTTCAGTTGACAGGAATTTAATTCCTTAGTGTTATGTTTTCAATTTTAGTTGGTTCTGTGAATTCAACTTGTCCGGTACACTTTTAACCTAAGAATTACTCCACTTTTCCGCTGTAAGTCTTTTGTTCTCTTAGTACTTTCATTACTTTTTCCTGCTTTATAACAGTTTATATACCGTTACTTAGTTTACTTATTTTCGCGGACCCGGCCGGACTGCTGATTCCTGTTGAACTTAGTTTGGGTGTTACAAATTGGTATCAGAGGGATAAGATCCAGTACTAGTCCCTGTACCATTAGCTATGGAGGTCGGTCTTGACCGTTACTTGAGAGATTTTAGAGACCTCCACCCTTCCAACTATAGTGGAGATGGAACCCCGATGGACACCGACGACTGGATCACGAACACTAGAGATTTGCTGAATGTCATGGCATGTCCAGAAAATAAAAAGGTTCTGCTGGCAGCTTTCCTTCTTCGGGGTGAGGCAAAGGTTTGGTGGGATAAGTATCTGGCAGATGACCCTGCAAGTAAGACTTCAAGTTAAATTCCCTCGTTTATAAGAAAGTTTTAACTTATAGTATGGCATAGTGTGACCTTTTCCTTGCCAGGTCGTACAACAGATATGTTTACTTGAGGATATTTTTCTAGGGCTCTTGCGAGCTGGTTCGTGCCCCCTTCTGCCCGAAGAGGTCTCCAAGAGAAGTATCTCAGGCACTTCCAAGGGGATAAGTCAGTGTCCGAGTATGAGCGAGAACTTACTTATCTCGCTATGTGGGCGCGATGCAGGGAGATGAGGTTGAGAGGTGCAATCGTTTTGTGGATGGCCTACGAGACTCATTGAGGCAGCCGTTGATGACCATGGTCAACGCCGATTATAGGAGTTTGGTGGATACGACACGAAGGTTAGAAGAGGATCAACAGCGTGTGCCGAGGCGCGATAGTTTTCGCGCCAAGAGGCCTCAAGGTGGACCATCAGCTCAGCAGGATAAGAATCAGTCAAAGGACCGTTGGAACAAAAAGCGGAAGTCGGATTACAAGCAGGGCAATCAGTCTGGGAGCAAGCCCATAGACTATCCCCTTTATTCCAAATGCAATCACCACCACTATGGAGAATGTTTGGCTTCTTCAGGTGTCTGCTTCAAGTGTCAGAGAGCTGGGCACATTGCTTGGAATTGCCCAGAGTATGCGGGTAATCAGGTAATATGATCATACGCTGGGTAATTTTCTCTCATTCAGGATTTCTTTTCGGAAAATTTAAATTGTGTACTGTAACTTGAATTTCAGTCGAATTACGAGCGTGGTGGTTCAAGTGGGATCGATAAAGGGAAGACTGTGGTGGTGGCTGATCTGAAGTCAACTGCAGGACGTGGTTTAGTTCAGCCCCGAGCTTATGGTCTTGGCCAGCAGGAGGCCAAGGAGCAGGAGGATGTTGTGACAGGTTTGGAACTTTAGTAAATAGTTTGTCCTAATATCTATTCTACCTCCCAGCAACTCTTAAAATGAGATAATAATATACACTTGCATTTAGGTATCCTCATAGTTAATGGTGTGTCGTCTAAGGGCCTCTTTGATACGAGTGCATCACACTCGTTCATGGTGGAATCTTTTGCTCGCAAGCTTGGCCTTGAAGCCCTCAACGACCAGATTCCGTTAGATGTTATGATGCCTAACGGTTCAGTGCTGCAAACTAGTCGCAAGTGTAAGGCGCCAGTTCTTTTCAGAGAAGTAGAAATTGTGGTGGAGGCATCCCTTTTACCTATTGCCGAGTTTGATCTGATTTTGGGCATAGATTGGCTGACCAACGTGGATGCCAAGATAGATTGCAGAAGTAAGGAGATTCAGCTAGAAGGACCTGATCAGTCTCTGATTACCTTCCGAGGCTTGAAAGGAGTCTCCAAGCTGATCATCCCTTCGGTAAAAGCTAGGAGGCATGTCAGTAAAGGGTGTCCCGCCTTTTTAGTATTATTGCATGCGGAAGCCAAAGCCATTTTGCAAGAAGTACCAGTGGTGTGTGAGTTTCCAGATGTGTTCCCAGAGGAGCTACCTGGTGCTCCTCCCTCCAGAGAGATCGATTTTCAGATTGACCTTATTCCTGGATCTTCACCAGTGGCAAAGGCTCCTTATCACATGGCTCCCAGAGAGTTGGCTGAGTTAAAGATTCAATTGCAGGAGTTACTTGATCTGGGATTCATCAGACCTAGTACGTCGCCATGGAGGGCTCTAGTCCTTTTTGTGAAGAAAAAGGACGGCAGTTTGAGATTGTGCATTGACTACAGAGAGTTGAATAAACTTACTATTAGGAACAAGTATTCTCTTCCAAAGATATATGACTTGTTCGATCAACTCGAGGGGTCTTGTACGTATTCCAAGTTAGATCTGAGGTCGGGATACCATCAATTGAGAATTCGAGAGCAGGACATCCAGAAGACAACATTTAACACCAGATACGGGCACTTTGAGTTTGCGATCATGCCATTTGGGTTGACCAATGCTCCGTCTGTATTTATGGATTTGATGAACAAAGTATCCAGGGAGTTCTTGGATCGATTTGTTATTGTCTTTATTGATGATATCCTAGTGTATTCGAGGAGCAAAGAAGAGCATTACGCGCACCTTAGGGCAGTTTTGGGCACCCTTAGGCAGAATCAGTTATATGCCAAATTTTCTAAGTGCGAGTTCTGGCTTCCAGAAGTGGCATTCTTGGGTTACGTGATTAGTAAGGAGGGACTTGCGGTTGATCCAAAGAAGATTGAGGCGATCAGAGATTGGCCAAGGCCAAAGTCGGTAGCAGAGATCCGAAGTTTGCTCGGCTTGGCAGGCTACTACCGGAGGTTTATTCATCATTTTTTGAAGATAGCCCTTCCTTTGACTACGCTTACCAGGAAGGGAAGAGCTTTTAGTTGGACCTCAGAGTGCGAGTCCTCTTTCGGGGAGCTGAAGACCAGGTTTTCGGATGCACCAATATTGTGTCTTCCTTCAGGCGTAGATGGCTTTCAGATTTTCAGTGATGCTTCAGGACAGGGTCTGAGATGTGTTCTCATGCAGCACGGGAAGGTTATAGCTTTTGCCTCCAGACAATTGATGAACCACGAGAGAAATTATCCAGTGCACGACTTGGAGTTAGCAGCTATCATCCACGCTTTGAAGATTTGGAGGCACTACCTCTACGGTGTACGGTGTGAGGCCTTCACAGATCATAAGAGCCTCAAGTATATTTTTGAGCAGCAGACGCTCAACATTAGGCAGTGTAGGTGACTCGAGTTTTTGGTTGACTATGATGTGACCATTCAGTACCACCCAGGAAAAAGGCAAATGTGGTGGCTGATGCACTTAGTCGTAGAGGATCGAGTTACTCTCTCCTTACTCAGCAGAAGGAGCTGGTGCAAGAGTTAGAGAGATTAGAGATCCGTATGGTGCCACACTCTAGTTTTGGGCCTGCAAGTTTGCGTTGGATAGAAATTGCATGTGATGTCAAGGATAAGAACATGACAGCTCTACCTCTAGATCCAAAGATTTCAGAAATTTGGGCTCTGACTTAGGCAGGTCAGAAGGAGAAATTCAGTATTCGGGAGGATTTACTATTGTTTGATGGTAGGGTGTGCATCCCGTATGTTAGCCATCTTCGGGAGGACGTACTATATGAAGCTCACAACTCCAGGTACTCCATTCATCCAGGCAGCACAAAGATGTATGCAGACCTCAAGAAGTCAGTTTTGTGGCCAGGACTTAAGGGAGATGTCACAGACTTTGTAGGGATGTGCGAGACTTGCTTGTTGGTAAAGGCGGAGTGTCAGAGACCTGGAGGCAAATTGCAGCATTTTCCTATCCCAGAGTGGAATTTCGAAGACATCTCTATGGATTTCGTGCGTGGCCTCCCTAGGTCCCAGAATGGGAATGAATCGATTTGTGTGATCGTTGATCGACTGTCCAAGGTTGCCCATTTTATTCCCTACAAGAGGACCGACCAGGGTCCAAAGTTAGCTCAGATGTATGTGGATGAGATAGTCCGACTTCATGGTGTGGCGAAGTCCATAGTATCAGATAGAGATGGTAGATTCACCGCCAAGGACTGAAGGTATGTTCAAGAGCGTCTGGGTACACAGTTGAAGTTTAGCACATCTTTCCACCCCCAGACCGATGGTCAGACAGAGCGTACTAATAGGACCTTGGATGACATGCTTCGCATGTGTATTTTGGATTTTGGCGGCAAATGGGAGAAGTATGTTACCTTAGTAGAATTCTCCTGTAACAATAGCTTCCAGGCAAGTATCGACATGACACCCTTCGAGGCGTTGTATGGCAGGCGTTGTCGGACACCTTTATGTTGGGCAGAAAGCAAAGAGAGAGCTTCTAGCAGAGAATCTTGGATAGACAAGACCACGGACAGAGTCAGACTCATTCAGGACCGTATGAGGATTGCTCAGGATAGACAAGCCAAGTACTATGATCAGAGGCATAGAGCAGTTGAATTCAAGGTACAGATCACGTTTATCTGAAGGTGAGACTAGTCAAGGGAGTCTCTAGTTTTAAGAGAATGAAGAAGTTGAGTCCCAGATTTGTGGGTCCATTTGAGTTGCTAGAGCGCATGGGTGAGGTTGCATACAAGTTGGCCTTACTTGAAGATATGAGTGGGTGACATGATGTATTTCATGTCTCCTATCCGAGGAGAGCAGTCAGAGACCCAAATCAAGTGATCAATACTAAGGATGTGCCGATTGAATCAAATCTCAGTATCAGTATTATGCCTGTTAGGATTGAGGATTCGAGGATTCGAGGATTCAGAAGCTTAGAAACAGAGAAATCCGTATGGTTAATGTCCTTTGGATGAATTGCGGTCGACCAGAATATACTTGGGAAAGAGAGGACGAACTCCGTGTCAATGAAGATTATGCGTTTCTCTTTGATTCAGGTACTTGTGCAATTTTCGAGGACGAAAATTTATTAGGAGGGAAGATTTGTAACATCCCAGATTTTGACGTCGCATTTAAATCAATTTCAGAGCTTTATCACAAACAAAATTAATCGTGCCGACGACCTATAAGGTAACAATCTATTATGTTTAGTTAAATTATTATACAAGATAAGCAGATAATTAAGAGTCAGTGTTCAATGGCGAATAACCCGTAGCGGCCGCGACGATTTTCATTTTATTTATTTGTATGAGTCCACTTTATAAGGGGAAAACCACTTTGGTCTTAATAAATAAAAATGGGTTTCCCTCCTTTTAAACCCGGTTCACGGTTAAGAAACCGCAACCCAACCGTTCCAAATAAAGAGCCGCATCCCCCCTCCATCCCGATGACTTCCTCCCGATCAGAAAAAGGCGCAATAGAAGCGTATCGCTTTCCGGAGAGGTCTGCACCTTCCGTCGCTCGCAATCGCGCCACAGCAGGGAACCTAAGCCCTAGCCGACCACTCCTCTGTCGCCGGATGCTACTGCCGACTTCTCCTCCTCCCTCTGCAACCCTAGTTGGCCCTCTTCTTCTCCGCAAGTGTCGTTGGAGTTTGGATTCAACCCTAGCCGACAGGAATCAATTTCTGAAAGCACTGTTTTGGTTTCGGTGAGTGTCATTCCTCGTGATTTCCTTTTTTTTAGCGGAAATCATTTAAGTGGGAAACCAAATTTGTTTATTCCTCCATTTTCTCTTGCCCTAATTTAGAAATCGAAGTATTCGGTCTTCCATATTCAAAAATTGGTCGCTTATTTTGGGATCTAATCATCGTTAGAGCAAGGTAAACGCAACATTTTGTCGTTCATAAATTGTTCAAACTGTATCCTTATCATTTTGAGTTTTCCACCGAAAAACCTAAGGGGGAAAACACTTAAGTTAGGTTACCGATGAATTTCAGATTTTGCGGAGGCCGTTGGAGCAAGAGATTGGAGAAATCCTAAGTGCTCAGATCTTTTGGGAAAGAACGCCATGTCACCTCGACGTGTGTACGAGCGTCGAAGCACCGCTGTAAGAAATTCGACTCCTTTAGCACAGTAGTTCAGATTGTTTTAATTCATATATTAACAATGTTGGTATATACACTTAGATTTACAAGTTCCTATAGTTAGAACTAGGACAAAGGGGTAGAAATACACTTAGGCTTAACTTAGCAGAACCAGTATCATGAAAACCCTAAGCTCAGTATGTTTAATTAGAGTCCTACTCTGTGTTTTGACTCTCCGAATACGAGTCTAAAGGAAGTTCAGGAAAGTTTGCGGGGAAGGATTACCCTCGCGATTCTTGCGGTGGCACACCATCGTATTCCAGGGTCAGTAAGCCACCGCACGTACTTCAAGCTCAGGGTCGATGACCCTTGTATCAGATTTGGAAACTCCTCAGATAGGAGTCTCTGTTCCATATAAGGGACACCCAGTTCAGGGTACTATCAGGCTTGCCACTCAGAATGCAGTTCTAGTTGTGCACAGTCGTCCTTAGAGACATGAGTTAATAAGTAGTCAGTGAAGCGGGTGGAAACTCACAACGAATATAATTTCAAAACTTCAGAAATCAACGATTTATACGCATAAAAAAAGAGTGTGTCAGATCACACGACAGGTTGAATTCATGTCAGATCATGGTTTCAAGTGTCATGTTTAATATTAGAATCATAATTAAAACTTTTAAATTCAAGTATTATCCGTCTAAATATTTTCTTTAAGTCTTGCTGGAGAGAGTAGTTTTTCTTACTTTTTAGTGGGCCTGACCCATTTGGAACTTGTTTTTATAGGGGGCTCAGGTCAGGGGATTCGCTTAGGATAGACGGCTCAGTCTTCATTCGTCAGTTTGTTCAGTTGTACTACTGTTGTCGTACTTTGCTTTTATTTACAGACATTTGTATTATAGCACTTCACCCGTGTATTTGATATATCAGTGATTTCAGTTGACAGGAATTTAATTCCTTAGTGTTATGTTTTCAATTTTAGTTGGCTCTGTGAATTCAGTTTGTCAGGTACACTTTTAACCTAAGAATTACTCCACTTTTTCGCTTTAAGTTTTTTTGTTCTCTTAGTACTTTTATTACTTTTTCCTGCTTTATACCAGTTTATATACCGTTACTTAGTTTACTTATTTTTGCGGACCCGGCCGGACTGCTGATTCCTGTTGAACTTAGTTGGGGTGTTACAAAGATATCCTTTTTTGCTTGGCTTCTACTCTACGCGCGCGATTCAAGATCTCTCCTAAATCCTTATAATCAAGAAGTTCCAACTGATCCCTAATGGAACAACGCAACTCGTTCTAATAACGAGACACAGTCATGTCATCGTCCTCTCGAAGATCGAGGCGAGATTGGAGTACAAGAAACTCATTCGTGTACTCATCCACGATGGATTTGTTCTGTCGTAGGTTATGGAACTTACAATACATGGTTTGCATGTAGTCAGAGGGAACGTAACGTTTATGCAATTGAATTTTAAATTCGTTCCACATAGTGATCGGGAACATTCTTAGATTGAACCTAGATCGTTCAATCTAAGTCAGAAAACGATGCATCATACTTCTGGCTCTAATTGCCCCTCAAAGTCACCCACATCTAATTTAACCCCCATGTCCCAACGGGGTGGGTTATGTGGTTCGAATTCGCGTTCGGGGTGTGAAAGTTCTAGTGGTCTCGGGTTAGGGTTGATTTCGACCGCTGGGGCATGTGTTCGATTTATGTGCTTGGTTGCTTCAAAATTATTAACCGAAGTGTGCAACCCATTCATGACGCGCGTGACACTACTCACATTGGCGGTGAGTGTTTCGACCGTTTTCATTAAATCGCTCATGCGTTGGGACAAATCCCCGGTACTCGTCTCTAAATGGTCTATGCGTTTATTCATTGAAATCAACTTGGTTTTTTTAGAAATTTTTTTCAAAATATTTTAGATGCTTAAAAAAATACTCAAATATTATAATAATTATTTTTTGTTTTTATTTATTTATTTAAAAAAGCTAACCTTTTTTAAATTAAAAGACACGATAAATTTTTTTTGAAAATAAATTATTAATATTTTAAAATAGAATGGTTATAAAAATTTTGAAATACGGACCGCGTTATTCGCGATAGAAGTGAATCACAGTATCTCTTATGCCAAACTGATGTAGACTAGGATTCGGGTTTTCAAATTTAAATAATTTTTTATTCAAAATTATGAGAGTTGAGATTACTTTTGAAAAAAATGAAGAGGGCCAAATCGGACTTTCGCGCGCGAATCAATCTCGTCGCTCTGAGGTTTAAGAAGTTCGCTAATATCGCTCGAGTGGAATTCTCACGCGTTTTATGGATTGAATCCTCCACGAGATTTGTACGACCACAAACAGAAATTACACAACAATTTATGCAAATACGACAATATAAGCAATTGAACGTTGATAAACTTAGGATTATTCTAGTGGAACACACAAAAATAACTAAAAAATTGGAGCGAGGGTACCCAAATCTGCGCCAAGGGAAGTCGACCAATCCAAGTCTGTCCGACAGGGAGAGAATATGACTCAGTGGTAAGCCTAGATATTGCAGGAAGTTCGGGTGCGGGAGGGCGCCAGGATGGAGAGTTGACGTCGACGACGCCTCTCACACGTTGATTTCAAACGGTGCCGGGAAGGGGAGGCGGTGTCGATGGCACCGGCCGTGGACATGGTTGCGGTTGGCGATGGAAGGTATTAATTGTGCGAACAGTACGACAGATGCAGTTCTCCTGGAATATGCGGGCGGGCCGGCGGTGTAGACCAGCGGGAATGATTTGCTGGAGATGGCGGACGGAGCGACGCCGCGGGAGGACAAAGGCGTACTTGCTGAGGGTTAGCGGTGGCCGACAATTGCAGAGAAGCGCTATTACACTTCTCTGCTCTGTCTGGGATGCCCTATTTCCGTGTAGGAGGCAATATTTATTAGATGGGTCTCCTAACTTTGGAAAGAAATTTATTCATTAATCCGATTTAGGAGGGGGGACTGAGAATATAGATTTTCTTTTATTTCAATGCCCAGATTTGGCACCAATTCAAACGTCCAGCTAAACATAATTTTATTCTTTATTATTATTAGCTCCAATTTAAAGTAAATTTATGTTTTTCCCTAAAATAACTTAAGCTTGCCGTTACGTCCTAATTGCTACATTACCAGACCTTTTTATTAAGGGTCTCAACAGACGGTCATCCCGAAGAGCTGTAAATGGAATCGGTTGCGCGAAAGAACCACATTTAAGCAAAATGAGCAAATGAAAAGAAAAACATAAACAAAACTACAAATGCAAAGAAATGAAGCTAAGATGCGTCGCAGGGCGCATCACCTGAAACTACAATTTCAGGGTCTTCCAGCACCCTGAAATCCCATTTCAGACCTCAATTAGTCCATTCCAGCCCTCCAAATCCTGTCCAGAAGTTCAGATTCAATCCACCCTTGTCTCTCCGATCACCGGCTCTCATTAGACATTCACCGAGCCTTCTATCCCATGGTTAATGTGAGTTTATTGCTTGGTTGTTATTTATTGTGTTGAACCTTGTTTGAATTCAATGCTTTGAAAAATATTTGTTTGTAAACGTTGTGCCAATATTAACCCGTGACTTGCTTGGTGTTGTTCGATCAAGTATTTGTTTTCTAGCACTCTTGTATGTATATTATAATATTTATTACCTTAATAGAGACTCTACTTGAACGTGATTATTGCATCATATTATTTATAATTTTAATTGTTGCACCGGGTTCATGTCTAATTCATTCAAGCATTTATAGAGTTGACATATAATTTTGCTGTCAGTAGATTTTGTGGATCTCCGACACCTCTCAAAGCGATAACTAAAGCTTTATTTTCCACAGTGATGCAACAAATGCTAGGTAGATTTTGTTGATCTTGCCCTCTTGAGCTAAATTGGAGTTCATGTTATTTTGCATTTGCAACCACCATAATTAGGTTTTATTGATCCTAAATCCCGTTCAAAGAGCTAAATTAAAGTTCTACTTGTTCTGTGTTGATCCAATGGTTGCTAGGTATTCTTTATTGATCCTGAACCCTACTTAAAGAGCTAATCCACAGTTCCACTTGTTTCACAGCGATGAAAGTTCTTCTTGGTAAGCTTTATTGATTCCGCATTTTGCTTGAAGGGCTAAACCATAATTCCATTTGTTTCATGGTGATAAAACCTCTGCTATATAAATTTTGATGATATTAGATCCCAATGAAGAGCTAAACAAAGTTTAACTTGTTTTGCGGATGATGCACTCGTTATGAGGTATTGTGGAATCTTGTGCCCACTTGAAGAGCTAAATCGGAGTTCCAGTTGTTTCACTGTGATGCAATCACTGTTAGATTGGTTTTGTTGATTGCAAAACTTGTTCAAAGAACTAAACTGACGTTCCACTTGCTCTCCAGTAATGAAATCAATAATTTTTTCTATCCCGGACCCCACTTAAAAGCTAAACCAATGTTCTACTCGCTCCTTGGTGATGCAATCCCTGCTATATAGATTTTTTTAATCCTAGACCCCACCTAATGAGTCAGGACAGTTTCAGTTTTTTCGTGGTTGCAACCTCTACAATGTAGGTTAAATCCTGGAATCGTCCAAAGAGGGACTGTGGAGGTCCGTTTTTTTTTCTGCGGTGTTGCAACCACTACTAGGTAGGTTTGTTGATCTTATACACTCGAAGAGTTAAATCGAAGTTCCACTTGTTATATGGTGATGCAACCGCTTGTATGTAGGTTTTGTTGATCCCAAAGCCAGTTCGAAGAGCTAAATTGGAGTTTTACTTGTTCTATGGTGGTGCAACTGCTTCCATGCAGGATTTGTTTATCTCGGACCTCACTTGACGGGATTAATTGGACTTCTAATTGTTTCATGGTGACTCAATTGCTTCTAGGTGGGTTTTGTTTATCTTGAGCCCCATGAGAAGAGCTAAATTGAGGTTCCATTTGTTTCATGATGAAGTAACCACTTTTAGGTAGATTTTGTTTGGATACATCCCTCTTGATTTGATGGTACAAAACCTCATACGGTTGATTCTATTGAATTTAGAGTTGCCTGCAATTCCTAAAGGCAGGGGGAGCAACCTTGAAGAAGAGAGAAGGAGGATCTGCGGAAGCAGGAAGCCCAATGAAAGGTGCTTAGAGAAACAAAAAGACCTGGCTCCGGAGATTGTTAACCGAGCTCTCATCGATCGGATACTCGCTTGTCAACTGAGTATACGATCGCCGTTCGAGAGTGTTTTGCCATCCGGGCTTAAGGCCCTCACCGACCGAGCCATCCTCCAGCGCTCAGCGCCATCCGGGCTGAAGGCCCTCACCGACCGAGCCATCCTCCAGCGCTCAGCGAAGGAAGGCTCTACGATCGTCGTTCGCCGATCGAGGATCAACGTTCACCGACCTAGGAAGATTGAATGGACGTTTTTATCGAAATGTGGAATAGATCTGTTGTAGAAGTCAAATAAAGTAGATGCCGCCTCTTCCTTTCTTATCTCTATGGGATGCACTCTTCTTTTATGTTTCTTATTCTTTCTCTGATAAACGAAACATGTGTGATTCATAAAGACGCTTTCTTCTTTCTCTTTCTTACTCGGTGGAAAATATTCAGTTTCCCCGACGATCATTCCATTTTGTTGATCCCGAACTCCATTCAAATAGCTGAATTGGAATTACACTTGTTCTGCCACGACGCAACTGCTGTTAGGCACAAGAAATTTTGGATTTTGGTAACTGGATTAGGTTAACTATGCAAAACTTGAGAAACTGAGTTTTGGTAGCTTTGTCTTGATTTAACCTAGATCATGTTACACTACTGCTAGAGTTCTAAGCGAAGAGAAAACTAGAAACAAAAAGACGGCTAGGGTTTTTGGAAGAAGAAAGGAATACCTGAAATTTATAATGCATGCCTCCAAAGAGGGGGGAAAAGGGGTATTTATGGAGCCCCCTTTTCCCTAGGGCCGACCGGCCCCCATTGAGGGCTGAACCGGTGTGGTTCAGCCCTCCCTCCTCTTATTGATTAATTCCGGGCTGAACCAGATGGTTCAGCCCGGTCTTTGTCCGACGCTCCTTTAGGTCTTTGGCGTACTTGAATCCTCGGAACCGCAGATCGTCCGGGGCCATAACATTCCCCTTCCCATCAAGAGGCAGCTTGTCCTCAAGCTGGAAGTCGGGAAATAACTCCCGGAACTCCAAGAAGTCCACCCACGTGTTGTGGGCCTCTGAGAGATCCTTCCACTTGACCAGAATCTCTGAACGGTACTCCGTGCCATGTTTCTTCCATCTGGACAACAAGATATCCTCGGGGCTGGGGCGCAGCTCCCCCGTCGTAGTAGCCTCAGGTAGAGAGGGAAGCACTGTGGCTGCCGCCCCCAGCTTCTTCTTCAAGCTCGATCCACGGCCGGCAGCGCTGTGCTGCCCGGTTCATACGACCGCAGAGTGGGTGGTGAGCGCCCGTAGACAACCTCGAATGGAGTGAGCCGATTGGCCGTGTGATACGAAGTATTGTAGCAGTACTCCGCCCAGTGTAACCATCGAGTCCACGTGCGGGGCTCATCCATGACGAAACAACGAAGATACGTCTCGACCCCCCGGTTCAGCACCTCTGTCTGGCCATCTGTCTGCGGATGGTTTGCCGTGCTCATTCGTAACCTGGTGCCCAGCAACCTGAAAAGTTCCTGCCAGAATTTGCTGAGGAAGGTCGGATCGCGATCCGATATGATGGAGCTCGGGAGACCATGTAGGCGCACTACCTCCCGGGCAAAGAGATCGGCAACGGTCTCCGCGGTGTAAGGGTGGCTGAGAGCGAGGAAATGGCCGTATTTGGACAGCTTGTCCACTATGACCAAGATCACGTACTTGCCCTGAGACCGGGGCAGACCCTCAATAAAATCCATCGAGACCGTCTCCCATATCTGCTGAGGAATCTCCAAGGGCGTGAGCAACCCTGCGGGTGAGGACGTCTCATACTTCTGCCGTTGGCACATATCGCACTGCTGCACAAAACGCTGCGCGTCCCTGCGTAACCCCCTCCAAAAGACATTGGCCTGAAGCGGCTGTAATGTGCGAAGCACCCCGGCATGGCCTCCGGTCGGGGACGAGTGGAACTCCTGTAACATGACCTTCCAAGAGGACGAAGCGGGGATGACCACCCTCCCGTGGTAATACAAATGTCCGCCAATCAGCTGGTACCCTGGAGGGGTGGGTTGGCCCTGAGACAAGGCCTCCACAATAGGTTGGAGCTCTGGGTCGGAGGCTATCTCCCTCTGAATGTCATCCAAGGACTCGATCAACGGTACCGAGAGGTGGTGGAGAGTACTCTCTGGTAGGCGGGATAGGGCATCGACCACCAAGTTCTCTTTGCCCTGCTTGTACACGATCTCATAGTCATACCCCAACAGTTTGGTCAACCACTTCTGCTGGAGGGGAGATGCTAACCTCTGATCCAAGAAGTGTTTCAGGTTCTGGTGATCGGTGCGAACTTTAAAATGGTGGCCTAACAGGTATGGGCGCCACAGAGTCACTGCGTGTAAAATTGCTAGCATCTCCTTCTCGTACGTGGAGAGGCCCAAAGTCCGAGGTGCCAAAGCCTTGCTGAAGTAGGCCAACGTCCGCCCCTCCTGCATCAAAACCGCCCCAATTCCCACTCCTGAGGCGTCCGTCTCCACTACGAACTCCTTGGTGAAATCCGGTAGTGCGAGCACCGGCGTGGTCGTCATAGCCTCCTTGAGAGCGGAGAAGGCCCGTTCCTCCTCTTCATGCCAAGTAAAGGAGTCTTTGTGGAGGAGCTGGGTAAGTGGTCGTGTCAGCTTACCATAGTCCTTCACGAACCTTCTATAGTATCCAGTGAGGCCCAGGAATCCTCGAAGTGCTCGCACGTTAGCCGGTCGCGGCCACTCCACCATGCTCTCTATCTTCTTTGGGTCCGCCCTGACCCCTTGAGCCGAAACCAGATGCCCCAAATAGTCCACCTCTGACTGTCCAAACGAGCACTTCGATAGCTTGACATAGAACTGATGCTGTCGCAGAATGGTAAGAACTTGTGCCACGTGCTCAACATGCTCCTCCCACGACCGAGTGTATATCAATATATCATCGAAGAAAATGAGTACCAATCGCCGTAGGAGTGGCCGAAAGTTCTCATTCATCACGGCCTGGAAGGTCGATGGGGCATTGGAGAGCCCAAAGGGCATCACCAAGAACTCGTAATGCCCATCGTGTGTGCGAAACGCGGTCTTGTGGATGTCTTCCGTTTTCATCTGAATCTGGTGGTAGCCGGATCGGAGGTCCAGCTTGGTAAACAAACTCGCCCCATGCAGCTCGTCCAGGAGCTCTTCGATCATCGGTATCGGAAACTTATCCTTGATCGTTGAATCATTCAGGTTGCGGTAATCCACGCAGAAACGCCAAGACTCGTCTTTCTTTTTCACCAGGATGATGGGTGAGGAAAAGGCGCTGGTGCTCGGCCGTATGATGCCGGTTGCCAGCATCTCTTTCACACTCTTCTCGATCTCGGCCTTCTGAATGTACGGGTACCGGTAGGGTCGGACGTTTGGGGGAGCGGCCCCTTCCTTCATCTGTATGCCGTGATCCCTGAACCTGGGCGGAGGAAGGCCCCGGGGTTCTTGGAACACATCTCTGAACTGGGACAGAAGAGCCTGTATCCTCTCTGGAATGTCTGGAGGGCCTTGGGCCAAGGCCTCCACCCCGACTACCATGGCCATCGGGGATCCCTGCTCCTCCAACCGCTGCAAGCTCCTCACGGAAATCTCCTTCAAAGGTGAAGACCGAATGCCCTGCAGGCAATAATCCTTTCCCTGCTGGGTGAACTCCATCGTCAAACGAACCCAATCGGTGGTCACCCTCTGTAACTGCCGTAACCATTGGACCCCCAACACCATGTCTGAACCCCGAATCGGAAGCAGGTACATATCCGTGTGGCACAAATAGCCCTGCACGCGGATCTCCACCCTCTTCATCACCCCCTCGCACCTTAGCTTACTTCCATCTGCTACCATCACTTGGAAAGCTGCCTCTCTGTCAATTGCCTGTCCCACCTTCGAAGCAACTGCGGGGTTGATGAAATTGTGGGTACTCCCACTATCCACCAGGATGGTCACTCGCTCCTTGCCCACCCAGCCATTGAAACGGAGCGTCACCGGGGCCGCGCATCCCTCATGGCCTGCAAGGAGACCCCGAACTCTGCCAAATCCAGATTTGCCAAATCCAGATCCTCCACGATGGCTGCCTCCATATGGTCCTCCTCGTCATCCTCCTCATGCAACATAAACACCTGGACCTTCTGACAAGCGTGTCCCTTGGTGTACTTCTCATCACAGTTAAAGCACAGTCCCTTCTCTCTCCGGGCCTGCATCTCTGGCCATGTCAACCTGGTCACTGTAGGCCGTACGGGAGGCGGCTGCTCTCGTCGTACCGCCGCGGAAGCCGCGGGTGGCTTGGTTGTCATCCGGTTCCACTGCCTATTGTAACGCTCCTCCTGTATCCGAGCGATGCTAATGGCATGGCTCAGACTGCGCGGTAAGTATGCGTGGACCTCGTCTCGCAAGTGGTCCTTCAACCCTGAGATGAAACAACTCAGCAAGGTCTGCTCGCCGCCCCACGCGACGTGGTTCGCCAATCGTTCGAACTCCGTCCGATACTCCGTGACGGTCCCCCGCTGACGCAGTTTTTGAAGGGTAGCCTCCACGTCCTCGTACTCCAGCGGCCCAAAACGAGCCGAAAAAGCCTCTATGAACTCCAGCCACGGGGCAAAAGTGCGTCCCCGCAAAAACCATTGCGTCCACTGATATGCGTCCTCCTCCAGATGAAAGGCCGCCAGTTGTACCCACTGAGGCTCAGGGATCTCCTGATATTTGAAAAACAGCTCCGTCTTCTGGATCCACTCCAGAGCGTCCCCTCCCCTGAACTTGGGGAAATTCATCCGTGTCCGTTTGGGCTGCATGTACGGTCTCTGATAAGGCCCTCCCAAACCGCCACCGTCTTGTCCCATTACCCCGGGTTGCCCAAAATCTCCTTGAAATCCTCCATGGTTCCACCCCGGATTTCTTCCCGGTCCCATATTGGCCGGACCGTATCCTCCGTTAGGAGCGTTCGCTGGTTGGGGCGGAAAAATTCCCGTGGCGCCCCCGAGAGGGACCGCATTTGCCCCGGTTGGGCGAAACAATCCGAATCCTTGGTGTTGTGGTCTCCATGGCTGTCCCGTAGGCTGCCCGAACCCTCCTCCTATTCGCAGCAGCCCGCCGTGAGTCTGCAGTGGCTGTTCGAACCCCCAAGTCGAAGCCGACCCACCGCCGGACCCCCATTGGCCTCCCGTGACTTCCGCCGCCCGACCAGGGGGGGCAGAACCTCCGCTGAACCCGCCGCCGCCCTCTAGCTGTCCGCCCGGAAGTCCGCCGGCCTGAAATGGGGCCGTCGGCCCGCGTGCGGCCTCCGACGGAAGTCCCGCGCCGGATCCGGAGCCAGACGCTCCTGTCGGCCCGCCCCCTTGACTCCCGCACCCCGTACTTCCTCCGTTAGGGAAGTTTGTCGCCTCCATGTCGGATCCCGCGCCGTTCACCGCCTTCCCCTTCAGATTTTGCAAGAGGAGGGATTTCAACTCCTCCATCTTCTCCTCGAGGCGTTCTTCCAGATGTTGTTGCGAGTCCTTCATGCTTGCTTCGATTGCCGCTACGGAATCCGTCAACGCAACATAGTTCTCCTCGATGGCGGCCAAACGCGCCGTCTCCGCCTCCGTACGCGTCACCATGGTCGCTGGAAGGATGCTCTGATACCAAATGTTACACTACTGCTAGGGTTCTAAGCGAAGAGAAAACTAGAAACAAAAAGACGGCTAGGGTTTTTGGAAGAAGAAAGGAATACCTGAAATTGATAATGCATGCCTCCAAAGAGGGGGGAAAAGGGGTATTTATGGTGCCCCCTTTTCCCTAGGGCCGGCCGACCCCCATTGAGGGCTGAACCGGTGTGGTTCAGCCCTCCCTCCTCTTATTGATTAATTGCGGGCTGAACCGGATGGTTCAACCCGGTCTTTGTCCGGCGTTCCTTTAGGTCTTCTGGCGTACTTGAATCCTCGGAACCGCAGATCGTCCGGGGCCATAACAGATCACTTGCTAAGTTTGCAGCTAAAAGAATACCGTTTCAAGTACTGGACATTGACAAGTTTCATTAGACGACTTCCTAGTGGTAGACGAGTTGATACGTTTCTCCTTCATGTTCATGTTCTATGATGACGTGACGTTCTAGTTGGGCCTGAATTTACTAGTTGGGCTACAATCTGCCCAAGGGAATCCACTTCAAATGAATTGATGATGCATAATAGATTTCTTTTGTTGGCCTTTTTAAAGTGGTACGATGATGAAGATCGGGGTGATCCGCTTCTTGTTCTGTCTGTCCGAGTTTGCAGATGTGTCCGGACTATCGTTTCGAGCCGAGTTCATATTTTTTTTGACTTGTTTTGGCTTCCGATCAGCTCGGACATTCTGAGCCGTCCGACCAGGATTCCCTATATTACCTATCTTGTATTTAAGTATGCAAAGGGGGCCGGTCGAAGTCCTCGTGATTTTGCTTCAATTTGCAAACCGCCAGTCTTATTCATTCGGTGGATGCTGAATGGTGCTTTGGTGGACTCCAAGGCGTCGATCTCCAGGTCTCCCTACCTCTCCCAGCTGCAAACGTGCCTCTCTGTGGAACTGCGTCATCTTCACTCCGCCTGTCACCTCCATAGGCCGCAGGTTCCCTCCCTATTGACGCCAGAAACCTCAAACCTTCTTCCTCTGCAAATCTCCAGTCTCGAGGCTCTACTTTCAACTAGCCGTCACACGCCAAATCCTCCTACCCCTGCACCTACAGTCTACCCACAACTCCTAGACGCAACTTACACTCCACCTACACCTCCATCTCCTTCCCTCCCTGCACTTGCCAACCATCGACCCCTATTCTCCTGTCACCTGAAGCCTCTAGCCCTGTTTCCGGCCTCCTCTCCCAAACCCTAAGCCCTCACCTGTACAACCTTATTCTCCCTAATTCCAACCCTTATCCGCTAACCCTAGCCTAAACATCCCTCTAACAACCCCCCTTCACCCCTACCAGAACCTTGAAACCCTAACAACCCCATCCAACCCTCCTACAACCCACAACCACTCGGGAAATCCCTATATGGTCGTACTCTGCCGCCGCCTCTACGTGTAAGTCAAAGTTTGTTATTTTCACTACTATTGTGTACACTTATTTGTTGGATGTTAAAATTAAATGCTTTTATTATTGTGAGATCAAGTGATTTGTAGGGTTCATTCGGCACACTCTTTAAATTATTTGCGCCTCTAATATTTGCAGACTCACTTTTGCTTTCCAATTCAATTTTATGTGAACAAATGTCACCTGCTCTAATCGTATTTACTTTAATTAAATAATTATTATAATTTGCTATCAGACTAATTCATTTGCACTTGTTGCATTGTAGTCGCATTATATTGGATCACATGCATACTTTCATGTCATTTTAGAGTTGATCGTAACTTCATTTGCAAGTGTTGTATATTAGCTTGTATTGCACTTTGAGTTAGGGTATCGACCCTTCACCACCTTTAGACTCGTGCTGCATCAGATTGGTATCAGAACCCAGGTTCAGGCTTTTGTTAATACACAGTTATTGAGTTTATAGGTTTTGTCCTATGTCGTACTATTCTCACCATTCTCCGCCTTCACTTGAGAGGCACCCTCATTATTACAATGATTATCCTCCTATGCGGAACACCACTTGCAGGGATCGTGTCGACCCTTTGAGGCAATTTTATTATGTCAGAGATGACTACCACAATGAGAGGTCATCATGTTATCATCATTACACTTCTCCACAACTTTGTGATGGTAAAGTTGAGTTTTATTCGGGTCATCGTCGCTACACATATCCTCTGTTTGAGGGACCTGAGGCTGTATATGCACGACCACTGCCGCACGTTCGTAGGGTACGTCCAACCACGAGCATAGACTGACTATGTTTGGGATGACCATCTAGATGAACCCCAGAGCCCTACAAAGGTCACCATCACCAGTATCACATCACATGTCAAGACCCTCATAGTATTCCACAAACAGTGATACCTGAGGCCGAATTTCAACGATTAGTTCTTGATCAATTTGATCGCTTGGATGCAAATTCACGTATTGAATTCCTTAATAAGAATCCTTGAAAGGAAGTTTAAGGGTTTAGGTTAAGCCACTGATGCGTCGATTAGTGCTCCCACCGACATGAGAGACCCGACACCTGATTTTGATTTATCTCATTAGTGATCTTTAGGTTGATTCATCTTGTCCGGATGAGACTCAATTCCCACTTGATTTTGTAGTTGAGTCCGATCATGACTGTTTGACATATGTGGAGAGTGATATTAGTATGACTAGTGAGCGTGGTCACGTGAGTGAGGAAGAACAACCCAATGATACCGTGGTGGTATGTCCACCCTCCACACCTCTCTTAGACCTAGTGTCCCGTTCAGATAGAGATTCAGTTCTCATCACGGTAACAATTGACCCACATTTGAGTATGGGCTCTTCCCTTAGCATTATCTCCAGCCACATTGCTGCCGAGAGCCTAGTGTTGGCCTCATAGTGGCTGCTTCACCCGCTTATAAGGACACTACCTCCATCGACAATACTCATCTGGAGGATCATCCCACTATTATTGACTTTATTATTGAATTCTCCGATGAGCCTCCTGATGAGCCACTACTCCCTTGGGAGGGTCCTGGGGCAAGCATTGACTTTGTTGTGTGTTATACTTGTTCCTAGGACACAATCATTATTGATGTTACCCTCTTTGAGGACCATCCTTCCATTGTTGATCTCTTCGGGACTTCACCCTCAAGAGGTTCATTTGACGAGCTTCCCCTCCCAAAAAGCATTCACTCTAGCAGGAATGGTTTGTCTTCACACTAGTGATCATCATGTACGCGATGACTTTTCATATACACCTCCTGATGAGCCACCTGACGGGTTTTATCATTTGAGAGATAACCATCACACTCGTGCGTCATACTCTATTGTCACCATCTATGACATTCCTTCGGGTGACGATGTCATTCACGTCAAATTTTTCTATCGGCCACCCAGTGAGCCTCCTGATGATTTGCTTCTCTTAGGAGATATTTGGCATATCTTGATTCCACAACTCACTGCCGATGTCTCAGTCTGTCAGTTGGGTGATCTCTGTAAACTCATTATGTTTTTCTACACCCTGCCCAAAGAGCCTCCGGATAAACCACCCATCCTTTGGGACTATATTGCGTTTGCATTTTGCCAGTTTGCCGTGTCGGTTGCTAGTCATTTGCATCGGTTGCATGGCTTGCATGGTCATTCTCATATAGTACTCAATTCTACTATGCTGCATGATTGGGACACAACTTTCTGTGTTGCCTCTCCTTCATCCTAGCCTCAGCCTATGGAGTCCCACCATGAGGACCATTCTGCACCACTGGCAGTTCCACAATTTCAGCTTTCAGACGGAGATACATCTTATTCAGAGCCACCAACTGTCACTGTAGACTTACTTCTGATTGGTGCATATGACTTCACCGCTGTGGGCGGGCGAGAGATTTTGCGATGTCTTTGTCCAATGGAGCTGCTACCTATGTTCCTTATGCTACTTGGATTTTCCCAGAGGAGCTTGCGCTACTTATCCCCAGGCTACATCGAGAGCATGACTATCTTCACTCACTAGAGATTAGTAGTTTCAAGTCGGGGGATCAATGGAGATCGGGGTGATTTGCTTCTTGTTCGGCCGGTTCGAGTCCGCAAATGCGTTCAGACTATCGTTTCGAGTCGAATTCATATATATTTTTGAGTTGTTTTGGCTTCTAATCAGCTCAGACATTCTGAGCCGTCCGATCGAGATGCCATATTTTACCTATCTTGTATTTAAGCATGCAAGGGGGGGGGGGATGAAGGCATCATGGTTTTGCTTCAATTTGCACACCGTCGGTCCTCTTCATTCAGTTGATGCTGAATGGTGATTTGGTGCGCTCCAAGGCGTCGATCGCCAGCGCTCCCTACCTCTCCCAGTCGCAGACGTGCCTCTTTGTGGAGCTGCATCATCTTCACTCCGCCCGTCGCCTCCATGGGCCGTAGGTTCCCTCCCTACCGACGCCAGAAACCGCAAACCTTCTTCCTATGCAAATCCCCAGTGTCGAGGCTCTACTTCCAGCTAGCCGTCACACGCCAAATCCTCCTACCCCTGCACCTACAGTCCACTCACAACTCCTAGATGCAACATAACTCCACCTACACCTCTCATCTCCTCCCCTCCCTGGGCTTGCCAACCACCGACCGCTATTCTACTGTCACCTGAAGCCTCCAGCCTTGTTTCCGACCTTCTCTCCCTAACCCTAGGCCCTCACCCATACAGCCTTTTTCTCCCTAATTCCAACCCTTATCCGCTAACCCTAGACTAAACAACCCTCTAACAAGCCCCCTTCACAGAGCCCAACAATCCTAACAACCCCATCCAAACCCTCCTACAACCCTCAACCACTCGGGGAATCCTTATATGGTCGTACTCTACTGTCAACTCCACGTGTAAGTCAAAGTTTGGTGTTTATTTTCACTACTATTGTGTACGTGGACTTATTTGATGGATGTTTAAATTATATGCTTTTAGTATTGGGAAATCAAGTGATTTGCAGGGTTCATTCGACAGACTCTTTAAATTATTTGCGCCTCTAATATTTGTGAAATCATTTTTGCTTTCCAATTCAATTTTATGTGAACAAATATCCACCTGCTCGAACCATATTTATTTTAATTTGCTATCAGTCTAATTCATTTGCATTTGCATTGTGTCACATTATATTGGATCGCGTGCATACTTTCATGTCATCTAAGAGATGATCGTAACTTCATTTGCAAGTGTCATGTATTCACTTGCATTGCACTTTGAGTTTGGGAATCGGCCCTCCGTCATCTGTAGACTCGTGCTGCATCATAAGATATACCCAGAATACCTCTGTTAGCTTGGCGTACTAATTATTTTTTTGTCGAGAGTATCTTCTTTATCAACTTGACTAAAGCTTTGGTGAAGGACTCCGTTGGACTGTTGTCCTTGAGGTCGTAAATCTAAGAAAATTTCAAATCGATTTTGTGTTATGAGTTGAAGTTGGTATTTGAAATGATTTGACGTGGTACTAAAAATGATAGATGTAGGACCAGAGGCAACATAAGGTTGGAAATGGAATCAAAGTTGTGCAGGGACCGACGACAGTTAATGACTAAGATACAAAATGTCTTTGTGCACTGGACTTGCCCTTTTATTATATTATTAGTATATTGATATTATACTTTTAAGATTTCTTTTCTTTGGGCTTACTGAATACTGGTTTTTGAGTTTCCTTTTTTTAGGTTCAAAATAGTAAAGCAAAAGAGAATAGAGGGAGAGAGATGGGAGTGTGAAAAAGAAGAAGAGATAATATGTAGTGAGCTTTGAGTGGATATATATTTGGGATGATCACATACTCATCCCTAGACTAGTAAAATGTATCTTTCTATGTGAACTTCAAATATATTCCTCACTGAACCATGTAATTTGTCTCCTAGTTTTTTTGGTGTTTTTAGGTACTTTATTTTCATTATTTGTGTTCGCCTGAGGGACAACACAACTTTTACCCAACATGTGCTCCCAGAGCTCTCTCAATTGTTAGTTAAGATTTAGGAAGTTGTCCCTAGTCTTTTTCTCCTTTTCCTTGCCACTCTTTCTTGACCTCTCTCACTCAAAAACTCTCTTCATGTCTACACCACCCTAACTATCTCAGCACTTGATCAGTTTGCTAGTAGCATGTTTCAGTTTGAGTTGGATTGATCCTCTATTCATATGTGACGGCACGCCACGACCGACACCCGTATATTCCCTCAGGAGGCAGTGATCCGCTGCCCGGACGGGCGATCGGAGCCCGTGGTCGCGTCTGGAGGATCGTTTCTAGCCACGTTTGTGTTTTATGTTTTTTATTTTGGGATGTATTTAGCCCCGATCAGACCAAAACAGTAATAGCCGTCCGATCGGGAGCTTTATTTTCTGACTAGGGTGCAGCTACAGCGGGCGGTTTGCTAGACGGGTTATTTATTGAGGCAGCGGGCGGCTTGGCAAGGTATCGAGGTTTTTGGAGCAAATTCCCGAAACCACCGGTCATGGGTGGTGCGACGCCATCCCTTCTCCTCTCCCCCTTCCGGTGCGACGCCGACGACACCTCCGCCTCCCTCTCCGGTAAACCCTTCCGCCTCCTCCGCCTCTTCTGCCTCCCTCTTCCTCTTTCTTTCCCGTGCTTCATCATCGAGCCCGATAACCACCTAACCCGCCTCCTACTTCCAGCAAAATACCTCCCGTCCGCCACTTTCTGACCCTCCGATATTACTCACCCGCCAGTCCCCTACAGAATACCATCTCCCCACCCCGTATAGCCTCCTCATCTGCCTGGGTTTTTTCCCAGGTTGTTACTGCTCTTCCTTGCCTTATTTTGGCTGTCCCACTAATTGCTGGAGGTCCTCAACCACCGCCAGCTAGCCAGCCACCTCCTCCAGTTGGCGGTTTTCCAGTCAAAACAACGCCCTGTTTTAAATCCAGCCCTCTTTACATCACTTAACACCCCTCCCACAACCTAAACTAATCACATCTCTAAACTAATCACATCTTAACTTCTTTCCCACCCGTTAGCCTCTTCCCTATTCCCCACCTCATAAACTCAGCCACCCTGATTAGTCTCCTCTCCCCTCCACCAGCCCGGAATCCATTTCCACCATCCACCACGCCTTCCACCTTGGATGCCCGCTAACAATCGCCGCCGCCGCTTACATGTGTGAAATGTGATAAAGTTATTTTCTTTATAGTTATTTATTTCGGCAACCTATATTGTGTAGTGGATGTTCACTTTAAGTGTTATTAGTGTTATTCGTCGTGTGATTTGCAGGGTTCCTTCTGCGCTTGCTTGAAAGTAATTGCGCCTCTTTTGTTTTTGCAAAATTAATACTTTGTGCTCCGTTAATTAATTGTTTGCAACTGCATGTGCACCTGCTGTTAATGCATAATACATAATTACTTGCTTGCAATTTTAGCGGACCACTGTGCACTTTCATTACACTGCATTACAATTAGGTTGGAATTTGGAAGTCTCGTTTTGAGTCGACCTGTCACTGGATCAATATGTATTGCCATTGTTGATGTGAACATGCGAGTGAGACCCTTTGTATTGATTATGAAATATTATTACCATCTCAACATGATATCAAAGCCTTAGGGCGTCCTCGCCTCCCTCTCTCGCACGCTTGTTCCGTCTCTTGTCACTTTCGCTCATTTCCGCAAGCTTACCACAACTCTCGCAACTCGCCTCTCCTGCTTGTTTCGCTCGTCGATCTACTCGCCCACCATCGTCAACACTCCTACCTGCGCGCGCCTCCCACACGCCTCTGCGCGCATCCCGCGCGTGAGATTGACTGCCTAACGGAGTTCTGACGCCAAAAATAAACTAGTCAGATTTTCGGCGTCGTTATCTCTTCTTCTTACCGGTAACTCCTTCACGGATCTTAGTTCTTCCCTGTTCATATGAGCTAACCCTAGCGGTGTTTTCCTTGCCGTTATTTTCTTCCCCTTGGTTCCTTGATTTCTATTCATGGATCATCATTCTGATGAATCTTCTACTATCTCTTCTCGTGTCGGGGATTCTTCCTCCACCCTGACTTCCTGGTCGTCCATCTGATCAATTCACGGTCACAATGCTCCACAAATTACTATCATACGCATGGATGGCTCTAATTACCTACCACGAGCTCGATCTATTACTCTTTCCCCGAAGAGCAGACATCTCTTTGGTTATGTTTGGGGTATTACTTTGGTGCCTGCATAGACTTCCCTAGATTGGTTTCAAACTTGCAATGAGAATCTGAGAACTCTTTGGCCATGTCTTGACTTACAAATTTCATTGTGAATATATTGCTCAAAATTATCGTTTATTAGACACTGCTTCAAATATCTGGAAGAGAGCTGAGGTCACTTACTCGTTTCGAGGAAATGCTGCACACATTTACCAACTACGATGGAAGATCTTTCTCTTGAGATAGGGTGATCATCCTCCTTTGGTCTACTTCTTGGAGTTCACTTAGCTATATTATGAATATGATCATTTTGACTCACCCACTCTTATGTCTTCAGAGTATGAGGCTCTTGTTCGTACCCGGGAAGAATATAACATGTCCTTGAATTTATTTATGGACTGCATTAGAACTTTGATCAGATCAGTATTCATATTCTTAGGCACTTACTTAGTCCATCTCTCTCAAAAGTGTACAGTCTCGTCCAACAGAAATTTGATCAGCAACAGACTTGTCTACCTGACTTTGTCTCTGAGGGATCTGCCTTGGCTGCTCAGTTTGGTTCTAGTAGTCGGGCTCATCGTGACTCTAGATTGAAGCCCGCCGACAAAGATCATCTTATTTGTGATTACTGCGAGAAGTCTCGTCACTCACGTGACACGTGTTTCTGGATTCATGTCTTTCCTCCACCACACATCAGTTTTGCTCCAAAGATGTGGTCGCGACTATGGTCTCTCTCAGGGACGCTCATCTCAGTCTCGGTCTGCCGATCTATCTGATGCCTCTGTGGAGTCCTTGCTTGGTGCTGACCCCGACGCTGCGAGCCTTTTTGTGGCATTATTTACTTATGAGATTCGGGCGTTCCGTCGTTTGATACCGGGACAGTCTACCGAGCCGTCTACCTTATCCACCTCCTACGCCCATCAGGGATTACCAGGTGCTCATGCTGCGCCCACTCGTCCTTCCACTCACTGGGCTATTGATTCTGGAGTGACAAATCATATGACTGGTTCCTCTACAGGTTTTGTGCCCTATCTTCTTTTGTTTGATCGGGACAATGTGAGCATTGCGAATGACTTCTTCTCTCCTATTGATGATGTAGAGAAGGAAAACTGAACCTTGTATATATGTTCACTTGTTTCAAATACAAAGAATGAGTACAAATATATAGATGAGAGAAAGAGAGAGAAATGTCCTATACATGATGTGGGACTAAAGAGGAGAGAGAAATAACAAGAAAATACAAAATGGGCCTATGTTAAATGGGCTTCTCTAACACTCCCCCTCAAGATGGAACGTATAGGTCATATGCACCCAACTTGGACAAACACTGGTAAAACAAGGTACTTGATAAAACCTTCGTGAGAATATCAACAACTTGATCAGTGCTCGGAACATGCTTTAATTCAAGTTTCTTCATTTGAACTTTCTCCCGAATAAAGTGACAGTCGACCTCGATATGTTTCGTGCGCTCGTGAAACACCAGATTCTTTGCTATGTGTATGACCGCTTGACTATCACAAAATAGAACAGCAGATGAATGAAGTTTTACTCTCAGGTCAGCAAGGAGGCTTTCAAGCCATGTGAGTTCTGAGACAACCGATGCCATCGATCGGTATTCAGCTTCCGCGGAGGACCGAGCGACCACGGCTTGTTTCTTACTTTTCCATGTAATGAGATGATCACCAAAATAAGTACAAAACCCACTGGTTGACCGCCGATCGTCCAGGGAACCGACATAATCGACATCAGAATAAGCAACCAATGCTGAAACAGAGTTGGAGGTTTTGTAAACAAGCCCTTGACCCGGAGCTGCCTTAAGGTATCAGAGAATCCGTTCAACCGTCTGGAGCTGAGAAACCCGGGGAGCATGCATGAACCGACTGACAACCCCAACAACAAATGATTTATCAGGCCTCGTGACCGTTAGGTAGATCAACTTTCCCACAAGACGTCGATAGTATTCCGGGTTCTGGAGAAGCAAATCATCATCAGAGGCATGAGCGCATAGCTTGTGATTTGCCTCCATCGGGTTATTAACTGGCTTACAACCATACTGGCCAGCGTCTTTGAGAAGATCGAGACAATACTTCCGTTTGGAGAGGACAAGCCCATCCGGTCGTCGTGCGACCTCAAGACCGAGGATGTAGCGATGATGCCCCAGGTCTTTGGTTTGAAATACGGTGCTCAGATGCTGTTTGACCGCTTGAATCCCCTTTGAGTCATCCTCAGTAAGTAGGATGCCATCAACATAAACCAACAGAAGGACTGTTCCAGTTTCCTGGTGTCGAGTGAATAGGGAGAAGTCTGCAGAACTCCGAGTGAAACCCATGCCCCGAACCACCTTGCTGAACTTGTCAAACCACGCCCGAGGGGATTGTTTGAGACCATAGATGGATTTCTTTAGAAGACACACACGAGACTCCCCCGTGGTCTCAAACCCGGGCGATTGGCGCATGTAGACGGTTTCCTGAAGATCGCCATTCAAAAAAGCATTCTTGATATCCAGCTTATGAAGGGGCCAGTGGCGATGCACGACCACGGAGAGAAGTACACGAACGGTGTTGAGCTTGGCCACCGAAAAGAAGGTTTCCTCATAATCAAGGCCCTGCTGCTGAGTGAAGCCACGAGCCACCAGTCGGGCCTTCAGTCGGGCAATAGTGCCATCCGGAGCATGTTTGATGACGAAAACCCATTTACACCAAACAGGGTGCTGACCGGGAGGTAAAGGGACAAGGACCCAGGTTTGGTTGGCCTAAAGGGCCATCATTTCTTCGTCCATGACATCCCGCCAGCCTGGATGTTGAAGCTCCTCCCGCACAGAGTTAGGGACAAAAACAGAGGATAATGATGTGGCAAAGTGAAGAAGTGGTGGTGAAAGGCAATATAGAGAAACATAATTCGCCATCGGATGAGCGGTGAAGGCTGGAGCCGGAGCAGCAGGTAGTGGAGCATCAGAGGTCGAAGCCGACTGCAATGGGGCAACGAGATGAGGAGAGCGACGAGAATAGACCCGGATAACAGGTGGATGTGGGCGGATCGGATGCTGGGCAGGAAGAGCAGACAGTGGGGAATGGGGAACAGAGAGGACAGGACGAACGACGGGCTCTGGAACAAGAGCGATATCCAGAGCAGAAAAGAAGGGAAGATCTTCCCAGAAAGTGACGTCCGCAGAAACAGTCACCTTGCGGGTAGTAGACGAATAACACACAACCCTTTTGAGTGTGCGAGTAGCCCACAAAAATATGTTTGGCTGCACGGGGATCCAACTTGTCTGTAGAGGGACCGAGGTGGTGAACATAGCAAGTACACCCAAATATTCGGGGAGTAACAGGAAAAACCGGAGTGGAGGGAAATAGGAGGCTGAAAGGTGTAGCATTCTGGAGGACGGAGGAAGATAGTCGGTTGATAAGAAAACAGGCCGTGGAGAGCGCAAAGTTCCAGTATTGTTTGGGAATCTGCATTTAAAGCATAAGGGAGCGAGCTACATCAAGAAGGTGACGATTTTTGCGTTCGGCGACACCATTCTGTTGTGGGGTATACACACACGATGTTTGATGAATAATTCCAAACTCAGAGCAGAGCATCGCGAAGTCATGACCAGTGTACTCACGCGTATTTTCAGTACGAATAGTTTGAATAAGCGCAGAAAATTGAGTGCAAGTCTCAAGAATGAAGCCCCGGAAGACGCGGGGAAGCTCAGAACGATCGCGAAGGAGATACAGCCATGTCATGCGAGAATAATCATCAATAAATGTAAGAAAGTAACGGTAGACAGAAATATTAGTAATCTTGTACGGACCCCATATATCGGAGTATACCAAAACAGAAGGAGCGGAGCTCCGAGTACAATGAGAAAGAAAAGATGAACGTGGCTGCTTGCCAAAAATACAGGTTTCACTCTGAAAAGCAGGAAGAGATATATCCAGGAGAGCCTTCTAGAGGACGGGAAGAGGAGCATGACCAAGACGCCAATGCCAATCCGAAGAGGAGACAAATGCGAGGAGAGTAGGAGAGTCATCAAGAAGGTAGAGCCGTTCTGCAGCCGCCCCCTGCCAATGATAGTCCGCGTCTGTTGATCCTGTATCAGAAAAGAAGAGGAAGTAAAGGTCACTGAGCAATTTGAATCAGTAGTAAGACGACCAACAAAAAGTAAATTTAAAGGAGAGCCCAGAACATGAAGAGCCGAGCGCAGGAGGAGGGAGGAGGCGAGAGGAATATCAGCACATCCAGAGACAGGGATAGCTGTCCCATTGGCCACAGTAATGTACTTCGAATGAGGAGAAGACAAGTACTGAGACGGTCAAACAGAGGTGATGTGATGAGTGGCACCAGAATCGAGGATCCATCGTGGGCCAGAGGAGAGGCAGGCGATACCTTCATTGGAGATGGAGGCAGCGGAGGCAACCGAGGCTGGCGGGCGGCTGAGCAGACCATGAAGATGCTGGAGCTGAAGGCGAACCTCGTCGAGGTCAGTACGAGTGGGAGAGGAGTCGGTGGCAACAACAGAGGCCTGCGGACGAGGAGGACGACCATGCTTGCGATTGCACGTGGCTTCAAGATGCCCGTCTTTGCCGCAGAAAGAGCACTTAGGCCGAGGCCGGCCACCCCGACCACGTCCCCGAGAATCAGAGCGGCCTCCACGAGCTGAAGAAGGAAGAGGCAGTAAAGGAGCAGGGGCCTGCTGGACAAGGGCCGGAGAAGGAGGTCCAGAAAAATCCGGAGGCGGGGATACCTTGAGAAGCATCGAGCACACATCCGAGAAGGACAGAGTAACAGTAGAGGATAGAATGTGAGCCCGTACACTGTGAAGGTGATGGGGTACCCGAGCCATCATCATGGCGATACCCACAACTTCCTTCTGGGAACGTTGGGAAGCAAGGTCCACAGTAGGAGGCTGATGTTGGATCCAAGCTTCGACTAGAGACCGAGCCTGGGCAACAAAGGAGGTCAGATTGGTCGCGCCACTGCTATCAAGGGCCTGGAGAGCGGTGATAATGTCATACAAATGGTGGAGACTTTCCTTGTCGGAGTAAAGGGTATGGAGCTCGTCCCACATGCCCTTGGCCGTCTCGTGGAACATGGCCAGGCGATAAGATTCTCCATCAAGAGAATTAAGGATCCATGTCTGCACACGACCATCGTTGCGTAACCAGTCGTCAGTAGGGGTACCGGTAACGACCCGGGTCAAGTGATGAAGAAACTCCTTTGATTGCAATACTCGGCGAACAGAGTGCGCCTATTCCACAAAATTATTCTTGCCGGTCAGAGATATAGTAGTAATACGGAGCTCATCTCGTACTTCTGGAATAGAGGCCGGGCGGTCTGCAGGAGGAATCGCCGTTCCGGTAGAATCAATAGAAGAGGCCATGAAGACGAGGTGCGGCTAGGAGAGCAGACCACCAATAGAGGAGACCGCGCGACTAGAGCGGAGACCGCCTGGTCACGATGTGAAAACACCAGCGACAGGAAGAGGCCGCGACCAAAGGCAGAGCCCGGCAGAAAGAGAAGGCAGCGGACAGAAAGAGAAGACCGCATTGGACAAAGACAAGCCGCGCGGACAGGAAAGAGGAGAGCACATCGAGAAGAGCGGGAAACCACGCACTGCAGGGAGGGAAGGAGAAGACCGCGACCTAAATGCGGGAATGCAACAGTTCGCACAGTCTGGCTTAGCACAGCAGCGGTCAGAGCAAAAGGAGGCCACGAGCGGACAGAGAGAAGAGACCGCGAGTAAAGAAAACTCAAGCAGATAGAGAGCAGATCGTAGCGATCAGGAACAGGCCGCGGCGAGTAAAAGGTCGCGAGTAGGACTCCAGCGACAAGGCAACGAATAGCAGAACACAGCGGACAGGACGAGTCCACGAGTAAGACAAGAGGCAGAACGCGACGAGCTGAAACAGGCCGCGACGAGCTGGAGCAGTCCTCCAGAAGAAAAACCGCAGCGACTGAGAATCAGTCCGCAAGAAGGGAGCCCGCAAAGGATAGGAACAACCCGCTGCAGGGAAAAAAGGCAGAAGAGGCCGCGAGAAGAAAGCGCGGTCTGGACGGGCAGAAGCTCGCAAGAAGGGGAGGACGCAGCGGAATGCAGAGAACTGTAGGGAGAAGAGGGCCCCACAGTACAGGGAGAGAAATGGCTATAAGAAGTCTGAGGGGGAGGCGGGGGGGTGGGTGGGAGGAGTGGAACCACTGGAGGAGCGGATACAGAGGATCAGGCCACAGAGGAGCAAGCGGGTAGACAAGCAGGCCGCAGGAGATCAACAGAGGTGGACAGAAACCGGGAGTCCGCGAGAAGCCGAACCTCCCTCTGATACCATGTAGAGAAGGAAAATTGAACCTTGTATATATGTTCACTTGTTTCAAATAAAAAGAATGTGTACAAATATATAGATGAGAGAAAGAGAGAGGAAGGTCCTATACATGATGTGGGACTAAAGAGGAGAGAGAAATAACAAGAAAATACAAAATGGGCCTATTATGTTAAATGGGCTTCTCTAACAGATGAGAAAAGATCCATCCCTTGCTCCACTCTCACCCTTTCTTTTGTTCTTTATGCCCCTAAATTTACTCGTAACCTTCTCTCAATTAGTCTTTTAATTAATTCTATAAACCACTCTGTGATCTTTTTTCCTACTTTTTGTGTGTTTTATGACCTGAAGACAGAGATTTTGATTGAATTTGGTAAATTGTACGATGGTTTCTGCGCATTTAACTCCATCGCCTGCTTCTCCACCGTAGGCTCTTCATACTGATTAGTCCTCTGTTTTGGATTTCTGACACTGTTGTCTAGGACATCCCTCTATCCTTTCTATGAAACTTTTATTCCATACTATGTCTTCTTTATTATTAGACAATTTTCACCATGATGTATAGGAACTAGACAAACATCGTCACACTTCTTTTAATCATATATCTTCTCCTAGCTCTACACCTTTTGCTGTTATTCATAGTTACGTTTGGGGCCTTGCCCAGTTGCTTCAATCTCCGAGTGTTTCTAGTTTGTACTTTTTTGATTGTTTTTCTTGCACTACTTGAGTATACTCAATGTAAGCAAAGAGTGAATTGTTTCCATTATTTCAGAGTTTTCAAAAAATGATAGCTACTCAATTCAACACTACTATTAAATTCTTTCGTACTGACAACGGTCATGGGTACTGTTGGGTCCATTGATCCAAATGACCCAGATTTGTAAGAAGTCAAACAAGTCAATGACACACACACTAGTTGTATTTGATGTGTGTTTGAGTTTATGCATGCAGGTCAGTCCCTATTACACTGATTGGGCAGGTGGACACCAAGCAAACTGGTGATCAGGCAAAAATTACACTAGGTCCACAGGCGTTGAGTGGAGCAAGCTCACTCAGCGCCAGCTGCCTTAAGAAAGAAAGCTGGACAAAAAAATACTACTAAGTTCACAGACGTTGAGTGGAGAAAGCTCACTTAACGCCAGAAGTCAAGGAAAGATGTTGGCAAGCAAGAAATTCTACTAAGTTCACAGGCGTTGAGTGAAGCCAGTTCACTCAACGCCATGAGCCAAAAAGCGCCGAGTCAGGTGCGGACAGTCAAAGCCTATGCATCAACAAACAAAAAAAATCGAGTAAGTCCACAAGCGTTGAGTGATGTCAACTCACTCAACGCCATACTGCTTATTCGCTGAGTAAAACTCATTCTGTCAAAGCCACAAAGTTTCTGCCAAAGAAAAGGATTCTAAGTGCAGAAGCGTTGAGTGAAGCCAGTTCACTCAACGCCATACTGATTCTGTCAAGGCCAAAGGAGATAGGCAGGAAAATCTGTCTAAGTACAAAAGCGTTGAGTGAAGCCAGTTCACTCAACGCCAAATGACAGAAAGCGTTGAGACAAGCTCCAGTAGTCAATGCCAGAAGGAAGGACAAAATTTGACTAAGTCAAAAAGCGTTGAGTGAAACCAGTTCACTCAACGCCAAGATCAAAAAGGTTTGAGTCAAGCTAATGCTGCCAGCATAGGAGGAAACAGAGAAATCGGCTAAGTCCAGAAGCGTTGAGTGAAGCCAGTTCACTCAACGCTAGATTTCAGAAACAAAGACAGAAGGCATTGAGTGAAGCTTACTCACTCAACGCTCTCAACGCCTTCAGACAGAAGGAGATTTGACTAAGTATAAAGACGTTGAGTGAAGCTTACTCACTCATCGTTTTCAGCGCCAAGCATACAGAAAGGGCTGAAGAGCTAAGGCAAAAAGCGTTGAGTGAAGCCCATTCACTCAACTCTCTCAACGCCTGGATGAATTGAAGAAATGACTAAGTCCAGAATCGTTGAGTGATGACCATTCACTCAACACTCCCAACACCTAGAGTAATTCTGTGAATTTGGCTAAGTCCAGAATGGCTGACGTCAGCATGAGTCAGCAAAAGTCAACGCAGTTCAAATTCTTTGTGGGATAGATGCAGTATGCCATTGATGGCGCTGACGGCCAGCTGTTGTCGTATTCTACAAATGAAAGGTGGTAAATCGACAATTAATGTTGGGCCCACAGCGCAAAGTGCCGTTGATCGACGATCAATAAAAGGGAAAGATTGGCTGTGTCGACAAGAAGAAATTAGGGTTTTCTGATTTCGCATTACGACTGAACATCTTCTTCCTCGCCATTGCTGCCAAGCCTGAAGGTCTTGTTCAGTTCAGTCAACCTGAAAGCAAAAAGAGATAGCTGCTGCGATTTTGATCTACGACAGCAAGGTCAGGACTGATTCCTGAAATAGAAGAGGCAGAGGTTTATGCAAGTTACTTCCATAACAATCCGCGATTCTTCTGAAGATATCTGTTAACTTGTTGCTGTGAAGAAGAGGTTAGGGCAGATTTATTTTTAGCCCAGGAAGACAGACACGGAGAAATTTCTCTGGTGTCTGATTGTTTCAAATCACTTCTATTTTCTGTAGGATCCAATCTTGGATCTGAGTGTAAGATTCCTGAGTTAATCCGAGTGTAGGCCCGTGTTATAAAGGCTGAGGTAGGATCTGTTGTTGATCTGAGAGTAGGATCTGTTGTTGATCGGAGTGTAGGATTCTTTTGTGAATCTGAGTGGTAGGCCTGTGTTATAAAGGCTGAGGTAGGATCCAGTTGGGATCTGAGAGGTAGGGCATAGTGCCTGAGTTGTAGGTCTTGAAGAAGACTGAGTGGTTCTGCGGGATCGTGTTGTAAGCTCCTTGGAGCCGAGATTTTGGAGAAGAACCTTGTCTAACACACTGTTATAAATGTGGGAGGGACAGTGGACGTACCCATAATCTGGGGAACCACCATAAAATAACTGTGTTTTCTACGTGTGTTCTTGAAAGCTTAACTACTAACTCACAAAGCAAAACAAAGTAAATTATAAATCTGATAAAGGTTTAAAGAGACAAAAAACCTATTCACCCCTCTAGGTGTTTAGCTGACCTTGAAAACAAAGTCTTTCAGGTACATTGATTTATAGTTTGACAAATATCTCCATTACCTTGGTATTATCCACCAAACTGTTGGAATGTGTGATCTAGAAATAATCAAATGATTAGTCTTACTGACAACGTAATATGAACATATAGGGTCGACGCTAAGAACATACAAAAATTAGATAAATGATCATGTTGTTTTTACTTGTATTGGATATTAATGAAGAACCAAGTCCATAATGATGATTAATTAGTTAGAAATTAATTAAATAATGTTTAGGAGTAGTTATATGACAAATTTGATTCGAAAGGACGTTAACCGAACTATTCGGCGCAAGTTGATTTGTGAAATCAACACACGTCAATTTGGTGTGTGTTTAACATAAAGACATGCATTTCCGGATACTTTTCGATGCACGTTGATTTGTGATATCAAAACATGTTGAGTTGCGAAATCGATGCGCGTCGAGTTGCAAAATCAATCGACGCGCGTCGAGTTGCAAAATCGACGCGGGCCGAGTTGCGAAATCGACGCGCGCCGAGTTGCGAAATCGACGCGCGCCGAGTTGCGAAATCGACGCGCGCCGAGTTGCGAAATCGACGCGCGCCGAGTTGCGATATCGACGCGCGCCGAGTTGCGATATCGACGCGCGCCGAGGTGCGATATCGACGCGCGCCGAGTTCCGAAATCGACGCGCGTCGAGTTGGCGTGCGTTTAGCATAAAGACATGCATTTTCGGATACTATTCGACGCACTTCTATTCATATGTATAGCCATAGTGAAAATGTGAAATAGAGGTTGAACAACTATGTTTGCTTGAATACTTTTCTTGATTGAAATTAGTTTCCTCTAAAAAGTAGTTATAAGCAATATGCAAGTTTTCCTAAAAATTCAGTATTCTATTCTATCTCTTATTTGATTGCACATATTTATTTACAGAAATAGCTTAATTTTATTTTTATATAACAGGATTGAGGAAAGAACGTGCTGCATTTGGGGCAATCATATTTTTACTAGCTTTCCTTTATGCTTTTTGGCGCATGGGGATTCACTTTCCTATGCCTTCTCCTGAAAAAGGTTGGTGTCTGTACTTTGTCCTGTTAATTTCATGATTTTATTCTCAGATATTATTCTCAATTTTCTTGTGAATGTCAGTCTATATAGTGCTTGTGGTTGGTTTGTAAATGGCAGTCTGGAAGTTGTGTGAAACTATCATTCCTATTAGGACAGCTAAAAGTTGCTTTAATTTTCCTACTTAAATTGCTTACCATGTTGATTTCTTTAAAAATATTTATTATCATAACAAAGTGCATTGATCGAGCATAAAATACCTGCCAAAAAAATGCCAAGAAAAATATGTGATTTAGGCACTGTTTGAGACTACCGTGATGGCAGAAAAAGCTGTGGTAGGAAATTAGTGATGAAATTGGAGCTGCCGGGAAAAACTCTAGGAAAAGAAGGGAGATGTCGATCTATGGGAAAAAAGAATGAAAAACAAAAAGCTCCGTTTTTTACTTTTCTGGACACGAGATGGTTCATTGCTTTTCAAAGAGATGAAAACACCTTTTTGATAAAAACATTTTTTTCGCCGTCGGGAAACTGAACTCCCTCCAAAACAGCATAGATGGTGGGAGTAGAGCTTTTTCTATCGCCACCATTATCCCAAACATAGCCTTAATGTGGGACACCAACATCTACAACTTCAAAGAAATATTTTCATTAGTTTGAGCCAAGTTATTAAATACATTTTGCACACCTCAAAATTTTCTCACTCATTAGAATTCCTTTTTTCTTCCTTGAAATTTTTCTGTCTCCTCTTCACTATACTCAGCTATACAACCAGCTTAACTACACCATCAACCAATGTTCGTTCAACTCACCATTTTTACCGGCATTAAATATATCCCATATGACCTCAACCCACTCCGATTGACTTGAATGATATCACACTCTTATGCACAATGCCCGTGCTAGGCAAGAGAAAAGAGGAAAATTGGTAGTGATACAAGAGGGAAGTCCCAAGAGTTTTCATTTCAAAATCAAGATACTCAAAATACAATAGCTATTGGCTTATATAGGTGCCATGCTCAAGTTCATAAAAGAGATACAAGAACGTAACCCAATACGTTCGGCTAAGCCGACATGTTACTGGCACGATGATCGCGACGTCGATACACTCGCCACACTGGCGGACGCCCTTCGCCTTCTTCCACTTCGTCTGTGTCTGTAGCGGTACCACCACTGGGAAATTTGCCTTGTCCTCAAGACAAAGGTCTGGAAACTGGCGGCGCAAGTTTGATCGGTCCACCGTGCAGCCTCCGATGGTGGGCAATCCTGCCAAACCACTAAGACCCGCTCGACTGGCCGCTCCGCGCGGAGGATCGTGCCCATGTTCGAGATGTACTGGGTTAGGAACACCGATGGTGTGGCGCTTGGTGCAGGTGGTGTGTAACACCCTTGTCTACTATGGTTGCGTTACAGGTCTGTAGATGAGTTACAACTTAGAGCTCCCTTATCTAGGGGTTTGGAGGTCAAGCCCCAGTCTCAACAACCCGCCACTGGAATTAGCAGTTGCGACCAATCAGGTCCGTGGAGATGGGTTGCGGGGTCACTGGTCTGCAGACCTGTAGCGCACTCATAGTAGACCGGGGCATTACAGGTGGGGGAAGCACCGCCTCGACTGAGTGATCTCCTGTTACTCGCTTAAGCTGCGAGACATAAAACACCGAGTGAATGTGGCTCCCCGGAGGGAGGAAGAGGCGGTACGCCTGAGTGCCAACCCGAGTGAGAATCTCATAAGGGACGTAAAACTTGGCCACCAACTTGGAGTGGGCCAGCAAGGTCATTGTAACCCGACGACGCGACCGAAGCTTGACAAACACCGCGTCACTCTCTATGAATTGGTTGTCTCGGCGATGGCGGTTGGCCGAGGCCACCAACCATTCTTGTGTGCACTGGAGGTGTTGGCAAAGCTGAATGATTATGGAACCTCGGTCACGGATGAGGCCGGCCACGACGCATTCGTCGGGAATATCACTCGTGACGGAGGGAGGAGGTCTACCATTGACTGCCTCGAATGGTGTAGTGCCAGAGCTGGAATGGAAGGACGCGTTGAAAGAGTACTCGACCCAAGAAAGCCACTCCGCCCATGCGCGCGGATGGTCATACACAAAGCACCTCAGTTAGCTATCCAAACAACGATTCATGACCTCAGTTTCTCCGTCTGTATGCAGGTGGTATGCTGTAATCATCCGAAGCTGGGTGCCCTGCATCTTGAACAACGCCTGCCAGAACGAGCTCAAGAAAAAGGGGGTCATAGTCGCTCATGATGGAGCGATGAAACCCATGTAGACGGACCACCCTGTCAACAAAAGCTATGACCACCCCTGGGACTGTGAATGGATGCGGAGGGGAAGCAATCCCTTGTCTTTGAGCGGGGAAGCTTTGAGATGAAGTCCATGGATATGCCCTCCCAGATCTGGGTCGGAATAGGGAGTGGCTGAAGGAGGCTCCCAGGAAACGTGACCTCGTTCTTGGCGTGTTGGCACGACAAATAAGTGGTGACGAACGACTTGACCTTTCCAAACATCCCTGGACAGTAGAGCGATGCTGCAAGGAGAAGGTACGTCCTGAAGGCGCCGACGTGACCCCCTTTCGGGGTTGCGTGGAATTCGACGAACAAGTGGGGTATCAGCTTGGATGAGGCAGAGAGTACCAAACGGTCACGGTTGTAGAGATGCTTGCCCGTAAGGCGATAAGACAGGAAAGCAGTGGCGTCTACCCGTAAGGCTTCAACAATCTTCTGTAAGACGTGGCCAGCCACCTCACGCTGAAGATGCGGAACATCCTTCCAAATTGGTCTGGAAATGACAATCAAACTCGCAGTCAGCGACTGTCAAGGGAGAGCGTCGACCGCACAGTTGGAAGACTTGGGTCGAAACTCGATCAAAAAGTTGTTGCCCAAGATTTTGGCTACGCAAACTTGTTGGGTTGGAGCCGCTATCTTCTGATGGAGGAGGTAGCCCAGGTCATGGTGATCAATCCGGACTGTGAAGTGGCGGCCCAGCAAGTAGGAGCGCCAGTGCTGTACTACAATAACCAAGGCTATTAGCTCAAACTCGTAAGTGGAGCAGGGGCACTTGATGGCTGCGAACATACGACTGAAGCAGGCGATGGGCTATCCCGCTTGCATCAATACTGCACCGACACCTGAGTCAGACGCGTCGCACTCAACCACGAACGATTATGAGAAGTCGGGCATAGCTAACACGAGGGAGGTGCTCAGATCTCGCTGTAGGGTTTGGAAGGCCATGGCCGCTGCCGGCGTCCACTGAAAGTTGCCGGTCTCCGACTTCTTCAACATGCTGGAGAGTGGTTTGACAATCTTGCCATAGTCTCTGATGAACCATTGATATTTCCCCGTGAGATCCAAGAACCCGAACATTGCGAAGTGATTGAGGTGCGACCCACTGAAGGACGGGCCAAACCTTGTCCAGGCCCATAGCCACGCCGTGTGCCGAAATGGTGCGCCCCAAGTAGCTAATTTCGGTCTGACCGAAAACACACTTTGTGGTTAACCTAAAAGAAGTACTCCTGGAGAGCGATGAGAGTTACCCGGATATGATCAAGATTGTCCTGCCAAGATGAACTGTAAACCATGATGTCATCGAAGAAAACCAAGATATTCCTGTGCAGGGCCAGTCAGAATAGATCATTAATAATGGCGTTAAAAGTGGCGGGAACAATCGTCACGCTGAAGGGCTGACCAGGAGCGCATAGTGACCGTCGTGTATGTGAAAAACCGTCTTGAGAACATCCTCCTCCCTGACCCGAATATGATGGTAACTCACACAAAGGTCTAATTTCAAGAAATAGATGGCCCCTCGTAACTCGTCCAATAACTCATGAATGACCGGAATTGGATATTTGTCCGGAATCGTGACCTTATTGAGTACCCGACAGTCCATGTAGAAACGCCTACTGTCATCCTTCTTGTGGACCAGAATGACGGGGCTCAAAAATGAACTAGCACTGTGGCGAATGGTGCCCGTGGCTTGCATATCACTGACCCGTGTCTTGATCTCATCCTTCTGCGCATGGCCGTACTGGTACATTCAAAATGATATGGAAGAAACACCCCCTTGCAAGATGGTGTGGTGATCTATCGGCCTGGACGGGGGAAAGTGTGTTGCGTCAACGAAGATGTTCAAAAAAAGATCCAAAATATAAATAGCCTGTAGTGCTGGGGAAGTTGGGGAATGAGGGGCTTCCTGCTCCACCACGTGCCATAAGGAAGCCGCCCAATCCATATCGGTGGATTTCTGAAGGGATCGTAGGGAGACAGGTTGGTGAAGTATAGCCGAATCACCATCTTGCAAGTAAGGCTTCCCATCTCTGAAGGAAGCGCATTGATGCATCCTCCGTCGCACTCAAATATGCATGATGTCATCATGCGTCATGGAACTTTTATTTTTATGCACTTATTTATTATTTTGTACTTCTTTAGCGCACCTGTTTTTATTTGAAATTGTTTGGATCATCGGTTTGACCTTCCAAAGTGATCCTGAATAAATTGGTCGATAATTTTGGTAGTTAGGACGATAAAGACAATCTTAATTTATTTAAAAAACGCAGAAACTTAAGTCCAAAATATTAGAGCGCATCAATACCTATTGGTCATAATCCTCAAATTCAATGTGAAAACAACAATTGGAAGAGAGCATTGGAAACAAATCATTTGAGATACAAAAAAATCTGCCCATGAGAAAATTTGGGAAAAAATTATATGTTTGGAAAAATTAGAGAGATGTTGAAGAAGAAAAAATAAAATAAAATACATCTTTTGGCTCTATTTATTGAATTCATAGGAAGAGAAAAGGGACCCAAAAAAAGACAGGAACGTTTAAGAATCGTTCCCTTTATAATATCGGGCAGCCACTCCTCGCCCTAATTCTCCATCAGAAAAGCTAGTCGCCAGACCTGTTACGTGCGAACTCCCATCCGTCCGTTGAAGGACCCAGCCGCCGGCCCTGTTTCCTGCAAAATCCCAGCCGCCTGTTGTTGTTACTGACGTCGTTCCTAGTCGTACGAGTCGCCGTCTGAAGTCAGCATCCCCCAACTGCGACTCTCCATCGGGCGCTGTTAACCCTACCACCCTTTTCGGCGCTTGCCCGCCTTTAGCGCACAAGCGGTGCCGTCGACCTCGGTACCTTATTCCGTCATCCTACTTTGACATCGAATCAATTTTTCCGCAATGGCTCTGCCTTGCGAGACTCACTCCAGATTTACGTTGACCTCAGCCCAAATCTCCCGTCAGTCATTTGTGGGTTCTCTTGCGTCGACCGAACTGAAAAGGGTCATGCCTCTGGGTAATTTCACCGCCTTCATGCTTCTTATCTTTAGCTTAATTTTATGCATCCTAACTAAATAATTTAAGCTTGTTTCAAACATTCTTCCTACCTTAATTTCCATTTATTCCATAAATTATTGCTTGTGGTTGCGTGGATTTCCCTTGGATTCAATTCGACAGCCACTCGAGGAATATCTTTGAATAACGATTAGCGGTTTAATGAAATTCATCGTCAAGAGTGCTTTGATTTTGGCCGCTCGGTCCCTTTTCAAAATTAAAATTCAACTTCTTTTTAAAAACCCTAGTTTGAGCCTACATGTTTTTAAAATCAATCGCATAAAAATAACTTTTTTTTTGAAACCCTAATTTCAGTTTACATCATGCATGGTCATGCTGTCCCAATTCACGCTGACATCACCAAGGGTGCAGACTCACACTACCTCGAGAATAATGCCCACTCTGCCTAAAGAGAGCGTAGAAGTTTACCTGAAAAGGTAGTGGCCAACTGTGAGAGTGAGAACTGAGCAAAGGCCGCAAGTTGCCTGACGCCGACCATCCCCTAAGCACACCGATAAGCAGTCTGCACAGGCAACTCCAGACGATCCACCAAACGTTGAGAAATAAAGTTGTGGCTCACCCCACTATCAATTATCACAACCACGGAGAGCCCTTGAGCGTCCGCTGAAGCTTCATCGTCCGAGGGCTCGAGAACCCGCCGCCGACGAACAACGTAAGGTCTAATTGGTGGAAGGTGACAGATGGGGGGTCCTCGGTAGCCGTGTCCATCTTAAGGACCTCAAAATTGGCAAGAGTAACCTTAGGTTCCTCCTCACCAATGAGGATCCCAACGTCCTTCAATGGGCAGTTGTGGGTCTGAGAGTAGGGCTGTTTGTATCGGAAACATAGACCTTTGGCACACAAATCGGGTATTCCTGATTTGAGATCCTGGGGTGGCCCATCGGCCTAGGAAGACGTGACGAAGATGCGGAGAGACCGGGGGTGGTTCCAATTGTGGAGGATGGTTGGCCGCTGCAGGGTGGTTGACCGGGCGCGATAGAAGCGTGGTGGGTGGCCTGTCCGTGCTCATATTCCTAGCTTCGAAATCCTCTTCGACCAGGCGGGCTAGATCCATGACTTCAACAATCGACGACGGGTGGTGGGTGCGGATCTGGGCATGAATGTGTGGAAGAAGCCCATGAATGAAGAAGCTGAGGTAGTGGTCCAATGGAAGGCCCGACACAAGCGTAATGAGGGAAATGAACTCATCAATGTACTCGCTAAGGGATCCCATCTGGCGTACGTCGCAGAGACGCTCCACCGAGGAGCCCGAGTAACGAGTGTCTTAACAGTGAATGAGCTCCTATTGGAGATCATACCACAACATAGTCGGTTTGGATTGACGTAGCCAACACACCCAGTGGAGAGCGGAGCCCTCCATGTCGATCAGGGCTGTGCTGACCTTTTGTGTTTCCAAGATATGCTGGATATCAATGAACTGTTCGGCTCGGACAATCCATCCATGAGATTGATGCCATTGAAGGATGGAACATCGAAGGAGCGAGGTCCCGGGGAGAAAACCGCGGTCGGAGGGGCTGGGTCCTTTTACAAATTCTAGGGGACTCCTGATATGATCCTGTCGCCGGCACTCTAGGGCCGTCACGTTTTATTTACCTATTTACTATCGCAGTTATTATATTGATGTTTATTTATTTCCTGTCGTGTTCATGTACGTTTTACAATTTCTTGTATTGTTGCCCGGCGCGTGAGACTGACCACCTCGCGTGTCCCTGAATGGATTGGTCCGGTTTGGTATGGCTGGGGTGAGTCGTTGCATTTCATCTAATTAGAGAAATCACTTGCTGAATTTATTTAGTGTATTAATTGAGGAGGGGGGGGGGCTATAAATATTAAGAGGGGGGGGGGGGTTGCCCTAATCTTTGGCAGGAATTGAACCGGGATTGAGAAACCTTTCTCTCTCGGTTAGAACCCGCCGTCTGCTTCCATTCCTGTCCAGCGAGCTACGTCCCGCAGTCGCCTCCGTCTCCAGCCCGATATCCAGCCCCGACCCTGAATCCACCTCCGCCAAGCCTTCCGAAGCCACCTCTGTTTCCAGCCCCGACAACGACCTCTCCACCGCCAGGCTTACCCTAAGCCGCCTCCGTCTCCAGCCCGACATCCAGCCCCGACCTCGAATCCACCTCCGCCAAGCCTTCCCGAAGCCACCTCCGTTTCCAGCCCCGACAACGACCCCTCCACCGCCAGGCTTACCCTAAGCCGCCTCCGTTTCCATCCCGACATCCATCCCCGACATCAACTTCTCCGGCCTCCATCATCCTTCCTCGCTCCCCTCACAACTTTTCCCGCCACCATCGCCTGCCATTCCGTCCACCACTACAGCCCGAGACCCTCCTACTTCCCCTCCACCGCAACTCCATCCGGAAGCCTTGTCGCTCGTCTGCTTACCAGTGCCGGGAGAATCAGAAACGGGCAAGCCCCTTGGTGAGATCTGCTCTTTCCCCACTCCTCCCTTAACTTTATGTGCAAATTATTATGTTTAATTTCAACAAAGTGATTTCAATCCAGTGTAGCATGCGCTCACCCTAATCATGCCTCGCCGTTCTATTTACCCCGTGTATTAGACTTCCGTTAGTTGAGCCGTGTCTTGCTCTTTATTCGTCGCGTCATTTAAATACGCCTTCACTTAGGATTTTTTTTAGGAGCGTAGTTACATCAATTTGGTGTGGCTGCTGAGATATCTCACTTCTATTGTGGGATAGCCGAGCGTTTGCATTTCCGAAATTACTAAGTTTGCGAGTTTTCAAGTTGCCCATGAAATCACGAGTGGAGCACCTAGAGGGTAATGTGAGAGATATAGGAAAACGAGTGGAAGAACTTATGGCCGCTATCACTACACTCACTCTCTCTGTGAGGGACACAAACCAAGTTATGATAGGATTGCGTATTATGGTTAATAACTTGGAAGCCCAGTATCACTTAGGGGGCCTTGCTGCTCAACCCCCTACTCCTCCTGCACGAACTCCCACTCCGCCACCACTAGAACCCCAACTAGCACATCAAGATAATAGGAATCCCCCTAGATGGGATGCCGGTATTAAACTAGATGTTGGGGATTTTGAGGGCACACTCGAGCCTGAGGTGTGTTTTGATTGGTGTGAACGACTTGAGCGATTTCTCAGCTGGAAGCGCACACCTTGCCCACCAGCAGGTGGAGTATGCTACCTTGAAGCTGAAGGGCCCCACACTCACATGGTGGGGGCAAGTCGAGCGGATGCGTTACACGATGGGACAACCACCCATCACCACCTGGGTTGAGTTCAAAACTCAACTCAAGAGGAGGTACGTCCCCGCTGATTTTTTGCAGACGTTGTACCGTAGGTATCACAACCTACGACAAGATAAACAAACCATTGACGAGTACACCAACGAATTCCTGGTCCTCCAGTCACGTTTAGATTTAAAGGAGGAAGACCACATGGTTGTGGCCCGTTATCTGAACGGGCTACGGTACGCGATACGAGACCAGTTAGAGTTACATGATTTCCGGGACCTGGGGGAGATCTCTAGTAGGGCACGCCGAGAGGAGGCCCTCCAGAGGAGGACATCCGGTCAGAAATCTACGGACAAGACACATTATTCTTCCTCTTCGACATCGACCACTAGGACGAGTATGTCTCCTACCCCGGGCCTACCTTCTACGGTTAGACCTATGCTACAAGCTCCTGCCCTTGTGGGTCCCTCTTCGATTTCCTTGAAGGGGAAGGAGGCTGCCACTTCTAAGCCCGTGTTCCGATGCTACAAGTGCATGGAGCCGGGACATAAATCATCTGAATGTCCAAGGCGCCAGTTTACCGCGGTTGTTGAGGTTGACGATGGGCGAGATCCCGAGTATGGAATCTGGGAGAGCGATTTAGTCAGGGACACTGAGGACCCCCTTGAGGGAGAGTGTGAGGTAGAGGGAGAGCAGCCAGATCAGTTGATTTGTGTCCTGCAGCATAGCCTGCTTGCCCCGAGAGCTACCACCGATGACGCTTGGGTGAGACACAGTATCTTTCGCACCACTGCTCGCATCCAAGAGCATTACTGTTCTATTATCGTTGACAGCGGGAGCATGGAGAATTTCGTCTCCCAACGCATGGTTGAGAAGTTAAGCCTCCAGACTCAGAAGCTGGAGCGCCCTTATGAGCTGTCCTGGGTGACTAGTGGCACCACGATGGTCATATCACATCGATGCCTAGTGGCATTCACCATTGGGCCTTCCTACTCTGATTTAGTGTGGTGTGATGTTGCACCCCTCGATGTGTGCCACATTCTCTTGGGGCGTCCATGGCAATATGATCGAAGCACTGTCCATGACGGTCGAAGGAACTCTTATTCTTTCGACCACCGTGGTCGCAAGATAGTTCTTCTTCCCCAGAAGAACGGTCTTGTCCCGCAGTGCCTCACCCCCCGGTGACTATCCCATCCGGGGCTCCTATCCCCACGACCACGCTAACCACCATGGCGTATCCGTCCGTCCTCATGCTGTTGACAGAGCGACAGTTTAGTCATGAGATGCGAGAGGGGACCGTTGCCTATGTATTAGTCGGCCTGGAGTCCCCTACTACCTCTGTCGAGATTCCTGCGGACGTTCGACCCCTGATCTCCGAGTTTGATGACCTCACCCCGGATGAGTTACCCGACCAGCTCTCACCGCTGAGGGATATTCAGCACTGCATCGATTTAGTCCCAGGAGCAAGCCTACCCCATCTTCCACATTATCGTATGAGCCCGTGGGAGCACGAGGAGCTCAGGAGACAGGTATCCGAGCTCCTCCAGAAGGGGCACGTAAGGGAAAGCCTTAGTCCCTGCGCTGTCCCTGCCCTTCTTGTTCCCAAGAAGGACGGAACTTGGCATATGTGTGTTGATAGCCGCGCTATCAACAAGATCACAGTCAAGTACCGATTCCCGATTCCCCGATTAGACGACATGCTCGACATGCTGAGTGGGGCGAAGATCTTTTCGAAGATTGACCTTCGGAGTGGCTACCATCAGATCCGGATCCGACCTGGAGATGAATGGAAGATGGCCTTCAAAACAAGGGAGGGACTGTATGAGTGGTTGGTCATGCCTTTTGGTTTGTCCAACGTTCCGAGCACCTTTATGAGATTGATGACCCAAGTCCTCAGACCCCTGATGGGAACTTGCGTTGTTGTCTACTTTGACGACATCCTTATCTACGGCCTCGACCCTGATCTGCACCTTATACATCTTTGGCAGGTCCTGCAGACCTTAAGGGAACACCGCTTGATCATCAACTTAAAAAAGTGCACATTTCTCACTAGTAGCCTCACCTTTTTGGGTTATATCGTCTCTTCCAAGGGCATCAAGGTGGACCCGAAAAAGATCCACGTGATTGAGTCCTGACCCACCCCAAGAACTTCACCGAGGCACGTGGGTTTCATGGCCTCGCTTTGTTCTATCGTGCTCCTGTTCTGGCCCTACCCGATTTTGAAAAGGTGTTCAAAGTAGATTGTGATGCTTCACACGTGGGCATCAGGGCAGTACTGAGTCAGGAGGGCCGACCTGTAGCATTTTATAGTGAGAAGCTGAACGATGCGAAAACGAGATACTCGACCTACGATCTTGAGTTTTTCGCCATCGTACAGGCTCTCCGTCACTGGCGACATTATTTGATTCAGCGCGAGTTCGTGCTGAATACGGATCATGAGGCGTTGCAGTACCTTAACTCCCAGAAGGAGGTCCGACGTCATGTCAAATGGGCCGTCTTCCTGCAGGAGTACACCTTTCACATCCGACATAAACCAGGAGTCACCAATAGTCGCTGACGCTCTTAGTCGACGAGCGCATCTTTTAGGATCTCTACACCTTCGGTTGACAGACTTAGATTCCCAGAAGGAGCTATACGCCACTGATCTCGATTTCAGTATTGTGTGGGCAGAGTGTCAGCCACATGGGGCCGACCCGACAGGACATTTCTGCATGAACGAGGGGTTCCTGTTTAGGGGCACCAGATTATGTATCTGCCAAGGACCTTTACGTGAGACCTTGCTCGCCGAGTTGCACTCGGCTGGACTAGGTGGGCATGTCGGACAGGCCAAGATGCTGGATCTAGCGACCTCACGTTATTATTGGCCGCGCATGAGGCAGGACATTATCAACCACGTCCGCACCTGCCAGACGTGCCAGTTGTATAAGGGACAGTCCCAGAACACTGGACTGTACACTCCCTTACCGATTCCCGAGCGGCCATGGGACGAAGTATCCATGGATTTTGTTAGTGGTTTCCCTACTGCGGCGCGAGGAATTGACTCCGTATTCGTAGTTGTAGATAGATTCTCCAAGATGACTCATTTTATACCATGCCGGAAAACCTCCGATGCGGCACACGTAGCCCATCTTTTCTTTCGAGAGGTGGTTCGACTCCATGAGGTACCATGCACCTTCACTTCCGACAGGGACACGCGATTCATGGGCTATTTTTGGAAAACTTTATGGCGAAAATTGGGCACAAAGTTAAATTTTAGTAGCGCGTACCATCCCCAGTCTGATGGGCAGATCGAGGTGGTCAACCGAAGTCTGGGTAATTTATTAAGATGCCTAGCCGGAGAGCAACCCAAGAAGTGGGACTTAGCGTTAGCCCAAGCCCGAATTTGCATACAACAGCACCGTAAACCGTTCCACCAACAAGTCTCCTTTTGAGATTGTGTATGGTTTTCCTATTCCCCATTACCTTGACTGTCATTCCTTACCTTCCTACGAGCGCTTTTCTTTTGATGCTACTACTTGGTTGAGAGCTTAAAATCTTTGCATGATATTATTCATAATAAGCTGCAGGTGACATCCGAAGAATACAAGGCTAGCGCCGATAACCACCGGCGTGACTTGTCTTTTTCGGAAGGAGATTGGGTGCTGGTACACTTTAGAAAGGAAAGATTTCCCAGTGGGACTTACCATAAGCTCCGCCAGCGTCGTTTCGGTCCTTTTCCGGTAAGGAAGCGGTTGGGTGAGAATGCCTACCTTGTTGATCTACCCTTGGAATTCGGCACATCACCGATTTTCAATGTGGCGGACCTATACCCTTTCCATGGATCCCCACCCGCTACACCTGTGCCACCACCTACCTTGGAGCCCGGGGCGACCATGGAATTTCAGCCGGCCTTCACCCCTACCACGGAGGAGATCGACCAGGTGCTGGATGTACGGGAGTTCCAGACTCGTGCGGGAGCTTACCAACGCTACTTGGTTACTTGGAAGGGAAGGGACATCTTGGACAGCAGTTGGATCAGCGCCCGAGAGCTTCAACGTCGACGCCCAGATCTATCCGTTGCGACCATCAGCTTACTCTCGCCAGAGTCGAGTTCTCTCAACCCCGGGGGTACTGATGTGATCCTGTCGCCGACACTCTAGGGCCGTCACGTTTTATTTACCTATTTACTGTCACAGTTATTATGTTGATGTATATTTATTTCCTGTCGTGTTCATGTACGTTTTACAATTTCTTGTATTGTGGCCCAACGCGTGAGACTGACTACCTCGCGTGTCCCTGAATGGATTGGTCCGGTTTGGTATGGCTGGGGTAAGTCGTTGCATTTCATCTAATTAGAGAAATCACTTGCTGAATTTATTTAGTTTATTAATTGAGGAGGGGGGGGGGGGGTTGCTCTAATCTTTGGCAGGAATTGAACCGGGATTGAGAAACCTTTCTCTCTCGGTTAGAACCCGCCGTCTGCTTCCATTCCCGTCCAACGAGCTACGTCCCGTAGTCGCCTCTGTCTCCAGCCCGACATCCAGCCCCGACCCCGAATCCACCTCCGCCAAGCCTTCCGAAGCCACCTCCGTTTCCAGCCCCGGCAACGGCCTCTCCACCGCCAGGCTTACCCTAAGCCGCCTCCGTCTCCAGCCCGACATCCAGCCCCGACCCTGATTCCACCTCCGCCAAGCCTTCCCGAAGCCATCTCTGTTTCCAGCCCCGGCAACGACCCCTCCACCGCCAGGCTTACCCTAAGCCGCCTCCATTTCCAGCCCGACATCCAGCCCAGACATCAACTTCTCCGGCCGCCATCATCCTTCCTCGCTCCCCTCACAACTTTTCCCGCCACCATCGCCTGCCATTCCGTCCACCACTACAGCCCGAGACCCTCCTACTTCCCCTCCACCGCAACTCCATCCGAAAGCCTTGTCGCTCGTCTGCTTACCAGTGCCGGGAGAATCAGAAACGGGCAAGCCCCTTGGTGAGATCTGCTCTTTTTCCCCACTCCTCCTTTAACTTTATGTGCAAATTATTATGTTTAATTTCAGCAAAGTGATTTCAATCCAGTGTAGCATGCACTCACCCTAATCATGCTTCGCCGTTCGTTTTACCCCGTGCATTAGACTTCCGTTAGTTGAGCCGTGTCTTGCTCTTTATTCGTCGCGTCATTTAAATACGCCTTCACTTTGGATTTTTTTAGGAGCGTAGTTACATCAACTCCGAGGGGAGACGGAGAGTCCGCGTTGGAAGTCGTGGACGCGCTTGGCGGGCTACCATGATGGTATCGAGTTTTGCGTCCATGCAGGCCTGTAGAGACGTAATGGCGTCGTCGCGACCGTCCAGACGACGGAGGATGGCCGGATCCGTGGAAGGAGAAGGCGCCGGTGCGTCAGAATGAGTCATCAAGTGTAGTCAAGGGGGCATTCACTTGGCAAGGAGCAGACGAGGAGTACTGGAGGGGTGTATGGAAATGCCGTAGAAGTCGACCGACAAATCTGGATACAGCTAGGCCGGGCTCGAACAGAGCCGAAATGTCGAGAAGGTGATCGGCCGATCCGGACGCAACTGGGCTCGATGGCGCTGACTCGGTGCTGGAGAGCGGTTGAGCGGCCTTCGCTGGCATGACAGGGCGGACTGAACAGAGCCGGCGATCGAGCGATCGGGCGGGGAAAACCGTAATTCGGAGAACACGAACAACGGGGAGCAGTCATGTTTGAGAATTGAGAGCAAGGTTGCAGATGTCGGGTGTCAGAGACACGTCGGTTTTATCGTGGATATTTCATATATCGGTTTTAATAGAAGATAAAAGAGAGAAGTCCCAAGTGTTTTCATTCAAAAGTCAAGATTCTCAAAATACAAAGCTATCAGCTTATATGAGTGTCGTGCTCAAATACATAAACGAGATACATGAACGTAACCCAATACGGTTGGCTATGCCAACTTATTACTGGCTTGATGCTCGTGCCGTCGATACACTCGCCACACTGACGGGCGCCCTTCGCCTTCTTCCGCCTCGTCGGTGTCCGTAACAGCCCGACTATCTCAAAAAGAAAATATCTAGTTGCATTTCAACTTCATGCACTTGGTTTGTTCCAGACCTGCGTTTATCGTGTGCTAGATTTTCTGCATGCTGCTTCGCTAGGTTCTATTCCCTGTTTAATTTTCTGCATGACCTGGCTCCATATACAAATGTCCTCTAGTTTTCCGCACACAATCTTCTCCGTGCTCCATGTGCTATGGCGTGCCCACACCTTCATTGCCGTGTACGTACACCACCTATCCGCCTCAACCTACTGACTTCCTATAAGCTATTGCAACGCATTTTGCTTGAACTCGTAAACTTATTTTTGGAATTAATTTTTGATGATCAAAGTTTAAATCAATTTCAATCCGAATCCGAGCTTCTCTCATCATGATTTCTATTTTGATTTATATTCGGATTTAATCCGCGGGAATATTTTCGTGTAGAAACACTTTCTGATTTTGTAAGAGATGTTACATTCCACTCGAGGGTTTGACATTTATGATCTCGTTCCTTAATTTATATTCTGGAGTTGCCAATGATGGTTAGATTTAAGTTCCTTGGTAGGTTGCAAAATGGTGATATAGCTTATTTTTTTAGGTTCCATGATAGTGATGTGTTTTATTTTTGTTGTCGTTCATGAAATATTTTCCAATAGTCTTTTATTCCCTTATAATCTTGCAGCAATGACAAAGTTTATCATTACATTAGTGAAGAACTATCCAGAATATGGCTACATTTCATGCCTGTCTGTCTTTGAGCCCTTCCTTTTGTATGACTGGTGAATACCTTAACTTTTTTCCTGCTAATTTTACATTTTATGGACTCCCAAATAAATTATGTGGTTTATTAATTATTGATTTATTGCATAATATGCTGATTTGAATTTTCTTTTACTCAGATGAATCCACGAGTATTACAAATTTGCTGTATTTTTTGTTTCAGGATTCTTCACAATGCCTCAGTTAGTTAGCAGAATTGGCGTAATAGGTGTGACTGTCATGGCTGTGCTATCTGGTTTTGGAGCGGTCAACCTGCCTTACAGTTATTTGTCACTCTTCATCAGGTGACTTCCAGTTTTATAGGATACTACTTTATAAATATAATCACTTGAAGTAGCGCCACTCATGGGGATACTACTATACAAATGTGTAATCCTAGAATCATCACCAAGCATATCTTAATAAGATGGAATACTGAAAACTTCTAGCTGATCTACTGTAATATTCATATTAACTACCGCCCTCTTAATTCATCCTAAATACCTATACACTACTTAAATTTGTATACCTTTTGTAGACACCATCCTTGTTGTCAAATATTCTTGGTTCTGCTACCGATTTTTATATCAACGATACTTCTGAGATGATCAGCCTTGTTATTGGCCAAGTGATTGGAAATGATGATCAGTTTACAACTGTTTTACATGCAAACCTGCAAGACATGGATGGATTTTGTGGTATATTGATTAGTGTTTTTAATTTATTTCTCTTGTTTCATTGTTACATTGGCAGTGTGATATATTTTGTGTTATTTTAGTGATCGGCAGTACAGACCTTGTAATCGTTGTAAATATAAGTGGCAAGTTCTTCTATTCATTTTATATATGAGATGATCACAGACTATTAAAATTTGGATTTGTTATATCCCCTTAAATTGTGTGAATATAAAAATAAAAATATATATTCGCAGATTATGCTTTACTGGTGTTATTACTTTAAGGATTCATTTGGCTACTTAAATCATAATAACTTAATCTCATAATTGATTCATCGTTACTCTACAACTTTGAAATACTATGGTATTGAAGATTAGCCATAAAATTTTCTTATAATCTTGTATTTCATTTCATGAATTAGTGGTACAAATGTTCTGTCTACATTCTTTTATGCGTTATTGTTTTCTTAAGGCGAAGACGTGTATGCTTGAGTGTCACAGGGAGATTGCGGAATCCGATATTAAAGCTTTGGAAAGGCAACTGATGCAGTTAATTGAAACTTGCATCGCAAAGAAGAAGAAGATCATTTTATCCCAAATGGAGATGGTGCGAATACATGGATCAGAGGAGGTACTAACCATGATGACTGTAATCATCTTTTTTGAATTCAACAATATACTTGCAAAGAGTCACATATGTTAGTTAACCCTTCAATATCACTTTTCCCAAAACCATACTACTAGGCTGCCAGCTATGTAACACGGGAACAAAAACGGAATACGAGATACGATACGAAACGGATACGGGAAACATGTTTTTTTTTAAAAATAATGATACGGGAAGCGTTTTCAATTTTTTTAAATTAGTTTAATATAAGTATTAATCAATATAAGAATAAAATAACTAACAAACTATTTGTACATATCTTGAATTTATGTTATGGAAGATAAAATTTAATTTAAACAACAATGAAATTCAGAACAACAATTACCATTTAACGACATACATACACAAATGGAGAAATTTATGTTACATTGCATATAATTAAGTTCAACATCATAGAATGAAGCACATCAAAATCAGCCATCATTTTATTAAGAATAAAGTGAGCAGTGGGCTGATATTAATTTCTATCTCAAACCATTTTATTATGTGTATAGTTTTTGTTTCTCCATAGTTTATTACATCTTAAAAAGATTTATTCTAACAAATTCCCTGTATCTGTTTTGGTCATACGGGATATGTTTTTGTGTTAGCTGTGCAAGATGTGTACGATTTTCTTCTCACTTACAAGACTCTGGGGATCTATTTCATATGCATTTTATGCACATAGTGCCTCCATAATTTATAATTAATTGCCTAAACTTTTGTAAATTTTGCAATAAAAAATAGATAACATAGAAGGTTATAGCAAGATATTGTGATTCTATCAACAATCTAGCATGGTAGCAGAACCATGGTACCTCTGTTAGGGTACGTTTGAAGCTGGCGAGTCCAACAAAAAATAAGCTAATGAGAACATGGTGATGCTTTGGATGCCGGAGCAGATTGAAATCAACTAGTACTAGATAGGATAAAGAAGAAAACAACTATGAAGAAGAAGAAGAGGAAGAAGAAAAGGAAGATGAAGAAGAAGAAGAGGAGGAAGAAGAAAAAGACAAAGAGGAGGAAGAAGAAGAGAAAGAAGAAGAAGAAGCGGAAGGAAAAGAAGTGGAAGAAAAAGAAGAAGAGGAAGAAGAAGAGGAGGCGGAGGAGGAGGAGGAAGAGGAAGAAGAGGAGGAAGAAGAATAAGAAGAGGAAGAAGAAAAAGAAGAGGAGGCGGAAAAAGAAGAAGAGGAAGTAAAAGAAGAGGAGGCAAAAAAAGAAGAAGAGGAAGTAAAAGAAGAGGAGGCGGAGAAAGAGGAGGAAGAAGACGAGAGGAAGAGCTTACCACAAACGACAACATCTCCTCGAGCGGCAATGCGACGACGTGATGCCAGAGAAAACGTCGGACGTGTGGAGTAAATGAAACCTAAACCGTGAATAAGAGGAAGAGGCGTGGACTCATTTCCACGGGAATCGTGTATCCCGCCGATTGCGGGATACGCGTTTCCTATTTTATTTTATTTTTTTAGTTTTAAAAAATGTTTCCTAGAGTTTCAGAAACGCGTTTCCGAGCGTTTCCCGTATCCGATACGCGTCCGGGCCGATACACATTGCACTTTTAAACATCCGTGCTTCGTAGGCTGCCAGGTGTTCAAATCATCATTTGGAATCAATAGTCTTTTATTACACTTTTTATCCAAAAACTTATTCAGATAATCTTTCGTTTTTTTTATGAAGAGTGATCAAAAACTTGCCATTATGAAGATTGAATCGATTGCAAGCCTTCATAGCTTTTGTAACATGATTATTTTAACTATTTCAAAAGTTAAGGACAAGCATTATAGTAGAATGGTGATATATATGATAATATGACCATAGAGTTAAGATTGTGCCGTGAAAATGGTAAAGTGACTTAGGTGTAAGATTCCATAAGAGAATTCCATGGAGGTTTATGTAAATTTGTAAAAACACGATAAGCAATGATGACACAAACAAGAGAGAAAATACTTAATGTTAGAAAATATATGTAAAGCCCAAAGATTGCCCCATCTTGAGGCCCATCTTGGTTGCTTGTTTAGTCCCACATCTTAGGATAGCATTCCTCCTCTCTTTCTTCTCTTATATAAATGTACAAGTATACAATTATATGAATGTATGATGGTACCATTAAATTTGAGAAATTAATAGAATTATTGTTTTTCTCAATTTGTTGCATTTTTCTACATGGTATCAGGTCCAGCCGATCCCTTCAGATTCCTGTTCCGGCTACCTGGATTTGGCTAAGCGCTGCTCCTGCCTCTTCTGTTCCCTGCGGCCTGCTTTGTCTAACCGCCAATCTTGACTTCCTCTGCTTCTTTGCTTCACTCCTATTTCTTCCTCTTCTCTTACTCCTTTTTTATAGCTTTTTTTCTCCCTGACAGTGGGACCCTTGCTTGCTTTCTCGCTGCGAGCTCTTTGCTGAGACCGCTTGATCTCGCTTCTGATCGCTTTCTCGGCTTGGCGATCTGTCTTCCTTGGACGCCCGTGGCTTGAGACCTGCAGATTTTTGCCGCTTCTCTAAAACCGCTGCTTTTATCTCAGGTCGTACTTCTTCCTTTGGCCGCAGATGCCTCCGCCCGCGCTGCCTCCTGTGGTATTGTGCGGCTCCATTAGGCCGCCTGGCCTTGTGTGTTTTTCATCCAGGCTTCTCCCGTTCCCAGCACGATTCTTCTCCCAGCCTGCTGTCGCTGCTCTGCTCCTCTGCCCTGCCGCTGTTTGTGTGGCCTAACTGCCGGTTGTGTGTTTCTAAGTCGTCGGTGATGCTTCCCTCCTATGCAGTCCGCCTGGCTGCATCAGGCGTTGTCTTCCTCTTGCCCTTGGTGTTGCTCTAGGTCGCGGGTGTGGTTTGATCGTTGCTAGTTTATCGGTTCTTTTCCTGCTTCTCTAGCCGCGCGAGTTGCTATTGGCCTTCATCCTTTTCTTTGTCACGTCCGCTGCTCTCCAGGCCGCTGTATATGCCCGTGCTCAGACCCCTGCCCTCTAGTCGCAACCTCTAGTTGCCAGTCAGGCCGTCTGCTTCTATCCCGGCCGCAACCCTTCTCCTCAGGCCGCAACTCCTGCTTTATGCCAGTCTTCCCTTTGTCGCCGGTGGTTTTTTCCCAGATCGTCTTTTCTCTTTACAGCTCTCCTTCCATGGTTTGTTGGCCCCTGCTGTTGGTGGATCTTCAATGGATGCACATGATAACCTGTCATCTTTCTCTCATGGCGGTCACATCCTTTCTCCTGATACCGGTCAACATAAGTACACTCCACACAACATTAAAGATGACCATGATGCCTTGCGCACCCAACTCCTGCAACTTCAAGGGATGATCGGTCGTTCTCCTGACTTGTTGTGTCTATTTCTGATAGTGGTCTCTCTTGTCTCGGCCACAACTCCTCTTGGATTATGGATTTCGAGGCCTCACACCACATTACCCTACGGAACCTTCCAAATACCTAGACTATGTGCATCCCAAGTTCATGACTGTTGTTAATAGGGACACCGCCCCTGTTTCTGGCTCGACAAGCGTCCACATTAGTCCCTCCACCACTCTTCGCTCAGTTCTTCATGTTCTGGGCTCCACTTTCAATCTCCTCTCTATTAGCCGTCTCACTCAAGACTTTGATTGCTATGTGACATTCTCTTTTACTTCTGTTATTGTGTAGGATCGACGGACGCAAAATATCATTGGCAAAATGTTACTGTCGAATGAGCTCTAAATCCTTGAAACCTCTTCCCCCACGACTCTCTCCTCTATTAGCTCTGTCGAATGGCATCGACGTCTTGGGCATGCTCCTCTCCACATACTTCAGAAAGCTCTCTCTAATCAGTCCCTCCATGACTTCACATGTGAGTCCTGTATCTACGAAAAACAACACCGTGTTACTCTCACCTTCTTATACACGGAGCGCTGCTATTTTTGATCTTGTTTATTCAGATATTTGGGGACCCTATAAAACATACGTACTTCTGGTTATCGTTACTTCATTACCTTTATTTATAATTACTTTCGAATGACATGGTTATATTTACTTCATGATCGCTCTGACTTGACTAGGGTTGTTCGTGCTTTTATTCTTGAAACTCACAATCAGTTCTCTAATACAATCAAAACTCTTCGGACCGACAATACCCGTGAGTATACAAGACATGGAGTTTCTGACATGTGTGTTGAATTCAGGATCATCCATCAAACCTCCTGTGCTTATATCCCCCAACAAAATGGTGTTGTTGAACGAAAAATCATTACCTCCTTGACGTCGCACGCTCCATTATGTTTCAAATGAATGTCCTCAAACTTTATTGGAATTTCGCGACATCTACAACCTGCTACCTTATTAACCGCATGCCCTCCTCCGTTCTCAATTATTTGTCTTCCTTTAATCTCCTATTTCCTTCCACAGATCCTTTTTCATCCCACCTCGTATATTTGGCTGCGTTTTCTATGTTCATAATCTTAGTTTTTCCACTAACAAGCTTGCTCCACGTGCTATAAAATATATGTTTGTTGGTTACTTACGTACTCATAAGGGCTATGTATGCTTCTCTCCCAAAGATCACATGGTTGTTATTTCTACTGATGTCACCTTTCTCGAAGATATCATTCTCAACCAACTGAGTCTCCATTTCCGCCTCTCCTTTCGCGGCCTGCTGTCCATGCTACTTATAACCTTCCACCTCTCCTTCCCACACCAATCCTACCAAGCCCCCTCCCCTTACCACACCACTCCCACCAAAACCACCTCTGCTTCAGGTGTATACTCGTCGCCCTCCTTTGTCTACTACTCTATGGGAGATACCCGCCACTGATGATATTTTGCGACCTGCAAATCCGACAACCACTTCTAATTCTCACCCGATGGCGAAGTATGTCTTCTTATACCGCCTCTCTCCGGGACTCCAAAAATTTACACTTTCTTTATCCTCTGTTAACTGTAATACCCCAACCTAGTTTAACAACCCATCAGCCGTCCGGTCGGGTCCAGCGACAAGAAGTCAACTAAGAAACAGTATTAAAACTAGTACATAGCAGACATTAATTGAAAAAAACTTAAATGTAAGCTTACAGCGTAAGTAGCATAAGAGTCTAAGGTTAAAAGTGTACCTCATCCTGGATGATTTCACAGAGCCACTAAAATAGAATAGGAAACAAATAGCTACATATCTGAAAGTTTTACAACAAGTCTTGTACAAGAAAGCCTTTAACATTAATATTACATGTATCCAAAACTAAACAACATGGTATTAGAAGTAAAACAACGACTGAAAGGAAACAAACTATAGGAGCGACTTCATAATCACGCTCATCTTAGACGCAGTTTCCCACCTAGGTCCCCTGTGAAAACATGTCCAAACCTGGGTCAAGCCCAAAGGGAGAGTAAGAAAAATTATTTCTCATAGTGACACTAAAATTGTTTTAGAAGAAAAATATGCATGCTTTGAAAAATACTTTTGTGCTATAGGAAAAATGGTATGCTAGTGTACTGTGCATGGTTTTCTAAGAATAAAACTAGCAAATTAAATGACTATTCTAATTACTCACAAACTATGACGTTTATTCAAGTTCCGAATACTTTGGTTATCTAGGAGTTTTTAAGGTTCGGTCTAAACTTGAGTTCTAATTACACTTATGGTTGTTCTTTGACAGAGTTCCAGACTGAGTAGCTCCTAACGCGCAATACTAGTCTAACGATCATGTACAACCCCGTACCGGCTGAGTGCGATCCTCCCCAGATAGCGGGTTCGGGACGTGCTATGAACGACGATTTGATACGGTCCCGGTCAATATATATATTTTTAGTGGATGAAGGTTTTTATATATTTAAATATAAATATTAAGTTTTACATATATAAATAAGGAGGAGAGAATTGTAACGCCCCGAAATCGCGTCTCGAGGTTAGATGGGTTTGGTGTGCGGTTAGCACATTGGGCTAGGATTTTAATATAAAAAAACTAAACCTAACCCTCCCCACCTCTCAGCCGCATTTCCCCCCTCTCCTGATCCCGTTCTCTCTCGCTTTCTGTCCTGATTCCCTCTGCGCCGACCTACAGGAAGGAGGAGCCGAGCCCGATCCCTCTTCCTCTCTCCCTCTCTCGGCTCCTCTCTCACGCGCAGCCCGAGCGCCGCTTGAAGGAGCAGCCGGAGCCCTCTCTCTCTCCCGTCGCCGGCCAGTAGGGGCAGCCCGAGCCCCCTCTCCCCTGCTCTCTTCTCCCAGCGCCGCTCGACTGGAAGGAGCCCCCTCCTCCCAATTTCCTATCTCTCGTCACCTAGAAGAGGCTACCCGAGCCTCCTCCCTCCTCCTTTCTCTGTCCAAGCCGCCACCGACAAGGGAAGGTCGACCCTCTCTAGTGTGGGTGTTGTTTGATGCACAGCCAGGAAGAAGAGCCTTGGGGCTCAAGTTTGGCCGACCAAGAGGAGGGGAGATCTTGAGTGGTCTTTTTGGAGCTCGAACCGTTGCGTCATCCATGCGTGGACAGCAGCTACGCTCACTAGACGCCGAGCCTCTTGCGAGATATTCAGTTGCGGCTCTGTCAAATTGCGCGTCAAGGGTAACAAAGTTTCTTCTTGGGCAGGTGAAGCCCTTATTTATCATACTTGCATGGAAGCCCCTCTCCACTAACGGGTGAGGGGAAGGGTGCTCTCCGACGGGTCGATGTGTGCATCCCCGCAATTAATTGCATTTAGTTTCCGGAAGCGTGAGTACAGATTTAGGCATGCTGTGTGAAGCTCATCCGGACATGTAATCTGGATTGGTGATGTTCTGTGTTTTCTGGAGAAGACTCCGTAGAAGTTGTATATTATTTGCTCGTAGGGAGTAAGCACCGTCGCCCCGAGAATAGCGTGCAGTCGATATAATTAGGTCCAATACAAGTGGCCGATATTTACTTTGCCACCACTTGGCGGGATTACGCCATTGGCGGGTCGGATGAGGAGCATTTTATATAGACCCAAGAAGGCATCTCTAGTTAGGGTAGAGTTGGTTTTGAGATCCTCCTTAGATGTTTCGGTCGGCCGAGAGAGCCCTCCGAAGGTGTCTTAGCTCAGTCTTTGGTTTGGGAGGGGAAGAATTTGTTAGTCTTCCGGGTATGTGGTGAGACCTCTACGCTGAGACCTTGAGTCTGTCCTTTGTGTTCCTAGTCTTGTGCCTAGATCGTTCATTTGAGTGTAGTAGCTTCGCGGTTACCCCTCTTTTGGGACCCCGAACTCCACAGAGACCGAATTTCGGTTTCAACAGATCCGAGTCTTACTAACTGTAGAAATCAGCCCAAAGCTTGTATATCTGTGTTAAGTATCCAAATACAAGGAGAGAATACAAATATATAGGAGAGAAGAGAGAAGAATAAATCCTATACATGATGTGAGACTAAAGAAGAAGGAGAGAGAAATAGACAAAATGGGCCAATAATGGGGCCCTTTACATGGGCTTTTCTAACACTTCCCCGCAAGCTGGAGCATACAAGTCGTATGCTCCATGCTTGGATAAGCACTGATAGAAGAGGGTACTTGGTAGGGCTTTTGTGAGGACGTCCGCAACCTGTTCAGTACCAGGAACATGCTTGAGTTTGATCTTCTTCATGTGGACTTTCTCTCGGATGAAGTGACAATCTACCTCAATGTGCTTTGTTTTCTCGTGAAAGACTGGGTTCTTGGCTATATGTATGACAGCTTGACTGTCACATAAGAGGAGAGCAGGTGAAGAGAGCCTGACCCCAAGGTCAGCAAGGAGACTCTCAATCCACGTGAGTTCCGAGACAACAGAGGCCATTGCCCGATATTTTGCTTTTGCTGAGGATCGAGCAACTACTGCTTGTTTCTTGCTCTGCCAGGTAATCAGATGTCCTCCAAAATATGTGTAGAACCCGCTAGTGGATCGTCGATCATCCAGAGATCCTGCATAATCAACATCAGAGTATGCCACCAATGTTGGAATTGAAGGTGAGGTTCTGTATACAAGTCCTTGGCCAGGAGCTGTCTTAAGATATCTGAGGATTCGTTCCACTGCTTGAAGATGAGAGCTCCGAGGAGAGAGCATATATCGGCTGACGATTCCCACAACGTAGGATATATCGGGTCTTGTAACCGTTAGATAGATTAGTTTCCCAACGAGGCGACGGTAATATTCTTGATTTTGTAGAGGAGTATCTGACTCCGATGCCTGAGCACATAGTTTGTGATTTATCTCCATGGGTGTGTTCACAGGTTTGCAGCCGGAGTAGCCTGCATCATGAAGGAGATCTAGGCAGTACTTCTGCTGAGAGAGGGCCAAACCATTTGGTCGTCTAGCAACTTCCAGACCTAGGAAGTACCGAAGATGTCCCAGATCTTTAGTTTGAAAAACGGAGCTCAGATGTTTCTTTATCGCCTGTATTCCGTTTGAATCGTCGCCAGTAATGATGATGTCATCGACGTATACCAATAGGAGAACCGTACCCGTTGCCTGGTGGCGAGTAAATAATGAGAAGTCGGCCGAGCTTCGAGTAAAACCAATTTCTCGGAGAACCTTGTTGAACTTATCGAACCATGCCCGAGGTGATTGTTTGAGGCCATAAAGCGATTTGTGAAGATGACATACCCGAGATTCCCCCGTGGTCTCAAACCCGGGAGGTTGATGCATGTAAACCATTTCGTGGAGGTCTCCATTCAGAAAGGCATTCTTGATGTCTAGTTGAAATAAGGGCCATTGTCGATGAACAGCCACGGAGATGAGAATGCGAACCGTGTTGAGTTTGGCTACCGGGGAGAATGTCTCGTCATAGTCGAGACCCTGTTGCTGGGTGAAGCCCCGAGCGACCAAGCGAGCTTTGAGTCGGTCAATGGTCCCATTAGGAGCATGTTTGATGACAAACACCCATTTTCATCCAACTGGTTTCTGTCCGGGAGGAAGGGGCACCAAGGTCCAAGTCTTGTTTGCCCAAAGCACAGTCATTTCTTCTTCCATGACAGCACGCCACCCAGGATGTTGAAGAGCCTCCTGGACGGAGTTAGGAATAGAGACCGAGGATAATGATGTAGCCAATATCTGTAGTTGTGGAGAGAGCCGATGTAGGGACACACAGTTGGCCAGTGGATGTGCTGTAGAGGCGGGCACTGGAGCAGCAGAACTCGGAGAATCCAAGGGCGAAGACGACTGCAGAGGGGCAACGGGAAGAGGAGGAGGACGAGAGTAGACCCGAATGACGGGAGGCCGCGAAGGAGCAGGTGGGAAATGTGGTATAGGGAGGGGAAGAGGCGTGTGGACCGGGATAACAGGTCGATGAAGGGGAGATGGAAGAGTGGTGGTTGGTGGAGGAGTCTGCAGAGGAGGAGGGAAGAAGGGTTGATCCTCCCGGAAGGTGACATCAGCGGACACAGAGACTGTCCGAGTAGCGGGTGAGTAACAGACATAGCCCTTCTGGGTGCGGGAGTAGCCGACAAAGATGTGTTTTACTGCGCGGGGGTCTAGTTTGTCGATAGAGGGACCAAAGTGATGGACGAAGCAAGTACATCCAAAAACCTTGGGTGGGAGGGAGAAGGGTGGAGCTGAGGGAAAGAGAAGGCTGAAGGGTGTAGCATGTTGGAGAACCGACGAAGGTAGGCGGTTGATGAGATAGCACGCAGTAGAGACGGCGAATTCCAGTAAACCTTGGGGACATGCATGTGAAGCATGAGGGAGCGAGCCACATCAAGAAGGTGGCAGTTCTTGCGTTCGGCTACCCCGTTTTGTTGAGGGGTGTAGGGACACGATGTCTGATGTACAATCCCGAAGTCCGCACAAATATTGGCAACCTTGTGGCTAGTGTACTCGCGGGCATTATCAGAGCGGAGGATCTTGATAGTAGTAGAAAATTGTGTTCGAGTTTCTAATATAAATGCCCGAAAGACACGAGGACGCTCGGAGCGATCACAAAGTAAATACAGCCATGTTGTACGCGAGTAGTCGTCAATAAACGTTATAAAGTAACGATAATCAAAAATAATCGTAACCTTGTACGAACCCCAAATATCAGAATGTATTAAAGCAAAAGGAGCAGAGCTCCGAGTACAATTTTCAGGAAAAGAAAAGCGTGGCTGTTTGCCAAGAATACAAGAATCACATTTAAATGACTGAAGAGATACATCAGGAAGCGTCTTCTGGAGGATAGGAAGAGGAGCATGCCCAAGACGACAATGCCAATCACTGGAGGACACGGAAGAGAGAGCGGTAGGATAAGCATCAAGGAGGTAGAGCCCATTCTGCAGTCGTCCTCTACCAATGGTAGTCTGCGTCTGCTGATCCTGTATAACAAAACCAGTAGAGGTGAAGGTAATATAGCAGTTCATATCATGAGTAAGACGGCTAACGGAAAGTAAATTAAATGGGGATGCCGACACATAAAGAGCGGAGCGAAGAGGGATGGAGGGGTGGATCAAGAGATCAACACACCTGGAGACCGGAACAAGCGCACCATTCGCCACGGTAATAGATGTTGGATGGGGAGCATCTGAAAATCTTGGCGGCAGTAGAAATGTAATGTTGTGAATGGCTCCCGAGTCCAGGATCCAACGGGAACTGGAGGAGAAACATGCACTACCTGTAGTAGAAGTGGAGGCAATACCTGCAGCAGAGGTGGAGGTAACCGAAGCAGAAGGAGGGTTGAGAAGCCCCTGGAGTTGCTGCAGTTGAAGGCAAACAACTTCAAGGTCCGTACCGCTGGGTGAAAGAGTATCAGCAATGACAGCAGTAGGCGGACGAGGAGGGTAGCAATGTTTCTTGTGACAGACGGCTTCAGTGTGTCCATCCCTGCCGCAATAGGAGCACCGAGGGCGACCTCGACCGCCACGACCCCTTCCTCGAGAGCCCGTACGACCACCCCGAGTAGAAGATGGTGGGGGAAGTACGGGAGGAAGGGTCTGCTGAAGAAGGACCGGAGATGGAGGTGCAGTGAGCTCCAGGGGAGGTGGGACGCGAAGTAACATAGAGCAAACATCCAAAAAGGAGGGAGTAACAGGGGATGCCAAAACCTGTGCCCGGATACTATGAAGGTGGGGCGGGACTCGAGCCATAATCATCGCGATGCAAACAGCCTCCTTTTGGGCACGCTGAGCCGCAAGATCAGTAGTGGATGGTTGGTGTTGAATCCATGCCTCCGTGAGAGTTTTAGCACGAACCACAAAGGAAGTCATGTCCATGGCCTTGCCAACATCCAATGCCTGTAGATCGGTGATGATGTCGAAGAGGTGCTGAAGACTGTCCTTGCCAGAGTATAAGGAGTGGAGCTTTTCCCACATTGCTTTAGCGGTCTCATGATACATGACCATCTGGTAGGGCTCACCCTCTAGAGAGTTAAGGATCCAGGTCTGAACTCGACCATCATTTCTTATCCAGTCATCAGTAGTTGGAGAAGGAGGATCCTGGGTAAGGTGACCCACAAGGCCCTTAGCTTGCAGGACCTGACGACGGAGTGCACCCACGGGATGAAGTTTTTCTTCCCATAGAGGGAAATAGTAGTAATACGAAGCTCGTCGCGGAGTTCAGGAGCAGGAGCCAGGCGGTCTGCAGGAGGGCTAGCAGTAGTGGAGTCTGTAGAAGACATGACGGGTTAGGAGAAGGGAGAAGAGCAAGAACTGCGGACTAGGGAGGTCGCGACGACTAGGCAGGGAGGTCGCAACGAGTAGGTGGAGAACAAAGGGTAGGTCGCGGCGACTAGGCAGGTCGCGAGCGACTAGGCAGGGCGCGAGCAATTAGGCAGGTCGCGGCGACAACACAGGCTGCTGCGGGCTAGGCAAGTCGCGAGCAACTGGGCAGGTCGCGGCGAGCAAGAGAAGAGCGAGCAAAAGACAGGCTGCAGAGAGAAGGAGAGCTCGGCAAGGTTGCGGCGACCTGGAGCAGGTCGCGAGCAGAAGGTAGACGGCCGGGTTGAAGGGAAGAAATCTCACAAGAGCGTGAGTCCGCAGCAGGCAGAGAGAGGAGCCCGCCGAGCTCGCAGCGGACAGAAGAGAACTCGCAGAGAGAGAGAAAAGCAGCAGCGGGCAGAGGTTGACCGAGCGGACAGAAGAGAACTCGCAGCGGACACCGGGGGTAAGAGAGCTCGCCGAGCTCGCAACGGATACAGGGGAAGAGAGCACGCCGAGCTCGCAGCGGACAGACAGAGATCGCAGCGGACAGAGTGGAGCTCGCGGCGGACTGCGGGAGGCTGTGGAGACCGCAGGGCGCCGGGAAGCGGGGGACGTGCGGATTAGAGTTTTGAGTCCGCAGGAGTCTCGTAACCTGACTCTGATAACATGTAGAAATCAACCCAAAGCTTGTATATCTGTGTTAAGTATCCTAACAAGGAGAGAATACAAATATATAGGAGAGAAGAATAAATCCTATACATGATGTGGGACTAAAGAAGGAGGAGAGAGAAATAAACAAAATGGGCTAATAATGGGCCCCTTTACATGAGCTTTTCTAACACTAACGAACCCAAGTGTTCTAGCGTCTCACAGACACAGACTCGAATCTACTAATTTCTAAAGCGGGATACATCCCCCAAATAATTTGTCTCATAGGGTATACTACTACCCACGAGAATGATATTGCGCCTCTATCAAACACGGGAGAAGATCTCCGCCGTGTCTACACAACATTTTCTGTCTAATGCTACTCTGCTTGTGAACATGTGCGTTTGGTTAAGGCGATTCACCAAATTGGTTTGAGATGACTAGAATCACATTTTTAACTTTATTGCTTCCTGTTCATCAATCTAACCGAGTGACTATATTGTTCGTATGGTCTAACTGTTTGGGACTTGTTAAAATTAAATACATACTAGATATACTCGCTACATAATAATTGCATTAGCCATCCCTATGATAGTAGAAATTTTCTGTAAAATCGTATCAATTTTACTGAATTATACTAAACATAATTATACAAGCTATCAAATATGTCTAGCCAAGAAGAATAAAAATTTCTTACAGTGGTGTTACGACGCTCGTACACCTGACATGACAGCATAGTTTCTTTTGAGTGAGACCCAATCTGAGATAATGGTAAGAACTCACTCCGACGCGCAATTGCGATTCAAAAAGTCCTAACATAATTTACAAAATAGTTTTTAATAACTTAGGAATTCATCGAAAGATCTTACGACAACTAAAATTGACATTGCATTGAACGAAAAGGGCTTACCGCCATTTTCTGAAAAAAATGGTAGAATAAGGATCTTTGAAATGGAGACGGCTCTAACCAATTTGAAATTGTCAGTTTCTTCGCACACCTAGAAGATCCATCATTTGCGGTAAAGCTAAAGTGAAATTTCTGAAATACCTCCAATTAAAACACTTGAAATCTAAGTTTTTCAAAGGAAACCGCTTGAAATCCGAGGAAGGAGATCGGAAGTCTTGAACCCTAATTTTTTTTTGTAAAATTTAGATGGAAAAACGGAGGTCAGGGATCAAGAGGAAGAAAAGGCTTGGACTAATACCTGGAGGCCACCGTAACTGAGAAAGGAGGTAAATTGCCAGCAACCCAAGGTACAACACATGGTAGTAAACCCTATGTTGGGTCGGCGATAACTTAAGGTTAGGGGAGGGACGCTGGGACCGCTGGCAGCGCCGGCTAGAGGCGCCAGTATCACCCGCTGAAGAAGAGCCTGCGCCGCTCGATGAAGGAAACACCGATTGCGGGAGACGGAGAGGGAAACGACGCTCGACGTCGATAGGGTTTGCGAAAAAAATAAAAGTGCAAGGCTGCGGGTTTTAAAATAGACGTGCGGCTGGGGCGGTTACAATAGCTGCTCAAAATAAATGAACCAGTAAAGCTCAATCTAGAGAAATTTTCGAGTTTTTTTTTTGCACACTTATTGTGACTTGTTATTACTTGGAAAATTTTACTGCACCATCGCATTAACGCGCGATCAAAATGTTATTGTGGTGACAACTATTTAATTATCTACGCGCGACAAATAAATTTATTATATAGCTCTACAAAAGATGCTAAGATTTACTTTCACAAAGGTTTACGGACGTTACAAATCCCTCCACCTAAGAAAAACTTTCGTCCTCAAAAATTACAACATACCTGCTTCAAAGAGGAAAACGTAGTCAGCATTGCTCCGAAGCACATCCTCTCTTTCCCAAGTATATTCTGGTCGGCCACAATTTATTCAAAGAACTTTTACGAAAGGGATCTCTCTATTCCTTAGCTTTTGGATCCTTGAGTCCACTATTCTGACTGGTTTGACATTGATTCTAAGATCTGTTTCAACTGGTGCTTCCTCGGTACTTATTATTTGACTGCGATCTTTAACTGCTTTCCTCAGATAGGAGACTTGTAATACATCATGTAGACCACTCATTTCCTCTGGTAAAGCCAACTTTTAAGCCACCTCACCGACACGCTCTAGTACCTCGAAAGGACCCACGAACCTTGGACTCAACTTCTTCATCCGCTTTATTCGAGAGACTCCTCTAACCGATCTGACCTTCAGATATACGTAATCACCAACACTAAATTCCATTGCCTTATGCTTCTGGTAATAGTACTTGGTCTGGCGATCCTGAGTTATTTTCATACGTTCTTGAATGAGGTTGATACGATCGGTGGTCTTGCCAATCCATGATTCCTTAATGGTAGATCTTTCTTCGCTTTCAGCCCAACACAACAGTGTCCTACAACGCCTATTATAAAGAGCCTCGAACGGTGCCATCCCAATGCTTGCATGATAACTGTTGTTGTAGGAGAACTCGACAAGTGTAACATACTTCTCCCATTTTCCTCCAAAGTCCAAGATGCACATCCGGAACATATCTTCCAAAGTTCTATTTGTACGCTCAGTCTGTCCATCTGTCTGAGGATGGAAGGCTGTACTGAAACGTAGCTTAGTGCCCAACCGTTTCTGAACGTATCTCCATTCCTTAGAAGTAAACCTGCCATCTCTGTCTGATACAATGGTCTTGGGAACACCGTGAAGTCGAACAATCTCCTCAACATATAACTGCGCCAATTTGGGGCCTTGATCTGTCCTCCTATTGGGTATGAAGTGGGCAACTTTAGAGAGACGGTCAACTATAACCCATAAGGAATCATTTCCACTCTGCGACCTGGGAAGACCATGAACAAAATCCATCAAAATGTCCTCGAAGTTCCACTTTGGGATGAAAAGTGGTTGCAACTTTTCTCCAGGCCTCTGACATTCAGCCTTGAATAACTTGCAAGTTTCGTACTTCCTAACATACTCAGCAACGCCACCCTTCAAGCCTGACCGCCACACTATCTTCTTCAGATCCGCATACATCTTTGTGCTATCTGGATGTATCGAATATCTAGAATTATGGGCTTCAAACAGTATGTCTCTCGAAGGTGGCTAATATCTTGAATGCGCACCCTACCGTCGTGCAGTAGTAAATCCTCAAATATGCTGAACTTCTCCTTCTGACCTTCCTTAGTCAAAACCCAAATCTCTGTCATCTTTGGAGGGTAGAGTTGTTCTGATCCTATCCTTGATGTCGCACATGATCTCCATCCAACTCAACCTTGCAGATCCAACCTTTGAACACGGCACAACACTGATCTCTAGCCTTTCCAACTCTCGCACCAGCTCCTCCTGCTGAGTAAGGAGAAAATAACTCGATCCTCTACGACTAAACGCATTAGCCACCACATTCGCCTTCCCTGGGTGGTACTGAATGCCCACCTCATAGTCTTACAGAAACTCTAACCATCTGCACTACCTCATATTGAGCTCTTGTTGGTCGAAAATGTACTTGAGACTTTTGTGATAAGTAAAAATCTCACAACGCATCCCATAGAGATAGTGCCTCCAAATCTTTAGAGCGTGGATGACTGCTGCTAGCTCCAAGTCATGTACGAGATAGTTCTTCTCATGAACCTTCAACTGCCTGGAAGCGAAAGCTATAACCTTACCATGGTTCATAAGCACACAACCCAAACCTTGACCCGAGGCGTCGCTATATATCTGAAATCCATCTGACCCTGATGGTAAACTCAGAATCAGGGCGGTCATCAGCTTGTTCTTCAGCTCCTCAAACGTCATCTCACACTCCACTGTCCAACTAAAAGCTTTACCCTTCCTGGTAAGCAAAGTCAGTGGTAAGGCTATCTTCGAAAAGTCTTTTATGAACCTCCTGTAATATCCTGTCAAACCCAAAAAGCTGCGTACCTCCGTGACTGCCCTCGGTCTCGGCCATTCCCTTATTGCTTCTATCTTCTTTGGGTCAACAGACAGGCCTCTCTGACTAATAACATGTCCTGGGGGTCATACGATAAGGAGACTTGGCCATACGATAAGGAGTCTCTTTTATGAGACTCCTCACGACTTAATGATTGCCATGAGCTTGGACATATTGCGACCGTCGCCTCGAGCTGGCACAAGAGGATTACATCACCACTGACACATGGGCCCTGTCCGGATGTACTAAGCGTCCTCCGGGCGCTCCGATTCGTCGACTCTCTAGTGCCGAGATGATGGAACGACGAGCGCAAGGATTATATTGTAACTGCGACGAGCTGTATACTCGCGGACATCGGTGCAAAAAGCTTTTCTTTATGCAAATCAAGGACTCTGACAATGAGGGTGTCAGATGAGGCTGCTTCCATCATCGATCTCCCTAGAGCTTGAGGACATACTCTTTTTGTAGCACGTGAGAGATGCTATGGGGCTCGAGCACCAGGGGTAATCATTACCGTTATCTTTATTATTTTCTTGTCTTTTATTTGTATTTCCTTTCAGTATTTTGTTTGCCTATATACAGGCATGACTATGTTGTATGAGGGTATCAATGAATGAAATTCTAATTTCATAAACCCTAAAAGAGATCTTGAAGGCTCTCTCTTCCTTGAGCAAGCCTCGCTTAGACAGCTGCGGTTCCAGCTCCGTAGTATCTTTCCCACCTCCAACCTCCTCTCCGGCATTCCCGTGATGGATGTATGAAAAACTAGAAAATACTGATTACAAAATGATTATATTAAAGACATGAGTACTATCTATTGAAGATTATAAAAATACATTTAGATAATGCAGAAATCAGGTGACTAGATGGAGACATGGATTTACTTTCAGAGAACAAGAATGAATAGAAATAAGAATTCATAAAACTGACCCTAAATAATTGGGATATAGCTATTGTTGGTGATGAATATATGATGATGTTGCATCATGTGATTTTGAGGAATGATCGATACTATCATATATATTTTTTGTTTATCATCCTCTTTCGCTCCTATAGGGAGCCTTGGCACACCAGTTAAAGATTCTCTTTCGCTCCTATAGAGAATTCTTTAGTGCACATGTTTATTTCAAAGATGATAATAACTCCATGTACGTTGTTAAAGCTGAATTACATCACCTCCTTTCACTTCTCTTGTTATTTGGGTATTCACATGCAACATCAAAGTACGTGACAGGACAAACTAACATTTATAAAACATTACAATAAATCATTTACTTCTATGAGGACATTTATAAAACAGTTATTTGGGTATTTGCATTTTCCTTTCTTTCATTGTGAAAGGACAAACTAACATTTATAAAACATTACAATAAATCATTTACTTCTATGAGGACAATCGAGCTTAACAAAAAAATCGTTGCTAGAAATGCTGTTGTTTATAAATTGGCTTGCAATGGATAAATATTCTAGATGACAATTTGTTGGTTTTATCATACACATTTAAGGATAAGTGAAAGAGAAGGGTGAAGACAAAGTGAGGGCAAAGAGGGTCAACTATAAATCACTCTACGCTTGTAGGAATAATGAAAACTTAGTCAGGTATAAAGTCGTCAAAAAAAAAGCTAAACAGACAGTAGGTAAAAGCAAGAAGTCAAGCTTATGAAGAATTTTATAAGCGACTAGATATCAAATATGGAGAGCGTGACATATATAAAATTGCTCGAGCTAGAGAAAGAAAGACAAGAGATTTAAGTCAAGAAAAATGCTTAGAGGATGAGACAGATACAGTTTTGATGATTGATGTGGATATTAAAAAGCGATGAAAAAAAATACTTTTATCAACTCTATAATAGAAAAAGTGACAATGAATTGAACTTGGAAGAATTAAGTAAATCAGAGATGTATAAGAACATAATGTTTTATCGTAAAATTCAAGTATTATATGTAAAAGATGCTCTAAATAAGATGAAAAGTTGAAAAAACGGTTGGGCAGACGTGTAACACCTCTTTCCAGTTTTACAATAATCAGCCATCCGGCCGGGTCATCGATATAAAGACAACTAGGAAACAGTATTAAAACTAGTATGCAACAGGTAAAAAGAAGCAACTACTACGAATTTAAAACTTACAACGGAAGCTAAAGAAGTAAACTATGGGTAACCACATACCTTATATCTGGATTCACAGAGTCACTAAACATGAATAGAATTGAAATGACTGAAAATCTGAAATAACGTTATAAGTCTGATACAAGACATATAAAATATTAACAAGTTACATTAACCATAACTACAAGTGTATGTTGAAGGTGAATAAAACTGAATGGGAAAACACTACAAACTGACGCCACCATAACGCTCATCCTAGACGTAGTTTCTCACCTGGGTCACCTGTAAAAACATTGCACACGAAGGGTCAGAGTAAGGAACAATAACTCCTTCTAGTGACACTAGAAATATTTTCTCATGCGATGAATGCATGTCTTTAGAAAAATAGTTTTGTGCATTAAAAACATTTATGCATTAAAAACATTTTCTCATGTTCTACGTTTTATCGTAAAATTCAAGTATCATATGTAAAAGATGCTCTAAATAAGATGAAAAATCGAAAGACGGTTGGGCAGACGTGTAACACTCCTTCCCAGTTTTACAATAATCAGCCATCCGGTCGGGTCATCGATATAAAGAGAAATAGGAAACAGTATTAAAACTAGTATGCTGCAGGTAAAAAGAAGCAACTACTAGAATTTAAAACTTACAACGGAAGCTAAGGAAGTAAACTAAAGCTAACCACATACCTCATATCTGAATTCACAGAGCCACTAAACTAGAATAGAATTGAAATGACTGAAAATCTGAAATAATGTTATAAGTTTGATACAAGACATACAAAATATTAACAAGTTACATTAACCATAGCTACAAGTGTATGCTGAAGGTGAAGAAAGCTGAATGTGAAAACACTACAAACTGACGCCACCATAACGCTTATCCTAGGTGTAGTTTCTCACCTGAGTCACCTGTAAAAATATTGTCCACGAAGGGTCAGAGTAAGGAACAATAACTCCTAGTGACACTAGAAACATTTTCTCATGTGATGAATGCATGTCTTTAGAAAAATAGTTTTATGCATTAAAAACATTTATGCTATATGTTATGCATGCCTTCACATTATTCCTGGTTAATACACCTACTTGTTCTATGTTCGTGACTTTCAGTTCAATAACCCAAGTCCCGACGTTCACTAACTAGTGTACTGTCTCAAAGGGGAGTCAACTCCCAAGACTATACTGCTCATAGGGTACCATATGCCTTATGAGAACGGTAGTGTGCCTCTACTTAGCTCGAAAAGACTTGTGTGCTTACTGACCTTTTTGGTCTGATGCTACTCTGCTTGGGACATCTCTTTTGGTGTACTACTGAGCGACCCTTGACTTTCTCGTGGTCGACTAGAAGGGACATTCTCGCCCTTGGTTGGACAAATTCCAAGCTTACGTACACGGGTAAAGGTTTCGTACCTAATGTTACTGTTCATGATCTGACTACTTTGGTCTTGGAGAAGGGTGTCATCCTACACATTTTCCGCGACCGTTTTCCTACCACCACACCTTTCTATGCATGGTCATGATGTTTGTACAAAACCTACACATGCGTATACAAAATACATTTCTTGCTACGTCTAACTAACAGGGATTAGGTTTCCTTACAGTGGTGGTGCGGCGCTCGTACACTCGGCGCGGCGACATTTGTTTTTCCGAAGGAATTCCGACTGCTAGGGACTTTCAGAACCTTGTCCCGAGGCCACCAAAATCCTGCAATCCAAGACAACCCTAATTTACACATTTTCCCCTTAGGGTTTTTTGAAAAATTTCAAAAATGCTAGGGTAACCCAAAATCAAAAGACCAACATATTGTATTACCTTTAGGTGGGAGTGATTGAGGCTCTCAATGCGCCCAACTCCAATTTCGCGGTGGATCCCATACTCCAAAACCTAATTAGGGAAAGTGGATGAAAACCTAGTTTAGATTAACTTCCAAATGGAAGGGTTACCATGAAGGAATAAAGACAAGAGAGGAATCGAACTCACCAGAACCAAACGTTTTTTTCAACTTCCACCGGTTAGGGTGAAATCGGTTCTCCCACGGCAACAGAAGGAAGGAGAGCACTCACCGACGCCCGTAGAGGAAGGAGGAGAAGTCGGCGCTGAGTTCTGGAGGGGGATCGGGTGGCGGAAAGCGGCGGGATGCGGGCACTGTCGCTGTTCGGCGTCGTCGGCTTGCGGAAAGGAGCGAACGTCGGGCTGCGGTTTTGGGGCTTTTCTCCCGTGAGAATGAGGCTTGCGGGTTCTAAGAAGTTACAGGTATGCGGTTTTGATGATAACCGCATGAGGAGAGGGGGTGAGAACTGCTATTGACTTACATGTTTTTTTTCAATAAGATACTGAAGTCAAAGAGGATGTCAGACAAATGGAGAGAAAATATCTTGATATCTTTGTGTAAGAATAAAGAGAATATACAAAATTGTGTTTATTACAGAGGAATTAAATTGATGAGTCATACCATGAAGCTATGAGAACGAGTAATAGAAAGAAAATTAAGACGAGAGACTAACATCTCGGAGAATCAATTTGGATTCATGCCAGGGAGGTCGATCATGGAAGCTATACATCTCTTGAGGAGACTCATTGACAACTATCGAGAAAGAAAACAAGATTTGCATATATTGTTTATTGATCTTGAGAAGGCTTATGATAGAGTTTTAAGAGAGATCTTATGAAGAGTCTTAGAAAAGAAAGGTGTAAATATATCATATATTGACACAATCAAAGATATGTATACAAATTCTGTGACAAGAGTGAGGACATCTAGAGGATTAACACAGGAATTCTCTATCACTGTTGGCTTACAACTTACATCGAGGTTCAACTTTAAGCCCTTATCTTTTTACCCTTATCTTAGAAGAGCTCACCAAACATATCCAACAAGCAATACCTTGGTGTTTATTGTTTGCGGATGATATCGTTTTGGTTGATGAGACGCGCGAGGGTGCAAACACAAAACTTGAATCTTGGCGAGATGCTTTAGAAAAGAAGGGTTTTAGATTGAGCAGGGCAAAACCGGAGTATATGGAGCTTAAATTTAGCAGTACAAGAAGGACAGATGACTTCGTTATTAAGTTGGGTGATCAAGATATTTCCTGTAGTGAGTGTTTTAAATGTCTTGGATCGATAGTTCAAAAATACGGAGCTATTGATAAAGATGTGACACAGAATCCAAGCGGGTTGGTTGAAGTGGAGAGGCGCGTCAGGGATCTTATGTGATCGTAAAGTACCACTAAAACTTAAGGGCAAGTTTTACCGTACTGCAATTAAACCCCCGGTGCTCTATGGTTCTGAGTGTTGGGCAGTGAATTGTGTATATGAACAAAAAATGGGAGTTGCGGAGATGAAAATGCTTAAGTGGATGTGTGGACACACGAGATTGGATAAAATTAGAAATGAAAGTATCAGGGATAAGACATGAGTTGCACCAATTGCAAAGAAGATGCGAGAAGCTCGTCTAAGATGGTTTGGACACGTACAAAGGAGACCATTAGAGGCACCTGTTAGGCGCTGTGAGAGTGTAGTCACTAGGCATGTTAAACGAGGGAGGGGTAGACCAATAAAGACTTATAATGAAACTGTAAGGAAAGACATGATGTACTTAGACATTAGTGAGATTATGACAAAAGATAGGACACAATGACGACAAAGGATCCATATAGCCGACCCCACTATACTGGGATAAAGGCTTGAATGTTGTTGTTGTTATCATACACATACGAGGAATTTCTGGACGTCACAACTTATAGTAATATTATGTGAGCTCCTATTCTAACCTAATGTTGAAGCATATTAGCTATCATGCCTGTCTTACCGGATTTACTGATGTCCAGAGAACTTTGAGTATAATTACCTTTCACATATTTTATGCCAAAAAGAACATTGCGATCATATTATATACAAGTTCAACTATTTTACTTGATGTTACTTGCTGCAGAAGCTTAAAGCCAGATCCTTCATTAGACGTCTTGTTGGAACAGTTGTTAGGTCTGTGCAGGAAGATCAGAGGGAGCAAGGTAATGCTTTTTTTGTACGGAAATTATTTTAATCTTATTTTAGTTCATCTCTCTGAAGCTAATTTTTTTCTTGATGTTTTATAGATATTAAAAGCATGGAAGAAGAGGTCCATGCTCAAGAAGAAGTTTCAAAGCAGCTATTCCTTGAAATTTATGAACTTCGTCAAGCAAAGGTGCACACATGCACAATTCTATATCCTTAGGTTAAATTGTAGTGTTTTTTTGTTGCGAGTTTTCAATTGATAAGTGAAAATCGAACTAACATTTGAGATATCTCGAAAAAGTTCAACTTGGAACTATAATGGTAGTAATTAAAAAAGACTTGCACCTGCCATTTCACTATGTAGCTGGTGATAATTGAAGAAATGCTATATTGTAATTTTATCTTTTCAGGTTGCATTACATTTCTTTTTGATATCTTTATGTTGGCTATTATGATATTTAGCATTCCATTTTTGGTTCTTTAGAGCATAAATATTTCTCCTTACTCCTCTTGTGAAGAAAAATGTGGGTGTAGTATGGTTACGAGTTTGGCTTGATGATCACCAAAAAATTGTACAGTTATTTTGTTATAATTGAGCTCAGATCGAAGTTAACTTGCCATGGCTTGAATCCAAATTAAGTCGCAACCTTGGCACAAATCAAACTTGAAAAGAACTGCGCCTAGATGGGGTTGAGCTAGGTTAAGCTTAGTTCAAAGTATATCTGAATGCACATACACATGTGTTATATTTAAATTTGAAAAGGAGTGTATATATATATATATGATAGATATACGCTTCTATTTACTATATAATTGGAGTTGTCTGCTTGAACAGGTGCAACTATCGACCACCCACTATGTAGACAAATTTTTCTGCTTTTTTCCCTTGCAACTTCCAATTATTTCCCACCCCGCGATCCCTTCGCTGCCTTCTGAGTGAACAAGAGATATGTAATACCAAGGGTCATTTAAAAAACACAAGCAGACATTTGCATTAAATATATTAAAGGCAATCGTTGAAGAAGAGACGTCAAATATCCTTAGCTCACGAGCCACAGTTTCTTCCAAGGCAGAGAAAATGATGTGGTGAAAGTTCGAGCAAGTGGTTGTGTAGGAGGAGTCCGGGAGCTGGGCTTGAGTCGGAAAGGGCATGAGTTTAGGGGGCAAAGGAGAGCCAAAGAGTGGATGCTGTTGGAAATGGCCATGGGTAAAGAAATAATTCACACAGGAGACCACCTCGATCCTCTGCCATTTCAGTGTCGTCTCTGATAGTTTTTTGGGATTTCAAGAAGTTGGAAGGAGGAGGTGTGAGAAAGGAGAGAGATATACTTAAGGGAGGAGAGAAGGAGCGAGTTGGTTGATTGGCATCCATCTGCTTGACCCGAAAAAATGAGGATGACGGCAGAAAATTCCATTTATGCAAGAGAAGGCCAACGAAGAGGAATGTAAGAGAAGCGTAGGAGAAGAATAGGAAAGGGGAAAGCGAGGGCTAAGCAGACTCTCCCGGATTGCCGTAAAAGAAGCAAAATTCATTCTCCTCTGAACAGTAGTTAGCAAATTTTTTTATTGGGAGTTTGGTAATTTTCCTTTCCATGCATTATTTTCTACTCCAAGGATGGTTTTCTTTCTATTTTTGCTGGAAATTTGTGCTGGGAATCATTTTACACAGCCCATTAGGGTCTACTAGTGCCGACCACGAGCACAACGACGATTGAGACCGCTCATCATGAGTGGATCGTCGACCGAAACATTTTATGTTTTGTGTTTTTTCATTTTCATTTTATTTGTGTATGTTTTGGGGTTGCAACGAATGAAAAATCATGACCGTTCGTTGTCTCTCTTTAGTCTATAAATAATGGCAGAGGGCTCCATGGATGACTATTGAAAATTTGAGCGAAGAAGCCTCCTTTTGATCACCTTGTGCCGAATCTTGAACTCCAAGTGTGAAGTTTGGACCCTCCCCTCCCCTCTTTACATAGACGTCCATGCCCCTCCACACCCCACCTCCATCCAGCTGCCCCCTCCCACAATCACCTTCCACATATCCGTCCTATTCTCTCCACCTCCCACCTATAACAACCTGCGATTCTCCTTTACCCACCACCTCCAGCCACCCCTTCACTTCTCCCCATCCACCATCAACAGCCGGATCCTCCAACTATCCCCACAAAACTACTAGTCTACCCCTCACATTTCCCCACATACTCCCCCAAAACCGGCCACAAAACTACTAGTCGACCATTTCTCTCCTCTTTCAGTTTTTTTGACGATCATTGGAAACATCCTCCGGCCACTTTCGACAAGCCTTCACTACCACCCCTCAAAGCCCTTCAATTTTAGTTTTCAGGCGATCTCGGAAAACCACCTCAGGCCACCACCACTACCTCTGATGATCCCCTCCGGCCACCTCCAACCAGCCACCACCCTCCCACTACCATCATAACTCCCAAACCACCTCCCCACTACCCCATTAACTCCTTCCTAAAATTAAAGCCACTACCCCTAAATTTCCTCCACATCTCCCATTCCCCCACTAACACCTCTACAATCTCGCATGGATCCACTTTTCTCTCTCCCAACTGAGCCCCACTCTTCCTCCTTTCATCCGACTACTCCCCACGCCTAGCCCCACATCATATTCAATCGTGCCCCCACTTCCCACACGCGGAGCCACTCCAACTGATCCCCACTCAAATCCTGCAGCCAGCAGCCCCTCTACATCCTCCCCAAACCCCTTCCTGCCGCCCAGCTACACTGTTTCCTTGCCTATCTGCCTGGAAGCTCACCTGGCAGCCCTTGGGTTTAACCACAGTAATCCGTGGCAACATTCTATAATTCCCCGCTGTCCAGAATCCCTTCGAAAGCAAGCCCAACTGCTAGAAGTTCATTCCAGACACCTTAAAACTACTGCTCCACACTCTCAGTCCTCCAGAAATTCATTCGGCTGTGGGATCAGTCACTGGAAGTGAAGACATCACCCATTCAGCTGTTGTACAGGTACCCAACTCCTGGAATAACCCATTTCAACCCAATCCGTTGCTGTCCACAGTCATCTAGCCTAGCAGCAGTCAAGTTCCAGCAAACCAAGCCTCCCCGGGTGTCCTAATTCAGTCCTTTGCCACCTATCCAGCCATCTGATGTTTTTCGGAAACCCACCAAACCCTATACTACCTAGTTGTGTAAGCTTTCCTAGTTGGAAGTCATTTATTTTGTGTTGAATTTTGTTTTAGTTCTCAACTTGAGAAATATTTATTTGTAATCATTGTTTCTTGGTTTTGAAGCATTGTACGTTCCCATTTACTTAGTTATTTGATTTTGTGCTCATGTATTTACTACACGTGTTTCCTTACTTCTAAACTTATAAGCATTTTATTAGATAACCAAGCAACCACCAGTTCTAGTACCCATAGCCTCACTAAAAAAGTTATTATTGCAAGTTTTAATTCGTCAGAATTGCGACAACATTTAAAAGTTACCCATAGCCTCACTAAGACCTTACCTTGCGTCAATTTTGGTATCAGAGCCCCAGATTAGAGCCATTTGCATGCTTCGTTGCAGTAAGGTTTTTTAGGCGTATTGTTACAGGGTCTCTTTTCTTAAATAACCAAACAATCGCCGGTTCTAGTACCGATATGTTAATGTTCAATTTCAAAATTTTTTGGCTAATTGCTTCAATCAAGTAGCAGTTTAATGGGCTTAGGTAGCATAGCAGAAGATTTCACGACGGCGCTGCGTGAAAAAAAGAGACAACGAGGGAAGCTTCCACCTGAGGCGACTTTCATGACCGCGGATAGAAGGGGGCGACGTCGAGGGAGGAGCGCGGTTGTAGTGTCAAAAAGAATAGCGGACTTCCGTAAACCTAAACAAGCTTTGACGGATTTACAAAAGCGGCTTTTCGAAAGACGGGAGTCGCATATCCCGCAAGCGGGGTAGGCGACTTCTTAATATTAATTTGATTTTTAATAAAAAAGGTGCGTTTCCAGCATTTTAGAAAAGCTTTTCCGGTCGTGACTAGTATCCGACACGTGCTCGAGCCAATACGCGAGACTTTTTTAAGTATCCGAGCTTCGTAGATTACCATAATATAAATGGTGGAGACCAGCCAAGATCAGGTCGACGCAAAAGTGCCCTACGCCGCACCCTTCCGGACCTCCATCGACCCTTAGTTTTGCATTTTATTTGTGTCATTTTTGCACTTTTAATATTTTGCAATTCATGTATTTGTATTTTTTTCTTTTGTTGTGAAATATATATACATCTATACTATATTAAAAAGAAGTATGGTGACAAGATAAATAAGACATCCATGACAAGGTAAATAAGACATTGAATCAATCTCACCCGTTGGATCAAGATAATCAGATCTGCGAATATATTAATTTTTAATATTTTATAATAATAATAATAAAATATGTGTTTAATTAAAAAATAATTAACAAAAATTATATATATATTATTTTAAATTAAAAAAATACATGAGTAAAAAACGTCGGGGTGGGCGAAGCCCGCCGCCATTGACCGGATACTTTCGCGCGGGGTACGAGGGTCGGAGGCCCGTGCCTGTCACTCGTGTGTATATATATATATAAACTTATATATATATAAATATAATTTGATTTGGTTAAAACACTTGAAGCAGCCGGTTCAACCCCATCCCCCAATCCGTCCATCTTCCCATTCGGCCAGGAGAAAAAATCCCGCATTCCCAGCTCGCGGTAGGGTTTTCGAGCCGCAATTTCTCCCGATTTTGGCACATCAGCAGGGCGCGCCCGACCACGATCTCCTCCACACAAGATCCAACGATCTCCTCCATCTGGCCACGATCTCTTCCATGTAAGCTCCAACACCGACAGTTTTTCCCATCGTGAGATCATGGGGAACACTGCATAAAGGGTACTCCTGATTTCAATTTTGGGGGTTGCTGAATACTGTGAATGAAACCAAGTCGTAATTTGATCTTTGTTTTTGGATTGATGTGTGTGAGAGGTTGAATGTTTGATTAACTGTTTTTCTCCCGGTTGAGAGTCGGAGTTTTGGATGTGATTTCTGTATTTTCTAACTACTTCTGTGAAGATGATGAATAATGCAGTTTAAATGCTGCTGTAGGAGTTAGTTGAGTGTTGAAATCTCTTGTTGCTGTTTGCTTCTCATTGAGAGTTGATGATAAAAAAATTTAGATTGTTGCTGATTGCTTCCGTGAACAACCGTGCATACTGGGAAATTAGTGATTACATGAATAGTTATAGAAGTTGAGTTGTTTCTTGTTTAGAGATTTCGTGGAGCCACTTTTGTGTGAGTGAACGAATTATTTCTCTGGTGCCCGTGTGCGATAGCGGTCGAACTCAAAGCGGGAGATCGATGATGACGAGGAATTACTTGCGGGATCGCTGTCGAATTCGTTTGCGCAAAGGCGCTTATTTCCCTGGGTAATTGTTTCTTCTCCTTCCTTTGTGTGTGTTTGCAATTTCTCTTAGGTTAATAGATTTAGTGCTGAGTTTTCGCCCAAATTTTGTCAGCGAACGCTACGTCGAAAACTCTAAACGAAACGTATTTGAAGTTCACGATTTTCGGTTTGGTACGACAAGGGGAATAAAACAAAAATTGCGAACCTTCTTTCCCCGGATTTAGAATTGAACTATTGTTTTAAAGAAATTCATTTTTGAAATTAAATAGTTTATTTTATGCTTCACACAAAAATTAAAAGCTGTTTTTTTCAAAATTTCGTGCAACAACTGCTCAAAAATCTTTGCCTGCATTTAGAGTTACCTAGAAAAGTCGACAGTCGTACAAACCCTATGCTCCGTATGTTTCTGTCTCACGCCTATCTCACGCCCCTTCTATATTTAAAACTCCATTCCCATCTTTTATTTTATTATTCCTGCTGCTTATTCACATCAAACCCATCAAAGTGCCCACCTTTTAATTGATTACTGTTTAAGTAATTAATTAAATTTATTTTATCCTCACAATAATATCGACATTAATCACATCTTATGATTCAGAGGCTACTCGACTCTCTCATGAGATACATCATCTCGACGCAGCCATCCTTGTCCTCTTCGAAGACATACTTGCTAAAATCCCGGCTCCACTTGCCCCGATCAACTCGACGCATGTTTTGCCGGCACTTGCTCCGCCAACTCCGACGGATCCGTTCTTGCTACCATCAATTGTTCCTCCGACCTCCTTGTTATTACTGCTCACTGCCGCTCCGACCGTTCTAGCAGACACATTCTGGCCGCTGCCCGTGGTTTTGTTGGCCCCACCGCTCCTCACCAAAGCTACCGCTGACACAGCCCACTATCGGGTGCTATTCTGGAGAGAGATCAAGATACCAGATGACACAGTCATTCACACGAAGTTCGAGCTTGAGGAGAAGCTCTATTTCAAGGATGGATGGAGTGTTATGGATCCTATACGTCGAGTACCTAGTTTTATTATTATTAAGCCCAGTCATGATATTAAGTCAAATGTATTAGTCGAATCGTTTCGTTTATTAGTCGGGTCGAATCTTTAATGTTTTATGTTTTCAGGTTATTTACACTCATGCCATTGAGTCTCTTATATAAGCCCATGGAGTCTTGTAATGAAGGCATATGAAATGAAATCTAGTTCTTGTCCCTTGTTGAGAGATCTTGGTGGCTCTCTCCTCCAACAAGCAACCCCGCCTAGGCAGCCGCGGTTTCGGCTCCACGGTATCCACTACCGCCATCTTCTCCGCCTCCGATCACTATTCCGATGAGTTACCTCTATTACAGTAGTAGGCTCGTAACACCGTCCTGCATCAAATTTGGTATCAGAGACAGGTTTCGAAATCTTTTAAGTTTCGGAATCCGCCCTGCGTAGAATAGGAACCCGCATAATAAATTTTTTTTTTCAATTTTTTTTAAAAAAAATAGTATAATCATACTTTTTTGATTTGCATGCATCTACGTAGTGGTAGGTTAGTGAGTACGAGTTCACCCCATCACAATCCACCTCCTGAATACCCTCGAGGTAAATTCGGAGATGCGCCGAGTTGAACATGGTCAAGTGAGTCCCGTGAATGAAGGGAATGAACCACCTTCGTGGTTTTTACCTTTCGCCCACCAAATGACAGCGTTAACTGAGAGCATCCACCAAGTGCGAGAAGGGTTCAAAATTCTGCGTGTTAGGGTGAATAGTCTAAAAGTCCCCCCATCGAGTTTCAATGCCACCTCCAATTCAAGATGAGCATTCCGTTTGTCCCCATCACGAAGTCCCACCTCACTATGTAGAATGGTTTACACTTATGAGGAATCCTCTTTTTGAGGAAGAGGTTAGAAATCTCATAGATATGTTCGAGTTTTAGCACGATCGGGGTAGAAATTTTCCAAGGTATTTTCCTGAACCCCAACGAGAATCTTTCTTCGGCCCTCGAGATAATTATCAGGAGACCCCTTTTATGACATGGCAAAAGAAAAGCGTCCTTGAGACCATTGCCGGCCTATACCGGCCATGCATCATGAAGATGGACCTAGAGATTGGTATTGACCGTCACCCCCACGACGTCGAGACTATCGTGATCCTTACAATGACGAATATGACTATCCTCCCCAGGATAGGCGATCGGATCTCACACATGTTGTGAAATTAGATCTGCCTCTTTATGACGGTTTTATGGATCTCAAGGTCTTTTCTGATTGGTTTATAGATATAGAGACCTACTTTGAGTGGTATCGTATGACGGATGATCAAAAGGTTCAGTTCGCCAAAATGAGATTGACTGAGCGAGTGAAAATCTTTTAGATCGGTGAAGAGCGCAGTCTAGAGAGGAATGAGCGCCCTCCCATTACACATTGGACACACATGAAATCCATATTAGAGGAGCAATACATTCCCAGCATTATCAAACCCATCTACGAGATGAGTCTACGTCATTACGTCAGGGGTCCAAAACAGTTTCTGATTACCTAGCTGAGATGAAGGATCTTATGATTCAGTGTAACATTGTAGAACACCCACGAGATACTTATTTAAATTTAGGTGTGGACTATGGCCTGAGATCCGAGATGAGTTGATTCGATATGACCATTATTCCCTAGCTGAGACCATATCTATCGCCATCGATATCGATGAATATCAAAAGAGAACCTCTCGGTTCAAATTTCAAACCAAAACGAATACTCCTTTTAAGAAAGAGGAACCAAAGAGTAAGAAGAGTGCATCGAAGCCTACATTGACGTACACGAGTGATCAGAAAGGGAAATATCCCATGAGAACTGTGACCCCTTCACACATCTGATATTATGAGTGCTAGCAGATGAGCCATATTTGTAGGGATTGTTCCAAAAGAAAAGACACGTTAGTTATTCACGAGGTGACTGAGGAGGAAGAGCTTGAAGAAGAGGCCATAGTCGAGGACTCACACGTTTTGAACGACGAAGTGTACGATATGACTGGTGATGAAGAATCCGTCAATTATTGGCGGACGAACATCTTCTAAGCGTACTTTAAGCCTATGGAGAAAGTGTGTCGTTTAATAGTGGATAACGGGAGTTGTATGAACGTGATAACTAAGATAATATTAGCCCGCATGGGACTCACTGCTGAGCCACACCCTTCCTCATTTCAGGTAGCTTGAGTGACCAAGACTACATTATTGGTGACTCGGAGATGTTTAGTGCCATCACTATCAGTATGTAATCTGACATGATCTGGTGTGACGTTATGCTTATGAACGCGTGCCACGTGTTACTTGGGCGACCTTGGTTATATGACCGGAATGTCACCATACATGGCAAGTCCAACACTTGCTCCATTCTACTGAGTGGACGAAGAGTAGTATTGACTCTGGTGCAACCCAAAGCACCGACATCCCGTGCGAGCAATAGCGCGAAAGTGTCACTTCCTCCTACTGAAAGGAAGAAAACTTTTAGCATCATACGAGGTATGCCTAAGACTATCGTTACCGATCGAGATGTCAAGTTCCCCAGTTACTTTGGAAAGTCACTATGGAGATTGTTAGGTACTAAACTTTTATTTTCGATCATCTATCATCCGCAGACCGACGGTCAAACTGAGGTTGTGAATAAGTGTTTAAGAAATTTACTGCGTTGTTTGGTATAAGGTCACTAGGGGAATTGAGATCTAATTCTTCCACACGCTCAATTCACATACATTAATTCAAAGAATAGATCTACGGGTTTATCTTCTAATGAGTTTGTTCATGGTCACACTGCACGAGTGTCGTTAGATTTAGCACCACTACCTCCCACTTTTAAGACTAGCCAGTTAGTACATGACTATACATTGCATTAGCATGATTTACATAAATAAATTGAGCGGAAATTGCATAATACTTATAACTTACAAGTGACAGGCACGGGCCTTCGGCCCTGGGGGCACTCGGCGAGGGTGCGACAATCGGCAGGGTGCGACATTCGGCGGGGTGCGACATTCGCCGGGATGCGACAGTCGCCGGTAGTGCGACATTTGTCGTAGGGACGACATTTGTCGTGGGCGGTGACATTTGCCGTGGGCTGCGACATATGCCGTGGGCGGCGACATTTGTCATGGGCGGCGACATTTGTCGTGGATAGTACCCGCCCCTATAGCCTCGCGCGACAGTACCCGACCGGCGACGGCGGGCTTCGCCCGCTCCCGGCGGGCTTCGCCCGTCCGCAGCTTGCTCCGCCCGACCCGCAACATATACATATGAGTACTCTAAATGACCGCAAGAAAATATAAATCAAGAATACAATTTTTATTTTGTAAAACAAATTGTATTTTAACGTTAAAACATTAATCTTTCTCTTGTCATTCCTAGCTAGAAACAATAGGTTTAGGGTATCTAGTGTTTTTATTTTTTATATTTTAATATTGTAAAGTTGTGTAATTACCTAAAAGGATATTGTCTTTATAATATACTAATCTAAAATTTGGTATAATTGTGTAATTATGAGTACAACTATAAGGGCAATATAGGGACATCAGGCAATGTTTCACCAAAGAGTAGTTTTCGTATAATAGTAGAGATGTCACTCAAGCTAACAAGCATAAAAGAGTTATTAGTTTCAAAGTAGTTGACTCGGTGATGGTTCGGCTAAATCCGAAACAGTTACCTTGTGGTGCCGTAATGAAGTTAGCTGACCGTAAAACTGGACCCTTTCGAGTAGTAAAGCGGATTGGACAAAATGCGTATGAACTTGAGATGCTTTCCGTTTGGGGAGCAAATCCAGTTTTTAACATATCCGATCTGACTTTATTCCACGATTATCTACATGAGTTTTTTTATTTTCCCTTGCCTTTTCCTCCATTTGATTCTTCTGGACTGAAAAGTGCTAGTGAGGAGCCACATTCAAGACACACCGACACTCATTCAGTTACTGACACACCACCGTCAGTTCTTCCGTTTTCACTGACAGTTTTCAGGTTGAGCATGAGACACCAGGTGATTCTTCCATACCGGTTCCCAGAGCCACTGACAGACTTCCGCGACAGATCTTGGTTTCCGAGCATATGTTGGATGACGAGACAATGACCACTACTGATGGTGGTTTTCAGAGATACTTGGTTCGTTGGCTTGGCAGACCAGAGACTGAGACCAGCTGGGTCTTGGCCGAGTAGTTGGAACGCATGGATGTTGATCTTCTACATCACTATCGATCGGAACACTCACCGGAGATGAGTGATTTCGAGAGGGGGAGAGTTGGTGGAGACCAATCCAGATCAGGTCGACGCAAAAGTGTCTGACGCCGCACCGGTCCGGACCTCTATCAACCCTAAGTTTTGCATTTTATTTGTGTCATTTTTTCACTTTTAATATTTTGCAATTCATGTATTTGTATTTTTTTTTCTTTTGTTGTGAAATATATCTTTATTATATAAAGCAATATAGATATTTGGGAGCACACCATTATTTTCATTTGAGTCGTCCGATCAAAATTCTTCAAACAATGGCCACCGTCCGATTGAGAGATGCAAAATATACAAATCATCCGGCTCGCAAATCCCGCGAAATCTAGCTGAAGCAAATCCCGCCCCAGAAATGCCGTAGAAACAAATCCCGCTAGCAAAGTCTTCTCCGGACATGTCCGCCGAAAGCATTTCCCCCTCTCGCATGGCAGCACGCCCAAAGCATTTCCCCTCTTGGACGGCAACACGCCTCAACGCTTTAACTCCTCAACTCCTAAATCATTTCCTCCTCCCGCTTCAGACTTCCTCCCACCGACGCCTAGGGCATCACCACTGCTAAACCTTCCTCCCGCATACGCCTGGGGCCTCATCGCATCTGCTTCGCCTAGGTCCTTCTTCTCCTTGCCATCTCTCCTTTCCCAATCTCCAATTCGAGTAAGCACTTCCCCTTCCCTCACCGTCGGTGACGGAGGAATCTGCGCCCATCGAAACGCAGCACCCACTTCACCCCTACAAATTTCCACCGACAGGGAAGGCTCCTCCTCAGAACTGAGCTCATCTCCTCTCACGATCTCATAAAGGCAAGGATATGCTGATTTCTGTTTTCCTCTTTTGCTGTAGCTCATCTCCTCTCATGAGTTAGTGAATTTTTTTTTAAAAAAATTTGCGATTTCTCAGCAAAATCTCGCAAGGGATGAACCCTGCTTGCAAGAGATTTCAGCTTCCTGAGAGATCGCTGGCCGAGCAGGGATGTATCTGAAATATCTGAAATTTGATGTTAGACTTAACCGTTTCCTTTTTTATTTCTCTTATCTATTTTTAAAGCTATGTTCTCAAATGTAAATTTCAGTCTGCTTTCATTGCAAGCTCCTTCCAGATCAACTCTTTTGTTTTTAACGCTTATAAGTTGGGGGCAATTAGTTTTTACTGAAACGAATTTTCTGTACATATATTGAAAGACTGCACCCTGTAAGGAGGAAATGCTACAGTATAAGTTGGGGGCAATTACATTTTTTTTGTACAAACTACTATAATTACTAATAAATTTCTTGAAACGGTGCAGAGTTTCTCTCAAAACATTCAAAGTGCTACAATTTCTATCCTCTCTCAAACCACTACTGACCAAAATGTTAATGTATTCCTTGAAATCTACAAACTCAGCTCTTCTATAATTGGATGAAACTTTTGCTGAAACAAAACTGATGTAGTGGTTTGTTCATTTGCTTCCAGGCATGCTAGATTCTCTTAAAACATTCAAAATGCTGCAATTTCTATCCTATTTGAGCATGTTATTATAGCTAGCTGCCAAATTAATTAGTACTGATTAGTAATTTCATTTCCAATCCGTTTTTACAATGAATACCGGTAAGGATCTGCGCACAAATCTGAATCCTATTTGAGCATGTTTCTTTCGCCACGCCTCTTCTCTCATTTGATAAATTAATTCTATGGTTGCGCACATAGATTTGCTCATGCATGCATCATTTAAAATTTAAAATGTACGTCTCACTCATGCATTTTATACTATAAGACAAATGAAGAATTAATGGTTGTCACGGGATTACGTTTGTTCTTTGAATAATTAATTAAATTATTAAAAAATTTAATAAATACAAATTTAAATACTTTTAAATTTTTTATTTTAAAAAACCCCTGGGCGGGAACGGGCGAAGCCCGCTTGAATGCCAAGCGGGCGAAGCCCGCAACGCCGCATCGAGAACGGGCGAAGCCCATTCGAAGATGCTAGTATATATATCTTTAACTACTATAAAGATGTACTTTGTATTCCATCATGACCTTTAAATTGAGTCAAAAAGCCCAAACTTTTAATCTTGACTGTTAGATATTTTTGGATTAAAAAACTGAAAAGTTTAGACCTCTTAAAGCTACAAACACTTGGGGACTGGAGAGAGAGAAAAAGTGGGAGAGACAGAAAGAGAGAGAGAAATTTAAGGGTAAGAGAGGGTTGCGGAGAGGGAAAGGCGGGTAACTGGGTAAGTATATGTCGCTTATTTTAAGAGAGGGCTGTAGAATTATAATAATAGGGAGAGAGATAGGGGAGAGAGAGAGAGAAACAACAAGAGGAGAGAGAGGGTGTGAGGTCAGGGGGAAGGAGGAGAGGGTGAGAGATAGAGAAGGAGAGAGAAAGAGGGGGGCTGCGGAAGTGGTCCTGGATGGTAGGAGAGATTGAGAGAGAAAGAGGGGAGGAGAGAGAAAGAAAAGACAAATCAGGCGGCGGCATTTAAGAAGGTTGAGGGGAGAAATATTATAAATAAATAATAAATAATAATCCAAAATAACTAACAGTGAAGAGGGAGAGGCGGGTTATTATTAGGGGCGGTATATAATAATAGGGAGAGAAATAGAAGGAGAGAGAAAGAGAAAGGTAGAGAGAGGGGCGCTGAGAGGGAGAGAGAGAGAGGAGTGAAGCGGTAATATTAAATATTGTAGTACAGAAAGAGAAAGAAAGAGAGGGGAGAGAGTGAGGTAGTGAGGGATAGAGAGAGGGGGGAGATAAAATAAATTTCCTACTTATATACATATGTTTTTTTGCAAAATAAATATTATAGTATTGATGTATATTTGTTTACGATCATTTTAAGTACTCATATGTATATGTTGCGAGTGTAGCCCGCTGGCGCATCGCTCACGGGCGAAGCCCGTGCAGAGGCGGCCAAAGCCCGCCTTTATGCGCCCGGAGACCGCCCGAGAGCATCGAGCAAGGGCAGCCCGTGCGGAGGCGGGCGAAGCCCGTTTGGATGCGGCCGAAGGCCGCCCGAGAGCATCGAGCACGGGCGTAGCCCGTGCGAAGATTATATATATATATATATATATATATATATATATATATATATATAATTTGATTTGGTTAAAGCACTTGAAGGAGCCGGTTCAGCCCCATCCCCCAGCCGGTTCATCTTCCCGTTCGGCCAGGAGAAAAATCCCGCATTCCCAGCTCGCGGTAGGATTTCCGAGCCGCAGTTTCTCCTGATTTTGGCGCATCAACAGGGCACGCCCGACCACGATCTCCTCCACGCAAGCTTCAGCGATCTCCTCCATCTGTCCATGATCTCTTCCACGTATGCTCCAGCACCGATAGTTTTTCCCATCGTGAGATCATGGGGAATACTGTATAAAGGGTACTCTGCTGATTTCAATTTAGGGGGTTGTTGAATACTCTGAATGAAATCATGTTGTAATTTGCTTTGTTTTTTGATTGCTGTGTGTGAGAGGTTGAATGTTTGATTAACTGCTTTGTTTCTTGTTTGAGAGTTGGAGTTTTGGATGTGATTTCTGTATTTGCTAACTACTTCCGTGAAGATGATGTATAGTGCAGTTTAAATGCTGCTGTAGGAATTAGTTGAGTGTTGAAATCTCTTGTTTCTGTTTGCTTCTCATTGAGAGTTTTTGATGATAAAAAAATTAAGATTGTTGCTGATTGCTTTCGTGAACAACTGTGCTGCTGTGAAATTAGTGATTCCGTGAATAGTTATTGAAGTTGAGTTGTTTCCTGTCTAGAGATTTCATGGAGCCTTGTGTGCGTGAGCGAATTATTTCCGTGGTGCCCGCATGCGATAGCGGCCGACCTCGGGGCGGAAGATCAAAGGTGACGGGGAATTTTTCGCGGGATCGCCGTCGACTTCGTTTGCGGAAAGACGCATCTTTCCGTGGGTAATTATTTCTTCCCCTTCCTTTTGTGTGTCTGCAATTTCTCTTAGGTTAATATATTCATTGTTGGGTTTTCATCCGGATTTTGTCAGTGAACGCTATGTCAAAAATGCCAGACGGAAACGTATTTGAAGTTCACGATTTTCGTTTTGCTACGACAAGTGGAATAGAACGAAAGTTGTGAACCTCCTTTCCCCGGATTTAGAATTAAATTATTGTTTTTAAGAAATTCATTTTTGAAACTAAATAGTTTATTTTATACTTCACACAAAAATTTAAATTTTTTTTTTAAAAGTTCGTGCAACAACCACTCAAAAATCTTTACCTGCATTTAGGGTTTCCTAGAAAAGCCGACAGACGTGCAAACCCTACGCGCTCCGTGCATCATAAAATGGGTACCCATTTTGGAGATCTCAATATTCTCATTATTTTTCCTAAAATTAAATATACGATATTTTATTTGAATTTCTTTAATTTTAGGATGACATTTAAATATGCTATATTTTTAATATTTCATTGCCTTCCAAACTAACACTAAATTTAATTTGACAGACCATTTTTTTCAAGATCTTATTAGCCGGTCATGCCAATAAACTACAATAATGAGTTTAAATGAAATGCGTGAAACAAACATGGATACAAAAATACCACTAGTTTGCACGAACAATTAATATAAAATGCGCGAAGGCTTGCGCTGCATAAGATATAAATTGCATAAAATAAGTTGAAGATGCATTAGTCCCTCTCTTTCCATCTAGTTCTCTCTTCTTCCCCATTTCTAGGGTTAGGGTAGAGCATGACTCCTCTTCTTCCTCTCCCCACGTATTCTACAAGGGTTGAGCTCGGCTCCCCTTGTAACACAAACTTATGCAAATTTAGATCCCAAATTTTATGTATTCCAAAAAATATTCAACACAGTATTCTGAGCTTCCAAATTAGAACTTACACAAGTAACTGGACTCCGGCATGGTGGAATGATGCTGATTCCGGGCTTGGTCTGCAGGTTTGCTGTAATTCTGCGCAGTTCCTGGAATTCTGGGAGGTGACTGGCTGCGTTTAAGACTCTCGGTGAGGGGATGGGCTGCTGGAAGGGTGGGGAAGGGTGGGGAAGGGCAGTGAATGGATGATGAAGGGAAGTGACAAGAAATTGTTGTAGAGTGATGGGAGGGACTTGTTCGGGCAGTCTTGGACAAGAATAAACAAATTTGGGATGTGGAATTGGCGTTGGGGAAGGGGAAGGGCACAAAGCAGACAACTCTTGATGGCCATAGGTGATGGTGATGGCTAGTGGCGGTGGCAGTTAATCAAATAAATGGAGGAGGTTCTAGGTTTAGGCATCTAGAATTTCATGCAATCAGCAACGCAGAGTGATCACAAGAATCGGAAAATCTATTTAAATTTTGTATTGCCGGAAAATTAAATCCTATACATTGGCAAGAGATTAACATCGAACGGCTATGGTTGACCTTTACAACATGAAATATGCCTAAATTACCTAAACATACACCAAACATGAAAATATCTTGTCGTTGCTCTGAACAAGACTACGGATTCGGATCATTTATATGACGATCCTAACTCCTGCGAGTGTAAAACCGAGCGTGCTCTGTTATAAGGGTTGGCCTGCTGCGAATTGTGATCCCCATCCGATATTTTGTTTGATTTTATTTTTGGTACATGATTTGTTTGCTTTGGTTTCAAGATACCAATATTTGGATTGCTGGAATTTTAGGATTATATATATATGTATATATATATATATTTATGTATGTGTGTATATCTCTCTATGTGTGTGTATATATAAATACACAAATAAATAAATAAATATGTACACATGCATGCTCACGTGTGCACACTTGCACACACACGCCCACACTCACACACATGCTCGCGCACACACAAACACGCTTGCGCGCACACTAGCATCACCGTTGCACAAGTCCTGGTGCATGCTCTCTCTTATCCCCTCTCTTCTCTGCCCATCTTGCTCGCCGTCCGCAGATTAAGAAAACTCATTCTCTCCCTCCCTCTCTCCCCTTATTTTTTCTTGTTTTCTCCCCCTCTTTCTCCTCATTTCTCTCTCCTACATGTGATCCCCACCTAAATATTACATTGTTGCCTTAAAATTTGGAAATAAAAAAGTACACATTGGTGATGGGTGTAATGGTATCCAAAGTTTTTCTATATGAAGATTAAAAAATGTCATAATCGGATTGGATTTTGGCTTTATAGGATCTTTAATCAAAGTTATTGACCCAATGCTTAGCTTGAATCTAGTTAGGATTGACATTGGATTGTTAACAGTCCTTTTTTATTGCTTTCATCTCATTTAATGATTTCATTTAATTTTTCAGGAAGCTGCTGCTTTCTCTAGAACCTGGAGAGGGCATCTACAGAATTTATTAGGCTATGTTTTATCAGTTTACTGTGTCTACAAAATGATAAAGGTAAGTGATCTGCTGTGTTTGCATGCCAATGCTTAAAATCAAAATATATCTTGAAGGTCATAGATCCTTCCACCAATTTTCCTATCATATCCAGATGTTATTAGAAGTGTAAGTCGCGCTTTATCTTAATTGATATGCAGGATCATCGTTCTATTTAGGATTTTTCACCTTTTAGAAAGAACGGATTAATGCCAATTGTTACCGAATGAGAATTTTTTGATTGAAATCAAACTTGAAAACAAGATGTAATTCCCGAGGGATACTCATGCCTAATCTCAGGAGGTAGGTTCCTCCCCGAAGCCGCTCTCCAAATCAGAGCTCCCAAATCCTAATGATCAAAATCTACCTAAGTCTTACCGATTTTCTCCTTATATAGAAAGGATGATCCTCTTACGAATTACCATAGTACCCCTAAAAATAAAAATACATAATGACCATACAAAATAAAAGGATCCATGTTGTTGTCGCCACATATGCGTAACAACATATCCCTTATGAAATTCGACCTTGACCCCAAAAACAAAGTGCCGCCCTTCGACTAGTAATAGCATGCCCATGGGTTGGTCGCCACTGAAGTGGTCAGGGCTTGGTTTGGTAGTACGTTAGTGATCTCAAGGGCGTCAAAATCAGCTATGTCGGTCTCCTGCATGTCGTCGCTGGTCATAGCACTAAATTCTTCGATAGGACAATCATGAGTAGGAGAGTAGGGTTGCTTGCAAAGGAAACACAAACTCTTTCTATGCAAATCATGACACTCTTGGTTGGAAAGACGGTGGTAGGAATAGGACTGTTGGTGCGTGGAGGCACGATGGGTAGGCGAGGGAAAGGTGGTGATGTTGGAGGTTTATGAGTATGGACAAAGTATGATTGGTATAGGGCTTGGGGGGAGTAGAGATAGAATGAAGGTTTGTGGATGTCGCAAAAAATTCAACTTCCAAGAGTAGGGAGAGGTCTTGGGCTTGATTAACAGTGAATGATGGAGGGTGCAGAGGCGATGTTGGATATGCGGTTTTAAGCCATACATAAAATAGCCTAAGTAGTTATCAGGAGGAAGATTCTGCATGTGTGTGACCAACTCGATAAATTCATTCTCGTAGGAATTAATGGAGCTCGTCTGGAGGACCCCACAAAAGCTTTTGTTGGAATTATTGAGTCAATGTTAGTCTTGTAGTGTCTTTATGTGTTTGAGGTTTAGTCCCACACCGCCTATTGGTGTTATGTCTTGTTGTAACTCCTCTATAATGCCCTAAGTGGATGAATAATAGAATCAAGCATTTTTGTTCTCTACCTTCCAACGTGGTATCAGAGGGAGAATTTTTCCCTCCGTAAGATTTCTCCCCTATCGTATGCGTTGTGTAATATTCACATCAAAGAGGGCTACGACTTCGATTCCAGCTACTCTCTATTTTTCTGCTTCCATTTTCTAATCCCAACAACGAAAGCGTCGGGAGGATCCATATCGTTTTGTCTGCTTCTTCTGTCGTCGCTCCCGCCAGGCTCGATCGATGACGTTTCCGTCGTCTGATGTCTGATCGTCTGATGTTCTTCTCCCCACACGCCTAGGGCAACTGTTCCACCGATTCTCGCGTGAGCGGGCTTATCGTCGAATCCGTTAGCTGCGGCCCCGTTTCCGTCCAGATCTAGACATGGAGGTCGTCAACGATTCCGCTCCGACTTCGGGCTTTCTTCACACATTGTCTGGTGTTCCTTGCTGCTTTTGTTCCAGTCAACGATGGCTTTCTCTGGAGGTCCCACTGGAGATCCTTCCAACGCTTACTGCTACTTCTCTGGAGGTCCTTCTGCTGCTTCTCGTCGACCCCCTTCCTGTTCTTTGCCGATTGTGCATGAAGACATTGTCTGCTTATCCTATAGGGAGCTTCCCCTGCTGTTGACTACTGTCAATCCATCTGTGGCAGATGACATTATGCTGCTCACTGGCCCCGGTCATTCCGGCTGCTACTCCCTTGGGTTTCCGACGCTTCCAGCTGCTGCCCGTATTTTTCTGATGCCTTCCGGACAACTCCAGCCGCTGCATCTTGGATTTGTATCAGTTTCAGTTGCTACCACCCATTCGGGGCGCTGATCTCTCGCTGAAGATGAAGCCTTTTGTGTGTTTTATGTCTATCGTCCTTGTTTTTTATTATTATATTTGCTTCCTGTTGTTGTTATGCCTATATGCACGTGTGTTTCACATGAGGGGGGAGTGTTTGGGATGAGAACGACTTGGATGATCTTTCCTGTTGTTCGCCTTAGTTCCACACGGCCTCCAGACTTATGTCGTATGCTGTATGTGTCTCTCCATATTTTCTTTCGTTTGGTCGTGTGCTGGGACATGAGTGATGCTGTTTGTTTTAATCTCAACGAGTTGTGTCACGTGGGACCGTGTCATGTGGGACTGTCGTTAGGACTAATGCAAATCAATTCAGTAATGATCTAGCAAGTACGATACGTTGAGGACTAATGCAAATCAGGGTCGTATTAAAAAGGTGCTGGCGAAGGCGATGGATCATCCACTATGTATATATACCACATAGATGCAGTGGTTCGAACCAACACATTCAACTACGAATGGATGGTTGAAATATGGCATGGCTAGCACTGGGGATGTGAGCAGGGCGTGCTACAGTGCCAATATATGCCTTCCCAATTGTGGGAGTCCAATAGAAGGGGTCTGACGCCGATTTCTTTAGGAGGATCATCTGTGGTCATGCTATCTTGTCGTAGTGGTGTGTGAACCCACTGTAGTATCCGTTAAAAAACCTCAGCCTGACTGAATTGACCACGGGGTCGTCCATAGCAGCATGATCAAGGACCTTATCAATCTCCATGGAAACCCCCTGAACTGAGATGGTGTGGCCTAGATAACTAATAATATCACACCGAAATTGCACTCCTTGGGGTTTACATGCAGATGGTGCTGCTGAAGTGTCTCAAGGGTGTCTGTGAGATGTGTCATATGACCCTTCCAGGATGGATTATAAGCCAGAATTCCATAAACAAAACTAGCATGTTTTGACAAAGAGCAAAGTGAAAGGTGTCATTCATAATGAATTAGAAGGTGGTGGGGGTTGTGGTCAGCCCAAATGGTATAACGAACAACATGTAGTGGCTGTCATGTGTGTGAAAAGTTATTTTGTGAATGTGCTTAGCACACACCCAAACTTGATAGTAACCAAACTGAAGTCTGATTTTTGAGAAAAATTGGCCACTTGCAGTTCTTCCAATAGCTCGTGTATAACTGGAACCGGGCATTGGTCTTGCATGATCATCTGGTTCAACTCTCGGTAATCTTTGCAAAACCGCCAGGTTCCATTCTTCTTGCTCACAAGGTGGACTAGACAGGAGAAGGGACTGGCATTGATGTAGTTAATGACCGTCTGAAGCATCTCAGATACTAGCTTCTCAATCTCATCTTTTTAGGTGTTGTCGTGGAGGTATGGCCACTTGGAGATGACGATGGTACCTAGCTGAAGTGGAATGATGTGGTCAGCTGCGCGACGGGGGTTGGGAAGTCCTTGTGGTTCTTGAAACACAGGGGCGTTCTAGGGAAGGAGTTGATGCAACTATTACTCTTAGGAGGGGGATGGTTAATGACCGTTGCAAAGTCCTTTTTGTTTGAAGCGAACTGCCATAGAATGATATTGAAATCGACCTACTAGATCTTCTGGAATGAGTGTGGTGCCATCAGAATGCACGCTAAGGAGCTATTCCCCGCAAGTGCATCATATTAGACTGGGAAACAACCGTTTGGGACGTGCTCGTCACCAGATTGTCATACGACAACGGTGTTTATAACACTGAATGAGGGATTGCGTAAAACCACTCCATGTCAAAGTCGGAGTGGATTACTTAGCTAACCACCTAGTGAACGACTGATCCCTCCAACTGACAGATGCAACGAGTGCCTATTGTTGGTCAGAGGCCCGATTGTTCTTAAATAATTGTTCCTCCCGGGCTATCCAGTCGATGAGGTCTTGGTTGTTGAACAGGGGATTCCCATACACCATTGTTGTTGGAGGATAGCTAGAACAAAGCTCGGTTCCTCGGAATAGGGCTCAACGAAGCTACCGAGATCAGAGAGTGATAGATTGTTGTACAAGGAGCTCCAGTGGAGTGGCGGAAGAGAGCTGAAGTTGCTGTAGGAGGGAGAGGATGGAGTTATGGCATTCCTCTTAAGCATTGAAGTGAGCACAGAGGTTGGTGACAGAATTTTGATGGCATCGATGCAGCCATCCATGCGACACGTGGAAGGCATGCATCTAAGGAGACTGCCCTAGGCGGCAAAAGTGGTGGAGTTGGAGTAGCATGCGCTGGCTGTAGGAGAATGGATGAATGCGCGGACGGCGAGATTTGTTGGGAAGTAGGAGCGCGGCATGCAATACATGTGTTGACACATCGATGCACATCGAGGAAGATGTAGGACACCCGTATGGATGTGGAAAACGATGACCGGATGGGTGGACAACATGACAAAAGTCAGTCTTTTGAAGGAAACACGGGAGGAGAGAGGCACAATCCGGAATTGTTGAGCCTAGGGCTCACTTTTTATCTTTTCAGCCAAACTTAATTATAAAGGATACAAGAGGGGTCTTGTATAGGACCTCCTAATAAAAGGTGCAGTTTAATCAGAGTTCATTTTGTGATTTTAAAAATAAAAGCAATTCATTCTCCGGTCCGTGTTGCTCAGCCCCGCCCCTGATCTTTGACCTTCGTGATTAAACTCACCAAATTTGATTTGACACCATGTCGTCGTGCTTCTTCATAACAGAAATCCTTATTTGAAATTCATTCCGATCATCTACGTTTAGAGTTGGATTTTTTTACTTTAATTGACTTGCTAATTGCCATCTATTTTTGTGTTTTACGTTTAATTTTTTTTTTATTTCGGTTGATTGTATCATGTGTATTTTTTGTCATGTCTAATATAACAAAGACAATTCAGCCATCTTTCAATGCTATTTTGTGAATGATTGATTTCATGTTATCCTTGGAGATTGCAGAAACTGTGGGGTTTTTACTCGTTATATATCTCCTATTACATGCACTCTCTTATTTGTGAAAATTTTTGTGACACTCTTGGCTGAGATGTATGTTTTATAAAATGTGGAAATTGATTTTTGTTTACTTTATAGGAAAAGCATTTCACTTTTTTGCATCACTTTATAATTTCTTATGTTTCTATATGACATAAATTTAATTAGTAAATTAAGTAGACTAAATGCTCACCATAAAGGCCGACTATAACCAGTACTCTTATTAATTGTTTTATGTTGGATATTGCATTATTAATTATAATATTTGTATTGATTACGTCGTATTTATATCCTAAATAGTTCGATTCCTATTTAGGAATCGTGGGAGCACACGGATCAATGACATGTAATATCTTTGTAATTGTATAAATACCCCTATGTGGATGAATAAAATCAATCAACTTTCCTCCTCCAACATGGTATCAGAGCTTTAGGGCTACAACCCCTTTCCGCCTCTCCCGCTTTCCGCTCCCGTGTTTTTTTCTTTCTCCCGCACGAACACCCCGCCGACCCTTCTCCCACACGAACACTCCGCCGAACGCCGCTCGCCTCTCCCGACCCTCTGGCTCCGGCGACCCCCAACCCCACCTAGCCGACCGATTCCAACTCCCGCTCCTCCACCGCACCCCGCTCCCTGCCTCCGTTCGCTGTACGCACGCCGCGCCTCCCGCGCCAGCGACGGTCGGGCATCGGCCCTCTTCCGGCGGCCCTCTTCCACCACCAGCACCTCCGGCCCCTGTCCGGCGTCGTCCCGTTGATACCGCACATGCGGTGCTCCTCCTAATGTCCTTTCCGGTGCCTCCACCATTTTTGGACTCCTTCCTCTTTCTATGAGGCCGACCTAGTTTCTATCTAGGCCACTCTTTGCTCTCCTGGTGGATCTTGATTTGTGTTCTTGATCACCATGGCCGGGACCGATGGCTCCCCTACCGAATCTTCCACCACCAGTACACCCCCAACTACAGTGCCGTCCAGCTGCTTCCCTTGCCCGGGACATGACCACCACAACACGCCTCAAATCACGACGATTCGTCTGGATGGCACCAACTATCTCCCGTGGTCTCGGGCTGTTACACTTGCTTTGAAGAGCAGGAGGTTGTTTTGATATGTCATGGGCACTACACCCATACCTCGTTCAGATTCCCCAGATTGGGTGCAATGGGAATCAGAGAACTCCCTCGTCATGTCCTGACTGACTAACTCCATGGTCGAATCCATTGCTTGCAACTATCTCTTTCTGGATACAGCTGCGGACATTTGGCGAAGGGCAGAAACTACCTACTCCTGTCGCGGCAACGCGGCCCAGATTTTTCAGTTACGACGAAACATCTTCCTTCTTCGCCAAGGAGATCGCCCTCCTCCTGCCTACTACCTCGAGTTCACCCAGCTATATCAGGAGTACGATCACTTTGACTCCATCACTTTGGCGTCGCCTGAGGATGAGATCCTTGTTCGCGCACGGGAAGATCGCAACCGAGTTTTCGAGTTCCTTCATGGGCTACATATGGATTTCGACCAAATCAGTGTGCAGATACTTGACCGCTCACCCTTACCCTCTCTTCCAGAGGTTTTCAGTCTCGTTCAGCAGGAGTTTGATCGGCGGCAAACTTGGACTCCTGAGCCTCCTCCAGATGGTTCGGCCTTGGCGGCCCAGGTTGGGCCACAAGCGGCTCGTGATTCTCGGCCGAAGTCAACTGACAAGGATCACCTGCTCTATGACTATTGCGGGAAGAACCGTCATACCCGGGAGACTTGCTTTCGGCTTCATGGGTTCCCTACACCTCGTGGTGGCTCTTCCTCTTGTGGAGGGCGCGGTCCTGGTCGCACTTCGGGCCGCTCTACCCAGCCTCGCTCCGCGCACCTATCTGATGTTTTCGACGAGCCACAGCTTCCGCCAACTCCGTCAGCCCCCACATTGACTCTGACGCCTCATGAGGTTCTTGCTTTCCGTCGCCTGATGCAGGGTCCATCACCAGAGCCATATGCCTCTTCGTCCTCATATGCCCATCAGGGGCCTTCCGGTGCTCATGCTGCCTCCACCTGTCCCTCTACTCACTGGATCATTGATTCTTGAGCAATGGACCATATGATCGGCTCCTCCTCAGGTTTTGTGTCCTACCTTCCGTTGTCTGGTCGAGACAAAGTGAGCATCGCAGATGGCTCCCTCCCATTGCCGGAAAGGGCTCCATCCCGTGCTCCTCCCTAACTCTTTCCTCTGTTCTTCATGTTCCGAACTTTACCCGAAATCTTCTTTCTATCAGTCATATAACCAATTCTATGAACTGCTCAGTAACTTTTTTTCCTTCATGCATTTTTCAGGACCTGAAGACGGGAACGGTGATTGGAACTGGTAGTCTGGTGGACTGGCTCTATGTGTTCGATTCTTCCACCCCGGTCTCTCCTCCCCGAGCTCTCCATGTGGATCGGACAGCTACTTTGGAGTCCTGGCACTGCCGGCTGGGACATCCGTCTATCCATTCTATGAAACGTTTATTTCCTAATTTCTCGTCTGTATTAATTGATAAATTTTGCTGCGATGCATGTGATCGTGGTAAAAATCATCGGACCTCTTTTAATCATATTTCTTCTTCAAGTACTGCTCCTTTCCATTTGATACATAGTGATGTTTGGTGCCCTTGCCGGGTTGCATCTATTTCGGGTTGTTTTTGATTTGTAACCTTTATCTACTGTTTTTCACGTACCACCTGGGTTTACCTTATGAAAGCAAAAAAATGAAGTCTTTTCCTTGTTCCAGCGGTTCTACAACATGGTCTCTACCCAGTTTTTGACCCCCATCAAAATTCTCCGACACCGATAATGGCCGGGAATTCATTGACTCCACTTTTGAGCAGTACCTCGCTGATCGTGGTATTATCCATCAGACATCCTGCGCTTACTCCCCTGCTCAAAATGGGGTGGCTGAGCGTAAAAACCGCCACCTATTTGAAGTCGCTCGGTGTCTCCTCCATATGCAACTCCCTAAATACTACTGGGGGGATATAAATGTTTTGACCCCGTCAACAAGAAGGTTTACGTTACCATGGACGTTACCTTCCGGGAATCTGAAAGCTACTATGGGTCCTCACTTCAGGAGGGGTCTCTTCCCACAACGGAAGTGAGTACCTTACCTTACTCTGCCACCCCTCTACCTATTCCTCCGGTATATCATCCCTCTCAGTCTACACCTCCTACTCCTTGCGCCCCTCCTGTCATGGTCCCTGTTACTAAACCTCTGCAGGTTTACTCTCGTCGCCCCAAGGGATCGAACACGCGGCCCTCCATCTGGATATTAGACTGCCCACCTAACCCGTCGTCAGGATCCATCATCCCTACGGAAGGTACCTCCACTCAACACCCATTATCTCAGTTTGTTTCTTACTCATCCTTAACAGCTTCCCATGAAACATTTGTTTCCTCTTTATCCTCTGTCTCTATCCCCACTTCATGGCAGGATGCCCTTTCCGACGACAGGTGGAGGTTAGCAATGCTCGAAGAAATGAGTGCCCTGGAAAAAAACGGCACATGGGACCTGGTACAACTGCCACCAGGTAAAAAGGCTGTTGGATGCAAGTGGGTATTCACCGTCAAACAGAACCCCTCGGGCATTGTGGAAAGATACAAGACACGACTCGTGGTAAGAGGCTATACTCAGACAGAGAGCATAGACTATCAGGAGACCTTTGCTCCTGTTGCAAAAATGAATTCGATCAGAATCCTCATATCTTGTGCTGCCTGCAAGGATTGACAATTCTGCCAATTGGATGTGAAGAATGTTTATCTTCATGGCGACCTGGAAGAAGAGATCTACATGGCTCTCCCTCCAGGACTCACCCCTAGTGGATCAAAAGGGAAAGTGTGCAGATTACGGAGGCCACTCTATGGCCTGAAACAATAAGCCAGGGCCTGGTTTGGAAGATTCCACAAAGCCATGCACAGGTTTGGGTACCGTCAGAGCAATGCCGACCACACCCTCATTATCAGAATCAACAAGGGGAAGTTAACTGCCCTGATTGTCTACGTGGATGATATCATAATTACTGGGGATGATAAGGAGGAGATTCAGGCACTGAAGGAGAAGTTGGCAAAGGAATTTGAAGTTAAAGATTTGGGAAATCTCAAATACTTTCTCGTCATTGAAGTTGCAAGGTCAAAACATGACATTTTCCTATCACAAAGGAAGTATGTACTCGACCTCCTCGAAGCCACTGGGATGAGCGGGTGTCGACCTGCCGACACCCCAATCGAAGCCAATCACAAGCTAGGCAGAGACGATGGCGATGCGATCGAAGACATTCCCAGTTACCACAGGCTGGTAGGGAAGTTAATCTACTTATCTCACACTCGTCCAGATATCTCTTATGCTGTGGGAGTTCTCAGCTATTTTATGCACTCTCCAAAGGTCCGTCATATTGATTCCGCACATCATGTCCTCCGATACCTCAAGTCCTCTCCAGGGAAGGGCATCCTGTTCTCACCAAATAAAGAGTTGACTATTGAGGTTTACACTTACGCAGACTGGTCTGGATCGCCCACCGATAGGCGCTCCACAACCGGATACTGTTCCATGATTGGTGGGAATTTGGTCAGCTGGCGAAGCAAGAAGCAACATGTTGCTGGATCCAGTGCTGAGGCCGAGTTTAGAGCGCTCGCACATGGAATTTGTGAAGGATTATGGGTCTCCACTATCCTGAAAGAACTTGGGCTTAAAGGAAGCGAGCCTATCAGATTGTACTGTGACAATAAGGCTGCAATCTCCATTGCCCACAATCCGGTGCAACATGATCGTACGAAACACATTGAGATTGACAGACATTTCATCAAGGAGAATATCGACCGAGGAATCATTGTTATTCCATTCGTACTGTCTGACCAACAGTTGACCGATGTTCTCACAAAAGGTCTAAGTTCCAGTATGTTCGCAGATCTTATTGGCAAGTTCGACATGACTGACATCACATGCCCAACTTGAGGGGGGGTGTTGGATATTGCATTATTAATTATAATGTTTGTATTGATTACGTCGTATTTATATCCTAAATAGATCGATTCCTATTTAGGAATCGTGGGAGGACACAGATCAATGACGTGTCATATCTTTGTAATTGTATAAATACCCCTATGTGGATGAATAAAATCAATCAACTTTCCTCCTCCAACATTTTAGTCCCAACCTCTAATCTTGGTTTGGGATATCCTTCTGATAGACACACTATCATGAACCAAAATTGTTTTTGATTGAATGCAAAACAAGGATACAAAATATCAAGACAACTCGACCCGACTCTTGAAGGTTGGTTCCCTCTAAGAGCCTCTCTCACTCATGAGAGCCTAAAGCTAAACAAGTTCACCAAGATAGCAAATGACTCTCCCCCACTCCCTTATGGGAGGAAGTGGGCATTCATAAAATATGATAATTCCCATCGGGTTACATAGACTAGTAAGGTCCGCGTGGTGACCGTCTTCGTATCAACACTCCTCTCCTGAAAAATCGACATTGTATTCAAGGTCTAAGCCTGTAGGAAATGTCAGCAAGCGTCAGAGGGTTCAAGTCACTGATGTTAGGACCGTCGTTTACAGGTCCGATCATCATGCACAGGTCTTTGAGAGGGCATATGTGGGTGAGCGAGTACGGTTTCTGTGAATAAGAAAAAAGGCCCTTTCGGCGAAGCTCAAGGTTGTACTAGTGAGATAAGCGTTGGGGTCGACGGGGCGTCAGTGAAATTTTCACTGTCGGAATTGGCGTGGACGGAGGATGGCCTATCAACGTGAGTGGGACAAAGGGATCAATGCGGGGAAGAGGCGGCAGAGATTTCAAAGGTAGTGAAATTGGTTGTTGGGGTGGTCGAGAAGATGACGAGGATGTGTAAAGTTCCTCGTCGAGGTAACGATCTTGCTCCATGACGTGACAAAGAGTAATCAGATTGTCGATTTAAAGGCGTGCCCAGAGGCGGTGTTACAGACCCCCAAGAAAGTACTACAGGTAATGGTCGGGGGCTAGGTAGGGGACGTGCATGGTTACCTCAATGAACTCGTTGATGTAGGTGGCCTTAGTGTTGAAATGGTGCACAAAGCTGAAGCACTCACATGCATATTACCCTCATGGCGAGTGTCATAGAGGCGGAGAAGTTCCTCCTTTAGTGTTGACCAGGAGCGGTCAGGGACCTACTGACACGTCTAACACACCCAATGGTGCGCCGAACCCTCTATATAGATAGTGACGAGTGGAACCTTCTTGTTGGCGGGGGTGGACTGAAGGTTGAAGAATTGTTCGGTGTATGCAATCCAACCAAGGGGATCAATGTCGTCGAGCATAGGAATCTCGATCCGACGGATATGGGTCGTTTAGATAACTATAGCGGGGCGGTTGCGGCGGTGGTGGCAGACAAGCCATTGGACATATTTCTGACGTGGATATGAGCTTTTGAAGGGTGAGAGTGAGAACCTCAAGCCGAGCTTTGAGTTGATCCAAACAATGGAAGTCAACGGAGGCAGAGGCGTCCTTGTCGGCGTGGAAGACCATAGAACGTGTCTGGGGCGTGGAGTTGAGGGGTTGAAATAAAGGAACAGACGGGGAAGTTGGGCGGCGAGGAGCTGCAGGAAGGGTACCAAAGGCTGCTGGAACAACAGTTGCGGGGAGGGAAGATACTGGGTGCGAAGCTGGACACGGTCGAGGAAGTGTACCAGTTGTTGGACGGAAGAGGGGGGATTGAGTAGGCACTGGATATTGGTAGCCCCAGAAGGAATGCATATGAACTGTTGTGTGATGGCGGCGTGTGCGGGAAAGCAGTAAGGACCAACGAAAGGAGTGGACGAGGCGTTGGAGGGACATGAGAATGCAGGAGCGACGAGTGCACAGAGCATGTTGGTTGAGGTAGTACAGGTGGTTGAGGCGAGACATTGATAGATTGTGTTGTAAGCAGGCGGTCGACGTAAGACGTGCATGATCGGAGTCGCGAAAGGAAGCGTGAATGATGAGACTGTGGCGGAAGATCGAGCGTACGAAACGGGCTTCTTCATGCGAACAAACAAACCATCTGCTAGACGGATCCCCAAAAACTCTACATTGAGACCTCCATCTGCACGACCACATCATGCCGACGACCTCTTCCCTCATCGGCTGCGAGCTTTGCCCGCATATCTTGCTGCGATCTCCTGTGAGTTCTTCTCGTATTTGCTGCGAGCTCTGCCCGCATCTCCATTTTGATCTCCTGCAAGCTTTTCCAGCATCTCTGGCGTGCATCTTAGCGAGCTTTGCAAACCCCGCGGGTTTTACTGCAAGCTTTGCATAATCTGACTCCCAGTTACTGCTAGACTTGCTCGTAACTTTAGATCCAACGACCCCTGCTCCCTTTTTTTTGCTCTGGTGAGACCCGCTCCCTGCTCCAGTGAGATCTTTGTGTGAGACCTACTTCCCACTCGAAGAGCTTGACTTGTTCTGGACCTAATTCGCGAACCACCTTCTTTTGACATTGTAACTCTTGTTTACGAGCAACTCCTATTACTTAACCTTCTGAATTCCTTTTCTCCGCCGCTTGAAATATATAGATGGAGGGCTCCTCAAGTTTAAGTTTTCTGCTACGGATCCCGATGGAGCGGACGAGGGCGAAGGGCAACCGCTAGTGTGGAGGGTGTATCAACGCCGCGAGTGCGGGACACATAAATTGCCAGCCTAACAGACATGGTTGAGTGGAGTTATTTTATCCTTTATATTATTGCTGTCGTATTTTTTTGGTACCATTATTTTTGTGTTCTGACCATCGACTATATAAGTCAGAGACTATTGTATTTTGGGCATGCTTGAATTAATTTGGAACTTCTGGTTTCCCTCCATCTCTTCTCCTCTAATTTCTCCTCCCTTGCTCTCTCTTTTTTGAACCCGAACATTTGATCCGACCTGCCTAATTCCGGCCGCGGTTTCCTCCGCCCAAAGTAACTGCGTCTTCGCAGTCCCGCGAGCGCTTTTCCTTACGACCTCCTCATTCCGCTTCGCGACCCCGCCTCCGTGCTCGTTCCGCATTCCAATCGTAGTTTGCGCCACCCTTCAATTTCCCATCCGCGGATCAAACCGCATCGCAGTCCCATACCTCTCATGGTCGTATCGTCCGATTTCCGCGATCCTCTCGCCGGCTTGGACACAACTTCGTCGGCCTTCGACGCAGCTATCGCTGCTCCATCGGTCTTCCTTCCTCCGCCCTTGGGCTTCCAGCGGCTCTCGGTCTCCTTCGCTCCAATCGGTCGATGCTCCCCGATTGCGATCAACGGTCAACACCACCGCCCCCATCCACGGATCCCACCATCCTTCGTTGTTTGGATGAACACGACGGCTCGATCACGTCACTGCAGGTCCTCATGGTACGCATGGACGCTAAGATCGACTCCCTCTTGGAAGACCGTTTTACCACATCCGCGACGTCCGCGGCGGACTCGTCGTCCCTCCTCGGAGCCCTCCGGAACCGTTCTATGCAATAGCCCATCGGGTCTCTCTCACCGGACCTTCATTCCTTTGATGTTCCCTCTTTAACGATATTGATTCCTTGGGATGGATTGCCCGGGCCAAACAGTTCTTTGAGATACATTAGATCTCAGAGCCACAAAAGGTCAACACGACCTTGATCGGCCTGGAGGGCTCCTCCCTCCACTGGGTGTGTTGGCTCCGACAATCCAAACCGTTCATGTCTTGGTCGAATCTTTAGCATGAGCTCATTCGCCATTATGACACCAACTACTCAGGCTTCACGATGGAGCGACTCGGCGGCGTCAGCCGGACGGGCTCTCTTGACGAGTACATCGATGAGTTTATCGCCCTCGTGATGCATGTGGAAGTACTTCTGCCGGACCACTACCTCAGTTTCTTCATGCATGGGCTCCTCCCCCACATCCATGCCCGGATCCGCACCCACCATCTCTCATCAATTGCAGAAGCTATGGATCTCGCTTGCTTGATGGAAGCAGAATTTCAGATTCGGCCCGTGGACCCGGGCAAACTGCCCCTACCTATGTCACGCCCGGTCAACCGGATAGCAGCGGCCTACCGTCCACTATAGCTGGAGATACCCCCGGCCCCCGATTGGGAAGCACCCCCGCCACACCCTCCTAGGCCTATGGCCCACCCTGGCTCTCCAATTAGGAATACCATGATCTGCGAACCAAAGGGTTGTGCTTCCGGTACAAGCAACCCTACTCTCCTACGCACGAGTGCCCGCTGAAAGATCTTCGGATCCTCATTGGCGAGGAGGAACCCGAGGTGACACTCGCGAACTTCAAGGCCCTCGTGTTGGATACGACAACCGATGACCCCCCAGCGGCCACCTTTCACCGCTTGAACCTTCCACTATTTACCGTTGGCGGATTCTCTGGCCCACTAACGATAAAGCTACAGGGGACACTTCATGGGCTATCTGTTGTGATGATGATCAATAGCGGGTGAGCCACAACTTCATCTCCCAGCACCTGGTGGATCGTCTGTCACTGCCAGTACAGGCCGCCGAGCGTTTCTCGGTCTGCTTAGGAGATGTGAGGCGGCGAGCCACAGATGGCCTGTGTGCGACCCTCACTCTCACCATCAGCATCAACCCATTTCAAGCAGACTTCTACCCCTTCTCTTTGGGCGGGGTGTATGTTATTCTCAAGGTGGCTTGGCTTCGTACCCTTGCGGATGCCAACATCAACTAAGACCGCATGACTATGCGCTTCTTCCACAGGTGCACGCCCTGCTTGCTAGAGGGCGACTTGACTTTATTTCATCAATCTGTTTCCTTACGGTTTTTCCAAAAAACCACTGACGTGGATTGGGCGGCCTCCTTGTGGCACGTGGACGGGAAGTCTGCCCAATGCTCTCCGACCTCTCTTGCACTGCAAGCTATCTTGGACCTCCTTCCGGATGTCTTGCCATCAAGACCCATTTTCTCTCGGCTAGGTCGACAGGTCACCGCATTCCCCTGCACCGGGATGTGTCGTCCATCTCAGTTCGACCTTACCGCTAGGACCATGCTCAAAAGGGCGAGATCGAGACGCTTGTGTGTGACATACTCGCGGCAGGCATCATTCGATTTCGACCCAACACTAGCCCCTTCTCGAGCCCAGTCCTCTTGGTCCGCAAGAAGGACGGTAGTTGGCGCTTTTGCGTGAACTATCAGGAACTCAACAAAGTCACCATCCCGGATAAGTACCTTATTCCGGTCATTTAGGAGCTCCTAGAAGAGTTACATGGAGCTGTTTATTTCTCTAAGTTGGACCTACGCAACGGCTACCATCAAATACAGATCCGAGAGGAGGATGTTCCCAAGACGGCGTTTCACACGCATGATGGTTATTACGTGTTCCTGGTCATGCCTTTTGGCCTGACTAATGCTCCAACCAGCTTTCAGGCTACCATGAATGATCCTTTCTGTCTAGTCTTGTGCAGGTATGTATTTATTTTCTTCTATAACATTCTACTTTACAGTTCATCTTGGCAGGACCATTTGGATCATGTTCGGGCCACTCTCACCACACTCCTGGAACATTCTTTTTGTGTAAACCCCAAGAAATGCGTCTTCGGCCAGACAAAAATTAGTTACTTGGGGCACACTATATCCGCCAATGATGTAGCTATGGATCCGTACAAGGTTTGGATCATCCTTCAGTGACCCACATCTTGATCACTTCGCTACGTCCGGGGATTCTAGATTCTCATCGGATACTATCGTCGATTCATTCGGGACTACGACAAGATCGCCAAACCGCTCTCCAACCTGCTGAAGAAGTTAGAGACCGGCATTTTTTAGTGGCCATCGACGGCAGCTGCGACATTCTGGGCCCTTCAGCAGGCCCTCAGCACCGCCCCCGTGTTAGCTATGCCAGATTTTTGCAACCCTTTGTGACGGAGTGCGACGCCTCCGAATCGGTCGTCGGTGTGGTTTTGATGCAGGGGACAACCCGTCGCCTATTTCAGCCATTCGTTTGCAGACACCGTGTGTCCTAGCTCCGCATACGAGTCTGAGTTGATGGTGTTGGTTTTGGCGGTACAATATTGGCAGCCCTAGCTACTTCACGGTTCGGACAGATCATCACAGCTTACGCTATCTTCACCAGATGATTGCGAACACGACGCAACAGGTTTTGGTGGCCAAGCTCTTGGGTACAACTTTGGCATCGAGTTTTGAATGGGATCGTCCAACCGGACGGCCGACGCCCTCTCCCGCCAATCACAGACGACGAATCTGGCTGCCATTTCCCGACTTGTCTGGGAGGACACCTGTTACGGATTGCGTATTGTGTTACGGACTGCGTGTTATGTTACGGGTTGTTATGAGAAGTTATAGGGTCTCGAGGACCGAGCCCTTTTATCCTTATTATTATGTTTGTCTTATTAGGTTGAGAGTTGTAAGAGTCATCTTGTAGCCTATATAAAGACATGAGTATTGTATGTTTGGGATATGAAATGAAATTCTAGTTTCCTTGTCCACTTGTTGTGAGATATTGGTGGCTCTCTCCTCCAACGAGCAACCCCGTCTAGGCAGCCGCGATTCCGGCTCCACGGTATTCTCCACCATCTTCATCTCCACCTCCGACCACCACCAAGTTAGGACCATAACAACTTGGTATCAGAGGCACCGGTCCTCTTCCGCTTCACATATCGCTTCCTCCTTATTCCAGTCGTTGCAACCACCCGCCACTCTGACCTCTCGTCTCCATCGGGCTGCAACTGGCACTGCTCTCGTTCCAAGGACGACCCGCCTGGACTGCTCCTTTTTCACTGGTCACCCCCTGCGCAAACAAGGCTCTGCCAGCCCTCGCAGTTCCGACGTCAACGCACCTGGTCCGTCGCTTTGTTTCCTGCGATTTCCGTGGGTCCTGTTTCCTGCAAACAAAGCACCGACAGATCTTGGTGGTCCCGACAGATCTTGGTGGCTCCGGCAGCCGTTCTGTTGGATCTACAACCGACCGGAATCCTTCCCTCGTCAAAGCCGTTGACGATCGTTGCTCGTCCATCGCCGTCCCAGAGCTGCATCTCCCTGCTTCCGGCGTTCCGTTGGATCGACGACCGACTGGAATCCTTCCCTCGTCAAAGTCGATGACGATCGGTTCTCGTCCATCGCCGTCCCAGAGCCACATCTCCCTACTTCCCTCGAGCCGCCTGCATCTCCCTGCTTCCCTCGAGCCGCGCTTCTTCCTGCTTTCCTCGAGCCACCCGTGCTCCTGCTTTTCATCAAAGCCCACCCCGCCCCAACCTAGCAGGCAAGCACATCTATTCAATTTTTTTTACTCCGTGGACCCCACCACCCTTTCCTATCCCAATTCCTTTTACATATTTAATTACTGTTTCTCATTTCCTATTGATTTTATTACGCACTGTTCCCTGGGCCCTAGAGACCGTTTCAAAATTATTAACCCTGCTGCCAACCCACTTGTTCAATCCCAGCCTTCTATCTATTTTAATTTTCCAGCACTCCCTTCTCTTTTGGTACCAATATTGGGCGCCACCGCAGCTCTCGTGGTCACTCACAACTCTTTGACTCGGCGCAACCCAACCGCCCGGTCACCCGCTCCTCTTCTCGCTCCTCATCCCGCACTATGGGTGACTTCTCAGACTAACTAAGTCGGATTATGACCATGCTCCAGGCCGTCATGACGCAACAAGCTGCGCACACTGCTCTCGCGGACCGGCATCAGGAGGCCATTACTGCGCTCTCCAAGCTCATCACTGATCTGTCGGTCTCCCCGACACACGATCATGCAAGCAGCAGTCAGGCACAACCACTTCTCCGTAATGCCCCGCCTCCCCTGACCGTCTACGAGCCGCCTCCGCACGTCCTCGCGCACCCCGACGTTGCGATTGTACCATGTTATACCAGATTGGAATTTCCAACCTATGATGGGAAAAGTGATCCCTTGAGCTGGCTCACCAAGTGTGAGCAATTCTTCGGCCACCAGCAAACTCTGGCAGCAGATCAGATCCATTTAACATCTTTCCATATGCTTGACTCCTCCGTTTTTTGGGCTTCTCGACTTCTCACCGACCGGCCAAATCTAATTTGGGACGACTTCAAGCGGCTCTGCAATTTGCGTTTCGGACCTCCTATCCGAAGTAACTCCCTCGGTGCACTCACATCTCTACGACAAACGGGTACTATGGACGAGTACCTGGAACAATTCAGCTTCTCTTAGCGCATGCCCCACTTTCCCCAGATATGAAAGTCGACATTTTCACCGCTGGACATGGACTGCGACTGGATGTTGAGTTTGAGGCCCCTCCGGACTTAGTGACTGCTATGAGTCTTGCCCGGCTCTGCGATCGTCGCGTCCAGCTGGCCCAGGAAGTCTATCCACCTGCCACCAACATTATTCAACAAGGCCGTATCGAGGGCCCCACAGCTCCACTGGTCCGCCGATTATCTCGTGCTGAGATGCTGCAACGACGCGCCCAGGGACTATGTTTTAATTGCGACGAGCAGTACACTCGCGGTCATAGGTGCACCGACTCTTTTACCTACATGTCAAGGACTCCGACGACGAGGGCATCAGATAGAGTTTGCGAGCAAACTCTTTTTGGGGACGGATGAGATGTTACAGACTGCTTATTATGTGTTACGGACTGCGTATTATGTTACAGGTTGTTATGAGAAGTTATGGGGTCTCGAGGATCGAGCCCTTTTTATCCTTATTATTATGTTTGTCTTATTAGGTTGAGAGTTGTAAGAGTCATCTTGTAGCCTGTATAAAGGCATGAGTATTGTATGTTTGAGATATGAAATGAAGTTCTAGTTTCCTTGTCCCCTTGTTATGAGATATTGGTGGCTCTCTTCTCCAACGAGCAACCCCGCCTAGGCAGCCGCGGTTCCGGCTTCACGGTATCCTTCACCATCTCCATCTCCACCTCCGGCCACCACCGAGTTAGGACCATAACAACACCTTCATTCTTCAGCATGAAGTTGCAGCCGACCCCGAGTTCCAGTCATTTTGGAGACCTTGCAGCTAGACGCCACTGCCCGCCCACCTTATCTCCTTGTGGGCGACCGCCTCTACTATCAGGATCGTCTGGTCATTTCCGCTTCCTCTCAGTTGATTCCCTGCCGATTCATCGAGTTCTATGCGACCCCAGAAGGGGTCACGCGTGCGCCTTCGGGACTTACCGCCGCCTCGTCGCCTCCCTTTATTGGCCTGGAATGTTCCAACGGGCCAAGACTTCGTCGCGTCTTGCCTGCCTTCCCAGCGCGTCAAGTACTTGGCTACCTTTCCTGGGGACTCCTCCCATCGCTTTCCGTTCCGACACAGGTCTTGGAAGATATTTTGATGGACTTCATCTCCCGGCTTCCCCGCTCCAAGACATGGGACTACATATTGGTGATCGTGGGCCGCCTTTCCAAGTATGCTCATTTCATCTCGCTTCAGCACCAGATCACGACTCCCAGAGTGGCCGCTACCTTCGTTGAGGGGTGGTCCACCTCCATGGGTTCCCTTGCTCCGTTGTGAGTGACTGCGACCCCCTCTTCCTGAGTTCCTTTTGGCAGGCGCTGCTCAAGATGCAGGGTACGCAACTTCAGATGAGCACGACCTACCATCCATAGACCGACGGACAGTCCAAGGTTATGAATCGATGCTAGAAGACCTATCTACGTTGTTTTGTGTATGATCACCTGTGGGCATGGGCCGAGTGGCTCTCCTGGGCAGAGTACTCCTTCAACACGTCCTTTTACTCCAGCACCAACACCACACCGTTCGAGGCAGTTTATGGAAGGACTTCACCCACCCTCACACAGGCCGTGTTGGGCGAATGCGCGGTAGCTGTCGTCGACAGCCTTCTCCGTGACCACGATGTCATGCTTAGTCAGCTGCGCCAACACCTCTGGCGTGCCCAGAATAGGATGGTGGCCTCAGCCAACCGCCATTCGCGCGACATCTAGTTCATTGAGGTTGATTTAGTGTTCCTTAAGATCTGACCACACTGACAGGTCACGGTGACCCTGCGGACACACTCCAAGCTGACAGCCAAGTTCTACGACCCCTTTGAGATCCTAGCTCGGGTGGGCACCTAGGCATATCACCTTCGCCTACCTCCGGAGAGTTGCATCCATCCGGTGTTCCATTCCTCGCAGCTCAAGCGGGTGATCGGTGAACACCTAGTCGGGGAGGCACTTCCTTAGACGGTCCCCGGAACCGCCGCAGCGGTGTTCCTTCCCCAGAGCATTACAGACACGCGCACGATTCTCCGCGTAGAGAAGTCAGTGGATCAGGTTTTGGTGGCTTGGCAGGATCACTCACCCTTGGAGGTGACATGAGTGGACCGAGTGGATATGCGCCTCCAGTTCCCATATTTCTCTCTTGAGGACAAGGTAAATTTCCCAGTAGGCGGTATTGTTATGGATCCCGATGGAGCGGACGAGTGAGAAGGGCGATTGTCAGTGTGACAGGTGTACCAACGCCGTGAGCGCGGGGCGCGTAACTTGTCGTCCTAGTCGACATGGTTGAGGGGCGTTATTTTATCCTTTATATTATTGCTGTTGTATTTTTCAGTACCGTTATTTTGTGTTGTGACCGACAACTATATAAGTCAGAGCCTATTGTATTTTGGGCATGCTTGAATTAATTTGGAACTTCTGGTTTTCCTTCCCAGTTTCCGCTCTTCTCCTCTAATTTCTCCCCCTTCCTCTCTCTTTTTCGAACCCTAACATATTCAAACACCCTCTCCGATTACGAATCGTCCAAGTAATGATTGCCCGTGAAACCATGATTCCTCCAGTTCCTTCCGGATTACCACTATGCCTTTGGACGGTTCCAACTACCTTGAATGGTCTCGCACGACACAACCTGCGGTATACAACCAACAACTATATGTGTACATTGATGAGACTGTTGTTCTGCCTCCAACATTGACCCCTCGTGGAGGAAGCCAGATATTGATAACTCTCTGGTGGTTTTGTGGCTTCTCCGCTCAATTTCTCCTTTGGTCTACCGCAACTACATGTTAATAGACTCTGTTCTTGAGATTTAGATTCGGGTTCGAGAAACATAATCTTAAATTGGTAGTTCCACACAGGTGTATGAACTTGTCTGACGTCTTCTCTAATTTAAACAAGGTTCTAGAAGTGTTGCACCATACCTCTCCAAATTCAAACGTCTCTACCAAGAGCTTGACTACTTTGAGGATTTCACTCTTGCATGCACCCTCAATGCTCCGGTATTAAAAATGGAGCACTGTTATCGTCTACATCACTTCCTTATGGGTCTCGACATGGACTTTGACATGATTCACACTCATGTCCTGAATTGCTATCCTATTCCTCTTTGGGAAACATTCAACATGGTCTTGGATGATGAGGATTACCGACACTCTCAATTCCGAGAGAGTACCAGATCATTCCGCGCTTGCTAGCATTGCCTGTGGCCTGCCTGTTGGATCGAGAGGCTTCCTTAGAGGGGGGTGAACAGTGATTAATAAAAATTGTTTAATTTATTTTTCTTGAAATAAAATATAAAACAAGATTTGAACTAAGCACAACGGAAATAAGATTTTAAAACCATGAAAATTAGATAAAAGAAAACTAAATCATCATTGTAAAAATATTTTTCAAGATACAAATGTTTTATCTTTATAATGCTAAGATCGTAGGTGATGTAAAATAAATCTTGTTGTTTTCTATGCCGACTCTTCTTAAATACAAGTTGGCCCTATCTAATTTACCCCTGGATTGGCCTCACGCCCCCTAGACCTAAACCTAAGTTTAGTCGCTACACACAAAGCCCTTAACCTATTCTTAGATCTAGTAACTACACGTTAGGCGAATTCCCACACTGATCAAGATAAACAATCAACACTCAAATTAAAATAAAAATACAAATGAGAGATGTCACAGGTAGAAGGTGAAGGGCTGCTCAAAATATCATTGTAGAACACGAAGCCTTTGCTTGAATGATGGCATTTAATGTCGATCTTCTTTCGTATCCTTCTTCATTAAAGGTAAGGAGTGTTGGAGGCTCTAGGGGCAGCTAACACAACCATTCTTTGAAAAATCTTGTGTTAGAATAATGATCCGGAGAGAATCAGATGCATTTATAATTCTTTGAGAGCTATCGCCGACGGTAGCGTCAGTATACAAGTCTCTGCGCCTTTTTCCATCTTCAGAACGGAGGAGCCTTTCATATGGAGGTTGGAGCTAATAAGCTAACACTGGGCGGTAGTGAGCTATCGCGGGGTGATAGAAAAATTGAATTTTTTGCTCTCATTTCCCTTAAAGCCGCGTCGCGACAGGTTCGTGCCATAATGAGCACTTCATCACTATCATCGGGCGATAAGGGCTATCACCGGAGGCAACCTCGTTCTTGAGCTATTTAGGGCAGCTTCCAATTTCTCGAAGTTCACAACAAGACTTCAGGGTTCACATCTGTCTGTCGAATGCAAGTCGACGTACGTTGAGTGCTATTGTCAAGCAGTTGTTGCTATCGTGGGCGCTATGCTGTATTTTTGGCTTTGGACTTGTCATTTTAGCTCGATTATTGTTGTAACTTGTATGCCTTGTATCATAGGTAATTCCTGGATCTGCACATTAAAAAAACAATTGCAAAGATAGATCAAATACACATTAAGATTTGTTATTCTCAAAATAAGGGCGTGTCGAACCATATTCCAACAAACTCCTTATTTTCTAATAACAAATTCCTAGATTGGGAAATAAAGAATGCAGTAAAATAATGTTCATAGTGATGTGCATATAATAATACTTAGAAATCTAATGGGAGAAATAACTCCCCCAAATTTGTGGTTTCCCCCTAAGTGTGATATTTCTCATTCTCTCATTCACCCTCCCCCCCCCCCCCCTCCCGTTGTTATTAATAAAAGCGGGTATAATGACCGTAGAGGAAATAATCATGGTAGAGGGAAAAATAATATAAACAATAATTGTGAAATCTAATGGGAGAAACATAAAGAAGTAAATGATAATCATGAAAGACATGAAATACACAAGGATTATCGTGAAAACCATCTATTGAAACATAAAGAAGTAAATGATAATCGTGAAAGACATAAAATACACAAGGATTATCGTGAAAACCATCAATTGATACTAAGTTATTGATATTAAACTGGAAGCTTTAAATTTCATGTAAAAGAATGGACATCATAATGTATATAAAATAAAGAGATAAAGACGGCATTGTTACAAGATTTGAAAGAATTGTACATATCATTATTATGCAATGAATTGTACATATCATTGTGCAATGAATTGTACACATCATTATGCAATGAATTGTACAGATCATTATGCATTGAATTGCACATTAACATAATTACCATGTGAAGTAAAATAACTTCCACAACATTTATACTCATATAAGTATCACCCAGAAGGTGCTTTCGCACACACAGTACTTAAAGATTTATCAGAGATATGAAGTAGCGCTTGGTGGATCACAACATAAAAAAAATATATCAAAATAATAAAGTGATCCTTGGTACCGAAGAGAGTAGTTATTACAATTATGTTTGTACAAAATCAATAAAATTTAAACGAAGGTGCTCAACCTCACATTGCTTACGAAGACTTATCAGGAGGAGTAGTGCTTGAGGGTTGTCCTTAACATTATTCATAGTTCCTATTTTTTTATTTAATAGCATGAACAAGGGCCCTAGAGTCATCGAAATACGCCTTTATAGATAAATACTGTCACACCTCAGCCTGAAAACTCATAATTAACGAGGCGGGTATGTGGAATGTGCTAAAAGATCTTTAACGCATTCCAAAATTTGCAAACAAGTATTGCACATGAGAACCAAAATAAACTTTTTATTTTATTCAAACTTTACATTACTCATAATATATGAAAATATGTACATATAACTTTATTCTCTTTCTCTTTCCTTTATCCCAGCTGATTTTCACATGATGTACATAAAATGATAATTTATAGGCCATGAGTCCGTCGACCCACCTTTGACGATATAATTTAAACACATAATATGAAAATAGCAATGAAACTGTTAAAAATAATTCAAACTTTATTTGGGTATTTTTTCTGAATACTTAATCACAGAAGCCAAATCTCTAGATTAATTTAAGTTTTATACTTAATTTGTTATTTCTCATCTAACTATCCTATTGGCCAGATAGTGTAAGGTCAGTGGTCGCATTATATACCGTTATGCACCCCCTTCATTTCGGGGGATACTACTCACTTCTAACCACTTTCATAGACACCACTTGAGCAAGTTAAATTTTGAGGTTACAAACATATTAATTTATTAATTGTTAGTTGTCCCAATCTTATCGGTGTCTATCCTGCTCATGTTGACTACCTGATGTCCAATGAATCTAACCTTAGGTATTTTGCATTATTGCATCAGCACTTGCACTATGTCGGTTGGCCTAACTGGAATGGCTCGGTCTATGCCCCATGAACGTGATAGCCCATAATTATCAATGCCCAAAGTAAAGTAAAAAGCATACAAGAGAGCATATAATTCCCTTTCAGGCATCTATAACATTCCTTCCTTGTACCATAAGGCATTGCTCGGGGTGTCACCACATACAATACCCGTAACCCTAGGCTTGCCCATTCTGGATACAAGCGTCGACCTAGGCACTTTCAGGGGGGGGGGGGTATCTAGGTGAGCACAACGACATCCAGCCCCTAGTCCTTGGAATGTTTCCTAGGGAGTAAAGTCCTTGGAATGTTTCCCAGTGAGTAAACCACAATCTATTGCCATTAATTAATACTAAGCTGACCGTAGTTACGTCAAAGGATCATTTTCCAATAGTCTCATTCTTCATATGAGCATCATATTCATGCGAGCATAATAAAAACCCTCGTGAATTTTCATACAATTTATTCATGACTAGTTAATTATCTCAGTTTAAATATCATATTTGGTACTTAAATGATAATCCCCTTATGTTGATGTCGTCGCCTGAATTTGGGCAGTATTTCAACACTATTTAAGAATTTAGAACTTCCGCTTCAAAAATCTTGACTTGGGCGGAACTTCAACTTCAAGCAAAGCCATAATGCTCCTTTAGAATTTTCCTCAAAGCTTTCTGCGAAATTTTGCAGCAGTCCAATACTTTCTCTCTTCTCCTTACCTCTTTCATTCTTGATTTCAGAGAATTGGAATAAGATTTGACGTGATTTGAACTTTCTATTGGATGCATATTTATAATATCTTTTCAACGCCTCCAAAATCATCAAAATTCGAGCTCTAAAACTCCCAGAAATTCACAAAAATGAACCTACCCTTTACCGGGCTTCCGGTTGGCACCACGCAGCATGTTGGGTGCACAGGGTGAGGCGACAACACAGCAGGATGCCATGAGGCAACAACAGGGGTTGCGTGGCAGTAGCCCAAGCTGCATGCCGCCACGCGGGCCAAGCGGCCCGACCGCCATTCGAGTTGGGTGGCCCAGTTGCGTGTCGTGTGGCCACCACGCGAGTCAGGCAACCCATCCGTGCAGCCAGCTACTGCGCCATCGGTGGTGTCGTCAGGCCACCAACGTCGCACCATCTTGGCCATCAAACCCTTTTTTGCTCTGTTCGTGAAAAATAAAAAGTGAATATTTGTACCCTGGTGTTTTTCAACATCCCGATTCCAAATTGGGCTGAAAGTGAGAAATTGGGCTGACAATTCTCTATCAGTCTCCCGATATAATGTAGAACTATGAATGTCAACCTGAAGCAATCAAATACGTGATTCATTTATCAACCCTCAATATTTTACAGGGAAGTCAGATGGGGGTACTTTGTTTTTGTTAAAGAAAGTGTAAAGAAAGCTCATCATAAAGGCCCAGGTAAATCCCTCTTAGGATTTAGTCCTACATGTTGGGATAGAATTTAGGCTCTCCCCTCATCTCCTATATATATATATGTACAAATACATATGCTGTAATGGAATTTTATCGAGAAATTAATAAAATCACATTTTATTTCTCAATTTTTTGTTCCTCTACATGGTATCAGAGCCACCAGTACTTCGATCATTTTCCTCCACATTTGGCTCTGGGCGGATAGCTTTCTACTACCCGCGGTCTCTGCTTCTCTAACCTCATCGCCCTTGTGTCTGCGGTCTCCTGTTTCTACCCGCAACTTATAACACTCCATCCGTCACGAGTAATATAACAACAGGTCCATCCGAGGCCCCACGCCATATTAAACGGATAGACGAAAGAGTTACGCAATGAAACCATAATTGATTCTAAACTAATAATGCACCCTAACACAGAGTTGCATTCTAACGGAAGCTTAAAGAGTTAAGAATCACCCATCTAGAAATGTCCACTACTAAAATACAACAGGAATGAAAGTTACACAAATAGTTTTGGCCTTAAGGCCTTACAACACCGTTCATGTCTACAAGAAAGTGATTTCCATACATCGGCACACAGACCGGCAACACATAAAAATGCTAAACATAACACTTGGGATTTCAAGGGCCCGCTCAACCAAAAGAGCTTCAACCCGTTACTTACCGCTTGACTCTGCAGCACTTGCACAAAAGCATTCCACCAAACGGTGACAAACAAGACAACGGTCAGCATTAGCTGACCAAATTATAACGACTCCACCCCTTTCTCGGGGTGGCGGTGCTCCTTCCCTGCAAGCAAATAGCATGTTCACAATTATCAAGAATGTGCAACTTAAGCACCAATCACCAGAGACGATGGCACGATAGGCCAAACGTCTCGTGCACTCAAGGCACATTATCGGTGTACCAGATAACCCATGGTCCCACATTTTGCCATCACGGGCATTCACTGGTGCATGAGCACCCAATGGAAAACTCCACGAGTTTCACCACCATCCTCAGTCTCAGACTGGACGGTCTCACCTGAGCATTACTAGCCAGACATACAACCACGACTCTTTCTTATGCCAACAACAACTGTCATGTACTTTAGGTATATTTAGTCGAACAACATAGTGCAGGTACAGTTCAGCTCTTTCTCGTTACTCATATCGACGTGCCAATTAATGACAACGACGCTAGTTAGCCTCCCCTTTTTCGTAATCCACAATACCAAGGATTCGTACTGCGGCTGGCACTCACGGCCAACGAGACTGGGCACTCCAGGCACACAGCTAAACAAGTTAGCCATTGTGTCCCCAGGACATGGGCATCACAATCACAATAAAAGCTCACTCAGAGCCATTGCCAACAGAACTCTGAAACCATAAAATTTTTACGAAGTTTTCTCCGGCAAACAAAATAAAACATCACCAATCTAGACCAACCTGTCTAGATGTGTTTTACACAGTTTGCCTAATCCGAACTCACGCTTCCGGATACTATATGCAAAACATATTCGGGGATAAACACATCGACCCGATGGAAAACACATTTTCTCCACCAATCGATGAGTTCTTTGATGCAAACATGTTAAAAGAGGACTTCACTTGTCAAAGAGTAGAATCGTTACCCTTGGCGCGCGTTTCAGAGTCATAGCTCGATCACAACGGCTTTCGTAGCGGCTGTCCACGTACGGATTCGGTTTCCACACGCCGATTCGAACTCCAAATCGACTTCCTCTTTGACGGCCACGACTTCGACAACAACCCTAGCCGACTGCACAAGCCGACCTTGTCACTGTTGGTAGCATAGGAGCAACACAGACTTGAAGCCGTAGTCCTAGTCCCAACCTTTTGCCTCAGTTTCGAAATCACCTGAGGGCAAATAGCGAACCTTCACTGGTCGTTCATGGCTTCGATCCTGCCGGAAAAGCTCGTACAGACTTTCGCTTCTACTTCTCCTTTCGGCTCGAGCGGAGAGAAAGAACGGTGGAAAGATTGTCCAAGTCTCTCTCTCGAATCCCTTCCTTAACCTAGACGGAATGAAACCCTAGCCGTGAGATTTAACCTAAGTAGAATCGACGGCCAAGATCCACCCTAACTCTTATTTTAAAGATACGAATCACCGTAGCTAAGCCGCTTAAGGACCGGAAGACCTGCGTTCGTACAGAACACTTGGCGAATCGTCCAGACCACTCGACGAATTTCGACTTGATCACAGACGAATTCATCTTGAACACTCGGCGAATTCATCTTGAACACTCGACGAATTCATCTTGAACACTTGACAAATTCATTTTGAACACTCGAAGAATTCATCTTGAACACTCGACGAATTATTCTTGACCACTCAGCGAATTCATCATGACCACTCGAGACCATTCGATGAATTTACTTAGATCACTCGAGACCATTCGACGAATTCCTTAGATCACTCGAGACCATTCGACGAATTCCTTAGATCACTCGAGACCATTCGGCGAATTCCTTAGATCACTCAACGAATTTGACTTGGTAGTTTTCAGCTAGAGGACATGAGGTGTTACAAATCTCTCATGGTTTAAGAAATTTTGTCCTGAAATTAACCGTACAGGAAAACAAACAAAGAAGTACAAAATATACAAAAATTTGTACCTCAATGGAACAGTTCGGGGAACTCCTCTTGCATGGTTTGCTTGCGCACCCATGTAAATTCCTCACGACCACAGTTGTCCCAACGGACCTTGACCATCCTGATCACCTTGTTCTTTAACTGCTTAATCTCCGTGTCTTCGATACGAACGGGCTTTACTTTCGTCTTTAACCCACTATCAACCGGCACTTGATCCACAACAATCACTTGTGTAGGCTCTCGAATAGCCTTCCTTAGCACTGATATGTGAAACACATCGTGCAAACCACTTAGTTCGGTTGAAAGAGCTAGTCGATATGCAGCTTCACCGACCCGTTCAATAATCTCAAACGGTCCAAGGTATCTCGGACTGAGCTTTTTCAAACGTCGAATCATGGATACACCTTTGAATGACTTGATTTTAAGATACTCCCAATCGCCAACTGCAAATTCAACGTTTCGGTGCTTGACATTATAGTACTTAGCCTGCCTATCCTGAGCAACCGATAGTTGATCCCGAATTAAACGTATCGTCGAATTTGCATCTTCGACTTCTTTACGTTTATACAGCTTAGTTTCGCCTCTCTTCGCCCAAGCTAAAGGCGTACATCACTTCTTACCATAAAGGACTTCGAAGGACGTCATTTGAATACTTGTTTGATAGCTGTTATTGTAGGCGAACTCAATCATGTAGAGCTGGTCTTCCCATCTCTTTCCGAAATCCAGGACACAGATACGAAACATATCTTCCATCGTCTTGTTGGTCCTTTCGGTCTGACCATCTGTTTGAGGAGGAAAGACCGTGCTAAACTTCAGCTTTGTACCCAACACGGTGGATTAATCTCCAATCATTCGAAGTGAAACACCCATCTCGGTCACTTACGATGCTATGGGGCACACCGTGCAATCGTACTATATTATCAACATAAAGCTTCGTTTGCTTTTCCACAGAATCATCTTTTCGGTTCGGAATGAAGTGCGACGCCTTTGTCAAACGGTCTACGATTACCCAAACGATATCGTTTCCATGCTGCGATCTCGCCAATCCATGCACGAAATCCATCGATACATCGTCGAACTTCTATTCCGGAATCGACATAGACTTTAGAAATCCGCAAAGCTTCTGACATTCAGCCTTCACTAGTGCACAAGTGTGACACTTTCCACGTCGTGAGCTATATCATTTTTTAAACCGAAGAAGTTTTATTGTCTTCAAGTGTGGCCGGCCTGTACGCTGATATTTTTAAACAACATATGTGAAGTATAACTATAAGGCCTTAAGTCCATAACTTTTGTGTATTTGTAATTGTTATTTCTAATATATATATATATATATATATATATATATATGTGTATATATATATATATATGTGTGTATATATATATGTGTATATATATATATATATATAAATGATGTGGTTTATATATAGTGGACATTCAATTGGTATGAGTTCATGCAACCCCAAAGCTTCCGCTAGAATGCTCTGAGTTAGGATTCGAGTTGTCTTTTGATATTAACCTGTAACCCCGCCACCAGAACAGTTTCTTCAGGTCTTTATACATCTTTGTGCTTCCCGGGTGGATTGTGTACATGGTAAAATGAGTCTCGTACAATAACTCCTCCCGTAACATGCCAAACTTTGGGACGCACAAACAACCACCTTTCCGTAACATACCGTCTTCAAAAGAAAACTCAACTGAGAGAAACGGTTGCTAGAAGTACGCGCGGTTTGAACCAGGCAAATCGGCAAGGTCGCACCGGTCTGAGAAGCCGCGTCCGGAGAAGAGACTGTGGCGAGCTGAGAGAAACCAAGACTGTGGCGAACAAAGGCAGTGTCCAGCAATGGTGAGGTCAAGGACCAGATCGCAACGGATAGAGGGACAGACCACACGATCACTGAAGAGCAGCCGCCAAGATGATGTCGAACTGGCCAGAGCAGGAGACCGCTGCAAGAACAGGAGAAGAACTTCGGGATAGACCACGCGACAAACCTGCCAAAGGGCAAGGAAAGACCTCGCGGCAAAGTGACAGACCGCGCGGCAAATCTCTCAAGAAATTTCGACCAGGAGAGACGTTGGAGAGCGCGGCTAGAGATTTGCGGCTAGACAAGAAGAGAAGAGGTCGCAACACGAAGAGAAGAACATCGGCTAGAGGAGAGGAGGGACATGCAGCAAAACATAGCGGTAAGACGGAGATCCGCGACTAGGAGTGGAAAATCGCACGAGAAGGTGTGGTTCCACGGGAGAGAGAGGAAAGAGAAGACAGGCCGCAAGAACTACGGCTAGGGCACACAGAGAGAGTAGACCAGGGGGGCCCACATGTCAGATGAGAGAAAGCTATAAATGACCCATGGAGACTTGAGGAGAAGTGGAGGCCACGAGAGAGCAAAATTTGCGGGTAGAAGAAGAGAACCCGTGGAGCGGAGCGGAGAGAGGAAGAATCAACGGTTAGAAAAGGGAAAACCGCCGAAGATCCCGAGGACAGCAGACCGCAAAGAAGGTGCAGTTAGACAAAGTAGAGACCTCCCAGACGGATCGCTCGCTCCGATACCATGTAGAAGAACACTTAGGCAAAAATATGAAACTTTGTATATCCTTCTTGTGTATGTAAATACAAGTATGAGTACAAATATATAGGGAGAGAAGAATCTCAAATCCAAGATGTGGGGCTAAAACAAATAGGAAGAAAATTCACAAATGGGTCAAAACATGGGCCTTTACATTGTCTTTTCTAACAGTTATCTTCCGGGCATGCTTATTGGTTGTTATTAAATTGAGCACTAAGGAGATGAAGCTTTTCTTGGTTCTCAATTTGCATCTTCTTTTTTGTGCAACCTGTTATTTTTAATTTCTAAAATTTCTTGTCCTCTATCTTGGATTTTGTCCTTCACATTTCTCTTCTTACCGTGAGCTGGCAGTTGTGTATTCTTGTTTTTTGGTTTATTTGTCCTGCACATTTCTCTTCTTACCATGAGCTGACAGTTATGCATTCTTGTTTTTTGGTTTATCTTGCAGTCTTTGCAGAGCGTGTTGTTCAGAGAGGTATGATTGTTGTTAAAGCACTCAACTACTTATTCATTGTTTCATGCCTTTGGGCCTTTACTCTAAGGATCTGTTTGGGACAGCCATGGGGTTTTGCGGCCATATGAAACTGTGATAGGAAACAAAATCGTGACAGTTTTACTTGCGGTTAAAACTTTTGTGATGGCTTTCTAGACCCAAATTCTATTTTCCTGGGACCTAGGCGTTCAGGACCACTAAATGTTGACCAAATCTATGTGACTGGTAATATTTTGTCCTAAAACGTCCTTTTAAAAACATAGTGTATGACCTCATATAATTAAACACTGCTTATGTTTCTCATGCGTTCACGGCTGTCACCGCTCCCCAACTCCTCTCCCAAATGGGAGAATTAAAAGTAAAACTACTGAATATCTATTGTATGCATGTTCTATAATAATTTCTTCTATCTTTTCCATCACAATTTCATTATTTGACAGTCTGGATCAATAGATCCCGTGACCATGACAATCAGCGTATCCTTGCAATGGTTTGACATAGGCTTCAACGCCACCTTTTTATCACAGGTAAGATTCCCTTTTTATACAATTTATTGCATTTTTCTGGCTACGCATTTAGTTCATTACTATTACATTATTTATTTTTGTGACTTATATGCAGACCATTATTTGCGATTATGACTAAAGATAGGGCACAATGGTGACAAAGGATCCATATAGCCGACCCCACTATAGTGGGATAAAGGCTTGAGTGTTGTTATTATTGTTGTATATGCAGACCATTATTTTAAATATCCCCAATATGTCTGACATGTCTGCGGACATATTATTTTTGATTGAAAAATTACATTTTCCCCAATAAAAATAGATTATGTTCTTTTGTAAATTAATAAATTGATATATTTAATATTTCCGATATATCAAATGACACAATTTTTGAACTTATCGTCCGCCATTTTATTTTATGTTATGTTATCAAATTAACCGTATATTTATTATATTATTTATGCTTAAATCGATTACATATTGTTTCGTTTTCTTTAAAATGTGTTATTCTTATATTAATTTTGTATAGCTATTTCACACTACATTTTTCTAATTTCATATTACTGAAATGATTAAAACATTCAATAAATTTATTAGTCCCACATATAAGATACAAAAATTCAATATTTCCAAGTATCGCTAACATCCGATATTTAAACTCAATGCGATATTTAAACTCAATGCGATATTTAAACTCAATGCGATATTTAAACTCAATGCGATATTTAAACTCAATGCGATATTTAAACTCAATGCGATATTTAAACTCAATCTGATATTTAAACTCAATCCGATATTTAAACTCACTCCGATATTTAAACTCAATCTAATATTTAAACTCAATCTGACATTTAAACTCAATCAGACATTTAAAAGACTTCCGGCATCCTACATTTAAACTCAATCCGACATATTCCCGACATCCGATATTTACAACCTTGATGCGGACCCATGCTCTACTAAAATAAGAACCTTTCGATCTACATTGACCTTTACTTTTGAAATTGGCAAATATTGATGAATTTAACCATTACCCAGAATAGAACCTAGCTTGACTAATACCTAGAACTAGTCATGATGGAATTGCGGCTTCCATATATTGATCATGAATGCTATGATAAAATCAGAAAATGTAATTAATTAGTCAAACACTTTTTTAGCTTTTCTGTACCATATTTTAATCCAGCTTTATAAAAATTGGCTCCATTTATCTTGTACAATTTTTGTGCCTCAGTATGTTTCTCTGCTATTCATCGGAATGCTGGTTGTCATGTCTGTTAGAGGCTTCTTATCGAATCTCATGAAGGTAATGGTTTGTTCATCTTCATTCTTATCAGAGCTAATGCATGTACAATATTTGTTCGTTTTTCTTTCATTGTAAGTCATAAGCATGGTGCCCCAACTACTAGTATTACATTATTTTTGAAACTATTATGTTTAAGCTCGATAGATGAACTTGAAGTTAGCTTTCAAGGACAGTTGTTAAATATTTTGGAGTCCTTGCATTCTTATTAATTATCTCATCTTATTATCTGTTTGCAGTTCTTCTTTGCTTTTTCTAGAGTTGGAAGTGGGACATCAACCAACGTTGTTCTTTTCCTTTCTGAGATCATGGGCATGTATTTCGTGTCATCCATCCTCTTGATAAGAAAAAGTCTAGCAAGCGATTACAGGTATGCCTACATTGCTGACGGATCATAGAGAAATACCTGCATATTTTTCGGTTTTATTCTCCTTTTTAGTGATCTTGAACTGATCTTGTCTGGAATCAAAAATCTAAATTTTGTTATGAAGAGCTGATCTAAGTGTATTAGCTTCTATAACTGATTTCTTTTTTCTAATAATAATTGTTAGAGCCTCGTTGATAAGTGCTACAAAAACTCACGTATTGGGACTCATGGCTATGGACCTGTACCATTAGCATGGAACATCCTGTTTTCAGTGTAAACCCACAGCATGGCTCTCCTTGGAGCATCATTCACTAAATACTTGTTGTGATATCGAGCCGGTAGGTGTTTGTCCCAATGCGACTTATAACAGAGTAGGGGCCCATCGTCGGACACTTAATTTTTTGGCAGGACCCGAAGGGAGCCTCTTAGGACGGATTCACACCATTACCTTTTCGCCTTCTTGAAATACTTGTTCCCTCTTTTGCCTATCCACATGTCTTTTATAATTTTCATTGCTCGTTATTATTCGTCGGCGGACCGACTCATGTAACTCATGCAAATGCCATGTGAAAGACTCAGCAGACTCACTAGGGCGCGACCCTAGGGGGCTAGGAACAAGGTTTATAGGCTTTCTAGGGTTATATCCTGACACTACCTGAAATAGACTCAACCTAGTAGACCTATTGACTGAACTGTTGTATGCAAAATCTGCGACCGGAAGGTAAAGATCCCAACTACCTACATGCTCTCTCACTAAACACCTCAATAGGTTCTCTAAGCTACGGTTTACTACTTCAGTCTGCTCGTCCGACTGTAGGTGATATACCAAGAACTTAAGGGTGGTGCCAGTCTTGTATCTTAGGGTCTTTCGGGGAGGGATATAGTGCCTCCAGTAACGCAGAGACTGGACAATCGCATAAAATTCTCGATCATAGTTAGAGTATTTTTGCTTGCCCTCATTCAGTTTCTCACTAAAGTATGAAATTGGATGTCTCTCCTGGCTCAATATGCCACCAATACCTACACCAGAAGCGGCACACGCGACCTCGAACGCACAGCTAAAATCAGGAAGTCTCAGAACGGGAGCCGTCTTCAATCTCTCTTTGATCTCTTCAAAAGCTCTAGTGGTTGCAAGGTGGTGAAGACCAGCCCCGATCAGGACGTCGCAAAAGTGCCCGACGCCGTACCCGACCGGACCTGTATCGGCCTTAAGCCCTGAGATCACGTTGTGTTATTTTGTAATTTGTCTCGTAGATGTTTCTTGTGTTTATGAAATATATATATATATAAGTTTATAAATATATATATATATATATAAGTTTATAAATATATATATATATATATATATATATATAAATGTTTTGAAAAAAAAAATATTTTATTAAATATATATATATATATATATACACACACAGTTATGTATGTATAGATATATATTTAATAATAGATTGCTTAGGTTAAGAAGGAGGCCGACCGACTCTGGCACTGTTCGAAACCCGCAGGAAAACCGCAGGAAGATTGAAAACAACGGGAGCTCCCGCACGCCCACGACGCCTCCTCCGGAGCTCCAACTGCCGACCACGTTCCCCTCATCGACTAGTCACGACCGTGATGCTTGCCCCCCCCCAACTGACGGCCACGTCTCTTAGCCCGCTTCCGCCATGGCCGCACCTCCGGTAGCAGTTCTACTTATTTTCTTTTCTCTCTTCTGTTTGAAACCCTATAAAAAGGGATGTGTGTTGTTTTTTTTTTTGAGTGAATGTTGAAATATTGAATGATCGTTGATGTGCATGTGAGGTGCTTTGTGAGTCCCGTTGAGGAAGTTAGAGAACTTCCTGTAGCTGTAGGATTTTAGCTGTGGAAGATGATGAATAGTGAGTTGTAAGGTTCCTCATGTGATTTCGTTAATAGGTGTTAGCATTGCTTGGGTTTGATTTCCTGTAGTTGCCGACTGTATGATTTTGGGCTTCACTTTCAATTCAGTGATGGGGTTTGTTGCTTGCAATTTTTATTCCCACTTTAGAGTTGTAAAGTAATTGATAATTATTTGGATGCTTGCTGTTACTTTTGCTGAAACAGCGATGACCCAAATTGTTCTGCTTCCGTGAACAGTAGATGGAGATTGGGAATTGATTTTTTTCCTGGTGTGAGATTTCGTGGAGCCACCGCGAGTGATAGATTTCGTGGAGCCTCTAGTGTGAGAGCGAGTGAATTTTAGGCGTGTTAGGTTTGTGGCTTTCCTTACTTTATTGAGTGATTCCGTGGAACCACCTCGTGTGAGGGAGCGAATTTCTTCCTTGGTGCCCGTGTGCGATAGCGGCCGACCTTGGAGCGAAGAACGAAGGTGACGAGGAGTTCCTCGCGTGATCGCCATCGACTTCGGAATACGGAAGACGCTTCTTCCGTGGGTAATTGTCTTTTTCTTATTCCTTTGTGTGTGTCTAAGTCTTCTCATTAGGATAATTAGACTCTTGCTGGGTTTTCGCCCGAATTTCGTGAGCAAACGCTACGTCGAAAACTTCAAACGGAAACGCATTTGAAGTTCACGATTTCCGTTTTGCTACGACAAGGGGAACGGAACGAAAGTTCCAAACTTCCTTCCTCGGATTTAAAATCGAGCCATTGTTTAAGAAAATTCATTTTAAAACGAAGAAACAATTTTGTGTTTTTTCATAAAAATTCCAAGTTGCGTAATTTCTTAAGTGCTGCGCCCGCTCTAAACTTTGCAAAATTAATTTAAGAATTGCATGCATTTAGGGTTTCCTAGAAAAAGCCGACAGGCGCGTAAACCCTACGCGTCGTCCTGCATCAAATTGGTATCAGAAGGAGGTTCCAAAATTTTTCTAAATTTTGGGATCCGCCCTGCGTAGAATAGGAACCCACATAGCATAAAAAAAATGTAAAAAAAAAAGGTTTTTTTTAAAGCATATTTTATACATTTGCATTTGTTATCTGTTTGCATGCATTTGCGTAGTGGTAGGCTAGTGAGTATGAGTTCACAACACCACACTTCACCACCTGAAAAACTTCACGAGGCCAACCCGGTGATGCGTCAAGTTGAACATGGTCAACCCAGTCGTGGAAACGAAGGGAATGAACCACCCCCGTGGTTTGTACCTTTTGCCCACCAAATGGCGACGTTAACCGAGAGTGTTTTCCAAGTGAAAGAAGGGCTAGCAAACCTCAGTGTTAGGGTTAATAGCTTAGAAGTACCCCCTCGAGCGTCAATGCCACCTTTAGTTAGAGATGAGCATTCAGTTCGACCCCAATATGAGACTCCACCATCTTATGGAGAAAGGTCTGCACTTAGGAGAAACCCTCTTTTCGAGGAAGAAGTTAGAAATCCAGTAGACAGGTTTGACTTCGAGTACGATCAGGATAGGAATTTCTCGAGGAATTTTCCCGAGCCCCAACGAGAGCATTTCCTAGGTACGCGAGATCATTATCAGGAGAGACCCTATAATGGCGTAGCTAGAGAAGAGCGTCCGCGAGACCATCGTAGGCCTATACCGGCCATGCATCGTGATGATCGGCCTAGAGATTGGCATCGACCGCCACCCCCACGGCGTCGAGACAATCGTGATCCTTACGACGATGATTATGACTATCCTCCTCGGGATAGACGACCGGATCTTACACGTGTTGTGAAGTTAGATCCCCCACTTTATGATGGATCTATGGATCCCAAGGTCTTTTCAGACTGGGTTATAGACATAGAGACCTATTTTGATTGGTATCGTATGACGGAAGATCAAAAGGTTCAGTTTGCCAAGATGAGGTTATCGGGGCGAGCGAAAATTTTTTGGATAGGTGAGGAACGTAGTATAGAGAGGGATGGACGCCCTCCCATTACACAGTGGGCACACATGAAAGCCATATTAGAGGAGCAGTACATTCCCCGGCACTACCAGACCCGTCTACGAGACGAGCTGACGTCCCTACGTCAAGGGTCCAAATCCGTTTCTGATTATTTAGCTGAGATGAAAGACCTCATGATTAGGTGCAACGTAGTCGAACATCCACGAGATACATTATCTAAGTTTAAATGTGGACTGCGATCTGAGATTCGCGATGAGTTGATTTGATATGGTCATTATTCCTTTGCTGAGACTGTATCCATCGCCATCGATATAGAGGAACACCAAAAAAGGACCTCCCGGTTCAAACCCCAAAATAAAACAAACCCTCCTTATAAGAAAGATGAATCGAAGGGTAAGGAGAGTGCATCGAAGCCCACCTCGATCTTTACGAGAGATCAGAAAGGAAAGGCCCCCATGGGAACTGTGACCCCTTCACAGATCCGATGTTATGAGTGCCAGCAGATGAGTCATATATCTAGGGATTGTCCAAAGAGGAGAGGCACATTAGTTATTCATGAGGTGACTGAGGAGGATGAGTCTATAGAAGAAGTTGGATTCGAGAGGGACTCACATATTTTGAATGATGAAGAGTACGGTACGCCAAGTGATGAGGAGATAGATTCGGGCGTTCTAGTGGTGAGATGCATGTTATCTACACCAAAAGAGTCAGCCGACTATTGGCGGACGAACATCTTCCAAGCTTACTTTAAGGCAGGGGAGAAAGTGTGTCGCTTAGTAGTAGACAGCGGGAGTTGTATGAATGTGATAGCTGAGTCAGCCTTAGCCCGCATGGGACTCACTGCTGAGCCGCACCCTTCCCCATTCCAGGTAGCTTGGGTAACCAAGACTACCTTATCTGTGACTAGGAGATGTTTAGTGCCCATCACTATCGGACCATATACCGATAAGATTTGGTGTGATGTTATGCCTATGGATGTGTGCCACGTATTACTAGGGAGACCTTGGTTGTATGACCGAGATGTACTCATACATGGCAGGTCCAACACTCTTTCCTTTCTACTAGACGGAAAGAGAGTAGTGTTGAACCCGGTGCGACCCACAGCACCAACATCCCGCACGAATCGTTGTGCGAAAGAGTCTCTTCCTCCTACTGAAAGGAAGAAGACTCTTAGCATTATTCGAGGCACTGATTTCCATCGAGAAAGTTTCGATGGTGAATTTTATTATGCCTTAGTAGTTTTACAGGCATCTGACGAACTAGAGAGATATGAGTCTATTCTTATACCTACTAGGAGACTCTTAGAGGAGTTCCAGGATATACACCCTGATGAGCTTCCGGCTGAGTTACCTCCCATGAGATGTATCCAGCACGCGATAGATCTCGTTCCTGGAGCTTCTCTCCCACACTTGCCGCATTACCGATTGAATCCTGCTGCCCATAAGGAGCTGCAGAAGCAGATCGGAGAGCTACTTGATAGAGGCTTTATCCGTCATAGCCTTAGCCCATGTGCGGTGTCTGCCCTCCTTGCCCCGAAAAAGGATGGTACTTGGCGTATGTGTGTTGACAGTCGTGCTGTCAACAAGATCACTGTGAAATACCGATTCCCGATACCGCGACTGGATGACATGTTAGACATGTTGACTGGAGCCACGATCTTTTCTAAGATCGATCTTCGTAGTGGTTATCACCAGATTCGCATTCGCGAAGGGGACGAGTGGAAGACTGCCTTCAAGTCGAAGGATGGCCTTTACGAGTGGCTTGTGATGCCCTTTGGGTTATCCAACGCCCCTAGCACTTTCGCTCGGATGATGACCCAGGTCTTTAGACCTTATATTGGGAAGTTCGTAGTAGTTTATTTCGACGACATTTTGATATATAGTCAGACTGAGAGTGAGCACTTGACTCACCTACATACCATTTTCGAGCTCCTGCGAGCTGAACGACTGTATATCAACTTGAAGAAGTGTGTTTTTATGACTGAGTCTGTTATCTTCCTTGGATATATAGTGAGCTCTGCTGGCATCACTATGGATCCCGAGAAAGTTCGAGCGATTCGTGAGTGGCCTACCCCTCAGAACATTCACGATGTCCGTAGCTTTCATGGACTAGCCACATTTTATCGTCGATTCATTAAGAACTTCAGTACGATTATGGCACCTGTCACTGAGTGTACGAAGAAGGGAAATTTACAGTGGACATCATCGGCAGCTAGAGTCTTTGAGATTATCAAGGATAAGATGTCCACTGCACCTGTTTTGAGACTCCCTGATTTCAGTCAGGTATTCGAGGTATCTTGTGATGCCTCCGGAGTTGGAATAGGAGGTGTACTTAGTCAAGAGGGTCACCCAGTTGGATTTTTCAGTGAAAAGCTCTCAGGCCCGAAGCTGAATTATTCCAACTATGAGCGCGAGTTCTATGCGATTGTACAAACGTTACGTCATTGGAGGCATTATCTGTTGCCTAAGGAGTTTGTCCTCCACTCTGATCATCAGGCGTTGCGTTATATCAATTCGCAACAAAAGTTGAACCCTCGACAGGCTAAGTGGGTTTCATATTTACAAGAATACACCTTTGTTCTCAAACACTGTAAGGGAACAGAGAATAGGGTTGCCGACGCCCTTAGTCGAGTCACCCTAGTATTGTCACAGATGCGTACTCAGGTGATAGGATTTGAGCGTGTCAAGGATGACTATTCTAGTTGTCCTGATTTTAGCGGAATCTATGATGCGATACGTTCGGATCCCCATCACGATGAGACTGATTATCTTATTCGAGATGGATATTTGTTTCGTGGGACCCGTCTGTGTATTCCCCGCACCTCGTTGCGAAACTTCATTGTTTGGGAATTGCATGGCGGAGGCTTAGGTGGACACTTTGGACGTGATAAGACGATAGCCTTAGTAGAGGAGCGCTTCTATTGGCCCGGAATGAAGCGGGTTATCGCTCAGATTGTCAGTAGCTGCCGCACGTGTCAGGTAGCGAAGGGCAATAAACAACCCGCTGGATTATATACACCTTTACCGGTGCCCAGTATTCCTTGGGATGATGTTAGCATGGATTTTGTGCTTGGATTACCGCGCACTTTTAGGAAACACGATTCCATACTTGTGGTGGTTGATCGGTTCTCTAAAATGGCGTATTTTATCCCTTATAACAAAACCGATGACGCCTCTCATATAGCCCGTATTTATTATAAAGAGGTTGTCGCCCATCGAGGAATACCCAAGACTATCGTTACCGATCGAGACGTCAAGTTCACTAGTTATTTTTGGAAGTCACTCTGGAGACTTTTAGGCACTAAACTTCTATTTTCGACCGCTTATCATCCCCAGACCGACGGTCAAACTGAAGTTGTAAATAGAAGTTTAGGAAATTTATTGCGATGTTTGGTAGGAGATCACCAGGGAAATTGGGATCTAATTCTTCCACACGCTCAGTTAGCGTATAATAATTCGAAGAATAGATCCACGGGTTTGTCACCTAATGAGGTTGTTCATGGTCACACTGCACGAGTGCCGCTAGATTTAGCACCATTACCACACACTTTTAGGACTAGCCAGTTTGCACACGAGTATGCATTACATTTGCATGATTTGCATAAAGAGATTGAGCGGAAGTTGCATAGCACTTATGATCTTTACGCAACTCAAGCTAATAAACACAAAAGAGCTACTAGTTTTAAAGTGGATGACTTGGTCATGGTTCGACTAAATCCGGATCGGTTACCTTCGGGTACCGTAAAGAAGTTAGCTGACCGTAGAACCGGACCCTTTAGAGTGGTGAAGCGGATTGGACAAAATGCGTATGAACTTGAGATGCCTTCCGTTTGGGGAGCAAATCCTGTTTTCAACGTAGCCGATCTGACGTTATTTCACGATTACCCACCTGAGTCTTTAGAATTTCCATTGTCTTCTCCTCCAATTGATTCTTCTGGGTTGGTGAGTGAGAGTGAGGAGCCACATTCAGGACACCCTGAATTTCATTCCGCTACTGACACGTCTACTGCAGTTCCTCCCATTTTCACTGACAGCTTGTAGGTTGAGCTTGAGATACCAGATGAGTCTACTATACCCGTTCCCAGAGCTACTAATCGACTTCCACGACATATTTTAGTTCCCGAACAGATATTGGATGACGAGACAGTGACCACTACTGATGGTGGTTTTCAGAGATATTTGATTCGTTGGCATGGCAGACCAGAGACGGAGACCAGCTGGGTCTTGGCTAAAGAGTTAGAGCGCATGGATGCTGATCTTCTACAACATTACCACTCGGAGCACTCACCAGAGATGAGTGATTTCGAGAGGGGGAGAGTTGGTGGAGACCAGCCCCGATCAGGACGTCGCAAAAGTGCCCGACGTCGTACCCGACCGGACCTGTATCGACCTTAAGCCCTGAGATCACGTTGTGTTATTTTGTAATTTGTCTCGTAGATGTTTCTTGTGTTTATGAAATATATATATATAAGTTTATAAATATATATATATATATATATAAATGTTTTGAAAAAAAAATATATTTTATTAAATATATATATATATACACAGTTATGTATGTATAGATATATATTTAATAATAGATTGCTTAGGTTAAGAAGGAGGCCGGCCGACTCTGGCACTGTTCGAAACCCGCAGGAAAACCGCATGAAGATCGAAAACAACGGGAGCTCCCGCACGCCCACGACGCCTCCTCCGGAGCTCCAACTGCCGACCACGTTCCCCTCATCGACTAGTCACGACCGTGATGCTTGTCCCCCCCCCCCCCCAACTGACGGCCACGTCTCTTAGCCCGCTTCCGCCATGGCCGCACCTCCGGTAGCGGTTCTACTTATTTTCTTTTCTCTCTTCTGTTTGAAACCCTATAAAAGGGATGTGTGTTGTTTTTTTTTGAGTGAATGTTGAAATATTGAATGATCGTTGATGTGCATGTGAGGTGCTTTGTGAGTCCCGTTGAGAAAGTTAGAGAACTTCCTGTAGCTGTAGGATTTTAGCTGTGGAAGATGATGAATAGTGAGTTGTAAGGTTCCTCATGTGATTTCGTTAATAGGTGTTAGCATTGCTTGGGTTTGATTTCCTGTAGTTGCCGACTGTATGATTTTGGGCTTCACTTTCAATTCAGTGATGGAGTTTGTTGCTTGCAATTTTTATTCCCACTTTAGAGTTGTAAAGTAATTGATAATTATTTGGATGCTTGCTGTTACTTTTGCTGAAACAGTGATGACCCAAATTGTTCTGCTTCCGTGAACAGTAGATGGAGATCGGGAATTGATTTTTTTCCTGGTGTGAGATTTCGTGGAGCCACCGCGAGTGATAGATTTCGTGGAGCCTCTAGTGTGAGAGCGAGTGAATTTTAGGCGTGTTAGGTTTGTGGCTTTCCTTACTTTATTGAGTGATTCCGTGGAACCACCTCGTGTGAGGGAGCGAATTTCTTCCTTGGTGCCCGTGTGCGATAGCGGCCGACCTTGGAGCGAAGAACGAAGGTGACGAGGAGTTCCTCGCGTGATCGCCATCGACTTCGGAATACGGAAGACGCTTCTTCCGTGGGTAATTGTCTCTTTCTTATTCCTTTGTGTGTGTCTAAGTCTTCTCATTAGGATAATTAGACTCTTGCTGGATTTTCGCCCGAATTTCGTCAGCAAACGCTACGTCGAAAACTTCAAACGGAAACGCATTTGAAGTTCACGATTTCCGTTTTGCTACGACAAGGGGAACGGAACGAAAGTTCCAAACTTCCTTCCCCGGATTTAAAATCGAGCCATTGTTTAAGAAAATTCATTTTAAAACGAAGAAACAATTTTGTGTTTTTTCATAAAAATTCCAAGTTGCGTAATTTCTTAAGTGCTGCGCCCGCTCTAAACTTTGCAAAATTAATTTAAGAATTGCATGCATTTAGGGTTTCCTAGAAAAAGCCGACAGGCGCGTAAACCCTACGCGTCGTCCTGCATCACAAGGGTCCACTGAAATTCTCCCTTCTTGAGGCAGCTTGTGAATGTGACCATAATCGTACTGAATCCCTTGACAAATCTCTTATAGAAGGTGGCAAGTCCGTGTAAGTTGCGAGTCTCGTGGATGTTCGCTAGCACAGGTTAGTCGCGAATAGACTTGACCTTCTCAGGGTCAACAGATACTCCAATAGATGAGACAATGAATCACAAAAAGTGAACAGACTCAGAAAGGAAGGAGCAATTCTTCAAATTCACATATAATTTCTCCCGGCTGATGGTGCCAAAGAGAAGCCTCAGATGATCGAGGTGGTTAGCCTGAGTCTGGCTATAGATCAGTATATCATCAAAATACACCACCAGAAACTTGCTCATGTAGGGTCGTAACACATGCGTCATAACTCTCATAAACGTGCTCGAGGAGTTAGATAGCCTAAATGACATGACTAGTCACTCGTACAGACCGTCTTTTGTCTTAAAGACCGTCTTCCATTCGTATCTCTCACGAACTCGTATCTGATGGTACCCACTACGGAGGTCGTTCTTGGAAAAGATATGGGCACCAGACATGACATGCAGTAGGTCATCGAGTCGTGGGATAGGAAAACGATACTTGACCGTGATTTTATTAATTGCGCGGTTATTGATACACATACACCATCTTTCGTCCTTCTTAGGGGTAAGAAGGGCGGGAACCACACACTGACTCAAACTTTCACGAATAAACTGCTTCCAAAGAAGCTCGTCAACCTGCTTCTTGAGCTCAACGTGCTCATCAAAGTGCATACGATAATGGGGAAGGTTCGGGAGAGAAGCTCCCGGGACTAAGTCAATATTATGTTGAATGTCCTGTGGAGGGGGCAACTTATCGGAGAGCTCATCAAGCATAATATCCGCAAACTCATCCAAAGGGGGACGCACCGCTGGGGGGTGGTCATTAGGGGGAACTCAGAATCCATAGTGATCGACACAACGTAAATGATATCAGACACAATCTTATCTCGCAGGAACTCTCCTCACCTCAAGATATGTAGGGGCCTCGAGGCGCTCGTACTCACGGAAGGCTTAATCTGACCCTTGGATTTCTCCTTGGGTTGGTTAGGTGTTAGCGTAATCTTCCACCATAAAAGACACGTGTTCGAATGGCCAAAACACGTGACGTCACAATCAAATAGCCAAGGTCGGCCAGCAGCACATGGACAACGTCTATGGGAATGTATCATACCATACCCAATCTTGGAATGGGGCCATGCTAATCGGGACGAGGCAGCGCTGACTAACCCGAATCGCCGTCTTGTCAACCCAGATGACACGATAAGGGTGGGGGTGAGGCTCTGTCTTCACCTGCATGCAGTCAAGACCCTTTTGAGCTACGATATTCACACAACTCTCACTGTCGATAGCTAGCTTGCAGGGACCGTCTGCACTGAGAAAGTACGTGTAGAATATGGTAGTGCGACGCCAGTCCTCATCTACACGTAGGGTATGTAGGAGGCGCCTAATCACTCCCATCTCTAAGGATCGCTCAGCGTCACTCTCCCATCCTTCCTTGATAGTGATTGTGATCTCCTCAGTAACCTCCTCACCTTCTTCTAAACCCCGCTCCTCGTCCTCAACTTGCAGACTTCGCGTGGGGTACTGTGCCGCCACGTGTCCTCTGTCATAACATCTATAACACAGAATACCCCCAGAATGCTAGTCATCAGTGGCAACGGTCTCGCCCTTCGTGTCTGAGGGAACACGTGAGGATGCAGCCGTGGTGGTTTGGGGAGGTGCGGGTTTCCTATAAGTCGAGGTATCAGTCCTAGAGGGGAACTGGCTCGTGCTAGATGAACGGAGGTACTGCTCGTACTTTAGAGAGAGCTAAAAAATCTGATCAACGGTCTCTAGTCGGTGGGGAATCAGCTCTCTCTGAATCTCAGAACGTAGGCCCGCCTTGAAACGAGAGACGGTGACAATTGTCTCCTCCGAGATGTCACTCCTAACGACAAGCTCGTCAAAATGAGCCATATACTCAGCGACAATGAGTGTCCCCTGTCGTAAGTTTTGTAACTGCTCAAATAACTGGTCTCGGTAGGACGCATGGAGATACTTCTCTTTCAGTCTTTGCTTCAACTCATCCCATCAGGTGATAGGATAATCGCCATCTCACTCAACAGCTCTCTCAACGCTTATCCAAAATACTTTGTCTTGTCCAACCAGCTTCATTTTGGCGAAGAGAATGCAGCGCTCGTCGCTCATATTGTACCACTCGAAGTAATGGTCCATGTCAAGGAGCCAATCACTAAAGGCCTTCGGGTCCAGGCGGCCATCGAATGAAAGGGCATCAATGCGAATACGATGAGTGATACTCCTCTGGGTAGTCATCATGGGCGTAATCGTATCGAGCGGGTGGAGGACCGCACTCTCTCCGACCCGGGGGATAGTACTCATCACGGTGATGGTCGCGGCGACCGTGTTGGGTCACACGATCTCTTGGGTCAGGCTGAGGCTGACGGGACATACGATACTCATCACACTGGTGTGGAGGTCTATCACGAGCCAGAGCTTACCTACGCTTAATCGCAAGATCAGGATTCCGCCTCGTCGGCGATGCTGGGGCTCAGGGAGGAATATCACGACAGTAACGGTCTACGTGAGGCTAATTATCCATCGGACACTGGTCAAGACGAGGAGCATCAGGGTCGTTCTCTAGCGAGTAGTCGTGTTGTGCTGGAGTGTCCCTGACATTCTCTAAGTGGTCTAATGAAGGTTTACCTCGGCGAGATCATGATGCACATCGTCAAACTGGGTACCTAAAACGTCCAAACGATCTAGAATAAGACGTTGAAACTCAGCAAAAGCGGCACCTGAATTTGAGCTAACCGCTCAGTCGTCGGTGACTAGTGAATTTGACATGCTTATTCTAAAAATCCTACCACTACGGAGCATGCAAACGGCCCGACCTGGGCTCTGATATCAATTGATGTTGGGTAGGCTATGGGGGTGCACAAAACCTAGACTTATGGGTGTGGGATGCAAATGTGACACACTAACTCAGAACTAAATGCAATGAAACTGTCGGCGACGATGACAAATAAATTAGTGCAAATGAATTTTCAACCCTCGCAGATAATTAAAAGAACAAAAAAACTAGCATTCAATTAAGCGATTATTTAATGGCTTTCCTCCACTCGGAGGGCCAAGGCTAAGCGCGCGGAGAATAATTTCCACCTACAGATTAAAAGTGTTTTGCAAACAAATTTCTACAAACACGATTCCAAACAAATGTAGTAGTCAATCCAATAATAATGTGAAATCAAATAATTCAGTACAACAAGGGACTCACCAAAGTTGTGAGCTGACCGAGACACTGAAGATTTCGGAGCCGGACGCTTAGGACTGCGATCAAACGTGAAACTGGCGGCATGGAAATAACGGAGGTGGCTGTCCTTGGCGGTGAAAGAGGAAATTGGACCGGGAATCGATGAATCCGGGAATGGATGGATCCGAAAATAGCAGAGCTCGCCGCGGCTCAGTTGGTGATGAGATCTCGCCTAAGAGCTCTTTATCAAGGAAGTCAGGGGATCGAGCCCCGACCTCAACAACCTACCGGCCCTGTGGTGGAACCGATGTGATTGGTTGGGGTGTACGTTCTGCAGACCTGATAAAGCCGCCATAGTGAGATGCCTTGGTGGGCCCCCTGGTGGGACTCCACGGTAGCAGGCAGGTGTGACGTCTGTCCTACATCATGTTGTAGGCAGGTGCGACCGGTTTCCACTGATTGAAGCGAGTATTGGATGTAGATTCGCAGAAGAGAGGGTACCGTAGTCGTAGAGCAGAATAGCGCAAACAATATTGTGCAAATAATGCAGATTTATGTGTGAACGGTGCGAAATAATGTGCTTGTAACAAATCTAAAAAAAATTGTGCGTGTGTGTGGAGGGGGGCATTGTGTAACACCTCATCCCAGTTTCACAACAAACAGCCGTCCGTCCGGGTCAGCTATATGAAGAAAACTATGAAACAATATTAAAACTAGTACATAGTAGGTAAAAAGAAAAGTACTGAAAAGTAACACTTACAGCGGAAGTTGAACGACAGGTATCTAAGGTTAAAGTGTACCTCTTACAGAAGATGTCACAGAGCCACTGGAAATGAAAATGAAACAAATAACTGCATAACTGAAATAGTACAGCAAGTCTGGTACAAGGAAACTTAAAAAGATTAAATATTACATCAAGTCCATGAACTACATAACAAATACTGGAAGGAAATACTGAAAGAAAACCAACTACAAGATGGACTCCTCAAAGAAACGCTCATCCTAAACGCAATCTCCCACCTGGGCCCCCTGTAAAAACATGCCCAAAAATGGGTCAGCCCAGCGGGAGAGTAAAAAAAATCATTCATCCTAGTGACACTAAAATTGTTTAAGAATGAATGCATGCTTTTAAAACCAATTTTAGATTCCAGGAAAAACTTGTACTAGTATACTATGCATGCTCTGTCAAAATCTTTTAGCAATATAAATGTTCTGTTCTAAATTTACGTGCTCTCGTATGTTTACTCAAGTTCCGGCGCTCTCGTATGTCTAAGTATTTTCTAACATTCGGTCTATTCATGAGTTCTAAGTGGGTCATGTTTACACTTCTACTTCAAGCTATAAGCAGAGTAGTTCCTAACGTGCAACTGTGGACTAACGATCCGAGCCTGACTAACGAACTCAGGTGTTCTAGTGTCACGCGGACACAGACTCGGATCTACTAATGACCATAACGGGAACACCATCTCCCAAAAACTCTGAGACCCGTAAGGTACTCTATGCCTTATGAGAAGGATAGTGCGTCTCTATCCAACACGAGAGGGGAAACTCAGCGTGCTTACTAATCACCTTTGAGCTAGTACTACTCTGGTGGGGACATCTTTTTGGTGTACTAAAAGTCATTCATCATCTTAATATGGTTGGCTAAAAGTTGTATTCATGCCTTCAGTTGAGCTAGTACTACTCTGTGTGTATACTAGTAGAAATTCCGTATCGGGCACTAACCCGCGATCTAACTGGCCGAGGGATTTAGAAAAGGTTATTATCATGCAACTAGTCACATTATGAACACTAATTTACTATTTTCCAAACTATACCTATTTACTGGTGCAACTATACTATTTTATGCGGAAGTACATGAATATTTATAATGCAAACTACTTGATATATCTAGCCAAAAAAAGAATTAGAGTTTTTTACAGCGGAGTTGCGACGCTCGTACACCCGGCGTGGCGGCATGATTCCTTTTTGATTAAGTTGTCACTTATGAAACCTTCAAAACTCCTGTCATTGCTAAAAGGGTAGAACAGAAATGGAAATTATTAACCCTTATCACAACACAACTTAGAAGTAAGGAGGGACCGGAGGGTCCAAGAAGACGAAGGAGAAATGCTTCTTACCTGGCTAGAAATGGAGAAAGGAAAGACCAACCGACAGCCTAGGGTAAGGAAAACCGAAACCGGAAAGCCTGGAGTCGGCAACCTCTACTGAGGCCGTAAAACTAAGGAAAATACTCATGATTGCTACTTTCTTGCGTAGGAGATCGGGAGGTAACGACGATTGACGGAACAACCCTAATCGGACGGCTCGTTGAGGGCTTCGGTAAGAGGAGAAAGATGCGGCACTGAGGCGCCTGCCTCCGTCTGCGCCGTTGCCGAACTAGGAGGAAGAATGGAGTGGAACCTGCGGGAGGAGGGAATGGGGCGTATCGATTCCGATCGGGAACGGTTCTAACCCAGCGACAGAGAAGTAAACACGATAAGGGGGAGGTTTGCGGCTTTTACTGTAATCGAGTTGCGGTTCCGCTGAAAGGAACAGTTACGTGAACCACAAGAGTGGGAGAAATGAATCGGTGTTGCCTCTAGAGCTCAATCAGGGAATGAGATTTTATTACACTATTGCCATTTCTCTTCTCACTTAAAGAAATTTATATGCTATGCCCTTACGTCTAAATATATAAAAAAAAGTACGTCCCACACATACTCAAGGATTTAAAAAAAATAATCCCATAATTTACGTACAAGGTTTTACCGTACTAAATTCGTACCTCGATTAGTTAATTACTCGATCGATATCGCTCGTACTCAGATCCTGAAAATAAATTGAACTTTAGCGTCAAATTACGGATGTTACACATTGGCCCTAGGGCCCTCCTCTGGATACGTCTCTGAACCTATGACATCTTTTTCGTGCCAGCTTCAACTTGTTCCTACTCTTTGGCAGTCTTGTTTTTGTCATAGTGATGTGTTCGGGACAAACGCTGTGGAAGGAGTCTGACGCAAGACGGTCCTATGTGATGAGAAAATAAATGAGTGAACTTCTACATGCGACCATACATGAATCCCTTGATTTATAATTGCAACAATAATGATTTATAAATGCAATCAAAAACACAATAGAAGAGAAAACTTCAAAAATAGAGAGCATGTGTAGTAGTATTAATGTGAGTGTCATAAAAAAAACAAACAAATAAAAACCACGCTTGCCACAAGTGGTGGGGGAACAAAAACTTACAACGAGATAAGTAAGGCAAAGTGAAAAATGATCACCAATTCAACATGAAATAAAGACAACCAATTTGAAGACTCATAGAATACTGGAGGGGAGGGCTGAAGGTATATTTGGAGAGTTGTGGAGTAGTCGGGAGAGACGCTCGGGGCTGGATTTAGGTTCCACCGGAGTTGCGTATTGCTGTCCGTGGCTGAAAGGGGCTGGAATTCAGGGTCCAGCTGCTGTGAGGGGCCCGACAGGGAACTGTAGGACTCGGGAGGCTTCCGGGTTGCAGGGGGGATTGCTGGAAGGCCAATATGGGAGCCGGGCAGCAGCAGGGAGGAGTTTGGGAAGGCAGTAACTGCTGTCCAGTGAAATTCCTGTAGTGGGAGGTGGTAGCTGGGTGTGGAATCAAGGGGGACTGTTGGAATATAGGTTGGTGGGGGTCAGTTCTGAGGAAGGAGGGGTTGTGTGGGTGTGAGGTTCCACCTGAAGGGGTAGAATGGGTGGGTTTAAGCCGTTAAGGGGGTTCCTTTAAGGGGGTTGGCTGGTTAGAGTTATGGAAGGTGGGAATTCAGTTAAGGGTTGGAAGTGGATCCTCGTGTGGGGGAAATTGGGGGGGGGGGGGGGGGATGGGCTAACTGTAATTTGAGAATGGGGAGTTGAGGTGGGCTGAATTTTAGGGAGTAGTGGGAGATGAGAGGAGAGAAGTGATTTTAGGAAGGAGGCAATTTAGGAGATGGAGATAATGATGGTGTGGGGTAGTGGAGGAAGGTAGTTATGAGGTAGTTGTGCTGGTTATATAGAGATGGGGTGGTGGCTAGCCGGAGGTGATCGCCGGAGGCAGCCGGAGTTGGCTATAGGTGGCCGTCGGAGAGGCGGACGGAGGGGGTGGTGGTCGTTGGAGATCGCCGGAAAACCTAAAAAGGAGTAAACTTGATGGAGAAGGCGGTGGTCATAGTGGGAGGCCAGAAAAGTTTTTTGGTGGTTGCCGTAGATGAATTTAAAGGGGCTGTTTTGGAGTTTTAGTGGGTGAGTGTTAGGGAGGTGGTTCCATGGCGTAATGAAAGAGGTGGGTGATCGGCAATGGTGTGGGATATTGATTGGGGTGGTTGGTTGCTTGGAGAGGGGCTGGAATATCAGATGGGGGAGGTGGCAGGTTGTATTGTGGGCAATGGGATGGTGGATGGCTAGGGGAAGGGAGGGGAGTGGTAGCTTACGACTAAGGAGAGGCAGGAATCCCAGGCTTTGCACCCGGGGGTCGGTTTCAACACTGAATTGACCAAAAGTTGGGCTTTAATACTCCAATCTTCAATCCTCTAAATGAGAGTCCTCACCCTCTATTTATTGACTTTAGGGGGCAATGGATGGCTATTATTGGTCCTCATCCTGACTCAAAAATACATAAAAACGACTTGAAATAAAAAAATGACAACAAAAAATACTATTTGGAAAAACTCACCTCTTGATTTGATATGCAGTTTTGTTAGAGAAAATATGTATAAAGGCCTAGAATAAGGCCCAGTTAGAACTCACTACCTCTTTAGGATTTAGTCTCACATCTTAGAATGAGATTTCATCTCCTCTCTCTCTTTTTATATAAGTGTACAAATTCGTGTTTGTATTGACACAATTGAGAGATTAATAAAATTATTATTTATTTTTTCTTTTCTGGTGTATTTCCACGTGGTATCAGAGTCAGCTTTCCTTTTGTTGAGAAATGCGACGGAAGAGAGAAAACAAGATTTTATTAATTTCTCAAAAATCTTTCGTGAATTCATCACAAGTATTTGTACATATATATAGAAAGAAAGAGGAAAGTCTAAACTCAAATCTATGGTGTGGGACTAATCCCTAAGAAGGCATTACATGGGTCTCATAAATAGGCATTTCTTTAAAATTTCTTCAACACTCCCCCTCAAGTTGGAGCATACAAGTCGTAGGAATCAAGATTGGACAAGAACTTAAAAATAGGGTCGCGGTAGAGATTTGGTAAGAATATCAGCAATTTGTTCTGTAGTCGCAACATGTCTCAAGTCCAATTTCCTTAGTTGAACATTTTCTCGAATAAAGTGACAATCGATCTCGATATGCTTTGCACATTCATGGAACTCAGGATTTTTGGCAATATGAATAACTACTTGACTATCGCAGAACAAGATTGCAGGATAGGAGAGTTTGACACCTAAGTCTCTAGAAGGCTTTCTAACTATGTGAGTTCAGAGACGACATGAGTCATTATCGATACTCAGCTTCTGCAGATGAGCGTGCGACGACGGATTGCTTCTTGCTTATCCAGGTAGCAAGATGTTCACCAAGTATATGCAAAAACCACTTGTGGAACGGCGATCATCCAGGGATCCAGCATAATCAATATCAGAGTAGGCAATGAGAGATAGAGATGGAGGGCTTATATACAACCCCTTGTCCAGGAGCAGACTTCTGGTATCGGAGATTGTGCTCAACTTCCTGGAGATGAGAGATCCGTGGAGCATGCATAAATCTACTTACAACCCCAACATCAGTCAGCAAATGATATATTGGGTCTTGTAACTGTCAAATAGATCAACTTTCTCACAAGACGGCGGTACTATTCTGGGTATGATAGGTGCGTATTAGAGTCGGAGGAACATGCACAAAGCTTTTGATTGACATCCATGACCGTGCGGTAGGGTTCACTGTCCATAGAGTTCAAAAGCCAATTTTGAACACTCCCATCATGGCGGAACCAGTCCTCGGTGGGGGTAGTTGCCTAGTTGATTTTGTTTTGGTAAGGTGATGGAGAAACCCTTTGGTCTGGAGGACACGACGCACCGAGTGGACCCGCTCCATAATTTTTTTCCAACCCCTAAGGGACAGTGGTGATTTGGAGCTCATCCCGAACTTCAGGAGGTGTTGCACGAGCTGGATGAAACGAGCCATCATTCATGGCTATTACCGTCGAGATGGAGAAATCAAGAGGAGGTGGCAAGGGCGGTCAAAAATTTGTGGTCAGGAGTAGGTTGTGGTCTTAGCGGACAGGAGAAGCTGCGACTGAACAGCGATCGGCAGTAAGCAGAGGTGCGGTCTTAGCGGGTAGAAGAAATTGCGGCTAAAGGAGCGGCTAAACAGCACGCAGAGCTAGAAGAGCGGCTAAACAACGATCGGCAGTAGGCTGAGCTCGGCAATACTCATAAGCGACGATCGGACGGTCTGAGCGGCATGAAGAAGTGGCGGAAGCGACCAGAGTCAGCGGTGGCTGAGCGGGTTGACGGTGTATTGCGGCCTTGCATTCATGGCAGACTGACGACGCGATCTCGTTTACACGGGCAAGAGGCGGAAGTGAGAGGTTGACGTAGGCGAGCCGAGCGATTAGGAGAACATAAACTGCAGAGGCCGCAGAAACCACCCTTCAGGTGGGGCCTAGTTGGAAGTTGGGAGAAAGTTATAAAATTGGGTGGAGGGAGACGCGGAGGGAGGAGGGCGACCTCGCAGTGCAAGGATGCGATAAAACAAAATTTTGACTACAAAGAGAGGAGGGCGACCTCGCAGGGTAAGGCTGCAGTTATAAGAAATCTGATCATCTCAACGGGGAGAATGAGGAAATCTGAGGAACCTCCCTCTTATATCATGTACGGGAGAGAGAAAAACAAGATTTTATTAATTTCTCAAAAATCCTCCAAAAATACATCACAAGTATTTGTACATGTATATAGGAGGAGAGGGAGAGTTTAAACTCAATCCTAAGGTGTGAGACTAATTCCTAAGAGGGCTTTACATGGGCCTCCTAAATAGGCCTTTCTTTACAATTTCTTAACACCTTTAAATTTCTTTTGGGGGGCTTGCACTCGTTCATCTGGGCGATTATTTTTTTCTAACCATATCTTCTCCCCCGCATCCCCTGCTCCTCCCTCCCCCCCCCCCATGCTTTTATAACAGTTACTCTGGGCCCCACCTGTCAGTCGCATGCATCTCTTGTTTGCTTGTTCCCTGCGAGCTATTTGATGTGTGTCTCTTCCTCGTGGTCGTCGTGGCTTCTTCCCAGAGCTCTCTTATTCACCGGTTTTTTCTGCTCGCTGGCCGGCTTGCGTTGGCTTCTTGTGAAGGCCCTTCCCGCGAGCTCTTGTGATTTAAGAGGTCCTAATGTCGTTGTCAACACATTGTTCTTCTCCAGCTTGTCGCTTGGTTCTTTGCTCGTCAGTAGGCTTCCCGCAAGGTCTGATCACTTGTCTCTTGACTGCAACGTCTTCTCCAGCTTGTCGCGTGACTGCTTGACCGCAAGTTATTCTCCAGCTTGCCACCGCATTATGTCTGCGGTTCTTCTTCCCGCATGCCTCTTTTGCTCACCACCATAGTTTCTGACTGTAGCAAGGTGACCGCAGCAGACTGACCGACAATCTCCTGCTTAGTCGCAATGGCCCTGAATGAGGCTTTGTTTCTTCTCGCTCGTACAACAGCCCCTCTTCCTGAAGTTTGTGATGAGCTTCGGATCACCATCATTTCTCTTAGTGGGAAGAAGAACTTTGTTGAGTTGATGCACTCCATCCGTCGTGTTCTTCAAATGAAGGGGCTTTTGCATCATCTAATTTAGGTCACCCTTTTGTGCCCACTGAGAATTTGCTTCGTGATGTTGAGTGTGTCTAATCATGGATCCTCAACTTCATGGAGAGTCAACCTTATCGTATGGTCATGTATCATGACACGGCAAAGGATAATCTTCAATACTTGCTTGACATCGTCACCGACCTTCAATCTCTTGACCCAGGGGTTGATGGCGACTTAACCTCTTTTGTTGCGCAGTCCAAAACTTTAGTTGAGCCCTGGATTCAACATCAACCTCCTACTGTCGATCTTGTTGTCCAGTGTGCTCAAAAAGAAGTTGTTGGTATTGTCATGATGATGACTCATATTCTGCCTCACCTCCATAACGTCTGGGCTCAGTTCCTCTCGTCTTCCGCCATTCCCTCTTTCTCTCTGATGTGTGTTCCATGTTTTTGAAGGTGACACCACCTGCAGATGCTCCCCGACCTCAATCTCTAGATCTCTTCCAGCACTCGTCTATATATCACCCGCTCCTTCATCGACTCATGTCGGCCGCACTAGTTACGGAGGTAGAGGTCGCAGTGGCATGCCTTTTCTTATGTGTTCTTATTATGGCCGCGATGGACATCTTGAGGCAACCTGCTACCGTAAGTACAGTCTGCCTCCACCTTTTGCCTTTGTTGATGTTGATACCTCTTCTATCACTCGCGTTGAGATTGACGCCATGCACACCCAGCTCCAGCATCTTCGAGGGTCACTCAATCGTCTGTTTGGCTCTGTTGCTTCCATCTCCAATAAAGATATCTCATGTCTCTCCCATAGTCCAAATTGGATTGTGGATTCTGATGGCACACATCATATTACTCTGCATAAATCACCCCAGTACTTGGCTCTATGTATTGGAAGTTCATTATCGTGGCCAGTGGTGACACTGCTCATGTCTCTGGTTCTGCTGATATGCCTCTCAACTCTTTTACCCCTCTTCACTTGGTCTTTCCTTTCCTGTCTCGGGCTCTCCCTTCAATCTCCTTTCTGTTAGTTATCTTACGCAAGACCTTGACTACTCTGTAACTTTCACGTCTTCTTCTTTTGTTGTGCATGATCGACAGACGCAGACTATCATTGCTAAAGGACGACTGTCTAACGGACTCTACATTCTGGATCGTACTTCCACAGTGCTCTCCTCTGTCACCTCTGTTGATTGACACTGACTTCTTGGGCACGCTCCTCTTCCAATTCTCAAGAAACATCTTCCTGGTCTACATCTTCCTGATTTCACCTGTGAGTCATGTATCTTCGGCAAACAACATCGTTCTTCTTTTTGCCCTCATTGTACTCGGAGCGATGCTCCTTTTGATTTTGTGTACTCTGATATTTGGTGCCTATATAATATTGCTAATGTCTCTGGTTATCATTATTTCATTATGTTTATTGATGATTACTCTTGTATAACGTGGTTATACTTACGACATGATCGTTTGGTTCTTGTTGTGTGTTTCATGTCTTTATTAATGAGACTTGTATATAATTTTTCAGATCAATTAAAATCATTCGAACTAACATTGCGCGTGAATACACGAGTCATTCGTTTAACAATCTTTGTACTGAGTTTCAGATCATTCACAAAACCTCATGTGCCTGTACCCGTCAACAAAATGGTGCGGCTGAGCGGAAAAATCATCATCTCCTTGATGTGCACGATCCCTAATGTTTCAAATGCAGATTCTCAAACTTTACTGGAACTTCGCGGCTTGCTTCCTCATCAATCGCATGCCCTACTCTATTCTCAACTTTGCGACCCATTTTAGTCTTCTCTTTCCTTCTACACCTCCATTTTCCCTCACTACTCGCGTCTTTGGATGTACCTGTTATGTCCATTCTCTTGATCCTTTCACTGACAAGCTTTCCTCTCGTGCTACAAAATATATGTTCGTTGGGTACTCCCGCACTCAGAAAGGGTATGTGTGCTACTCTCCCAGCAATCACAAGTTTGTCATCTCTGCATATGTGACTTTAAAGAATACCAATCTTTTCACACTCTTCATCCAGCTTCTCCTACATCTCCATTATTACCATGTCTTGTCGTCCCTATTAAGTCTCATCTTCCACCACTTCTTCCAACCATGATTCCCATATCCTCCAAACCACCTCTTCTTCGGGTGTACACTCATCGACCATCTTGTTTTGATGCTCTACGACAGTTACCCTCTACTAGTGATACCTCGCAGCTTGCAGATCCGGCATAAGTCTCTACTTCTCATCACTTGGCGAATTGTGTACCCTTTTATCGCCTCTCCCCGACACTTCTCAAATTTGCAACTTCTTTATCCTCTATTTTTGTCCCTAACTCTCTGCAGGAGGCTCTTCAACATCTGGGGTGGAGTGCGGTCATGGATGAAGAAATGACTGCACTTTGGGTTAATCAGACTTGGGATCTTGTCCCTCTTCCTCCAGGATAGACCTGTGTGGGCTGTAAGTGGATCTTTGCGACCAAACATGCTCCAGACAGGACAGTTAAATGCCTAAAGGCTCGTTTATATCCTCACTAGTGGCAAAGCTGAATATTGTTCTTGTGACAGTATATCAATTGGATGTCAAGAATGTCTTTCTTGACGGTGATTTTCTAGACACTTTTCATGCACCAACCTCCCGGATTTGAGACCACGGGGGAGTCTTGTGCTTGTCATCTCAAGAAATCTATTTATGGTCTTAAACACTCTCCTCGTGCATGGTTTGACAAGTTCAGCAAGGTTGTCCTTGTCGTTGGATTCACTTAAAGCTCGACTGACTTATCTCTCTTTACTCGTCATCGACCGACAGGCACAATGGTTCTCTTAGTTTACGTCGATGATATTCTGATTACAGGTTATGACTCAAAAGGAATACAAATGATCAAGCAACATATAAATTCGGTATTTCAAACTAAAGATCTGAGAAATCTTCGATACTTCCTTGGTCTTGAAGTAGCGAAACGTCATAATAGTCTTGCCATATCTCAACGGAAGTATTGTCTTAACCTTCTTCATGATGCTGACTATTCTGGTTGCAAGCCTCTGATGTTGATTATGCTGACTATACAAACCTTTTTCTTCTGTACTTACTTCGAAGGACACCTTATTACCTGACACAGCAAAAAATAATATATGGTTCCTCACTCATCTGCCTAAACTGAGTATCGTTCAATGACCAATGTTGTGTCTGAACTTACATGGCTAGAATGTCTCCTAGGAGATTTAGGAGTCAAACTTTTCTCACCGACCACTCTTTTTTGCAACAGTCAAGTTGTTATATATATATTGTCAAGAATCCTGTATTTCATGAATGAACCAAACATATCGAAGTTTACTTTCATTTCCTTCGGGAGAAGGTTCAACTAAAAAACTGGAATTAAAACATGTTCCTGCTGCTGGACAAGTTGTTCATATTCTTACCAAGGTTTTACCATGACTGTTATACTATCAGTTCCTGTTCAAGCTTGGTGCCTACGATCTGTATGCTCCAGCTTGCGGGAGTGTGTTAGAGAAAATATGTATAAAGGCCCAGAATAAGGCCTAGTTAGAGCCCACTACCTCTTTTGGATTTAGTCTCATATTTTAGAATGAGATTTAGTCCTATGTGGGTGATGATGTATGATCACTACATGCAATAATATGAATCCGACGAATTTGTAACTCGCAATAAAGATTTGATTTATAAATGCAAATATAAGAAAATCACAATAGAAGAAAACTTCTCAAAATAGAGAGCACATGTTGTAGTATAAATGCAAATGACTAATCAAATAGCAAATTACAACGGCTTGAAACTTTAGAAACAATGATTACAAACCAACATCTTGCGAGTGGAGAAATAACACAAATATTCAACTAGAAAGTCAACAAACAAATCTTGAATATCACGACTATATTGAGGGGAGAGCTTGAGTTGTTTTCAGAGGGCTGTGGAGTTGCCAAAATCATGATCCGGGGCTGATTTCAGCAAGGAGCTGCCGAAGTTGGCTGTTCTGGATGTCTGGACAGCAATCTGGAGGATGGAGTGGCTGTATGAGGGGCATGGGAGGCTTGGCAGGAGTCCTGTAATTAATTTCACGGGCAGGACACTCTGAATCTAGACTGCAGGGAGGGGCTGGAATTAATTTCAAGGTCTGGATTTGCTGAACTGGGCTGCAGAAAGGGGCTGGAATTAAATCTAGGGGCCGGTTTTGCTGTACTGGACAGCCAGAGGTACGGTTCCTGCAGCAGGGAGGGGTCGGCAGGGAAAATTCTATGAGGTGGTGGGTCGGTTATTGGGGGGAAGGGGCTTGGGTGGCTCCACGTGAAGCTGAAGTTGGGGGTAGGAAAAAGAGCTGACGTTAATGGGAGGGTGTTGCAGTTGGGACAGCAGTAGAGGGCCAGCAAATGTGTTCCACGTGAGTTAGAGAGGAAGAAATGGGGGAACCAATTGGTAGCGGGGGTTTATGGTGGTAGTGGGGCTGAAATTTAGGAGAAAATCCTAAATTAGAGGGGGGATTTTCGGCTGGGTTGAGATGGAGAGTGGGGCTTCAGTTGAAGAATACTTCGTGGCTCCATGTGACTGAGAATAACGGAAGGGGAGGGACCAGCTATTGATAGGGAGTAGTGGGGGTAGTGGGCCTTACTTTTAGGTGAGAGTTGGAGTTGAGAGGAGGGGAGTGATTTTAGGAAGGATGCCTACAATTTAGGAGATGGAGATAATGGGGGAGGGGGTAGTGGAGGAAACTAATTATGTGGTAGTTGTGGTGGTTATGTGGAGCTGGGGTGGTGGCTGACCGGAGTTGTTCGCCGGAGGCAGACGAAGTGGACCAAAGTTGCCGCCGGAGAGAAGGCCGGAGGTGGTTGTGATCGCTGGAGGTGTTTTCCGGTGATCGCCGAAAAACTGAAAATGGAAGAAACTTGATGGAGATTGTAGTGGTGGTAGTGGGAGGCTGGAAAAGTTTTCCGATGATCTCTGAAGATGAATTTAAGGGGGTTGTTTTAGGGTTAGGGAGGTGGTTCCACCGCGTGAAGAGAGGTGGGTGGTCGGCTATGATGTGGGGATACTGATTGGGGTGGTTGGCTGCTTGGAGAGGGGCTGGGATGTGGGATGGTGTAGGTCGGCGGTGAATAGAAGGGGGGCTAGGGAGGAGTGTAGGATAGAGTGCATACCCAACTAGTCCATAAACTCGAACTTATGAAAAGGGTGCTACTTTTTTCCCTTAAATAGTAAATCGTCGTGGGTCAAGTGAAGTAACGCTGGACCCAACAATCCCCCCCCCCCCCACTCCCAGCGTCCAGCACGACCCGCCGGCTCAGAGGTGGCCCCCACACGGCTTAGAGGTGGGGCGCCACATGGCCGAGGCCAGCAGACCCACACAGGTAGAGAGGCAATTAAATTGGGATAAAAAGCCCCCCCTCCGGTGTTGAACTCGTAACCTCCCTCTGATGTCACTTGTAGAATAGAGTGCATACCCAACTGGTCTATATACTCGAATTTATGAAAAGGACGCTACTTTTTCCCTTAGAGAAGTAGCAAATCGTCACATGTCAAGTGAAGGAATGTTGGACCCAACAAGGAGGTTTCTTGTGGGTGGCCGACTGTTTTGTGGGGGATGGGATGGTGGACGGCAAGGGGAAGGGAGTTGGGAGTAGTGCCTCACGACTAAGGAGAGGGGGGAATCTCGGGCGTCTCACCTGGGAGTCAGCTTCGGCACCAAATTGACCAAGAGATGTGCTTCAATACTCCATTCTTCATTGTTCTAAATGAGAACTCTTACCCTCTATTTATAGACTCTAAGGGGCAACGGACGGCCATGATTGGTCGATCGTCACGACTCAAATATACATAAAAATACAACTCAAAATAAAAAACGAAAAAACAAAAAATGACAACCAAAAAATACTACAATAATCATCCACATAAGATGAACTATTCTGATTTCTCATCAGGATGTCAAGCTCTTGCTCAGCTCAAGGCCCAGGAAGCTAGATCGGGTAAGAGTTATGTGCTTCCTCAGCTCAGGCATGCTATGATAGATGATGATTCTTCAGCTTCTAAATTCTTCGGTTCTTCATAGCAACCCTTCATTCATGACATGGTACAACACATTACGAGCATATACTACAGATATCTGGTTAGAAGATGACTTCTCCTGCATGTTCTTCCTTTGCTTCCTCAGCATCTATTTTTCTCCTAGATTCTTGATTTTGGGGTTTCCTATTATACAACCGGTGATCCTGCTCGAGCCGGGTTGGCCTGCGAAGGGGTGATGCCTCTTCTTTCAGTAGCTTAGTTCCTATTTGATTCTCTGCATCCGCTCATTTTGCTGCCTTACCACATTTACTATCTTTGACGTCTACCATATTCTTTGCCTAGCCATGAGTCTTCTGCCTTTTTCATAGTTGACTGACATGTTTTATTGTGTCATTTACCACACCATATAGGATCCTCATACTGGGTCATTCTCTCTCAACTGAAGTTTATTGGTGAGATGACGACAACTAATGCTGAACACGGTCCGTTGGGTCTGGGGATGTGGCTCTAGGCAAAAAAATTGGTGTGTGACCCGAGGCACACAGCCATGTTCCCAAGGCGTGTGTGGTTGGGACCATTCCAAAATTCAGTGGATGCATCTAGAAGGCTGAGACGTGATGTTTCGGGGCACATGACCCGAGGCACTTAGGCGTGTGCCGTTCTGACGGCTCCAGGACAGTTGCCAGTCGGTTGATGAAAAGACATTGATAGCGTCTACATCTATTGATGATGCTCTCTAAAATGGTGATTATCTTCTAGGTCCATCTAGATACAAACAATTAGCTGGTATGTTTGTTTAACTCGCCATCAGTCGTCTCGTATCTCTCATGATGTATATGTTGTTAGTCAATTAAGCTTCGTTGGCACCACTTATTTGCTCCGGTGAGTTTGGTCAAAAACGTCATTATCATAGAATGTATGTTTGACTTGACAAAGGCTATGACTGCAACCAAGAAAATAAACTAGTTTTGAGCATAAAATATATGAATTTTTTTAGCTGAGGTCGGGCAGTTCATGACCACCGCATATACGACCGCCACCACCGCGCCAAACGAAGCTACTAGTCTCTGCTCCCATACTACTCATTATGATGCCTTGTTGATGATCATTCATCACGTAAGGGGTGCTAGATCCAAATCTCCATTATCCTCGGCCTCATTGTTAGAGCTTGCATATTTGGTTTTATGCATTTCTAGTGAACTTTCTGATTTCTTGGAAATAAAAAAAAAACAGGCCAAGTATAGAGCTATGACTACTACTACTATTACAATTGACTTGGCCCTTGTGACTCCATATTGATATGGGCTCAACTGCTTCTGGTGGTACCTTTTGCTTTGTCGCAATACTGTTGCTGTCCAAGCCTCTAAATTACATCCAACACTCTCTTTCAGGAACATACAAAACACAGATGTCGCTGTGTAACTATGGCTCCGTTTGGTGAGGCTTTTTTTCTCCAGTGAGTTTGGACAAAAACACTACCATCATAGAATGTTTGTTTGGCATGACAATTTGTCATGGTTATGACTGCCACCAAGAAAAAAAAACTAGGTGAGGTCGGGAATTCACGAACGAAGGTTCATAACCACCGCCGCGTTCACGTCCGCCCCCACCGCGCCAAGCAGAGCCATGTCCACTAGCTATATCTTTGTGCGACCTTACATTGACACATTTTTTTCAGGTTGCGAATGACAGTTATTCAGATGAATCAGACATGGTCGTGCGGTCGTGCCGTTCAAGAGACACTTCATCACATTAAAGCCTTTTTCTTTTATTTTTAGGATATCTTACTTCATATACACTATTGTTTTGGGAAGAATACCTTACAATCATCACTCTCAAGTTCTGATAAGAAAGAACAAATGATCAAAACACCAAGACATGATCATGAATAAACAACAAAAATTATGAGAAATAGTGATTTTTTGTGCCTATTTGTGGGACTTATAATTATCTTGGTATCATAAAAAAGCACTCTATCGACTAAGGCTGCGTTTGGCGCAGTTTATCGCGACTTATTTGTTCCGATGAGGTTGGACAAAAATGTCATTGTTATACCAAAATCTTATGGCTCAAACTAGTCTCTTTTTTGTAACATTTGTAATACCAAATATACATTCTATGACAATGACGTTATTGTCCAACTTTACCGGAGCAAATAAGTTACGTTAAGCCGCGCCAAACACAGCCTAATTCATTCAAATTATGTTTATTATTATTATTATTGCAAAGAGAGCCTTTCGTGGGGTGCTGTAGACCGAACCGGGTTTGATTAGTAATGAATCACAGGCATTCTTACGCAAATGCGCTTTATTTTGCAGGACAATAATAACAGATGTTCTTGGGGGTGATGTCCAGTTTGATTTCTACCACCGTTTCTTTGATGCCATCTTTGTGGCGAGCGCGCTCTTCTCGTTACTGCTTCTCTCCCTGCAGCACGGTTCTCGCCAAGCAGACAAACACCCAATTGATTGACTTTCAACACTGTAAATATTCATGTGAAAAGATTCCTACATCAATTTAATTTTTTCACATTCCTATAGTTTTTTTCTTCATGCTAATATTGTTGTTCCCTTCATCTAGCAATGCTTTATTGCTATTGTTTGTTAAATGGTATTGCTAGATTATTTTATTTATTTATTAGTTCATTAGTGTTGTTAGTGATGTTATTAGTTTTCTTGGAATTTCTATTGTAGTGTACTTCTCACATTTTGTTGATTATATATACCTCTATTGTATGCAAGGTTGTAGATATCGGATATCGGGTTCATGTCGGTTTGGGTTTGAAATGTCGGATTGCGGGGGATATATCGGGGATATTTTACAATATCGGAATTTAATATTTAAATAAAGATAACAATGTTTATAACACTTTTTTGCAAATAAGTAAAAATGTACAGATAATATATGGTTATACACTTTGCAGTACATGTAACAATATGATTATAATGAAGTATTAAACATCACCCGCGAGAGAGAAAGGTTAGGGCAGAAAATGTGATGCTCAACCCGACCCGTGAAATCCTTTTTAAAACCCCGTTTTTTTTATAAAATAAAACCAAAAAAACAGGTCGGCCGATATATCGTCAGGAGCCGATATATCCCGATATATCGCCGATATATATCCGATATTTTACAAACCGTTATTTTGCTCAAACATATCGATTTCGTTGCGGTTTACCCCCAAAATCTTTATGTCGGCCGATATATCGGACATGTCGGCCGATATCATGTTGTATGTATGAATTTCTCATTCCAATAATATATCTTAGCATATTTATCGGTGCCGAGGTTCCTCGGTTCGACTAATTAAGGCGAGTATCTCGACCTCTCAGCTAATTGTAAGCCCGCCAGCTCTGATTCTATTAGATCGGCCATTGCAACTCACTAATAAAATGGGAATTTTATCATCTCCTTTGCCACCACTTATGAAAAACTAAACCTTAGCCTGTCACTGGTCATCTGGTTGATTTCACAATTTTCATGGGGAGCATGAGTAATAGAGTTGTTCATACACCTTCATTTACATTGTCCACCCCAATTACCTTGGGAGATTCATTGGAGCAGTCTATCACTGACCATAGCTTTGAGGGGGGTATTGTGGCTTATGTTGCAAACGTTCAAGAAGGCTTACTTGGCCGCAAGTTGAACATTCAAGGTTGTGACGAGGTTGTCACGTGACTATGGGTAGAATGGCGTAGGCCTCTTTTGGCGCGGCGGGAGGAGAGGGGGGTGGAAGGGGACGGGCCGCCGTTCGGAGCTAGAGGGGGGCGAGGGTTTGAAATGGATAGCTTCACTCCATTTCTCAGGGCGCGGAGGGAGCAGATGCGGAAAATGCTGCCTCCAGCCATTTGGTTTGCATCCTTGCGGCGGCGTTTGCTCCAAATGCCGGGTGAAAATGCCGCGCCAAATGAAGCTGTAGTCCTGGTATCTGTGATTTAAGCACGACTCGGCCCCTAAAATATTCATGCATAGTTGAATGCTGGAATCTAGCTCATAGATTGGCCTTAGATGACAGTGGCTATATGCACACCATGTTTGCAACAAGGCATTAATACCCTCAATGTGATAATGTTTGCATGAAAAGAGATTTTAGATGCATGTAGAGGCTGCTCGAGCTGCATGTCGGTTTAAGGCATGCATGTGATATTCTCTGGCGTAAGAGGGAATCTCCAAAATATTGAAGAAAAATCTCGAAGATTATTGAGTGTTTTTAGAGACTTTATGAGCTGGGACATGGATGTTTCTAGAGCCATGTAGGAATTCTATATTAATTTGGAGTGGTATAAATGAGTTGAGCATTATATTTAGGTGATTGTTATCCGCACTGCAGTTTTGGTTATTAGCAAATATTTTTTTCCTAATTTTTCGCGCCTTTTGGAAATACGTCTTGTACATGCATTTTCAGGAAAAGTGTTCAACACGAAAGTTGTAGATCTCATCGAGATCTACAACTTTCGTGTTGAACACTTTTCCTGAAAATGCATGTACAAGACGTACTTTGGAAATACACTCAGATTTCGCGCCTTTTAGAAATACGTCTTGTACATGCATTTTCAGGAAAAGTGTTTAACACGAAAGTTGTAGATCTCGATGAGATCTACAACTTTGGTGTTGAACACTTTTCGTAAAAATGCATGTACAAGACGTATTTCTAAAAGGCGCGAAAAATTGAGAAAAAAAAGTGCGGATAACCAAAACTGTAGTGCGGATAACACTCACCTATATTTAAGTGTGGATTCTTCTAGAGGATTCTAGATGTGAAGAATTTTTAAAATGACTTAAGTCTCTTATGTGTGTGGGTTATTCTAGAAGAGTTTAGTGGGTGTGAAAGACTGAGGTGTGTTACCAATAGGTCAAGACATTTGTATATGAATTTATTTTATAGGATCACACGTTAAGAACATACGACAATTTGATTATATTTTGTTTAGGTTTGATTTATATTAGATTTAAATAATGCAAAATTTAGAATATATTTAAATGATAATTAATTAATTGAGAATTACTAAATTCAATTTTGAACTGAACTAGCAACTTTTTGGTGCCATAATTCCCTCAGTATGATTTTTGAAATCATCTCTCTTTGATATAATAGGGACATGTTTTAAAAATGTTGTTATTAGCAAACCCACTTTCATTTCTAGCAAACCAAAAAAAAAAACAGATTCAGTCATTTTTTGCATTTTTTTCTCTTCCCAAAAATTACTACTAGAAAATCAATCTTATTTTTTGGCAATTTTTGCATTTTTAAATTTTGAGCCTCAAATATTTCTCATTTGAAAAAGTGATCAACATGAAAGTTATAGACCTCCAATTTGGGCCCTAAAAAAGACATGCACGGAACGTACAAATTTTCGGCGTGACTTTTTTCGGGGCTCAAATCGGGGGTCTAATCTACTTCAAATCAAAAATTGTTCAACATGAAAGTTGTAGATCTCGACGAGATCTACAACTTTCATGTTGAACACTTTTTGATTTGAAACCGTTTATGCCGCCGATTTGACCCCCGAAAAAAGTCACGCCAATCCCGGACGTCCGTACATATGTACAACGTAACTTTTTTCAGGGGCCAAATCGGGGGTCTAAAGTGCTTCAAATCAAAAAGTGTTCAACATGAAAACTGTAGATCTCGTCGAGATCTATAACTTTCATGTTGAACACTTCTCATGAAATTGTGCGTATAAGACGCAGTTCAAAAGGACATATATATTCTTATATACACTTAACTCGTGTATACAACACATCCTTATAGGAATTAGAAATCAAATATATTTCTAAACCGACCGATATTTTGTTTAAAGATTTTAGTGCAGATAATGATATTTTGTTGAAAAATAGTTTTGGACATACTAAATATTTGCGGCATTTTGACTCATCTATAATGCTAACATAAGTGGTTGAATAAATACATTTGAAATCATTTGTAATGTCATTATATGCAGCGGGTTATTTTGAAAGAATGAATGTTTTAAACAAAATTTATTTTTTTTTAAAAAAAATTTATGTTGGTTTGCTAGTAACAAAATGATTTTCAAATAACCATTTTGAAAAATGAGGGTTTGCTAATAGTAATGATTTGCTAATAGTAATGATTTGCTAATAGTAATGATTTGCTAGAAATCAAACTGGGTTTGCTAGTAACAATACCTTTTAAAAATCGTTCACTAATGTTATTTTCATTTTGATTGAAAAAGAGAGCAGTCTATTTTATCTTATGTGAAAATCATAGAGAGAATAGGGAAGAGGGGAGAAGAATGTTTGCATAAACGAAATTAGTATTTTGCTGCAGAGATGGGTGATCATCTTCCATCCGATTGATCTTTGGATGGATTGTGTGGTATTTTTTTGCTTTTATGCGAATACTTGTAGATATGTGAATTTTGGTTTATGTTTTGATTCTCATAATAACTTCACGGAATTTGATTATATGCTTGTTTTTCTTGATATTATGTTTCACATGGATCCTTTCGTGGAGATCCAACATATATAAGTGTGTAGAAGAGTAAAGTTTGTGGAGTTTTGTAGAATCTCCCGAGGATTGGAGGGAAGGTGATGGTGACATAAAAGGGGGAATACCTTCCATATTTTCATGATTTTCATCTATGCTTTGGAGTGTCTTAGGTCCTTGGACTGCTTAGCTTGTTAGAATCTCCTTGTTGAGTATTTGAGTTTGTAATTATCCCTTGTAACTATCTTGCGTCTTTGTAAGGAAATATTTATTATTTATCTATCTCGTAACATTATTAGTGAAATGCTTACTTGGATAAGCTTATTGAGGTGAAAAGAGCAAAATGCTTGTCACATTGGGCTAGAGTTTTGTGGGCATGACAGTTGGTATTGAAACTAGGTTGAGCTCAAACTTGAGAGTAATTGTGGTGTCCTAAGGAAAAGATGAGGCTCAAGGAAAGATGTGCATAAAGGCAAGTTCAAGGTGATTATGCAATTGATTTGATGCAAAACTTGTGCAAGAAGAGGAAACGTAGCCACTTGCCCACAATCTTTAGTGTATTGTTCGTTTCAGTTCAACCTGCCTCAAATCCCAACAACTTGTTCTAAAATTGCGACTATATATTTTAGAGGCAAAATTCTTATTTAAGAGGCCAATAACTTGTATCTTATTTTAGGGTCAATTTATGGCACACATGTGATATTCTTTAGCATACAAATAAGAGGGAATCTCCAAAATATTGAAGAAAAATCTCGAAGATTATGGAGTGTTTTTAAAAACTATGAGTTGGGACATGGATGTTTCTATATTCGTGTCGGAATTCTAGATTTATTTGGGGTGGTATAGACGAATAAAGCATTATATTGATGTGAGTGTCGTTTTTCCTTGAGCTTTTCAAAATACTTTAGAATTTTCTTGGCTCTCTGCGTGAATGTTCTTTTAAAGACTTTTACATAGATATCATCTTCCTCCAGTCTTATGAAGCAGAATCACAAACATTTGATAAATGGTAATCTTTTTTGTAAAGATCATGAATCATATTTTTAATTAATGAAATTATTGAACCAAAATAAATAATGTTTTAATTATCCCTTTTGCTCAGACATAAATTTTGCAGACATTTTGATCATATAAAACCCTTCTAGAAAATTAAACTCAAGTATTCTTCCCTAATTTAAATTAATTAAAACAGTTGATTAATTTCAAAAAAAAAAAATCAAACTTTATAAGTGGGTTTATAATAGGGAATTGTTAAAGGCAAATCAAATTTAGATATACGCAAATCATTGTTAAGGATAAATCATATATTTTGAAAAATACTCTGTGCAAATTAAATTGTTAATCACAAATCAAAATTGTTAACAACAAACCAACACTACAAATTACATAATCAAATATTTTGGACAAAAAAAATTATTTCTTCGAGAAGTCCAGCGCAAAAGTTCGACAAAATTACACGTTTACAACATAGAAACACTAAATTTATGACATTTAATATATGGTAACTATCACATCCACTTCAATGAAAACCTGTAAAAATTCAAAGACTTTTATTACCAAACAACACCTACAAAATTCATAAACCTGATTAATTTAAATTTCAGAGGTCAACCGTGAAACATGTCAATATACAATGAAAATCTTTAGAAGTTTCTGAGCTTCATTCCAGTATCCGAAATTAGGAACAAAAATGGAAATTTGGAAATAAAAAAATTGACAGTAATTTTTGTAAGGCAAATGAAAGTATGAATAACAAGAATCAACTTCATTTGTTACAGCAAATAATACACTTATGGTTCTCCCTCTTCATGAACTATTATAGGACATAAGAAGCTAGAAATCAACCATCCAGCATCATTATCTAATTACAGTACGAAAACAAAAATGAAAACGAAGATCGAAAAAACCAACATGTAGAATCCATATGCATAATACAAAACTAAAAATTAGCTTCTCAATATACTGAAGATGAAAGAAGAAAATATGTATTAAAGAATCCAGATGCATAACCAAAACGAAAATGAAGAGATGCGGCGGTGCACCTTCAAAATCAATGGAAAAAAACCGCTGCCCGCGACGGGAGAGGCAACGAAAACAAAGAACCAGCGTGCGCACCTTCAAAATTGTCTGGCTATTGTACGTCGAACCGTTCATCAGAAGTCTCGCAACCTACCGGCGACGGGAGAGGCGGTTACAGAGATGTCGGGAAATGCGGCGGGAGTTGCGGCGAAAGAGGGGCGGAAGGGGCGATGGTAGAGGCAACGACAGAGAGGTCGGGAGATGCAGCGGGAGAGGCGGTGAATTTGATTTGCGTATATCCAAATTGGTTTGCATAGAAAAAAAAATCACCGAGAAAACAAAAAGACCTAGTTTTAAGATTTTGATTTGCGTATATCCAAATTTAATTTGTCTTTAACAATTCTCTTATAATACTATATTCTTATCATAAATTTTTCATAACCTACTGACGTCTTAATTAGCCTCTGCTAATTTATTTAACCTTCTTTTGACCACTAATTAATTCTTTAAAAATATTAAGAAAATTTATTAATAAATCCTTAAAATGCTTATAGCCAGCCATTAATAGTCTTTCATAAATGTTTCAGGAGTTTTGATTGAAGGATTCACCATCTGTTAATTTCTAACAGATATCTTAGCCAATTTAAATTACTTAAAAATAGTGAAACAGCCCCAAAAATTATCAATTAATTTCAGGGGGTGTAGATGAGTATTAAAACTCTTCCCTTATTATTTCAGCATTTTATCTCTTGTTTAAGCTCCTCTAGTATTTCAAAAACAGAAAAATCTTATCCTATTTTTAATTATTTAAAATAGTAACAAATCACCAAAAAATTCTCAAATTTTTACAGCTGATAGCTCCTGTCCTGTGGAACAACTTTTTTATGGTTTTCCTATTTGGACTCTAGATAAGTCACACAAAAAATAAAAAAACCCATATTTTCTTATCAAATTAGCTTTGCCAGAATCTTGAGGTTTGGATCCGACGAGATTGAGGTTTTATTTGGGAGAGCAGTTGCGCTTATAAAAGGAGCTGGTGTAAATTCAGATTTCTAAAAGTAGTTGGAAACTGATTTTTGAAAATGAAGATCTGTTTGGGTAGTCTGTGTTTGTAGAGCTGTTCAGAGCTGAGAAACGTTTGACAAAAAATCGGTAACGTTTTATAAATATTTTTTTATTATAAAATATTTTTTATAAAATATTTTTTTAATTATTTTTTTTCATATAGTATTTAAAATATTATATGTTAGTAGTTTTTTTAATATTTTTATTATTTTTTTAAATATCATATAGTTTTTATAAATATTTTTTAAGTTTTTAAAATATTTATTATTAATAATAATGTTACTAGTGCCGAACTATATAGCTGTAGGCTATTATTTTCTGATTGCTCCGTCGTGCCGCCGTCGCGCAGCCCTCCCGTGCCCTGTGTCGTGCCGCCCTCCCGTGCCCCGCTGTGCCACCCCTCCCGTGTTACTTTGTGCCTCCCTCCGGTGCCCCATCGTGCCGCTCTCCCGTGCCCTACCGTCGGACGAAGGGACGTTGGCCCTTGGTGACAGCGAAGAGAAGGTCGCGGGCCTTGGGGATGGTGAGGAAGGTGAAGCAGTCTGGTGAGAGAGCGACGACGACAAGTTTGGAGGAGGCGGAGATGGAGGCGGCTGGAGCTTGAAGGAGGCAGAGTCTGGAGGAGGCGGAGGCGGCTAGAGCTTGGAGGAGGCAGAGCTTGGAGGAGGCGGAGGTGGCCGGAGCTTGGAGGAGCGGATTTTATTTTCTCGCGCGATGAAAACGGTGAGGAATGGAGGTCCGGGTAGAGGTTGCGGTTGGGGGATTTCATTAAGGATCGAAACGTCGGCGGTTGGAACGGGAGGCGGAAAAACAAATAAGATTTGGGACCGGCGGTTGCGTTTTGGTGAAACGCGCGAATCTAAAAGCTCTTCCAAATGAAGCCTTAGCCGGATGGAGCTGAGTGCGTGATGTAGCACACTCCAGTCACTAAACTCGTGGGGTCGGGTTCCCGAGACGATGGCCACTACCATAAACTCTATGTGCGCGCAAACATCACACAACGAAAAGAACAGGCAAGAGAGACACACTTACCCAAACGAATGGTCGCTAGGCCTCTTTAGATCTCCCAAGGGCTATAAAGTCAATGTTCGATCAAGCGAAAAGGACCTACCCGGTCCGGACGGTCAAAGAGATGCGGCAAAATATAAATCCAAGAATTGCACTATTAAACCAAACAACCCCTCGGAACGCATACGATGTCAATGCACGCACAGGAAAACTTGACGGACAACCTTTAGCATGCACTCAATTGAGCCGCCTACGAACAATCACTCTCATAAGCGATTACCAGTGTTTTGCGGCGACCTCGCGGGCACAACGTTTGAGCGAGGAAATTCTTTCGGGCTAGGAGAAGTCCCAACGAAAGTTTTCAACCACGTGCGTTTCCTATCCGATCAATTGAACGGGGACGCGGCGCTGAGCGGGACTCGCTCCGAATTGTTTTACGCTATTCGATCACACACAATATCAATTTCCACCACAAGAACCACACAAACTAGATGAATCACACAAGGGGGAAGTTGAGAAACGTCGTTATCCAACCGAGATATTCTCGGTGTTGCCAGGCGAAATCTTGGGTTGTTCACTGGCTCGCACTGGTGGGGAATCCGGCCGTCACCAACACCAAGAAAAGGGGAAGGCCGATTAGGTCGCCGGAGGCGCAGGAACCCGAGGTGCGGTTGTGCGGAGCCGTGGCGTCGCGTCGCCCGGGGAAGGGAAGATGAACGTCGGAGTCGCGCCGGAAGGGGGGGACGCCGCCGGTGTCGCGCCGGACGGGCGTCCGTCGGTGTCTCGCGGAACGGGTGGAGGGCAGGTGGTCGCTCCTGTCACGGGAGAACCAAAAGAGGCGGCTTTTCTTCAATTACTTTTCATTAGTGTTTCACCCAAAATGAGGAGTATTTATACTCCACAAGAGGAGCACTCCCCATCACAAAAAATACGTGATCTAATCCTAACCATCCAATGTTTGTCTAAGAAATAAAATACACAAAAAAATAAAAAAAGGCAACCCGTGGCCGCCTAACATTTTGGTCGATCGGGCGCCAACGAGTGAAGTAAAATACGCATCAAATGTTCAAACAAATTAATAAGCAAACTAAATAATTTTTCCGCGGCTCAAGTCGCGGTAAGATTTTCTCGTGTTGGGACGAAGGTGATAGCCGCGTGGCGCGTCGTCGAGTGGAACCGGGTCGGCGCCATCAATCCTCCCCCGCTCAAAACCACTCGTCACCGGTGAGTGGTCTAAGCGGTAGCGGTGGAGCATGTCGTCATCAAGGCGCTCCATCTCCTCGGCGGTCACCCACGTGGCGTCGCAAGCGGGGCGGTCCTTCCAACGAACCAAGTAGCGATACACGCCGCCATCGGTGGAAGCAATGATGTCGTCATCCAAAATCTGATCTGGTACAAAAAGAATCGTCGGGAACCTGGAGAAAGCATTAGTAACGGGCAATAGTATCACCGGGAGCCGCACTAGGAGGTGAGGGGGGCAACTCCAAGGTAGAAATATGTGGGGATGTGGTTTCACTCTCAAACCCAAGAGAATGGCCGTGAGGAGACAAAGAAGAGGAGGGGGCAAAAAGTTCTTGTGGTGCTTCATGAAAATGTGTAAGATCAGAATGTTAATAAAATTTAGGGTGTATGCGTCGCTACGGCGAAACAATATAATCAAAATTTTTAATGAATGCAGTGACACATAAACTTTTAGGATCGATATAACCAAACACTAATAGTCTCAATTTGGAACTTATACTAAATGTTATTTTTCTAACTTATGAACACAAAAATTAAATTACGCAAGCTAGTACGAACGGTAAATGAAGTGCGGATTAATTTATACCGTTCTTGGATTCGAGCTCGTGCTTCATCATCGCAGAAATGTGCAACAATGCGATGTGTTGCTCCTTATGAATTCCACGGCACTTGTAGATCTCGTAAGCATACAAAATTTATTTGCTATTTAAATCAATCTCCACTGCAACAATCTCTACAGTAAACAAGATTAGCATGCGGGAAAATACATGTGAATTTATCTGATTAGCAGTAATCTCTTAATCACAAGGAGAGAATGAGTTATCTACTACTAATCATTATCTAAAATTGGTTCTAATCATAAGATATCACAAGGTTATAGCTTAAAACACTGATCTCCACTTGGTAAAATTTTAGTTCTGAAGGTCTGTAATCTCTAGTGGATTAACACATCTATATGAACAGATTGAACCATATGAGGCCGATAACCATACCTGGAGATCTGTCCAAGATCTGAAACGAAGACCTGCACCAACGCCGGCGAACTACTAGATCTGATGCTCGAGTTCCTTGAAGATGAAGGCGGAGTAGAACACAAGATCGCCGGCGATGGGGATCAGGAGAAGCCCGACAGTATCGGACCTTGAGGCGGCGGTAGCTTCAAAACCTCCAGGAAAACACCGGCAACTTTGGTTTTACCTGAAAGCAGGATGAAAGAAGCAGTGCCAGAGCGGGCCGCCAGCAACCTTGATGGAAAAGAAAAGGAGCAGTTTCTTCAATGCACGATCAGGATTTTGCCCTAGCCGGGTTTTCACGCTTGAAATGGAGGGACAAAGATAGATCAGGATTTTTCACCCCTAGCCCGCCGCTTTCACTCTTGTTCATAACCGTGGACTTGAAGAAAAGAATTTTCTTGGCTTAATAGGGAAGCCCTATTGAGAGTTATCAAATGAGGCCAATAAATTCTCATAACTCTCAAAATGAAAATCAAATTAAATCTCATGAACTTAATTGAGATTTAAATACCATGTCCATTCATATGCCAAGAGCGAGACCGAGCTCGCGACTGAAATTACGAAACGGTCGGGCCCACCTATCACAGGCTTCGACCGTTTGCGCGAATGAACTAATGCACGCTCGTAGGAGTCCAAATAGACCTAATATACGCGTACGACTTTAACGGGTCGCCTTGATGAATCGAGTCCACATAACGAAAAATTTCCAACATTCTCCCACTTGGACTTGTGTTCATCGTAACTTATGACATTCCAATAAAATCTTCACTAAACTTAAGGGTACCAATAAGCGAACGTGATATTGAGACTACTCCTACGTCAATCCGGTCCAATCAAATCCTTCACTCCAAATCATGACGACAACCGCATTATTATGCGACACGGGACCTTCCATGGTCACAGTAGTTTACAGACTCAATCGACATGGACAAAGCGCGGTTATTTAAAATATAAAACAACACACTGAAAATGTGCACATGAAGGTTGTTCTAATTTGGTGATCAACCAAACTTCTCAAATGAATGCACTAAACCATGTTGTAAGAAGTTCTTAAGTGTTCAAAAGAACAGGTATGTCTAACCTTAAGGTTTTGAAATTCATGTGTCAAAAAACATACCAAAGGCCATAATTCAAATGACGTGCCCTAGGCCTTATGCTTTGACTGACACAAGTCATGAGACTTCGTATGAAATGTGACGTGTCACATAAATTCAATGAATATTGAAACTTAATAATATTGCTGAATGAATATTCTTAATTATTAATGAATTAAATAAAGTGCAATGTAAATGACAGAAAACTGAATTGGAGCTTTATGTAGCCTCCCACTAATCTAGCATGTCGATCGATTCTTTAAGCCCCATATTAATAACATGTTTTTGAAACACGTCAAAAACAGGTTAGGGTGAAGTCCTTTAGTAAGCGGATCAGCCAACATGTCATCTGTCCCTAAATGCTCCACTAAAATGTCACTCTTCATGACCAATTCCTTAACAGTCAAGAATTTAATTTCCATATGCTTAGACCCTGTGATACTTTTATTGTTCATCGAGAACATAACTGCAGAGATGTTATCACAGTACATCCGGATGGGTCCAGCTATAGAATCAACGACCTTTAACTCTATAATGAAATTCTTAAGCCACACTGCATGAGTGGAAGCTCCAAAGAGAGCGGCGAACTCCGCATGCATTGTGGATGAAGTGATGAGTGTCTGCTTGACACTCTTCCACGAAACGGCTCCACCAGCAAACTTAAAGATATAACCTGAAGTAGACTTCCTATCATCCTCACATCCGGCAAAATCAGAATCTGTATACCCCACTAACTCAAGGTTCTGAACTTTATGGTTGACTAATTTAATATCCTTAGTTCCCTTCAAATACCTTAAGACTTTCTTGTCAGCCACCCAATGATCAGGTCCTGGGTTCGACTGATATCTGCCTAAAAGTCCTACTGCGAAGGCAATGTCCGGTCTGGTACAGACTTGGGCATACATTAAGCTGCCTACCGCACTAGCGTAAGGTATATCCTTCATGCGCTCTCTCTCTATATCGTTCCTGGGGCATTGTGATAAGCTAAGCTTATCACCTTTAAGCACAGGTATGTCACCAGGCTTACAACCGAGCATGCTAAATCTCTCAAGTACACGCTCGATGTAGGCTTTCTGAGAGAGTGACAATGTAAAGTTAGATCGGTCTCTAATGATCTCAATTCTTAGAACGAATGACGCTTCTCCAAGATCTTTCATATCAAAATGTTTTGACAAAAATTGCATGCATTCATGCAATAATGTCAAATCACTACTCGCAAGCAAGATATCATCTACATATATAATTAAGAAGATGAAACTGCTCCTACTGATCTTGAGATATATACAGCGATCTACCTTATTTTCTTCAAAACCAAATGAAGTTACTATCTCATCGAATTTTAGATACCACTGTCTAGAAGCTTGCTTCAGACCATATAAAGATTTGTTAAGCTTACATACAAGTTGGTCGGAGTGACCAGACTTGAATCCCTCAGGCTGCTCCATATAGACTTCTTCGGCAAGATCGTCATTCAGGAATGCGGTCTTTACATCCATCTGGTGTAGCTCCAAATCATAATGAGCTACTAATGACATTATCACTCTGAAAGAGTCCTTAGAGGAAACGGGAGAAAATGTCTCGTGATAATCGATACCTTCTCTCTGCGTAAATCCCTTGGCTACCAGTCTTGCCTTAAACCGCTCGACCTTACCCTTAGAATCTTTCTTGGTCTTAAACACCCATTTATAACCAATAGGCCTACAACCTTCGGGTAACTCAACTAACTCTCATACCTTATTCAGCTTCATAGACTCCATCTCGTCTTTCATTGCATCCCACCACAGATCACTTTGAGGTCCAGACACAGCTTCCTTAAATGTTACTGGGTCAACTATATGACCAACGTCATAATCACTTTCACCTAAGTAGACTTCATAGTCTGAGGAAATTGCAGACCTTCTCTGCATAACAGATCTTCTAACGGGTGGATGGACCTCCTGAACATGCGGAGGAATCTCAACTGGAATCGGTGGCAAGACCGCTTCTACATCCTCAACATGTTCCGTCACAAGTTCTGGCACCACATGATCTCCTATCAAGGGCACAGATAAATTAATGGACACAACTTCTCTGACTTCACTAATAGGACGAGAGCAACTAGGTTCGTCAGCGACATCCCATTCTAAAAATTTAGCTGTTTGAGATTCCACAATTCTGGGTCCTCCTAAAGGGGAATAAAATTTAAATCCCTTAGAGTGATCTGGGTAGCCTATAAAATAGCAACGACAAGACCTGGGGGCTATCTTACTCTCTGATGGGTTGTACAAACGGACTTCTGCAGGACAACCCCAGATACGCAAATGATTAAGGCTGGGTCGTCTACCAGTCCATAACTCAAAAGGGGTTTTAGATACTGACTTAGACGGGACTCTATTAAGGATATACACTGCAGTCTTAAGTGCCTCACCCTACAAAAAATCAGGAAGATTTGTCTTACTCATCATGTTCCTCATCATTTCCTTAAGGGTGCGATTACGCCTTTCGGTCACACCATTTTGCTCAGGACTACCCGGCATGGAGTATTGGGCAACAATGCCACAGCTCTCCAAGTATCTGGCAAACGGACTTTTATGTTGCTCGGAGCCATCATGTCTACCAAAATACTCGCCACCTCTGTCAGACCTAACAATCTTGATGACTTTTCCTATTTGTTTCTCAACCTCAGTCTTGAAAATCTTGAATTTTTCAAGAGATTCAGACTTTTCCTTAATTAAATACAAATACTCGAAATGGGAGTAATCATCAATGAAGGTAATGAAGTAGGTATTCCTACAGAGAGTAGTAGAATAAGGACCACTAATGTCCGTATGAATAACCTCTAATAAATCTGAACTACGAGTTGAGCCTTTCTTTTTAATCTTGGTCATCTTACCTCTATAGCAATCCACACATGCCTCTAAGTCACTAAAGTCAAGAGCAGGAAGAATATTTTCCTTAATTAATCTCTCTACTCTCTCCCTAGAGATATGTCCTAATCTTTTATGTCATAGCATGGACGACTGTTCCTTAATTAGAGCTCTTTTAGCAGCAACGTTTTCTACATTGTTTTAGGTGGCATAAAAATTAATTGGTGCAAGACATATTCTATATAAACCATTAGATAGACTACATTGGCCAATAAACTGTGATTCATGAAAAATCTTAATTAAATCACAAGATATATTAAATGAATAACCAAATCTATCTAATGCAGAAACAGAAATCAAGTTCCTTCTAAACGAAGGAATATAAAATATGTCTTTTAACAGAAGTTCATATCCTGAATCAAGGACTAAACAAATGTCCCCGATGAACTTCACCTCCACCTCAGCATTGTTGCCAACCGTGAGCCTACACTCACCCTTGCTTGGCCTCCTCCTTTTGATGAACCCCTGCAGTGTGTAAGCAACATGATTAGTTGCTCCACTATCGAGCCACCAAGAACTTGATGGGACTTCAATTAAATTGGATTCACAAAGGACAAGAGCTAAAGGGTTACCTTTATGCGTGAAGCCACATTTTTCCATCCAAGACTTGAACTTCAGGCACTCGTTCTTCACATGTCCCTTCTTCTTGCAAAAGAAGCAGCTAAGAGGCTTCTTTCCACCAGCGTCCTTAGTCCCTGAAGACTGTCCATCCCGAGGCTTGAAAGAAGCTTTGGACTTCTTCTTCTTAAAAGAGGGCTTGACAACGAGCAATGCAGTGTTCGTCTTCTCGTTCTTCAGTTTGTCCTCCTCAGCTACACATCGAGTAATCAGATCATTGATCCTCCACGCCTCGTCCTGAGAATTATAGGTTGTCTTCAAAATGCTGAACTCTGCAGGAAGGGTGTTGAGTGCTTAGTGCACGATCAACGCTTCAGGGAGAGTAATCTCCAACTCCTGCAGTTTGGTCTGAAAGTAGACCATCTTCAGAATGTAGTCGCAGACACCGCCTCCTCCCGTATACCTCATGGAGAAGAGGTCCTGAATGAGTGTCCCGATCTCAGCATTGGAAGACACCTTATACCTCTACCCAATGGCAGTCAGAAAATCTCTAGCGACGGTCGTGTCAGGAAGACCACTCAGCAGGTGCTCTGGAATGGAACGCTTCATAGTCAACAAGCAGATTTTGTTCGACTTGTTCCATGCACCGTAATGATCCTTCTCAGCTTGAGTGCTGGTCGCTGCGAGGGCCGCAGGCTGGTTGGTATTCATGGCCATCTCTATGTCTGCCATCTCGAGAGCAAACATGATGTCGGACTTCCATTTCTTAAAGTTCGAACCAGTGAGTTTCTCAATGGTCGTCATATTATTGTGAACTGTAAAGGTGACTGTGAAGAGAGAAAAGAAAAAGTTTTAGACAAAAAGGCAACAGTGGCTATAAACCCTAAACAGCACACTAGGTAGAGAATCCAGGCACGTCAGCGCGCAACACCTTTGGGCAGACTATGCGCAACACCTTTGGGCAGACTACGCGCCACGCAATTAGAAATCCTCCACACAACAAACTAGCAACAGTTATGCTTGAGCTTTCGTAAATCTACCACCTTTGGGCGAATAGATTACTAGAGCCCCGCACTACCGTCCAAATGTTCGTGTGTATCCCTCTGAACCTATTGCGCAAGCACCACCTTTGGGTGAATGATTGCGCACTAGTCTCAGAGAACTCTCTAAAACATGTGAAACTGCAATCTCACATATCGACTCGAAAGGCCACTTTGGCGGCTTCTTATCAATCTATGAGACTCTTTCACACCGGGATACCTGAATATTGCCATAAATTAATATCGTGTTTCTTTTACTTAATGACGTATGTGCTTTAAATCGTCTGAAGAAAACACGAGACTTTTGTCAGAGATTGATTTATGAAAAGCACTTTGAGTTTCAATCCCAAATTTTATTTCTCTCAAAATAATTAATGGGTTTTGGAAAAAATGTTCTTTGAATAGAAAAATAATTAACTCCAAATAATGAAGGAGACCAATAAGTTTGAGTTAATTCGCTCTGATACCAACTGTTAATAAAATTTAAGATGTATGCGTCGCTACGGCGAAACAATATAATCAAAATTTCTAATGAATGCAGCGACACATAAACCTTTAGGATCGATATAACTAAACACTAATAGTCTCAATTTGGAACTTATACTAAATGTTATTTTTCTAACTTATGAACACAAAAATTAAATTACGCAAGCTAGTACGAACGGTAAATGAAGTGCGGATTAATTTATACCGTTCTTTGATTCGAGCTCGTGCTTCATCATCGCAGAAATGTGCAACAATGCGATGTGTTGCTCCTTATGAATTCCACGGCACTTGTAGATCTCGTAAGCATACAAAATTTATTTGCTATTTAAATCAATCTCCAATGCAACAATCTCTACAGTAAACAAGATTAGCATGCAGGAAAAATATATGTGAATTTATCTGATTAGCAGTAATCTCTTAATCACAAGGAGAGAATGAGTTATCTACTACTAATCATTATCTAAAATTGGTTCTAATCATAAGATATCACAAGGTTATAGCTTAAAACACTGATCTCCACTTGGTAAAATTTTAGTTCTGAAGGTCTGTAATCTCTAGTGGATTAACACATCTATATGAACAGATTGAACCATATGAGGCCGATAACCATACCTGGAGATCTGTCCAAGATCTGAAACGAAGACCTGCACCAACGCCGGCGAACTACTAGATCTGATGCTCGAGTTCCTTGAAGATGAAGGCGGAGTAGAACACAAGATCGCCGGCGATGGGGATCAGGAGAAGCCCGACAGTATCGGACCTTGAGGCGGCGGTAGCTTCAAAACCTCCAGGAAAACACCGGCAACTTTGGTTTTACCTGAAAGCAGGATGAAAGAAGCAGTGCCAGAGCGGGCCGCCAGCAACCTTGATGGAAAAGAAAAGGAGCAGTTTCTTCAATGCACGATCAGGATTTTGCCCTAGTCGGGTTTTCACGCTTGAAATGGAGGGACAAAGATAGATCAGGATTTTTCACCCCTAGCCCGCCGCTTTCACTCTTGTTCATAACCGTGGACTTGAAGAAAAGAATTTTCTTGGCTTAATAGGGAAGCCCTATTGAGAGTTATCAAATGAGGCCAATAAATTCTCATAACTCTCAAAATGAAAATCAAATTAAATCTCATGAACTTAATTGAGATTTAAATACCATGTCCATTCATATGCCAAGAGCGAGACCGAGCTCGCGACTGAAATTACGAAACGGTCGGGCCCACCTATCACAGGCTTCGACCGTTTGTGCGAATGAACTAATGCACGCTCGTAGGAGTCCAAATAGACCTAATATACGCGTATGACTTTAACGGGTCGCCTCGATGAATCGAGTCCACATAACGAAAAATTTCCAACATTCTCCCACTTGGACTTGTGTTCATCGTAACTTATGACATTCCGATAAAATCTTCACTAAACTTAAGGGTACCAATAAGCGAACGTGATATTGAGTCTACTCCTACGTCAATCCGGTCCAATTAAATCCTTCACTCCAAATCATGACGACAACCGCATTATTATGCGACACGGGACCTTCCATGGTCACAGTAGTTTACAGACTCAATCGACATGGACAAAGCGCGGTTATTTAAAATATAGAACAACACACTGAAAATGTGCACATGAAGGTTGTTCTAATTTGGTGATCAACCAAACTTCTCAAATGAATGCACTAAACCATGTTGTAAGAAGTTCTTAAGTGTTCAAAAGAACAGGTATGTCTAACCTTAAGGTTTTGAAATTCATGTGTCAAAAAACATACCAAAGGCCATAATTCAAATGACGTGCCCTAGGCCTTATGCTCCGACTGACACAAGTCATGAGACTTCGTATGAAATGTGACGTGTCACATAAATTCAACGAATATTGAAACTTAATAATATTGCTGAATGAATATTCTTAATTATTAATGAATTAAATAAAGTGCAATGTAAATGACAGAAAACTGAATTGGAGCTTTATGTAGCCTCCCACTAATCTAGCATGTCGATCGATTCTTTAAGCCCCATATTAATAACATGTTTTTGAAACACGTCAAAAACAGGTTAGGGCGAAGTCCTTTAGTAAGCGGATCAGCCAACATGTCATCTGTCCCTAAATGCTCCACTAAAATGTCACCCTTCATGACCAATTCCTTAACAGTCAAGAATTTAATTTCCATATGCTTAGACCCTGTGATACTTTTATTGTTCATCGAGAACATAACTGCAGAGATGTTATCACAGTACATACGGATGGGTCCAGCTATAGAATCAACGACCTTTAACTCTATAATGAAATTCTTAAGCCACACTGCATGAGTGGAAGCTCCAAAGAGAGCGACGAACTCCGCATGCATTGTGGATGAAGTGATGAGTGTCTGCTTGACACTCTTCCACGAAACGGCTCCACCAGCAAACTTAAAGATATAACCTGAAGTAGACTTCCTATCATCCTCACATCCGGCAAAATCAGAATCTGTATACCCCACTAACTCAAGGTTCTGAACTTTATGGTTGACTAATTTAATATCCTTAGTTCCCTTCAAATACCTTAAGACTTTCTTGTCAGCCACCCAATGATCAGGTCCTGGGTTCGACTGATATCTGCCTAAAAGTCCTACTGCGAAGACAATGTCCGGTCTGGTACAGACTTGGGCATACATTAAGCTGGCTACCGCACTAGCGTAAGGTATATCCTTCATGCGCTCTCTCTCTATATCGTTCCTGGGGCATTGTGATAAGCTAAGCTTATCACCTTTAAGCACAGGTATGTCACCAGGCTTACAACCGAGCATGCTAAATCTCTCAAGTACACGCTCGATGTAGGCTTTCTGAGAGAGTGACAATGTACAGTTAGATCGGTCTCTAATGATCTCAATTCTTAGAACGAATGACGCTTCTCCAAGATCTTTCATATCAAAATGTTTTGACAAAAATTGCTTACATTCATGCAATAATGTCAAATCACTACTCGCAAGCAAGATATCATCTACATATAGAATTAAGAAGATGAAACTGCTCCCACTGATCTTGAGATATATACAGCGATCTACCTTATTTTCTTCAAAACCAAATGAAGTTACTATCTCATCGAATTTTAGATACCACTGTCTAGAAGCTTGCTTCAGACCATATAAGGATTTGTTAAGCTTACATACAAGTTGGTCGGAGTGACCAGATTTGAATCCCTCAGGCTGCTCCATATATACTTCTTCGGCAAGATCGTCATTCAGGAATGCGGTCTTTACATCCATCTGGTGTAGCTCCAAATCATAATGAGCTACTAATGACATTATCACTCTGGAAGAGTCCTTAGAGGAAACGGGAGAAAATGTCTCGTGATAATCGATACCTTCTCTCTGCGTAAATCCCTTGGCTACCAGTCTTGCCTTAAACCGCTCGACCTTACCCTTAGAATCTTTCTTGGTCTTAAACACCCATTTATAACCAATAGGCCTACAACCTTCGGGTAACTCAACTAACTATCGTACCTTATTCAGCTTCATAGACTCCATCTCGTCTTTCATTGCATCCCACCACAGATCACTTTGAGGTCTAGACACAGCTTCCTTAAATGTTACTGGGTCAACTATATGACCAACGTCATAATCACTTTCACCTAAGTAGACTTCATAGTCTGAGGAAATTGCAGACCTTCTCTGCCTAACAGATCTTCTAACGGGTGGATGGACCTCCTGAACATGCGGAGGAATCTCAACTGGAATCGGTGGCAAGACCGCTTCCACATCCTCAACATGTTCCGTCACAGGTTCTGGCACCACAGGATCTCCTATCAAGGGCACAGATAAATTAATGGACACAACTTCTCTGACTTCACTAATAGGACGAGAGCAACTAGGTTCGTCAGCGACATCCCATTCTAAAAATTTAGCTGTTTGAGATTCCATAATTCTGGGTCCTCCTAAAGGGGAATAAAATTTAAATCCCTTAGAGTGATCTGGGTAGCCTATAAAATAGCAACGACAAGACCTGGGGGCTATCTTACTCTCTGATGGGTTGTACAAACGGACTTCTGCAGGATAACCCCAGATACGCAAATGATTAAGGCTGGGTCGTCTACCAGTCCATAACTCAAAAGGGGTTTTAGATACTGACTTAGACGGGACTCTATTAAGGATATACACTGCAGTCTTAAGTGACTCACCCCACAAAAAATCAGGAAGATTTGTCCTACTCATCATGCTCCTCATCATTTCCTTAAGGGTGCGATTACGCCTTTCGGCCACACCATTTTGCTCAGGACTACCCGGCATGGAGTATTGGGCAACAATGCCACAGCTCTCCAAGTATCTGGCAAACGGACTTTTATGTTGCCCGGAGGCATCATGTCTACCAAAATACTCGCAACCTCTGTCAGACCTAACAATCTTGATGACTTTTCCTATTTGTTTCTCAACCTCAGTCTTCAAAATCTTGAATTTTTCAAGAGATTCAGACTTTTCCTTAATTAAATACAAATACCCGAAATGGGAGTAATCATCAATGAAGGTAATGAAGTAGGTATTCCTACAGAGAGTAGTAGAATAAGGACCACTAATGTCCGTATGAATAACCTCTAATAAATCTGAACTACGAGTTGAGCCTTTCTTTTTAATCTTGGTCGTCTTACCTCTATAGCAATCCACACATGCCTCTAAGTCACTAAAGTCAAGAGCAGGAAGAATATTTTCCTTAATTAATCTCTCTACTCTCTCCCTAGAGATATGTCCTAATCTTTTATGTCATAGCATGGACGACTGTTCCTTAATTAGAGCTCTTTTAGCAGCAACGTTTTCTACATTGTTTGAGGTGGCATAAAAATTAATTGGTGCAAGACATATTCTATATAAACCATTAGATAGACTACATTGGCCAATAAACTGTGATTCATGAAAAATCTTAATTAAATCACAAGATATATTAAATGAATAACCAAATCTATCTAATGCAGAAACAGAAATCAAGTTCCTTCTAAATGAAGGAATATAAAATATGTCTTTTAACAGAAGTTCATATCCTGAATCAAGCACTAAACAAATGTCCCCGATGAACTTCACCTCCACCTCAGCATTGTTGCCAACCGTGAGACTACACTCACCCTTGCTTGGCCTCCTCCTTTTGATGAACCCCTGCAGTGTGTAAGCAACATGATTAGTTGCTCCACTATCGAGCCACAAAGAACTTGATGGGACTTCAATTAAATTGGATTCATAAAGGACAAGAGCTAAAGGGTTACCTTTATGCGTGAAGCCACGTTTTTCCATCCAAGACTTGAACTTCAGGCACTCGTTCTTCACATGTCCCTTCTTCTTGCAAAAGAAGCAGCTAAGAGGCTTCTTTCCACCAGCGTCCTTAGTCCCTGAAGACTGTCCATCCCGAGGCTTGAAAGAAGCTTTGGACTTCTTCTTCTTAAAAGAGGGCTTGACAACGAGCAATGCAGTGTTCGTCTTCTCGTTCTTCAGTTTCTCCTCCTCAGCTACACATCGAGTAATCAGATCATTGATCCTCCACGCCTCGTCCTGAGAATTATAGGTTGTCTTCAAAATGCTGAACTCTGCAGGAAGGGTGTTGAGTGCTTAGTGCACGATCAACGCTTCAGGGAGAGTAATCTCCAACTCCTGCAGTTTGGTCTGAAAGTAGACCATCTTTAGAATGTAGTCGCGGACACCGCCTCCTCCCGTATACCTCATGGAGAAGAGGTCCTGAATGAGTGTCCCGATCTCAGCATTAGAAGACACATTATACCTCTACCCAATGGCAGTCAGAAAATCTCTAGCGACGGTCGTGTCAGGAAGACCACTCAGCAGGTGCTCTGGAATGGAACGCTTCATAGTCAACAAGCAGATTTTGTTCGACTTGTTCCATGCACCGTAATGATCCTTCTCAGCTTGAGTGCTGGTCGCTGTGAGGGCCGCAGGCTGGTTGGTATTCATGGCCATCTCTATGTCTGCCATCTCGAGAGCAAACATGATGTCGGACTTCCATTTCTTAAAGTTCGAACCAGTGAGTTTCTCAATGGTCGTCATATTATTGTGAACTGTAAAGGTGACTGTGAAGAGAGAAAAGAAAAAGTTTTAGACAAAAAGGCAACAGTGGCTATAAACCCTAAACAGCACACTAGGTAGAGAATCCAGGCACGTCAGCGCGCAACACCTTTGGGCAGACTACGCGCCACGCAATTAGAAATCCTCCACACAATGAACTAGCAACAGTTATGCTTGAGCTTTCGTAAATCTACCACCTTTGGGCGAATAGATTACTAGAGCCCCGCACTACCGTCCAAATGTTCGTCTGTATCCCTCTGAACCTATTGCGCAAGCACCACCTTTGGGTGAATGATTGCGCACTAGTCTCAGAGAACTCCCTAAAACATGTGAAACTGCAATCTCACATATCGACTCGAAAGGCCACTTTGGCGGCTACAGTTCTTATCAATCTATGAGACTCTTTCACACCGGGATATCTTAATATTGCCCTAAATTAATATCGTGTTTCTTTTACTTAATGACGTATGTGCTTTAAATCGTCTGAAGAAAACACGAGACTTTTGTCAGAGATTGATTTATGAAAAGCACTTTGAGTTTCAATCCCAAATTTTATTTCTCTCAAAATAATTAATGGGTTTTGGAAAAAGTGTTCTTTGAATAGAAAAATAATTAACTCCAAATAATGAAGGAGACCAATAAGTTTGAGTTAATTCGCTCTGATACCAACTGTTAATAAAATTTAAGGTGTATGCGTCGCTACGGCGAAACAATATAATCAAAATTTCTAATGAATGCAGCGACACATAAACCTTTAGGATCGATATAACTAAACACTAATAGTCTCAATTTGGAACTTATACTAAATGTTATTTTTCTAACTTATGAACACAAAAATTAAATTACGCAAGCTAGTACGAACGGTAAATGAAGTGCGGATTAATTTATACCGTTCTTGGATTCGAGCTCGTGCTTCATCATCGCAGAAATGTGCAACAATGCGATGTGTTGCTCCTTATGAATTCCACGGCACTTGTAGATCTCGTAAGCATACAAAATTTATTTTCTATTTAAATCAATCTCCACTGCAACAATCTCTACAGTAAACAAGATTAGCATGCGGGAAAAATACATGTGAATTTATCTGATTAGCAGTAATCTCTTAATCACAAGGAGAGAATGAGTTATCTACTACTAATCATTATCTAAAATTGGTTCTAATCATAAGATATCATAAGGTTATAGCTTAAAACACTGATCTCCACTTGGTAAAATTTTAGTTCTGAAGGTCTGTAATCTCTAGTGGATTAACACATCTATATGAACAGATTGAACCATATGAGGCCGATAACCATACCTGGAGATCTGTCCAAGATCTGAAACGAAGACCTGCACCAACGCCGGCGAACTACTAGATCTGATGCTCGAGTTCCTTGAAGATGAAGGCGGAGTAGAACACAAGATCGCCGGCGATGGGGATCAGGAGAAGCCCGACAGTATCGGACCTTGAGGCGACGGTAGCTTCAAAACCTCCAGGAAAACACCGGCAACTTTGGTTTTACCTGAAAGCAGGATGAAAGAAGCAGTGCCAGAGCGGGCCGCCAGCAACCTTGATGGAAAAGAAAAGGAGCAGTTTCTTCAATGCACGATCAGGATTTTGCCCTAGCCGGGTTTTCACGCTTGAAATGGAGGGACAAAGATAGATCAGTATTTTTCACCCCTAGCCGCCGCTTTCACTCTTATTCATAACCGTGGACTTGAAGAAAAGAATTTTCTTGGCTTAATAGGGAAGCCCTATTGAGAGTTAACAAATGAGCCCAATAAATTCTCATAACTCTCAAAATGAAAATCAAATTAAATCTCATGAACTTAATTGAGATTGAAATACCATGTCCATTCATATGCCAAGAGCGAGACCGAGCTCGCGACTGAAATTACGAAACGGTCGGGCCCACCTATCACAGGCTTCGACCGTTTGCGCGAATGAACTAACGCACGCTCGTAGGAGTCCAAATAGACCTAATATAGGCGTACGACTTTAACGGGTCGCCTCGATGAATCGAGTCCACATAACGAAAAATTTCCAACATTCTCCCACTTGGACTTGTGTTCATCGTAACTTATGACATTCCGATAAAATCTTCACTAAACTTAAGAGTATCAATAAGCGAACGCGATATTGAGTCTACTCCTACGTCAATCCGGTCCAATCAAATCCTTCACTCCGAATCATGGCGGCAACCGCATTATTATGCGACACGGGACCTTCCATGGTCACAGTAGTTTACAGACTCAATCGATATGGACAAAGCGCGGTTATTTAAAATATAGAGCAACACACTGAAAATGTGCACATGAAAGTTGTTCTAATTTGGTGGTCAACCAAACTTCTCAAATGAATGCACTAAATCATGTTGTAAGAAGTTCTTAAGTGTTCAAAAGAACAGATATGTCTAACCTTAAGGTTTTGAAATTCATGTGTCAAAAAACATACCAAAGGCCATAATTCAAATGACGTGCCCTAGGCCTTATGCTCCGACTGACACAAGTCATGAGACTTCGTATGAAATGTGACGTGTCACATTAATTCAACGAATATTGAAACTTAATAATATTGCTGAATGAATATTCTTAATTATTAATGAATTAAATAAAGTGCAATGTAAATGACAGAAAACTGAATTGGAGCTTTATGTAGCCTCCCACTAATCTAGCATGTCGATCGATTCTTTAAGCCCCATATTAATAACATGTTTTTGAAACACGTCAAAAACATGTTAGGGCGAAGTCCTTTAGTAAGCGGATCAGCCAACATGTCATCTGTCCCTAAATGCTCCACTAAAATGTCACCCTTCTTGACCAATTCCTTAACAGTCAAGAATTTAATTTCCATATGCTTAGACCCTGTGATACTTTTATTGTTCATCGAGAACATAACTGCAGAGATGTTATCACAGTACATCCGGATGAGTCCAGCTATAGAATCAACGACCTTTAACTCTATAATGAAATTCTTAAGCCACACTGCATGAGTGGAAGCTCCAAAGAGAGCGACGAACTCCGCATGCATTGTGGATGAAGTGATGAGTGTCTGCTTGACACTCTTCCACGAAACGGCCCCACCAGCAAACTTAAAGATATAACCTGAAGTAGACTTCCTATCATCCTCATATCCGGCAAAATCAAAATCTGTATACCCCACTAACTCAAGGTTCTGAACTTTATGGTTGACTAATTTAATATCCTTAGTTCCCTTCAAATACCTTAAGACTTTCTTGTCAGCCACCCAATGATCAGGTCCTGGGTTCGACTGATATCTGCCTAAAAGTCCTACTGCGAAGGCAATGTCCGGTCTGGTACAGACTTGGGCATACATTAAGCTGCCTACCGCACAAGTGTAAGGTATATCCTTCATGCGCTCTCTCTCTATATCGTTCCTGGAGCATTGTGATAAACTAAGCTTACCACCTTTAAGCACAGGTATGTCACCAGGCTTACAACCGAGCATGCTAAATCTCTCCAGTACACGCTCGATGTAGGCTTTCTGAGAGAGTGACAATGTACAGTTAGATTGGTCTCTAATGATCTCAATTCTTAGAACGAAGGACGCTTCTCCAAGATCTTTCATATCAAAATGTTTTGACAAAAATTGCTTACATTCATGCAATAATGTCAAATCAGTACTCGCAAGCAAGATATCATCTACATATAGAATTAAGAAGATGAATCTGCTCCCACTGATCTTGAGATATATACAGCGATCTACCTTATTTTCTTCAAAATCAAATGAAGTTACTATCTCATCGAATTTTAGATACCACTGTCTAGAAGCTTGCTTCAGACCATATAAGGATTTGTTAAGCTTACATACAAGTTGGTCGGAGTGACCAGACTTGAATCCCTCAGGCTGCACCGTATAGACTTCTTCGGCAAGATCGTCATTCAGGAATGCGGTCTTTACATCCATCTGGTGTAGCTCCAAATCATAATGAGCTACTAATGCCATTATCACTCTGAAAGAGTCCTTAGAGGAAACGGGAGAAAATGTCTCGTGATAATCGATACCTTCTCTATGTGTAAATCCCTTGGCTACCAGTCTTGCCTTAAACCGCTCGACCTTACGCTTAGAATCTTTCTTGGTCTTAAACACGCATTTAGAACCAATGGGCCTACAACTTTCGGGTAACTCAACTAACTCTCATACCTTATTCAGCTTCATAGACTCCATCTCGTCTTTCATTGCATCCCACTACAGATCACTTTGAGGTCCAAACACAGCTTCCTTAAATGTCACTGGGTCAACTATATGACCAACGTCATAATCACTTTCACCTAAGTAGACTTCATAGTCTGAGGAAATTGCAGACCTTCTCTGCCTAACGGATCTTCTAACGGATGGATGGACCTCCTGAACATGCGGAGGAATCTCAACTGGAATCGGTGGCAGAACAATTCCTGAAGACATCTTCTAGTAAGTAAAATTTGCTCCAAAGGAATTAATGCCCTTAATAATAACCAAATAAAATAATGAAGTCCCTACTTCCTTGTTGATGTAGGCCAGGAATGACTTCATGATGTAGTTTTCGTTGAACGTGATATTAATTAATTCAATCTAAATGAGGTCGTGCATGCTTTGAATAAATTCATTCAATTCTAGTTGCACTCCCGAGAAATTTATGCTCCTTTACCATTATAGGCCTTCTATTCTTACTCCACATATATTGATTATTTCAAAAAAGGCATATGTGGTGTGCTATTGAATAAGTCAAAACAACCTTAGTCAGGGATTAATGTCTATTTAAGAGCTCTTGTCACCTTGTATTGCATATTTATGTGCTATTATGTTTTAACTTTCGATTAATCATAGGAATTAGAATTTTGATAGTTTAACTTGGTGTCGTGTGTTTTGACACTACACCAAGTGGGGCAAAAACTCAAAACCGTGATGTACTGTGCTATTATGTTTTAGCATATATAGTCACGAACTCTCTAACTTGTAAGGAGTTTGTGGGTGTATTTGTGATGAACTTTTGGTTGTGGTTGTGCAGGAAATGACCGCTTCTCATGGACTTCTTACGAAAATTATCTATTGGTTTGCTACCATACTCATCCGGTTCTTCGCTGCTAATTTATCTCCATTCTACACTCATAGGTGCGTTTCATTTTAAGAAATATTTCAATTTTCATTTTTTTCACTTGCACTTCATGTTTGATTTAGAATGTTAATAAAATTTAGGGTGTATGCGTCGCTACGACGAAACAATATAATCAAAATTTCTAATGAATGCAGCGACACATAAACCTTTAAGATCGATATAACCAAACACTAATAGTCTCAATTTGGAACTTATACTAAATGTTATTTTTCTAACTTATGAACACAAAAATTAAATTACGCAAGCTAGTACGAACGGTAAATGAAGTGCGGATTAATTTATACCGTTCTTGGATTCGAGCTCGTGCTTCATCATCGCAGAAATGTGCAACAATGCGATGTGTTGCTCCTTATGAATTCCACGGCACTTGTAGATCTCGTAAGCATACAAAATTTATTTGCTATTTAAATCAATCTCCACTGCAACAATCTCTACAGTAAACAAGATTAGCATGCGGGAAAAATATATGTGAATTTATCTGATTAGCAGTAATCTCTTAACCACAAGGAGAGAATGAGTTATCTACTACTAATCATTATCTAAAATTGGTTCTAATCATAAGATATCACAAGGTTATAGCTTAAAACACTGATCTCCACTTGGTAAAATTTTAGTTCTGAAGGTCTGTAATCTCTAGTGGATTAACACATCTATATGAACAGATTGAACCATACGAGGTCGATAACCATACCTGGAGATCTGTCCAAGATCTGAAACGAAGACCTGCACCAACGCCGGCGAACTACTAGATCTGACGCTCGAGTTCCTTAAAGATGAAGGCGGAGTAGAACACAAGATCGCCGGCGATGGGGATCAGGAGAAGCCCGACAGTATCGGACCTTAAGGCGGCGGTAGCTTCAAAACCTCCAGGAAAACACCGGCAACTTTGGTTTTACCTGAAAGCAGGATGAAAGAAGCAGTGCCAAAGCGGGCCGCTAGCAACCTTGATGGAAAAGAAAAGGAGCAGTTTCTTCAATGCACGATCAGGATTTTGCCCTAGCCTGGTTTTCATGCTTGAAATGGAGGGACAAAGATAGATCAGGATTTTTCACCCCTAGCCGCCGCTTTCACTCTTGTTCATAACCGTGGACTTGAAGAAAAGAATTTTCTTGGCTTAATAGGGAAGCCCTATTGAGAGTTATCAAATGAGGCCAATAAATTCTCATAACTCTCAAAATGAAAATCAAATTAAATCTCATGAACTTAATTGAGATTTAAATACCATGTCCATTCATATGCCAAGAGCGAGACCGAGCTCGCGACTGAAATTACGAAACGGTCGGGCCCACCTATCACAGGCTTCGACCGTTTGCGCGAATGAACTAACGCACGCTCGTAGGAGTCCAAATAGACCTAATATACGCGTACGACTTTAACGGGTCGCCTCGATGAATCGAGTCCACATAACGAAAAATTTCCAACACAGAAACATTAAACACGGGGTGTATACCCCGATCATGAGGCAAGTCAAGCACGTACGCGTTATCACCCAATTTCTTTAAGATCTTGAAAGGTCCGGCATGCCGGTTGGCCAATTTCTTGACGGCACCCGTGGGAAGCCGCTCGGGAATTAACTTGACCAAGACTAAATCTCCGACGTCAAAGAGTTGTGCCCGCTTATGGACGTTCGCATCCGATTGATAAACCTTGTAAGTAGTGCTTAGTCGTTTGTGGATCTCTTTGTGCAAAGCATGTAGGTCATAAGCAAAATCATGTGCAAATTGACTTGTTTTATATGTTGGAGGTAACGGAATCAAGTCAAGCGGCACACGTGCGTTATAACCATGCACGATTTCATTTGGGGAGAGGCCCGTGGAGCGATTCTTGGAATTATTATACACAAGTTGCGCATGGGGGAGGGTGAGATCCCAAGTCCCTTGTGGTCGCCCACAAGGCATCGGAGCAAGTTACTCAAACTCCGATTGAGCACTTCAATTTGACCATCCGTTTGGGGGTGGTAAGCCGCGGAAAATAGAAGTTTGGTGCCCACCAAAATCCACAACGTTTTCCAAAAATAAGACGTGAATTTGACATCCCTATCGGAAACAATTGTTTTAGGGAGGCCGCGGTGACTAACAACCTCTTTAAAATAAAGTTATGCAATATGCGATGCGTCGTTGGTGCGGTTGCATGGAATAAAATACCTCATTTTAGAAAAATGATCGACAACTACCAAAATAGAATCGTGGCGACGTTGTGTTAGTGGGAGACCCAAGATAAAATCTAGGCTACCGTCGTCCCAAGGGACGGAAGGAATGGGGAGCGGTGTATATAAACCAGTGTTTTGCTTGGTGCCTTTCGCAAATTGGCATGTGTTGCAACTACTCACGATGCGATTAACCATGCGTTTCAAACCGGGCCAAAAGAACTTATCCTCGACCAAAGATATGGTTTTGTCGCGGCCAAAGTGACCACCCAAACCACCATTGTGCATCTCCCAAATGATAAAGAGGCGGAGGGAGGAATCCGGAATGCACAACCGGGCACCCTTAAATAAATACTCATCACGAAGGAAGTATCCGGAAATAGTATGAGGGGTGGGTGCTTGAAGGGATTGAAAGATGTCCTTAAAGTCCTTGCACTCGACATACTCGCGACGTATACGTTCAAAGCCTAGGACTCTCACGTCAAGGGTAGTTAACAGTAAGTTGACGCGGCTAAGCGCATCGACAACACGGTTATGTTTTCCTTTTACAATGTTTAATCACAAATGTGTATTCTTGCAAGAAAGAGACCCATTTGGCCTGTCGCGGGCTAAGCTTATGTTGGGAGTTAATGTAATGTAAGGCGTCGTGATCTGAAAGGAGGATGAATTCTTTAGGCAAAAGATAGTGACGCCAATGGCGTAGGCTTTGAACAAGCGCGTAAAATTCGCGTTCATAGTTAGAGTAATTTAATTTCGAGCAGCTCAATTTTTCACTAAAAAATCCAACGGGATGACCTTCTTGACTTAAAACTCCACCTATGCCCGCACCTCGAGGCGTCACAAGAGACTTCAAAATTTTTAGTAAAATCAGGTAACCGGAGAACCGGTGCCTCGGTCATCGAAGTTTTAATCTTATTGAAGGCACAAGACGCGGAATTAGGCCAAGTAAAATCATCAAGTTTCATGCATTCGGTAATTGGAGCCATAATGGCACTAAAGTTGTGAATGAAGCGGCGATAAAAGGTGGCTAAGCCAAGAAAGCTACGAACGTCACGGATAGATTTAGGTTCCGGCCAATCTACAATCGCTTGAATTTTCGCGGGATCAACCTTAATACCGGTCGCACTAACAATATAGCCCAAAAAGGAGACGGAAGAATCCATAAAGACACATTTCTTCAAATTGATATATAATTTTTCCGTCCGCAAGATCTCAAAGATTTGTCGTAAGTGAGATAGTGGGCATGTACAGACGTGCTATAAACGAGTAAGTCATCGAAATAAATCACCAAAAATTTTCCCATAAAACAATTGAAGAGTTGTGTCATCATGCGGGAAAACGTGCTTGGGGCGTTGGATAGCCCGAAGGGCATCACTAACCATTCGTATAAACCTTCTTTGGATTTGAACGCCGTTTTCCACTCATCCCCTTCTCTAATTCGGATTTGGTGGTAGCCACTTCGAAGATCAAGCTTGGAAAAAATTATGGCGCCACTAAGCATGTCTAGTAAATCGTCCAATCGGGGGATAGGGAAGCGGTATTTAATCGTAATTTTATTTATTGCCCAGCTATCAACACAAATCCTCCAAGAGCCATCCTTTTTTGGGGCAAGAAGTGTCGGCACGGCACATGGGCTTAAGCTATGTCGGATGAGGCCTTTGGAGAGCAAGTCTGAGATTTGGGCTTGGAGCTCCTCATGGGCACTAGGATTCAGACGATAGTGCGGTAAGTTGGGAAGGGAGGAGCCCGGAATAAAATCAATGGCATGTTGGATGCTCCGAAGGGGTGCTAATTCGGAGGGGAGTTCCTCGGGGTGGACATCCTTAAACTCCTCAAGTAAAGTCTAAATATCGGCGGGCAAGGATGATGTGGAGAGGGGAATGTTGTTGGCTTGAAGTAACATTAACGCATAGAGCATACCACCGGAAAAGCTAGTCTTTTCAAATTCTTTCGGATGCATTAAAGTGAGCGGTTACTTGACGGTGGGGACGGTCGTGTCATTGGCTTTAAGGTCCTTAGGTGCAGTGGGGCGCAAAGTGATGCGTTTGTCTTTGAATTTGAATTCATATGTGTTAGCACAACCGAAATGAGTGACATTGTAGTCCTAGAGCCAAGGGCGGCCTAGGAGGACATGACATGCGTCCATGGAAATGACGTCGCACCAAACTTGGTCGACATAGTCCTTAATGACAAGGGGCACTAGGCAACGTTTGATAACGGGAATAGAGGTCTTATTGACCCAAGCGACTTGTTAAGGAGTGTGGTGTGGTTCGGGGGGTGAGCTTCATGCGGAGAACCGCGGCTTTGGAAACCACGTTCATGCAACTCCCACTATCGATGATGAGTTTGCAAGACTTCTCCCCGCTCCTAAAATACAAGGAAAAAATACTAGAGTGCTTCTACTCATGGCTACTACGTGGGGTAGCCAAGATGCAACGCATGACCGAGAGGTTGTGGGACACATAATCATCGTCCATATCGCTAGGAATGTCAGGCTCCTCAACGTCACTATGTTCCTCGTAGACGAGATCGTCTTCATCCGCCGTGGGTTCAATTAGCGTCACCAACTTTTTGCGTGTAGGACATTCAATCGCATAGTGACCGGGTTGGTTACAAGCGTAACACGTGACGTTGGCCTTGTTAGTTTTGCCTATGGGGAGGCGGTCTCCTGTGGGGTCATTTGCTTTCCGAGCAGTAATTATAACGGATTTGGAGGAGTCACCTACAATGTTCTTCCCGCGTGAGTTTGTAGGGTGTGTAAAAGATGTTTTGGAGTGGAAGAAGGTTTTGGAGGAAGATGTGCGTGTAGTTGTGTTCACCGAAAGATGCTTTTCGATGTCAAGGGCCGCATTCATCGCCGAGCTTAGATCATGGTGATCATAACGCCAGATTTGACTTTGAATTTCTGGGGGAAGACCCTTACGGAATCATGACACAGTAAGCTCGGGTATCTCTTGAATATCACAACGGATCATTAACTCATTTAACTCGCTCATGTACTCACTCACCGATTTAGTGCCCTGACGTAAAGAGGTGAATTCGTCGAACATATTTGTACGGTGGTAGGCGGGGACAAAGTGATTAATAAGGATGTTGCGCATTTGAGGCCATGTGTGGGGAATCCCACCAACATGGCGCTCTTCATTGAGCCAAAATACCTGGGCACGCCCTTCTAATTTCATACGAGCGACGACTATCTTTTGGTGGTCATCCAAGTTATGCCACTCGAAATAACATTCAATTTTCATGAGCCAATCGTTAAATTTTGTGGGGTCGCCGTAACCGTCAAACGTGGGGGCATCAATTTGGATTTTGCGGGTGAGGTCATTGTGCCAAGCACCGTTGTGGTTGGCGTCGCAAAGGTCATTGTGTTAACGTTGTTGGCGTGGTGGAGGATTACGTGGAGGGTTATGAGGTTGGTGTTGCGGCGGGAAGCCATTTTGTATCGTTTGGGTAAAGTTGGTGAAGGCCGCAGTGAGTTGAGCGATTTGATCGGTGAGATCACGTTGAACGGCCGCAAGTTGCATTTGCGTAACCTCACGATTATCCGGATTGTCGCTCATATTATTGGACGCGGATGAGATTGGGGGATACTCATTCCCAGATCGTGTGTGCATAAGCGTGTACACTGGAGGACCGACAAGGATTAAGAAATCACTTGCGCCGAAGTCTAATACCAAATTGATGTAGCACACTCCAGTCACTAAACTCGTGGGGTCGGGTTCCCGAGACGATGGCCACTACCATAAACTCTATATGCGCGCAAACATCACACAACGAAAAGAACAAGCAAGAGAGACACACTTGCCCAAATGAAGGGTCGCTAGGCCTCTTTAGATCTCCCAAGGGCTATAAAGCCAATGTTCGATCAAGCAAAAAGGACCTACCCGGTCCGGACGGTCAAAGAGATGCGCAAAATATAAATTCAAGAATTGCACTATTAAACCAAACAACCCCTCGGAATGCATACGATTCCAATGTACGCACAGGAAAACTTGACGGATAACCCTTAGCATGCACTCAATTGAGCCGCCTACGAACAATCACTCTCATAAGCGATTACCAATGTTTCGCGGCGACCTCGCGGGCACAACGTTTGAGCGAGGAAATTCTTCCGGGCTAGGAGAAGTCCCAACAAAAGTTTTCAACCACGTGCGTTTTCTATCCGATCAATTGAACGGGGACGCGGCGCTGAGCGAGACTCGCTCCGAATTGTCTTACGCTATCCGATCACACACAATATCAATTTCCACCACAAGAACCACACAAACTAGATGAATCACACAAGGGGGAAGTGGAGAAACGTCATTACCCAACCGAGATATTCTCGGTATTGCCAGGCGAAATCTTGGGTTGTTCACTGGCTCGCATTGGTGGGGAATCCGGCCGTCGCCAACGCCAAGAAAAGGGGAAGGCCGATTAGGTCGTCGGCGGCGTAGGAACCCGAGGTGCGGCTGTGTGGAGCCGCGGCGTCGCGTCGCCCGGGGAAGGGAAGATGAACGTCGAAGTCGCGCCGGAAGGGGGGGCTTCGCCGCCGGTGTCGCGCCGGACGGGCGTCCGTTAGTGTCTCGCCGAACGGGGGGAGGGGGGGTGTCGCTCCTGTCATGGGAGAACCAAAAGAGGCGGCTTTTCTTCAATTACTTTTCATTAGGGTTTCACCCAAAATGAAGAGTATTTATACTCCACAAGAGGAGCACTCCCCATCACACAAAATACGTGATATAATCCTAATCATCCAATGTTTGTCTAAGAAATAAAATGCACAAAAAAATAAAAAAAGGCAACCCGTGATCGCCTAACATTTTGGTCGATCGGGCGTCAACGAGTGAAGTAAAATACGCATCAAATGTTCAAACAAATTAACAAGCAAACTAAATAATTTTTCCGCTGCTCAAGTCGCGGTAAGGTTTCCTCGTGTTGGAGCGAAGGTCATAACCGTGTGGCGCGTCGTCGAGTGGAACCGGGTCGGCGCCATCAGTGCGTTGGCCCCACAGCGGATCGGGCATGGATTTGTTGTTGGGATTGATCATTGCTTTGATTAGTTTAATAAGATCTCTGACGTCAGATCTCCATTAAGAGATTGGACGGCATTTGGAGTTCGCCGGTGACAGAGATTTTCAAGTCTTTGCCTTTCCCGGCCGGTCACCCGTTGGTCGTGCCCTGCCTCCAGCCGACTTGATGGAGGTTGGTGCCTCCTTCGGTGGTGGTTCGGTGGACTGGTGTTGTCGGCGATCACCAGAGTAGGCGTTTACAGAGGAACGTTTACTAAGCACCGTCGGAGTTCTGTTCTCTGGCGGTGCCGCTGCCTTAGGGCATCTTAGAGAGGGTTGCGAGCAGTGGCGGACGTAAAAAATTTCTTCAATGTAGACGAACTTAAAAATTACTAAAATAAATAAATCGAAAAATATGAAACAAATACATTAATAATGACAAAAAATATACAAAAGTTGCACATATCTTAGCTCTGAAGGGATAGGGGAATAAGAGAAAGCCCGGGATCGCAATCGGAAATCGCAAAAAATCTGCCTCCATTAAAGAGGAAGATTTAATCGGAGTCACTTGTAACGCTGTCCGACTATCAGGCTTTGAGAATGATGGGAACAGATTGTCCAAGGTTTAAACCATAGCTTATATAGGGCTGATACCGAGTCGAGTTCGAGCGCGCGATTTTGGCTCGGCTCAAAATCGAAATTTTCGACTCGAATCGATTCGAAATCAAAATTGATTTCGAGTCGAGTCGGCTCGACTCGAAATGGCTCGATTCCGAGTCGGCTCGAAATCGAATCGAATCGGCTCGAAATCGAATCGAATCGGCTCAAAATCGAATCGAGTCAGTTCGAAATCGAATCAAGTCGGCTCGAAATTTATCAATTTTCGTTTTATTCCTTGTTTGCTGAAAATAAAAGGGCAACTATAAATTTAGCAAATGAAACACTTAAAGTCTTCATTCTTTTTATTTAGGTTTAAATTTTGTTATTTTTAATCTTAAAATAAGAATATATTAATAAATACATAATTTTTTAATTAATTCGAGTTGATTCGAATCATATTTCGAGCGATTCAGGCTGGCTCGAAATCAGATTCGAGTCAAATTGAATCGACTCAAATTGAGTCGAATCAATTTTAACCGATTTCGATTCGGCTCATTTTTCGAACGATTTTCGAGCGATTTTCGAGTTTCGAATAATATGCTCAGCCCTAAGCTTATATTTCTTTTTTTAAGGAATAAGCTATAAGTCACGGTTTAAACTGTGACTAATACCATTATTTTTTAAAATAAATGGGGTATTAGCCACGGTTAAAACCGTGACTAATACTATTAATTTTTTTAAAAAAAATCAGTGTGGGCAGCCACCCACACTCACCCCAAGGTGGGTCCGCCCCTGTCTCCAAGCCATCTCTGGTGAAGTGTCGCCCCAGTGAGACGGGAAGCGCTGGGGGTGCCTCACTCCTGCATAGCCGACCACCCGAGCCCAAACACAGGGCTCGAGTGGAGCTGCGACAGCACTCCGACAGCCGCACCCACATGCAAGACATCCAGAATCCAGGGGGAAGGGGAGGAGGAATCCACCATGGTTGGAGCTTGTCTGGGTGTTCTTGGTTGGGTTGCCATGAGGGTGGCAGAAGAGTGGCTCTGATTGGGTTTTCTCCGACGAGGTGGAGCTCCGACAAGGGGTGGTGGTGCTTCGGCAGGGCTTGGGGTGGGGGTGGCCTCAAATGGAGGCATGGGAGGAGTTTAAATAGGCAGGGGGAGGTGGAAACTCATCCCCTTCTTTATTGTGCAACCTAATGGGTTAGGGTATTTCATAACCCTGATTGGGTTAAAGGGGCAGTTGCCCTCAGCTAAAGGGTGGTTGTATCTCCTCTGAGGTTATGGCAGGGGTTAGGATAAGTTAGCTTAGACCTAGGTTAGGGAGAGAGAAAGAAGGGTTTGAGCTTGGCTTGGTTCCTTCAACACCTTGTCGTGGGTTTTCAAGCCACATTAGGCCATCTGGTACATGGGATTTAGTGCCCAAACCTGAGCTTGGGTGGGGCTATGGTAGAGCTTGCATTTTGGGTGAGTGGGGGTTTGGTGGAAGATTTAAAATAAATTATGAAAATTGTCATTTTATTGGGATTTGACCAAAGTCAATCATCGGGAGAATCCCACATATGGGTCAAGGTCAATGTAGGTCATTGTTGTCAAGTGATGAGTCAATATTGACGCGTTAGAGTCAAATTCAAGCATTCATGTTTTTCGAGACGTCGTATAATTTTACGAGTTTATGTTTATTTAATTGACTAAACGATGTCAGAATTAAGTGAAACAAGTTCCGTTGAGCTCGTATGATTATATAAGTCCAATGCAACTGACTAAGATCATTGCCGGACTTTTTTGATCAAAAAGTAATTCCAGGGTAATTGTGTGGAACGATGTTACTTAAAATGGTCATTTTTTGTTCCATGATTTTGGTTTCAAACGAAACGAGTTATGTTACACTCATATGGATCATACTAGTCCAACACAACTGATAGAAGTCATGTTGAGCTCATGTGCTCTAAATGACATTTTGTGGTCATTTCTCAACTTCTAGATTACCTAGTGGGTGGTTGGGTAATATTAATTGGGTTAGCTAGGGTTCTAGTAACCCAATTAAAAATTAGGATATTACAATATACCCACTTGCACTATATTTGTGTGTGTGTCTACTGTGGAGGGTTAGTCATTATCTTGGCTAGGTCGCACTAGAGAGAGATATTTGACAACTCTTTCAGCCTATATGAATCCCTTAGATTTTCCTAACTTAGGTCATGTTCCTAGGTATTAGCTTTTTGGGTTCATACTCTACTAGCGATTGATGTTACTCTATTGTTGTGGTCAAACTCGATGTCCCGGTCGACCGGATTATCTTGGACCGTCTTAGCCCACGGAGCGGTCGAGCCCGCACACAGTCAATGAAAATAGATAACGGACAAGGTAAATTTTTTGACGTGAAAAATCCCGGAAAGAGGTGAAAAACCACGTCCGGATCTGTGCCGACCAAACCTCCACTAGATTTGAGTGATGTTACAGGGCTCTTTCAAGAACTCGAGGGCGACAGACCGTCTCTCATTACAATTATTGGAGAGAGAGAGAGAACCTGGAGGCTGACAAACCACTGCTCGCAGGACTAATTATTTCCTCGTGTGATGCAGGGAGCGATGCACTCGTTATATTCTGGAGTCTTCTAATAATTCCTGGAGACGTAGGGGGCAGCTTGTTGTACTCGCTCTGATGTCTGGGACTTGAAGCTCGTGTGACACGTCACGCGCGTCCTATCCTCTGTGGATTGTCTCTTGCTATACGTGGAGGAGACGGGAATTGCTGACTTGCTGATGCTTGATGGGCTTGTTGCTGAGTTGTAGGCATTGAATATTTGCAGCAGTATTGAGAGCAGAACACACGAAGGTGTGCTTGGGTCAGACTTGATGGCAGAGCGCGCAGAGAGCTGGCTGATGGGGAGCGCGTAGGGTGCTTGCTGGAGGAGAGCGCGCAAAGCACTTATTGGTGGAGAGCGCGTGGGGTTCTTGTTAGCAGAGAGCGCACAAGGAAGAGATGTGTGGTAGAGCGCGCAAGGAGGCGATGCGCGCTAGAGCACGCAAGGAGGCGATACGCGCGGGAGCGCGCAAGGAAGAGAAATGGAGGAGAGATACAATCTGTAAGAGGATTTCCCAGACGAAAAAGATGAAGATCTTTGAAGGATGTGTCGAAGGCGAAGGCGATCTTCAAGGAGCGCTTGAAGATCTTCGAAGAAGGAGAAGGAGATGAAGGAGGAAGGAGAGAGAAAATCCATAGGAGGATTTTCCGATGAAGGAGAGAATGAGAATTAAAGGGGGATCTGGGGCCCTATTTATAGGCTTCATGAGTGGTTATGGAGGTTACACGGTTATCTGCAGCACATAACCACCATGATCGCTATTAATAGGACGAAATATTATAATTCTTTTATAACATTTCGCGGGATTATAACTTAATATGCGTATTAATCTTGTTATACGCAGACTGTTCTATTTTTAGCCACGCATTTCCCCTACTATGGGAGGTCATGCGAGTGGTTGACGTGGGTGGTTACCCACGTAACCGACGGTGGCGATCGCGAGAGCGCGATCAAACGATGGGGAATACACATGACGGACGACGGGCGGCGGCGACGGGGAAGGTTGCTCGCCCGTGAAGGTCACGCTCGACCGGAGGAATACGGTCGGCCGCCAACGAAAGGTCGGCCAGCTGAGGGGAAGGCAATGTTGCCTTTAATCGGGGCCTGTGGAGGAGGATGAGCGGCCAAATGGTCGCCCGTTCCGAGCCAAAGGAAGGCCGCCCCTGCGAGGGGCGGTGGGCAAGCACGGGCGGCAGAATCGCCACCTGTTCTGGGCAAAAAAAAGGCCGCCCCTGTGAGGGGCGGCGGCCAGAACAAGCAATAAATTGATGCCCGTTCTGGGCGAAACGGGGGCCGCCCCTGTGAGGGGCGGCGGCCAGAACGGCCAGCAAAATTATCGCATGTTCTGTGCGAAACAGGGACTGCCCCTGTGAGGGGCGACGGCCAGAACAGGCAGCAGAAATAGGGACCGCCCCTGTGAGGGACGGCGGCAAAGTTCTGGGCGGAACACTGTCCGCCCCTATAAGGGGTGGCGGCCAGAACCGTCGGCAAAGTTGTCGCCCGTTCTGGGCGAAGCACGGGCCGCTCCTGCTAGGGGCGGAGGCTCTGACGGGCGTCCAGGCGGCGGCTCGCCTCCTGCGGGAGAGGGCCAGATGGCTGAGGAAGAAGGAGCGGGCGCGCGGCCTGGCTCTGCGCGCGCAGGTGCATGCTTCCCAGAGCGCGCACAGGTGCTCGCTACCCAGGACGCGCGCAGGCGCGCGCAGCCTGGCTCTGCGCGCGCAGGTGCGCTCTTCCCAGAGCGCGCTCTTCCCAGGGCACGCGCCTCCCAAGGCGCGCGCAAGCACGCGTTGTCCGAAAATTCAGTGCGGGCCGGGGCGCCCGCGCGCGTAGCCTTTGCGGCCGAATGGCATTAAGGTTGACCCCGCCAAGGTTCAAGCGATCTTAGATTGGCCGGAACCCAAATCAATTCGTGATGTTCGAAGTTTTCATGGCTTGGCAACCTTTTACCGACGTTTTATTCGCGATTTTAGTACAATCATGGCTCCCATCACGGAATGCATGAAACAAGGTGACTTCAAATGGTCTAAATCCGCCTCTTTTGCCTTCACAAGAATAAAAAAAATCATGACCGAGGCACCGGTTCTCCGGTTACCGAATTTTGATAAGATTTTTGAGGTCTCTTGTGACGCCTCCGGTGCGGGTATAGGTGGTGTTTTAAGTCAAGAGGTCATCCGATTGGATTCTTTAGTGAAAAATTAAGTGGCCCTAAACTCAATTACTCAAATTATGAACGCGAGTTTTGGATGCTCTTATTGGTGGGAACAGAGCCTACCCGAAAAACTCCATTGGCGCCACTACCTCTTGCCCAAGGAATTCATACTTCTATCGGATCACGAAGCCTTACGCTATATCAATTCTCAACACAAGCTTAGCCCGCGACAAGCCAAATGGGTCTCTTTCCTACAAGAGTACACGTTTGTTATCAAACATTGCAAGGGCAAGCACAAACGTGTCGCCGATGCTCTAAGCCGCGTTAACTTACTTATCTCCACTCTTGACGTTAAGGTCATAGGATTCGAACGGGTGAAACGCGAATATGCGGAATGCAAGGATTTTAAGCAAATTTTTCTCTCCCTCCAAGAGAACTCGCCTCACACCATTTCGGAATACCACATTCGTGACGGATATTTATTTAAGGGATCTAAGTTGTGCATTCCGGACTCCTCCCTACGCCTATTCATTATTTGGGAAATGCATGGGGGCGGGTTGGGTGGTCATTTTGGGCGCGATAAAACCATCACGTTAGTCGACGACAAGTTCTTTTGGCCCGGTCTAAAAAAAATGGTTAATCAAGTTGTGCGTAGTTGTCGGACATGCCAACTCGCTAAAGGCAACAAACACAACACGGGTTTATATACGCCGCTCCCCATTCCCTCCACGCCATGGGACGACGTTAGTATGGACTTTATTTTAGGCCTTCCACTCACACAACGCAAATGCGACTCCATCCTCGTGGTCGTTGATCGCTTCTCTAAAATGGCGTATTTTATCTCTTGCAACCGCACAAACGATGCCTCTCACATCGCCAAACTCTATTTTAAGGAGGTTGTTAGTCACCGCGGGCTACCCAAGACTATTGTCTCGGATAGAGATGTTAAATTCGCCCACCGTTCTTATTTTTGGAAAACACTATGGATGTTGGTTGGCACAAATGACTCCTTTTCTCCGCGGCATACCATCCCCAAACGGATGGGCAAACCGAGGTGGTCAACCGGAGCTTGGGAAATTTA